>CM060921.1:626888251-628138251 GCA_030737875.1 Allium sativum | reverse complement strand
GTTGAGTGTATATATATGAGCGCGTATTTGTGATTAATATAAAAACTGTTTTATATTGTGTTGACTGGTCAGTAGAGTGGTTTATGAGTTCTGGTCGAAACAGTAATGCAAACTGAGTCGATAGGTGTTTCTAAACTCTTGAACAGAGTAATTCGACACAGTATGTTTTGAAAAGAGGGTAAATGAAATAATTTTACCCAAAGTATATTTTGATATAAAGGAAATATATATCTTAAGATTATTATAGTATTGATCGTTGTTATGATCAAATAAGATATATAATTGAGTTGGTTATATAAATAACCGATCGAAATATTATATTAGTATAATATGAAAAATCAGATGAACTGAATCTAAAGTTAAAACCAGGATTGAAATAAAACTCTAAAAGTTTGGAAAAGAGTTGGAAATAATATTTGGATTAAATATATGGAAATTTTAAGATCCTGGGTGAATTTAGAAATGTTTTCTAAACGTTGTATATTTTGTAGGGATTTCAAAATGAAAATGTTTGAAATTGTTTTCCAAGTGTTGTGAAAGATATTTTGAAGTC
The DNA here is from genome assembly GCA_030737875.1 of Allium sativum. Lineage (NCBI taxonomy): Eukaryota > Viridiplantae > Streptophyta > Magnoliopsida > Asparagales > Amaryllidaceae > Allium > Allium sativum. Next base: position 628,137,698 of record CM060921.1, on the reverse strand, counting down.
AAATTCAAAATGAAAGTGTTGTAAAAATGAATTTTGAAAGTGATATAGTATTGAACTCACTTTGACCACTGGAAAATAATCCTGATGATGCTGGCCACATCATCAGTGTCATTTTCGAGTTGCAAAGTGATGGATTACTACCAAAGATTTTGTTTGAATTATTGTGAGGAAACAAGTTGCTAAAAAATTCAAATGTTTTGAATTACCATTATTATATGCAAATATATGATTTCGAACTGATTTGAAAAATCCTAGGATTTTGAACTCTGAAATAAAGGATTTAACTTATGGAGTTAAAATGGTAAAAGTGGAACTTAAAACTAAGTGAAATAAATTTTGAATTGAATTGAAGACAGTTAAGTAAAAATCGTGTTGGAGTAGGAATTAATTTGATGAAGGAATTAAATTTGTGAAATAAGAGTTTGAATAGAACTTAACTTGGTTGAAGAATTGGACTCAGATAGATAAAAGTTTGAAACCAAGAATGAAACGGGAGTTTGAAATGGTGTCGGCTTGGATATAAGTGAATTGGATTTGAAGATAAATTGATTGAAGATCAGTTGGAAATGTTTGGATATATGCTAGTTTAATAGCAGATGGCAGAGATAGAGTTGAATGCCCAACAGAGAAGGTACACGTTTATATGCGGGTATGAGATTTTTTTTTTATGAGTCAGTTTGGGCAAGCCGTTTGACTGTTTGATTTTCTTTTGGATTGGAGAAGGCCCGGAGTGGCAAGTTGTTGTAGTACCGAGTGAGCCGTGCAGAGGAGATGCTGGCGAGATTCTCTGAAAATTTAAGCTGTTAGGAAATTTTCAGAAATTTTGAAAATATTCGAAATAATAAGGAATTAATATTTTAAATTGAAATTAATCAGTTCAGTTGAAACTGAAAGTGTGAAGTAAATCAAAAAGAATTTTAACCTGTTTATAACAGAGATTGTAGCATTTTCCCTATCTTAGCAATTTCGAGGACGAAATTATTTTAAGGGGGAAGGACTGTAACGTCCCGCATTTTCGGTCGGCTTGAATTTGAATATTTAAATCAGTTTAAATATTGAATTCAAATTATAAATGGATTTATATATTAATTAAAAACGAAGTTGAACGTATATAAATATATATTAATTATAATCAAGCTAAAAACGACCCTGCAGTTCGTAATTTAACGTTCTGAACTTCAACTGAGTGTACCGGACTCGTTTTGAATCGGATTTCATCGAAACGAGAAACGCTGAAATCTGTTGAACTGTATCTTTCTAACAGAAGTGGAAAATGGAGATTTCGTCATGCAGACTGCAAGATATGTCCAAATCAAATATTCAAAAAGTCGCTGTAGAAGCGTATATCGACCGTAACGGTTATTTGAATATAACTTGATATCGGCTGCAAATCAGGACAAGGTTCTTTTGAGGCGTAGCGATAATTTAATTTTTAGAATTTTACTGTAATTTTTAATAAATTAAATATGCAACTTTTTATTTGGAGTATTGTGTACCCCGTATCGGTATTTCGGGATTTCAAAATATGAGTCAATCTACCGGTATTATTATATTTTTAGGACCGTGACACCTCGTTGAGCACAACTGTACTCTTACTTCTGTCCGTGCATGAACATAATGTTATAACTCGAACAAAACATATATATATATTAATAACGTTGTGTTCCTTCCTACCTATTCCTTATTCCTTGCTTCTTAAGAAAACTAACCATACTTTAAGCCATACCAAAGCTTAGAAATCACGCAGACAGTACGAAGAAGGACAAATACCATACCTATATTAACTATGAAGTAAATGAGTCATGGTTGTAATCAAATCAGTGCAAATATATAATAGCTACTCTATGATTTCCACGACTAGCCTTAGCAATTAAGTAACCATACCTAAACAGTAAAGTCTAATAACACCATACCCTACGTAGGCAATGCTGTCCTTTTTCCAAGTGACCCTATTCTAAAAGAAATGCTCCATACCTTAATAAATACGCTCGCCATACCCTAACCTATCACCTTATTCATGCCGCTACTTTGTACTAACTGAAAGGACTTTGTTCCTATCCTTCTCTTCCTTCCATATATATAAAGACCGCACCTCATCTTCACTGGAGAGAAAAACATGTGGAAGCTCCTCTAACGTTTCAAGCAACGCCTCAATATAAAATAATAAATAAATTTATATATAAATGAAAGTAATACAATCCGTATAGGGAGAGCAGATGGAGTTTTCGGTATAAAAGGAGGAGCCTGATGTGAACCACGGTGCATGGATCTTGGAATTCACGTGTGGAATGGTTAACAAAGGAGGTAAGGGAGTTATAACACACGTGAAAGAGGAGATCAGTGGCACGGAAAATGGTCACACGTGCACTATTCGCGAAAGGAAGGAACTACAGGGATTTTATGTACACTAGTTGGTGTACCTTTAGGCCGACGTGCATGGGATGGCTGTAAAGCTGTGGTATTGGGCTTGGCGACAGTACATGAGCTGATATACACAAAGGATTCACAAGTTTTACACCTGCTGTTGGACGCAAATCAGTGGTAAGGGGTGCGAGGATTGTATGGGTAGGACACGGCATCGATGAGACGTGGCAGGGGGCAGTTCGTATACTAGAAGATGGGTTCTCATAGTTTTGTGCGGTTTAGTGGTGATAGGCAGTGGCATGAAGTTGAGATGGAGCTGAAACAACGTTGGAGTTCGCGTGTAATACGAGAAGAATAAAGGGAAGCGTTTGGATCTGTGGAAGGAAGAAGGATGTCAGGTGGAGCTTTGCTGGTTAGTGAAGGGAGGTCTGATGACTTACAGACTGACGAAGGTGGTGCGATGTGTTTGTAGAAGAATTCAACGATGGGTTCGAAGCACTGATTTGGGGGAATAAATACATTTTCCTGTGAACGCTAATGACGTATTATAATCAGGTGGTAAATTCAATCGTAGCATGGGTTCGTATTGGAAGCAAAGAAGGATATACGGGAACCAAAGAGTTAGAGTGGCCGATTATATTAACTAGAATTCGACCAAATCAGAAGCGATGGGATCGTAACCAAAAACACCTGATACAATCAACCGAGTCAAATCGTTATTTAACGGTTAGCGCACCAAGGTGAGTAAAATCACTAACTCTGATCTATTTTAAATATTTTATTATATTTTAATGTTGTTTGAATGCTGTGTGATGGTCGATTAGGTAGATTACAATTGAATTGGTTAAATATTATGTATCATTGCATATGTACACATCACCAGTTGAATACTGATTCCATCGATTATAAATATCCCCTAGTATGGAATCAGTGATAATTGTTTGACTAACATCCGTGGATGCGGAAACCGATTGGAGGAATCCGACCGGATTCCTCAATATTTGTATGTACTGTTTGTTGTATAGTATTTATATATACGACCTGAACCTAAATAACATTATTAGGAATTATAGTCTGATAGTTAATATTTAGTTTTAAACCAACAAATTATAATAGGATATGTAGTCAGTATTTAGTTATAAACTTGATATTGATTTAATAAGAACCTGACTTAGAAACATGGTTTATCAAATGAAATGTGAATATGGCAGCGTATTACAGTAGTTATAAAAGAGAATATAGCAGTGTATTGCAGTAGCCATAAAAGAGAATACAACAGCGTAGTGCAGTAGTTATAAAAGAGAATATAGCAGCGTATTGCATAAGTTATAAAGGAAAAGATAGCAGCATTAGTTAAAATATAACGGTTTTAAAGTAAGTTGATAGGTTATAATGTTTTGAAAAGATATACTGAGCATGATAAGGAAGGTGACATAGTTTTAAAGAAATTAGAACCCGTTGTACGTTGGTTGAGTTGAGTAACTTTCGAGGCGTCAATCTGATGTTGGTTTCGGCCTTCGGGGTTGATACTTAGAAATTTATTCACTTACCGATTTATAATGAGGAACAAATAGAGTAGAAATGAAGGGAAGTAAGGAAGAGTTTATAGAAATATGGGAACTAGAAAGTTAGTATTAAATAAAAAGGCCAGTGTTTGTGAATGGATGTTTGTTTTTACTTCGATAGTTAAATAACCGACCATCGAAGTGTCTTGACCATCGTGTCAATACGGAGAGACCGGTTGGATTTATTTTCCGAAAACCACTCCGTATAGGCATAAGCGCTGCGAATTATATTTGAGTCAAATTGAAGACAGAGTTAAACACAAGGGTCGTCCAGTTCCAAAAAGGATGCTATCTGTTTGTCCGGTCCCAGGACAACTTTTATGGACTAGTGTCTGACAGAGTATTTCCAACGGTCATGCCGTTGATTTTACGAATATACGAAGTTGGTGGGGAGAAGGTAACTTCTCTTTATTCTACACCCAGTGTGCATTTGTGTAATCAATGTGTGATTACGGATTTGACGATGTGACATTCAAGGTGAATGGTGATCAGATGTTCTGAAGATAGACGTAGCCTCTAGCCTCACAACCAGGAAGTGACAGAAGTTGGGCTAGGCAGCATGGCTAGTTGGGTCATCCCCAAGCAGGGTGTATTGTCATCGATCTAGAGAAAATTCATATTTATACTTCTTTTCGATTCTGTATCTTCGGATGACGGTTGGATGGCCTACAACCGTGGTGGCAATATATTCGCGACACTCAAGCTAAATGAGTGAGCGGTCATGTGTGGCCGGGTTGCAAGACGTTCTTGTTGAACCCTGAGTGTATCTCCTCTAGAGTACACTATTCAGAAGGTGCTCCCATACCTTGTCTGTTGAAAACCATTCTCCGATAAGCGCCCTGCGGTTTATGGTTTTATACTATATATATGTGGAACGTGAGATGCAAGCGTTCTGCTACTTGTATAATTATTTGTTTAGACATTATCATAATATCACTAGTTTTAATATCAAGAATATTTCGGGTTATAGTAAGGTAAAAACCGTCCATGTTTATGTGTGGGCTGGTCTTACTATTATCTTCTTGTTTTGAAAAGGATTTTCAAAGTAAAACAGTATGGTTGGAATTTACTCACACCAGTCCCATGACTGACCCAGAGTTTATTTTGTTTGTTTTCCCTAAACTCTTGGGTGCCCAAATTTGTACGGGCAGTCAAGTGTTTCAGGCTTTGCAGATTCACTTGGAGGAGCTCAAAAGAAGGAAGCTTCACCATTAGTTATGTAGAGTTATTTCCACTGTGATATGATGTATTGTACTCTGATAATGGTATGTATATACAATACAGTTTTGTATTCAAAGTTATGTTATATAATACATCTTATTTTGTTCCGCTGCGAGTTTCGTGTTACTCTGATTCTGTTCAGTTGTGATCTTCTTCTTCTTCTATTCTATTAGTTCTATCTTTTCTTTCTCACCCTCTAAATTCTTCTATTTATGTCCTGGTGTTTTCGATGCTTGAATAGTCAACAGTGTGTTTTTATGTTGATTTTCTGGGTCGAAAATCCCAGACATTACATACGTGCATTCTTGGGTCGGAGATTAAGAAGTTGAGAAATCGAGAGGTCAAACAAGCCAAAGTGCAATGGCGAGATGATGAGAGCAACGCTACTTGGGAGACGGAAGCGAAGATGCGTTCATTATACCCTTTTCTTTTCGAGGGTATATCTTATAATTTCTCCTTTATCGCTTGCCTTGTACTTGTCTTATCTTTAGTGTGTCCTCCCACTAGTATCTTTGACCTTTAGATAGGGTAGTCATATGGTTGAAACATGTGTTTGAGACATGTTATGTATGATGGATGCATGTGGATGCAAGTGGTTGCTAGTGGTTGCTCGTGGATGCATATACACACACTTTAGGCACTAGATCGGCTCAGTCACTTCATATTGCATATTGCATATAAATGTGTGTACATATTTAAGTAATGAATGTATAATGGTTGTACCATCATATGGATGTTGCATTTTGGTGAATGTTTGTGCATACATGTAGAAATGATATGTATCGATAAGGTTCTTTCGCATACATAATGGACGCATGGCACTATCATGGTTTGCATTAAGGAGGTCAACTGAATCAGTAGACCTCCTGGTTTTGCATTAGATAAGGAACATATACACACACTTCTTGCATATGTTCATACAACATTAGAAATTTTATAAGGACAATGGATGCCCGTGTTTGATGGTTGAGTAGATGGTTGTTTGGATGGTAGGATATGCATTCTCCTTAACTTGGAGATTTCGGGGGCGAAATCCTTTAAGGAGGGAAGAATGTAACACCCCGGATTTTTGAATCGAATTAACTAAATTAAAGAATAATTAATCTCACACGTGAGAATTATGGGAATGGGGTTGCGCCATTGTGTTCATCTCGGAATTCTAGTTGAAATAGTGTCCGAGTTTGCGGGAAACGGGTATCGGATGAAGGAGTTATGGAAGAACGAAGATTGGTGGCAAAAGAAGGGAAAAAATAATAAATAAATAAATAAATTGCACTGGCGCACTTGGGAAGTGCGCCAGTACAAATATGCACTGGCACACCTGCCAAGTGCGCCCAGGCCGAGGCAGAGGCCTGCACAGCTTTCTAGTTCAGGCCGACCCATGTTGCTGAGTCCTTTCTGACTCCTTGCTGAGTCATTAGGGATGAGATGTCACCCTATCTTGAATGAGTGGTTTCGATTAACCCTAATATCATCCGACGGCTTAAATTTATTCAAAACTCTATAAAAAGACCCATAGACTCAAACCCTAAATCAGAATTAAAGCTGAAACTATGGCCGTCATGCTGTTGTCTTGAACCCTAGAGCAGCCGCCACCAAATTAAAGAGGAAAAACAACAAATCAAATCAGTACTACTCAACCCTAAGAGCTAATCTTCTTCAAAGGAGAGCTAATTAAACTCCTGAAATTAGAATTCAGAACTCAAGACTACTTTTGAGTTGTGGGTTCGATAGTTTTAACAAAATAATTAGTAATTTAATTGGATTAAAATATAATACGGATTGTATGGATGTGATATGAAGTATTATTTGCATGTTGTAATTATGTTGTAGGATTGTGATTGAAATCTCTATGACGTTATGTTGTGATGCTATCATTTATGATGTAAAGTTATGTTGCTATCACCCATGTTTTAATTTTATATACAATCAAATCATCATGTTTCATATGCTAGTTGGTTATGTTGATTCATATGATAAATCATATGTAGGCAAGTTTAGATTTTGATTCAAACATGAATCAAATACAAGTTGGGTAGAATTATATGTGACCTTACATGGTTATGACACCTAGTTTATGTGAAAATTTAATTGAAAGTTAGGCTATGACATGTGTGAGTTATATGCTAAATTCTACATGATACTTTACATGTTAGATACTAGTTTGCACCATTGTTGCGATGTATAAATCACATATGTGAGTTTATGAGTTGGATATGAATCATGTTATGCAAGTTTAGGGTTATTACCTATGCAAGTTTACTCCTTTAGATTTGGATCCATGACATATGTTGTTTATGCAAGTTGTAACTTTGGCCTATGCAAGTTTTAGATGTAGAACATCATTCACATATGCAAGTTCACTACTATGTTAGATCTATGTTTTAATTATGTGTATATTGTAATGTTTTCTCTTTATTCCATGAGTTAGACTATTCGAGTCTAACGTATATTTTATGTTAAACGAACAAACGTACAACGTGGGGTAAAGGGGATAATATTAATTGGCATTAAAAGCTTTAAAAGGCATAAAATATAATTGTGGTGAAAATTGGTATGATTTTACATACCATAAATGGATGGACATAATTGAGTCAATTATGGATATCGTTAAATTTGGAATTGATTGATAATTTGAATAGGGAAAGTAATTCAAATTTGGGGAATTATTAATTAGGAGTAATTAGTTGTCTAAAACACGAGGTTACGCTCTTTTGTGGTGTAAGACTGCCCGGACACGGCCGGCAAATCCAGCTGCCACATATGCCAGTCTAATGTGAGAGGTCTTAGGCATAAACTAAATACGTAACAATTGTTAAGACACGAGGTTAGGCTCTTTTGTGGTGTAAGACTGCCCGGACACGCCAGATAAATCCAGCTGCCACAAATGCCAGTCTAATGTGTGAGGTCTTTATGAGGTTAAGGTCTTAATGAATTAAGAAACACTTAACCAGATAAACGTGTAGTGGGAAATGAGGGGGTTAAGTGGGTGCCCTGGGTGGCATGTGGAATCTAGTGGGTGCCTTGGGTGGCATTTGGAAATACGATTAGAAACACTTAACCAAAATTGAAACATGTAATTGATACGTGAATAAGAAGTGGGTTAAGTGGGATGTACTAGAGGGGACCAAGCTTAGGTGGATAGCTTGTGTCAAGTAATGGGGGCTCGTTTCAACCAGTAACCCATACCTATCTTTGTGGGCTCGACCCAAGTCGAGGACGGGACACGCATACTGGGCTTGACTGTAAGAGGCAAAACCGGGTTAGCGGTGGCAACGCAAGTCCAATGGGTTCATATGCGTGTGTGGACCCGGGCTGGTAGGTAAGACGTTGTTGCATCCTGTAGGTATAAGCCGTGCATCATTGGTGGTATCGAGTTGCCACTTTGGGGAGTGATACACCCCACTGTGGGGCCAGCACGGGTATCTACAAATTAGGGAGCCGATCGCTTGGGGGTAGTGGGTACACCTAGTGGAGATAGGGGCAGGCGACACCTATGAAGGCAGCTAGGGGTGCACGAAACTATCAATATCATTGTTAAGTCTGTAGGCGCGATCAACCTTAGGGTGACTTGTAGTGGTACAGTATAGCAATTATCCTGTAGTGTTGGTGTAGTTTAGTAATTATCCTATAGTGGTTTAGGTGCGCTTAAACGATATCGTTGTTCATTTTGTTTCCTTGTTTACTCTGCCATACTCAATGGTTCATGATCATTTCCTTATTTTCCAACTTATGCCTTAGCCTGGTTACTTTGTTAATTATATTGTTAAAGTTATCGCACTTGCCAGACTTTATGTCTGACCCCCTTTGTTTCCTTCTCTTTTCTCCTCCCCCCCCCCCCCAGGTGCTCAGTCTGGAACTAGCACCAATGGAGCTGGATTTTGGACTGCTTTTAGAAGATTGCTTGGATCGCTGAAGTAAAGTTCAGCTTATCTTCATTTATGGCTATTTTGATGTTGGGGATTATGTCTTGCAGTTTATGTACTTTGTTTTATCAAGATGGATATGGTGTACTTGACTTTGGTTTATGGTTTTGATGATGTAACCAAACATATTTACCTTCTGCTGCAATAAATAAAGTTTTAAATTTTCAAGTACTGCTTTATATCTGTCGTGTTGAGATATTCTGTTCTATACTCAATGGACGTGGGGTGTTACATCCTAGGGACAAGTGAATATTATAACTTAGGTTATAATAAACTAGTAAGGGAATGAGATAACTGGTGAATTGAGTTAAGGGACACTTAATTGTAAATTAAGTAATCAGTAAAGGAGAAAACCAGAAACCAGTTAAGAAAAGGGGGAAAATATTGTACTTAATTATAAATTAAGTAATCTGTAAACTTGGATGTCTGACACCCGCTGATATGAATAACATGTTCGGACTTGTCCTAGGGACAAGGGAAAATTATAACATAGGTTATAATAAATTGGTAGAGAAACTTGTTAATGGGCCTTAGTTAATAGAACTAAGTTAATAAGTAAACAACGATAAGTTGTATTGACAATGTAAAGTGGAATTATGATTAAATGAGAAAGGATGAGGAAAACTTATGAAATGAAATAAGTTATATTTAACCATAAATGGTAAGTAACATGTTAATTGGAAAACATGTGAATTGAGATATGCTTAATTACATATTAAGTAAAACATGTTATTATAATGATGAAATCAAACAAGCATATAAATGAGATTGTGGATTACAGACCTTGGGCCACAATATAGAGAATAACATGTTATGGGCTTATTAATAAACTTAAATGGGTTAAGTTATAATTGAAATTAATAAGCCTGAGGAACTTGGTAACTGATGAAGAATTCAATGTGAATGGGAATAACCAAGTTAAAAGGAAACCTGGTAAGAAAAAGCAAGCGCGTAAAAGAATGTTTAGACGTAGGGTCTAACAACATATTAAAGTGAGACGCTTGGACCAGTCCGTACGTTTAAGGGTGAATAACCCAACGGGTAGATCATAGGGGTGTTATAAGGCACGAGGGGAGCGCACATTCATCTGATTGTTATGATGGCTCCAAAGAACTGGAAAGGGAAGCACGCGGCTTCCTAAGGTACGTAAGGTGCTCCGAATAGTCCTTTGTGCGATGACAAATGTCTTAGGCTGTGCTCGCAGAGGTTGGGTCTGTGCGTTACTACTAGGTGGGTGGGCCTTGACTACAGAAGTAGCTATGCAGTCAAGATGTTGTGATGCGGTGACATCAGGGTGATTCAACGGTTGCCTCAGCATGAAGGTAGAGGGCCACGACCAATAAGGATAGTAGATCATTGAATACTATCATCTTCAGCTAGTGGGATCCAAAAAGACTAGAGCTAAACCCAAGATACCATTCACCCTTCACTATCGGGGTAAGGGGTAGAGGGTAGACGCGAAATGAATGTTTAGATCGTTTATTTTTAGGGGTGGTTGCTTAGCTCTTGTAGTCTTTACTAGTTGAGCAAGGGGCCGAGGTGGGGCCATAGCAACCATGAAAACAGATCCTAGTTATATATATATATATATAGAGAGAGAGAGGATCTTTAAAGACGGGCCTGTACAGATATGGAAAAGTTCCCGACCGAGTTCTGTGTTTCTTGTATCGCCCTTCCATGGAACTCGGTACACATTAGAGGACGTGCGATTGAGGCATCGAGCTACAATTGGAGATACATATGGTGGGCAGTCAAGATACATGCATGTCGGCTTTGGGTGGTGTATCGTAGGCTTGAGGGTATTACTTCGGTATGAATTCGGATTTGAACGAAGATGGCGGTCCGTACGTTTGCGTAGTATAGTAATGACAGATATATGCGGAATGTAATATGGTTACCCGTACGTCACTACTGCATAGGATGAGGGACTACGTATATTTCGATGGTGTTACGGTGGAGACCGTGCGAGTGGGGTACCATGGGGTGTACCTCAATATTGTGGGTAGCTACATATATACTATATTAAGTTAACCCACTAGGAAGTAAATGGGTACTACGTTTGTGTAAGCCTTGATTGTTGATAACCCAAGTAACCTAATAAATAAGATAATATGATTGAACGATATATGTAGGATTATCCAAAGTGTATAGTTTAAATTCAGGCACCAATACTTGTGTTCTAACCCCTTCCTCGTAACATAATCGCAGGTTAGATTTGTGGCAGAGACATGATAGCTTTGGATACTGGTTAGGCAGTATTAATAATACGGTAAGGCTATGTTTTGATTATACTATATTTTATCCATTCCGATGTGAGATGTTTTCTGATATCTGACATATTTTATGTCTCTGTCTTTTTAGCAGGATACCAGAGCACAACAACTTGAGTTTCGATGGATTGGAATTTTGAAAAAAATTAGGTCTGTCGAAATTCGAGTTGTCACATCTGGTATCAAAGCTTAGGTTTACAATTCCTATATAAATAGTGAGTCAATGTATTGGTCCTTTTAAAAAATATATTTAAATATATTATATATATACCTAGGTCCATAGAGAAACCCATTAAACAGAAAGAGTATAATATGGTAAGAAATGGGATGTTTATTTTGTACACTAAAGGAATGAATATAGAAATCTGAGACCCTTAGATAATTTGGGTGGAGAATGTACAATGAACTTTGTACGGAAGGAAAGTGAATCCCATACGATTAGTATTTTGGGTTAGTGGGTTTGAAAACCTTGCAAATTAGGAAAAGTTGGAAAAAGAAAAATGAATTAGGAATATATATAGTTGAGAGAATTGACCTTAGAGAGTGTCTAGGAAAGCCTAGAAGAATTGGAAACCCGCTTTGAGTCTAACCCCATTTTAACTTTTAAGAACTTGAATATGTAAAAGTTTTGGGAAAATGGTTTACGGTGTTTTCAAGTTTTAATCTTAAAAGTTGTAGTTTTAAATATGTAAAGTATACTTATTGGGATTTTGAAGTAAAATGGGGTATATTTTGCAAACAGTGATTTCTTGCGAAAATTTTATCTAAATTAAAATTCTCTTAGTAAAAGGTGCATATTATAGAGCATGTATAGCTCGCTAGTTTTCTTGTTACATTTCATACAAGAATTTTTAATAAAGAAAGAATTGAAATCACTATTCTTATGACAACCCTTTTTGATAAATTATTTTAAGATAATTTTGTGGGTGGACAAAATAAGTTGTAGAAAATAAGAATAGAGTGGATGTTGGCACCTTGTAGTAAGAGATAGAACTTACCTTATATGTAAGAACAAGTCATAAACCCAATTGAGAAATAGTTTTCCGTATCTACTCCAGTTTTGTGATTCGAAAAAAATGATGATTGACATTTTCTTTTAAGATGACATGTTTTTATGGTTTGGCAAAAGAAAGTTTTCATGAGGAAAATAAAGTTTTAACACTTTTAATTTTTGGAAGGAAATTTAAATGAAAAAGAGCCAAACTATATTTCAAAAAAGTATGGAGTAGGTAAGGGTTAGTGCCTAGGGAAGACGAGAAAAGTTTTGGAGCTATAAAGTAAATAGCAAAAATTATCTTGGAATAATAGAGAGTTCTCGTAAATGCGTAAGAATAGCCTAGGGTGTTGCTTGGAATAACTACTGGTACACAGCTAGGACTAGTAGCGACCGCTAGATAGAAAAGGGCAAGTAAGTGTTTAGATCCTGTTGCTAATTTTCATGTTAGGGGTAAAACCCGTTATCGCATTTCTGTTGGGATCGTTCTATTATTTTGTTGGGTAGTTAGGGTAACACCTAAACCTGTCATAGATCCCATAGTTTGGACTTTTCTGGCTGAGGGGGACATAGTCCCAAGATTCTTGGCCCTTAATGGTAGCCATGTAAGGTGTCTGTTCTCCTGTTTTAGTTGAAAGACTAGAAGGCTTATTTAAATTTAAACTAAGATCAAATGATTAAATAAGCTAAGAAAAGAGAAAAGGTACAAATAAGAAGGAAACAGCAAATCTAGTAAAGCAACAAACATGATAAATTATGAGAAAAGATGGATAAAGATAAAAATTTCCAAGACAAGATGAAAAAGAAAATCAATAACTAAAGAAAATTTTCTTATGTGGGCTGTGCTTGGATAGGAAAATAGGAGAATCTTTATAATAGTTTCATAAATTCCAGCTTGGGAAAAAGGTATATAAAAGAAAAACGGAAGATGTGAAATTTTTCGTTTTCCACCTTTTTGTAACATAAGATATCGAATTTAGAAAATTAGATTTATCTGAAATTCAAAAAGTAAAGTTGGTTGGTAGGATTATGGATGCAACAATTGGATGAACTACGCTCTTACTTAGTAAGAGTGTGGGAAAAATTGGATGAAAAAGTATTTTGATTTTCAAAATAGTGCATTCATGTAGAATGCCAGTATATTTAGGATGTGAGCATCATATTTTAAAAGGATTTTTGAAAAGTATGCATACACGTAGGGGTACCGATTAGGGATACATGCGTTGTTATGTTGTACTTCACTTTGCACAAGTGCACAATGTTTGCAAAATTGGATGCACACATGTTGGATGTATATTATGCGAGGGGTTAGTTGATTTTACCCTTAGGAAATTTCGGGGACGAAATTTCCTAAGGGTGAGAGAATGTAATACCCCGCATTTTTAACTCAAGATAATAAAATAAGGATAACTTAATTAAATATTCAGAATTAAGTAAAACGGACTACACCATTGCGTTCGTCTCGAAATTCTAGATAGACATCTGGTTTGCTTAAAACGGACACCATATAAAGAAGTTACGAGCATTAGAAGTTTGTATACATATAAGGAGCTTATATGTATATATATATATATTAAATAAATATATCCAGAAAATTCGAAAATCAGTTCAAAAATTAAAATTCACAAGCGGGAAAAACTGAGGAAAATTAGAACGTTGAGGGTTGACAAAGGGGTCGACCCACAAATAGGGGTTCGACCCACCCGCGGATCTGGAAAGTTCTTTTCTGACATGGACAATTCTGATGTTTTTAAATTAAATCTGAGGGTCCTGATTCTTCCGCTACACTTATAAATAAGATCTTAGACCAAACCCTAAATCTCATAATATGGCGGCTACGCTGGAGCTCTGCCATTATTCTCTCTCTCCTCAAATATATTCAGAAACTTAAATTTATAAATTAATAAATCTTAAATTAAGATCTGGAGGGAAGAGATTGATGTTTTTTTAGGCGTTCAGAATTACGTGAAAAGCAAGGTAACGTTCCAGATCCAATCTATTCAACTTTTTCCTCCTCTTTCTTTTCCCTTTCTCTTTTAGTAAAAATAGAAAATCCATGATTATTAAGTTCTGAATTCAATTAGGGGAAAATCATCAAAGATTAGATCTAGACCAGATCTAGGATTTGGAAGGCTTACGAGGTGAGTGAATTTAAGCCATATTATTTAGATAATGGTACATAATCATTTAGCATTCCCCTTTTTATTAATTGTGAAATTGCCAGATTAATTATAAATTGTTGTTGTAAAGAGTTGAAATGTTAACATGAATATGTCAGGAAATTCCTATGTTGAATTAGCTAAAGTATTGAATGTTTACATATAGGAGAAAATAAACTTGTTAGGATATGAATAGCTAATTCAGTGATTGTAACTACATGATTTACTTGTGGCATATTATTGAGTAATTGACATGTAACTTGTTAGATCTGAACAATTACCCGATTAAATGCTTATATGTCAAAAATTAGAATTAAATACATGTTAAAAAGGACATGCGCCAAAATATAGGAATAACTTGACGACATGTAATTTGGATTACAGTAAACATATAAAGAGGATAATATGCCAAAAATTTGCATGAAAAAAAGGATAACTATTAAAATATGTACATGCCTAAATACACAGTAATTTGGATCTATAACGCCTTAGACACGAGGTTGGATTGCACTTGCGATAGAAGTCTGTCCGGACCCTCCCGGCTTATCCAGCATTCACAAGTGGTAAATCTAATGTGAGAGGTCTAAGTGCATAACTAAAAATGGTGCTAAGGCACGTAGTTAAGTCGACTTGTGGTAGAACTCTGACCGGACCCTCCCGGCAAATCCAGTGTCCACAAGTGTAGGCTTAATGTATAACAAGATATGAATAATTGGCAATGACGATAATTAAATTTCTAACTCAGAAAATAAGAAAGGAAGGGATGTAATGAACCGAGTTAGTGTGATACGAAGGAAAAGTGATGTATTTCCCAAAATGACCTATTTATGAGAAAGTTGTTGCAATTAAGCCACAGTAAATGAAGAAAAGTAAAGAAATTACTTGCTACCACGAATTTAGATGGGATTACATTATGAAAATAAATCATTGATTCCTTCAATCAAACTGATAAGGTGCATGAAGTGTTTTCCTTAATATAATAAGCAATATATATTACGGTGAATGAAGAATAATGGTTTGCATCAGTAAATGGTTTAAAAGGGGAATGATAATAACCTATTATAAATAAATAACAATATTGTATAATAGGTAGACTTGTCCTAGGGACAAGTGAATATTATAACTTAGGTTATTATAAACTAGTAAGGGAATAGGATAACTAGTGAATTGAGTTGAGGGATACTTAATTGTAAGTTAAGTAATCAGTAAAGGAGAAAACCTGAAACCAATTAAGAAAAGGGGGAAAATATATTGTACTTAATTATTAATTAAGTAATCTGCGAACTTGGAGGTCTGAAACCCGCTGATAAGAATAACATGTTCAAACTTGTCCTAGGGAAAAGGGGAAATTATAACATAGGTTATAATAAATGGGTAGAGAAACTTTTTAATGGGCCTTAGTTAATATAACTAAGTTAATAAGTAAACAACGATAAGTTGTATTGACGATGTAAAGTGGAATTATGATTAAATGAGAAAGGATGACGAAAACTTACGAAATGAAATAAGTTATATTTAATCATAAATGGTAAGTGACATATTAATTGGAAAACATGTGAATTGAGATATGCTTAATTACATATCAAGTAAAACATGTTATTGCAATGATGAAATCAAATAAGAATATAAAAGACAGTGTGGATTACAGACCTTGGGCCACAATCTGGATAATAGCATGTTATGGGCTTATTAATAAACTTAAATGGGTTAAGTTATAATTGAAATTAATAAGCAAGAGGAACTTGGTAACTGATGAAGAATTCAATGTGAATAGGAATAACCAAGTTAAAAGGAAACCTGGTAAGGAAAAGTAAGCGCGTAAAAGAATATTTTGACGTAGGGTCTAACAACATATTAAAGTGAGGCGCTTGGACCAGTTTGTACGTTTGAGGGTGAATAAACCAACGGGGTAGATCATCGAGGTGTAATAAGGCACGAGGGGAGCGCACATTTATCTGATTGTTCTGACGGCTCCAAATTACTGGAAAGGGAAGCACGCGGCTTCCTGAGGTACGAAGGTGTTCCTAGTAGTCCTATGTGTGGTGACAGATGTCTTAGGCTGTACTCGTAGAGGTTGTGTCTATGCGTGACTACTAGGTGGGTCGGCCTTGACTGCAGAAGTAGCTATGCAGTCAGAATGTTGTGATGCAGTGACACCAGGGTGATTCGGCAGTTGCCTCAACGAGGAGGCGGAAGGTCACGACCAATAAGGATAGTAGATCGTCGAATACCTGTCATCGACAGCCAGTGGGACGCGAAAAGACTAGAGCTAAACCAAAGATACTATTCACCCTTCACTATCGGGGTAAGGGGTTAAGGTGAGACGCCAAATGGATGTTTAGATTATTTGTTATTAGGGGAAGTCGCTTAGTCTTTACTAGTTAAGGGAGGAGCCGAGGTGGGGCCGTAGCCACCATGAAAACACACCCTAGGTATATCTGTATATAAAGGCTCTTTAAAGATGGGCCTGTACAGATACGGAAAAGCTCCCGATCAAGTTCTGTGTTTCTTGTATCGCCCTGCCATGGAACTCAGTGCACATAAGAGGACATGCGATTGAGGCATCGAGGTACAATTGAAGATATGTATGGTGGACAGTTTAGATACATGCATGTCGGCTCTGGGTGATGTATTGTAGGCTTGAGGGCAATACTCCAGTATGAATTCGAACTCGAATGAAGGTGGTAGTCCATAGCATAGTTATGATAGATATATACGGAACGTAATATTGTTATCCGTATGTCACTACGGCACAGGATGAGGGACTGTGTATATTTCGACCGTGGGAGTGGGATACCATGGGGTGTGCCTCAATATGGGGGTAGCTACATATATACTATATTAGGTTAACCCACTTGGAAGTAAATGGGTACGACGTTTGTGTAAGCCTTGAGTGCTTATAACCCAGGTAACCTAATAAATATGATAATATGATTGAACAGTATATGTAGGCTTATCCAAAGTGTATAGTTTAAATCCAGTCACCAGAACTTGTGTTCTGCCCCCTCCTCATAACATACTCGCAGGTTAGATTTGTGGCAGAGAAAAGATAACTTTGGATACTGGTTAGGCAGTATTAATAATACGGTAAGGCTGTGTTTTGATTATACTATATTTTATTCATTCCGCTGTGAGATATTTTCTGAGCTCTGACATATTTTATGTCTCTGTCTTTTCTATAAAATACCAAAGCACAACAACTTGAGTTTCGATGGATTGGAATTTTGAAAAAAATTCAGTCTGTCGAAATTCAAGTTGTCACAATACATATATATATATATATAACAGAAACTGTAGCACATATTTTTCAAAATACAGAGCATATATACCACAATTTATACACAAGAATAGCACAATTTATATATATATATATATATATATATATATATATTCAAAGCATTACAATAATTTTCATAACACAAACAAAATGTACATACAAACATATACAATAAAAGGAAACTGTAAAAGATTTTTATCACATTACGAACTAACAAAAAAAAGTAAAAACATATCAGCCTAATAAAACTCCGGCCGAGGTCGGGAAGATTGAGCATGATCGCCAGCCTGAGCTCAAGTTTCTTTGATTGGAAGCAAAACTAAATCATGATAGCCAGCCTAAGTTCACCACAATCTACAAGGAAAAAGAAGTAAGTTTTTCTATTTTCTGTTTTATCCGATAGGACTGCCATTAAAATACAAGAAACAAGTTGCAAACACTTTGCTGGACAGGAGATCGACATTGTAATTCACTGTGATTGAGATGCAAACATGAATATAGAGATAAGTGTGTGTCGATTAGTGTGTTTGTGCGGTATTCGATCATTGTAAGGAGTTCAGTACTAAACCAGTCGACACCAATAATAACCTAGTCGAATCGACTAGTCGATTAGTCGACTAAGTTCTACCCATTTGCCCAAAATTCATACAAAAAGTAAGTCAAGACTTCATGTCGATGGTTTGCTCCCGATTAGTAGAATAGTCGACGACTAGTCGAGCGTCGTACTGATAACAGTGAAGGTAATATCGTGTCTTTGTGTTCGTGTGTGCATATTAGTCAATTATATATATCTTAACATGTTTATGATGCTAATGACATGATTTCATGAATGCTTACGTAGACAACCTAGAAACATACCAGCATCTCACTTGCTTTGTGGTTTAACATGACCTTCAACATCATATATAGGAGATCGACATTGTACACATGAATACAGAGAAATTAAAATAGCATTTGGTTAGAAAACAAGTTTTCTACTTTAAGCCCCATCCATGTGTTTGTGTAGACGATCAGTATTTGTCTCAAAAATGAATGAATACACATTACAAACTGGTTTTGCTATGAGCATAGGCTTTTTAATGAAATTAACTATACACAGGAGTGGAAAATTGATAGTCATTAAAAATGAATACCCAAAAGAAGAATCACCTGAACTGTAGTCGATCTGCAACACCAGTAGTTTGTACCCTAGACAGAACATCCTCCTATACACACAAAAAGGAACAAATAAACCAAAAGAATATTCAAGATGTGGATAAAACATGTCCATTCAATTCTTATGTAAGATACTACGTAGAGTTAAGTGTAAAATAATATATACCTTCTGTAACGTCTAAAGATATTGAATCATCATCTTTGGGTGATACAAATACACGACTTTCTGATTAAGAATTTACGGCCGATCCACTAGGTGGATGCATTTTAGCTCACGGGCAGGATCAGTAATCCATGCTTATTAGCTTTATACAAATGTCGAATGCCACTTGACCTAACCTTTGGAAAAAGCTGTTTTCATTTGAAACTTTCAGTTTCTTTGAAGCAGATTGTGTAGTGCAACTTACGCTACATTTTCTGCAACAAAGTAAGGGAAGGTTTCTAGTGAAAGAAGCTTTTTACTAAGATTAAGTGCAGCAGCATCCGACATTTGGATAAAGCTAATAAGCATGGATACCCGACCCTACGCGTGAGCTAAAATGTACCCACCTGGATCACCCATTAAAATACTAACCATAAAGTGGAGTAATCATCAATCTACCCAAATTTTCAACAAACTTACTAATATATTTTCAGTAGACTTGTTATCTCTCAAAAAAGAGCAGCAATCACTAGTACACTAATGCACAATTACACTAAGACATACCAACTAAAATCTGTATCATTTGTAACAGTAATACATACCAATTAAAACCCTAAGACAACCCAATTTAATACAGTAATACACTAAGATAACTAAGCTATTTATCCCCGAATTCAAAGGAAGACTAGGATATGAGAATAATGTCATTGATACAATTCAGCATAAAACAAACAATCAAAACAGCCAAACAACCAAATTATGAACATATAGATATGATATGCCAATAAAACATTCTTTTATTTGGCATGTTAAAGACGTTAGTGAAATCGTCAAATGATTTATATTTATATATAGTTATATATAAAAATATAAATAAAAATTAAACGAATCGCGTGCGTTAGTTCGCGTTTCTGAATCGTAACTTTAAACAATTATACCGAAAGATCCGACCGTCAGATTTTCCCAAAACTAGAACCAGTAGGACCGCTTTGGGAAGATCTTTCCAACGATATAAATTTTGTTGAAATCCAACGGTTAGATTTCGAGAGAAGTGTAAATCAAATTTTGGTAAAAACAGCGCCAGGACCGCCTATTGACCCGAAGCGTCGTTAAATTAAATTGAGCTATTTTTATATAAATAAAAATAGCGATAAATCGTTGTAAAATAATATTAATGATATAAAATGGTTTAAATTATATATTTGCGAGAATTATTTCAAAAGACCAAGTTCAATCCCATTTCAAATATTTATTCGGCGGTTTAACTCGAAGATTTTGAAGACGGTGATTGAAAACCGACGATCTTCACATCGAATGGATGACTACTGATGCCTGACATTGGGTAGCTCCCAGTAAAAGGTTAAAGTGGTAGTTGTCCGGACGTACTTGTTGATTGTCCGAAAAAACGAGCACCTCTCTTCCGTATTGGACATACGGGACGAGGAATAAGGTGTCTCCGGTTTCGTTCAGACCTAGAACGAACTTGTAAATGGATGCGTGTCTGACATTGGATTTCATTCCATGTAAATTAATTTCTATCTAATATATATTTGTTTGGTGGCAGAGAATTTATTCTCTTGCTTAACACTCTTCTCTGAGATGCATGAGCTCAGAGGTTATATATTGATAGTTATCGATTGCATGGCATGAATTGTCAATGTGGCATGCCAAGATGCAAATGATCGGGGCTTTTGTTGAAAAGAAGAGCCTTGTGTTTGATGATCAAAGCACAACCCATTTAGGCATAGCTTTGTGTATAGCGATACTTTGGTAGCCTCACACCCTGGTAGGAGTCAAAAACGGGATAAGGGACCTAAGGAGTGCATGCGTTTCTTTCTAGCAAGAAGTGGTCATGGTATGGAGCCCACACATTTTTACTAATGTGGATGATGGATTACGAGGCCTCAGATATATTGGTCGATAGTGAACAATTGATAGGTTCAATAGGACCGAGAAACATATGTTCAGACATAACTAATCCATTAAAGTATTTGTGGACCGGCCTTGGAGGATCCAAGGGTTGCCCGTAGGTGTGATCCTGAGACATTTGCTAGAGTGTCTCGAATCGGTAAGGAGATCGTCCCTTGACTCATGATGGAAACCCAATTTCCAATACGGCATTATGGTTTTGATTGTAAACCTATATATGGCGACATAGTATATGGTAGCTATGCCATCTAGGATTGACATATTTACTTTGAAGTATTTTAAAACTGATTAGACATTAATAATAACATTAAAATATTATTTTCTACGTATCAAGCATGTTTGATCATTATAAGGTAAAACTCTATCCTCCGGTTTACGTTGCATTGTATGATGGGACTTGAGTCTTATAATGATTTCATTTTTCTAAAAAGCATTGCGTTGTTTTGAATAAAAATTTATTTAATTTATGCACTGGCAATCTAATGGAGTAAACCCGTTCCGCGTTAGCGGCGTGGTCCAATAGTTTGCCATATTGTTAGATAAGTTAGGAAATATTTCTCATACCAGTCCCCCGACTGACTTGTAGTTTGTTTCACTTTGCAAACTCGAGTGCCCTCCTTTTCACATGGGCAGCCAAGTGACAGGTTCAGGTTATATTGTACATATGCTGGATTGGAGTTAACTTATGGAAGGAGATAAAGAACATTTTTATCTTTTATTTCTACTTTGAGACATTTAGACATCCTTTATCTATGATGTACTTGATGGAATTTTGGATTTATTTTCTATTTGTTGAGAATTTCTATATGCTAATTTGTATCCTGTAACTATGCCACTCCGATGTTCTGATGTTGTGATGTTGATGACATTTCTATTTCCGCAGCTATGATTTATGTGTTATGCTATTATATGAGATCTGCTGTTGTTGTAAATATGTTATATTCCAATGATTATCCTTGCCTTCGTACTACGGTAGTTTGGGGTTTTCACATACCGATATCATTCTTGAAAAATAATTAACAAATAAATGAAATACCATTTGTGATTGAAAGGCAGAGTATGAGTTAGCCTACAAATGTCTGCATGAGCTAGTTCTAATGCATGCTCTTGCTCTTAGGTTGACTGTCAGACTAGAAATTGATGGAATTTTCCGAAAATACATCCTTTGTAGACTTACTTTTCAATACGAATGAAGGGAAGACCATCCACCGTTTTCTTTTCTAATGTAGTGGATGCAAACTTCCTTTATTGAAACGCCCATATCATTGATGCCATAATTTTGATCCTTCAATTTTTATTGCTTTTACAACGAAGCTTTCATTGGACAAAATTACTAGTGAAAACCTTTTTTATGGGTGTAGACGTCAAAAAGTAGTCCATTGGCTATCAACCCCAAAAGCGTACAATCCATAGACGAAACAGAAAACATTCTCATAAAAACAACTATAGAATGCAAAAATAAAGTAAATATAGGGAATATACAAAAAATTTATAGTGGTTCGGCAATTTAGGCCTACGTCCACTTTATAATCTCTTGTTTATATTATCAAATTACAAGATACAATATAGTTGTTGGTAAGAAATGTAGAGAAAGAAGTGATACAACATAAATTCCTTGCAATGATAATGGAGTTCGACCACTACAATACCATATCCTTGTGTGTAGATGAGTGGAGAATAAGATCCTTGTTTGAGTCCCAAACATGTGTATTTATAGGTGAGTGATCTCTCTGTGTCGGTATGTCGCGTGGTGGCTGTTGGAGAATGAATTTTTGATGACAACAACCTTGTTAACATTATTGGTCGTAAAATATATCATTATAAAATATACTAACATTTTTATCCATAATATATATGTATGTATATACATGATTTTATATGCAGGAAATAAATACTGAAGATTGTATAGTTAAGATTTTAGAGATTAAAGATTTCAAAGGAGATTCAAGACTCATGAGTATCAAGATATCAAGATTTCAAGAGCTCAAGGTTATCAAAGTAATAGAGACTTGTTAATATCTAAAACTCCAGTTAACACTTTCAAATTCTGATTTCAAAATATTTTTCAAACTCTTTTTCTAAATGATTTCAACTTATTAAAGGTTTTTTGCTTATGATTTCAAATATATATATATATATATATAGTTTATAAAGTTTTATAATATATATATGTTTATAATTATAAAATATAGTATTATACTTTCATATCATATAATTATACATACATGTTTAAATAATATATTACTATGTTTTTACACTTTAGAAAATTCATTTGAAACATTAGTTTTGATTCAAGAATATCTAGAATATATATATATATATATATATATATATATATATAACTAAATACTTGAAAGCAAGATTTAAAATTTAGATATATAGCATATGTCGACATTTAAGTTTTGACATGTTAACATATAACCGTCAAATTTTTAAATTTCAAAGTAAGTGTCCTTTCATCATTTGAAACGTTTCAGAACTATTGCAACCTTTGGAACTCCATATAAAGGGGTCATTTTCGTATTTTAACCAACTTATCTTCTCCTTCTTCATCCTTACTCTTACCACCATTATTATACTTTAATGCTTGATTTCTACACTTGTACTTTGCCGATTACTATACAACTTTTATCATTTTTTCTCTATCAAATACTCTCTAATTGGAAGTGCTATTTATGATTTTTAGGGCTATTGTAATTGTTTGGGAAAGGATGTGTTCCTTGTGGCCCGTAAATCAAGGAAAGGGAGCGGTGTTAACCTTGTAGCCGTGAAATCAAGGGTAGTGGTATCGATGTTAACCTTGTAACCGTGAAATGAAGGGTGGTGGAATCAGTGTTAACATTGTAGCCATGAAATCAAGGGTGTTGTAATTTGATTCTAATATTAATAAAACTCTGCGCAATCTAGCGTTGCCTGGGACTAGACATAAGAGTAATCCGAACCAATATAAAATCTATGTTTTCTTTACTTTTCTTCATTTTATTTTTGATTATATCTGCATCTGTGATTGTTTCTGTTATGATATTCATTCTATGATTCATATAGTTGTTTGAATAATTGTTAATTGTTCAAGATTTCACTCAAACCTTTAAAACACTATTCACACCCATCTAGTGTTAGTTTTTCCTTAAGATCCACGATTCTCATCCCTAACAATGGCCATCCCGGATTGGCCTGGCCACATGTCATATGATCCGAGCCGTTAGGAGAGGCGACCCGACCATGTCTACTATGTTGAATGAGTATAAATATTAAGGAAAATATCCTTTCCCAACTCAGGAAGCATATGTGTGCTTCGATGTATATTTGTAGGAGTTGGAATAGGTACATATTGGACCGTGTTCATAGGTCTTTGATGCTTGAATGGTCCGGGTCGGTATGACTAGGGTCGGGGTAGCCATTCTGAAATAGCTGATCAGGAAAATATATATATCCAAAATGATATTTGTAGGGCTTTGCCTACCGAAATGTGCCGATCCAAGGTCTTCCGATTCAAAATTTAAACTTTAATCACTTTTAGCCCAAAGTGAGAAGTGTGGGGAGGTAGGCTGATCCAACCATACCAACCTAGAATGTGCAAAACTAACCATTTCGAGTCATTTTTCTACTTCCATCAAATGAATCTGAGTTCTTTGAAGAGTATACTTAAGCCTGAGTACTCCAATTGCTAGAAATCCCTGATGTGACTTCCTTGCCAAAAGGTAGGTCAATACTTTGCCGTAAAAACATATCTTTTGGTGGAAGATGTATTTTGAATAATCCATAAACCTTAGAAATCCATAGAAGTCTAGTGTCCGAAGTCCAGAAGTTCATGATCGCATCTGATCATAATAAGTAATAAAAGAAAACTGGAAAACCACGATCATTCCGGATCGTATTAATAGAAAACTCGAAATCCAAAGTTGTGTTAATTCATATAATAAGATGTCCATGATCCATAGTTGTGTTAATTCATATTTCAGTTTAACCAAAATGAGTTTTTGCACAAGTTTTCAACCACTTAACCAGTTTTGAGTAAAATTTGGATTATAAAGCATACCATGAATAAGCTTTGATGTACATCCTTTTGTTTGGGCTAAGAAAATACACTTGCCCACAATATTGCAAATTTTCCATCACCAAATTTTACTTAAGAGCTTATATTTTAATTATTTTTTAAGTTTCTCGGTCATATGGTTTCCGCAGCCACTATCCATAAGCCATACATCCTCCGACTCTTAATGAGAGCTTAAATATGTGAAGAATAACTTCTCTTGAGAATTATTATGTGTAAAGATATTGGCTTCAATGTTCTTCTTATATCTACTGTCTTGTTAGGAATGTTTACGTATTTTACATCATGTACACATATATCAATGCTTTTCACTTTTATGCCTATGCTTCTTGCAAAAAAAAATATATTTTGGAACTTTTTTTGTCACTCCGACTTCTTAAGTTTTTGCTTCATTTTGTTTAAGAGATGTGACAACACATCTCCATTAAGATCACTCACAAAGGGAATGCCTTGATTTTGGTGGAGCGGTTATTGTGTATAGAACAGAAAAGTAAACAAGGCAGATAAATATATTGGTACTTGGAAAATAAAAACCACTTTTATTGCAGCGGAGAAATAGTTTGGTTACATCACATCAAAAACCAACTACAAAACCAAATACACTTGTTATCCCTCTTGACAAATAAGTTCTGAGTGCATAAAATAAAAGACATAACCCCAACATAAAATAGCCATAAATAAGATAGGCTGAACTTTACTTCTGCAATCCAAGCAACTTCCAAAAGAAAGGGATAAAGCTTAACAATCAAGCTCCGCTAGTACTAGTCCCACCCTGAGCAACTTGGGGGGAGGGAGGGAAGAAAAGAGGTTGAAACAAAGGGAGTCAGACATAAAGTCTGGTGAGTGCAATAACTTTAACAATATAATCATCAAAGTAACCAGGATAACGCATAAGCTGGAAAATAAGGAAATGACTGTGAACAAATGGGCATGACAGAGCAAACAAAGGAAATAATATGAACAAAGATAATGTTAAAGGCGCACCTAATCACCATAAGATAATTATTACATTGCATCACACCAAACACCCTAAAAGTTGATCCCGCCTATAGAACTTAAATATGATAATCGTAGTTTCGTGTACCCCTAGCTGCCTTCATAGGTTTCGTCTGCCCCTATCTCCACTAGGTGTACCCACTACCCCCATTCGATGGGCTCCCAAACTCGTAAGTACCCGTGCTGGCCCCACAGTGGGGTGTATCACTCCCCAAAGTGGCAACCCGATACCACCAAAAATGCACGGCTTATACCTACATGATGCAACAACGTCTTACCTACCAGCCTCGTCCCACACACGCACATGACCCCGTTGGACTTGCGTTGTCACCGCTAACCCGTTTTGATCTCTTACAATCAAACCCAGTACGTGTGTCCCGTCCTCGACTTGGGTCGAGCCCACAAAGATACTTAATGGGTTACTGGTTTGAAAAGGGGCCCCATGCATGACACAAGCTTTCCACTTATGCTTGGTCCCCTCTAAGGTTTTCCCTACTTAACCCCATTCTTATTCATGTCTACTTACATGTTTCAATCTTGGTTAAGTGCATCTAATCATATTTCACATGTCACCCAAGGCACCCACTTAATTTCACATGCCACCCAGGGCACCTACTTAATCCCCATGTCCCACCACATATTTATCTAGTTAAGTGTTTCTTAATTCATTAACACCGTAACCTTGTAAAGACCTCCCACATTAGACTGGCATTTGTGGCACCTGGATTTGCCGGGCGGGTCCGGGAAGTCTTACACCACAAACGAGCCTAACCTCGTGTTTTTACAACTGTTACGCATTTAATTCGTGCCTTTGACCTCTCACATTAGACTGGCATTTGTGGCTACTGGATTTGCTGGCCGGGTCCGGGCAGTCTCACGCCACAAACTAGTCTAACCTCGTGTCTTAGGCGGTTTATTATTACACATCTTTATTTAACCCCAAAGTGGATTAATATCCCTATTCAAATTTGTCAATAAATTCCAAATATACTTATGTCCATAATTGTCTCTTAAAATTATATCCATAAATGCCAATTTTTCCAATTAATGTCTTAAATTAATTATATTCCTTTTTAAGGGCATTTATGCCAATTCTCAATATGTGTATATTCAATATTACCCCCATCGGCCCACGTTGTTCGTTCGTTTATCATGACATATATATATTAGACTAGCTATTAGTCTAACACATAACTTATTCATACCCAGTTCTGAGTCTGAATTCGTTCTTGAATTTAAATTTGAATTTCTGGAAACTTCCGACAGCCATAACTTCTTCATACGAAGTCCAATTTACGCAAACTCGAACTCTATCTCAACCAGAATTCCGAGACGAACACAATGGCTTAACCCGTTTCCCTTGATTCTCACATTTGAAATTAAGTATTCTTTAATTTTTTAACTATAATATTTAAAATTATGGGGTGTTACATTCTCCCCTCCTTAAAGGATTTCGCCCCCGACATCTCCAAGTTAAGGAGAATGCATATCCTAACATCCAATCATCCATCTACTAAACCATCAAACACGCATCCATTGTCCTTACAAGATTTCTAATGATGTATGAAAATATGCAAGAAGTGTGTGTCTATGTTCCTTATCTAATGCAAAATCAGGCGGTCTACTGATTCAGTTGACCTCCTTAATGGGAATCATGATAGTGTCATGCATCCATTATGTATGCGAAAGAATCCTATCGATACATATTATTTCTACATGTGTGCACAACCCTTCATCAAAATGCAGCATCCATATGATAAAGCAACCATTTTACATCCATTAATTTAAATATGCACACACATTTGTTTGCAACAAGAAGGTGATTGAGCCGATCTAGTGCCTAAGGTGTGTGCATATGCATCCACGAGCAATCACTTGCATCCATCATACATAACATGTCTCAAACACATGTTTCAACCATAGGGTTCTTCCTAACTAAATATCGAAGATGTCATCGCAAAGAAAATACTAAAAGATAGGACAAGTATCAACAAAGCGGTAGAAAAAGGAGAATTTAAAACATACCCTCAAAAAGGAAAGGGTACAACATACGCATCTTATCTTCCATCTCCCAAGTCGCGTCTCTTTGATCATCTCCCCATTGCACTTTGACCAACTTGATCTCTTTGTTGCGAAGCTTTTTGACCTCCGATCCAAGAATGCGTGTAGGAGCTCGTCTGATCGTGGAATTGCGCTCTACTTCCACTTCTTCGAGCGTGCTTGGCTCTACTACCTTCGCCGTATTGTGTAAACACTTACGCAAATGTGAAACGTGAAACATGTCATGAACTCCGCCGAGCTTCTCTGGTAACTTTACTCTGTACGCCATCTGCCCTATTCTCTCTGTAATTGGAAAGGGTCCTACGAACCTTGGTGCCAACTTCCCTACCGATCCAAAATGGACTACGTTTCTCAACGGTGACACCTTAATAAAAACCATGTTCCCAACATCGAACTCAAGATCGGTTCGTCTCCTATCAGCATATGACTTATGCCGGTCCTGCGTCGCCTTCATTCGTCGTCGAATCAGGTCTATCTTCTCCGATGTCTCCCTAATCATGTCGGGCCCAAGCAAAACCTTATTTGTAGATTCCCACAAACATGTTGGTGATCGGCGCGGTCGTCCATAAAGAGCCTCAAAAGGTGCCATGCCAATGCTAGCCTAAAAACTATTATTATAGGCGAACTCTACTAGTGGAAGGTGCTCTTCTCATGTTCCTCCAAAGTCTAGAATGCATAGCCACAGAAGGTGTTCTAGAATCTGATTCACCCTCTCGGTCTGGCTGTCCGTCTGAGGATGATAAGCGGTACTTAAGCATAACTGCGTCCCAACCGCCTCTTGTAAGCTCTTCCAAAATTCGCTTGTGAAAATAGGATCTCTATCGCTCAAAATGCTGGAGGGTATGCCGTGCAAACGAACTATCGCTTAATGGTAAACAAATGCTAACCATGAGGCGATCCTTCTAATTTTGATGGGAATAAAATTGGCACTTTTATTAAGTCGGTCTACAAT
This sequence comes from Allium sativum, assembly GCA_030737875.1. Taxonomy (NCBI): domain Eukaryota; kingdom Viridiplantae; phylum Streptophyta; class Magnoliopsida; order Asparagales; family Amaryllidaceae; genus Allium; species Allium sativum. The sequence goes on along the minus strand of CM060921.1, from coordinate 628,108,633 downwards.
TACCCAAATCCCCGTATTACCCTTCTTCGATCTTGGTAACCCATCTACAAAATCAATGGAAATGCTTTCCCATTTCCAAAGCGGAATCTCTAAGGGATGGAGCAAACCTCTGGGCTTCTTTTGCTCCGCCTTGACTTGCTGGAACACTAAGCATCTAGCAACGAACTCGGCCACGTTCTTCTTCATTCCGGCCCAAAAGAAAACTCGCTTCATATCCCTATACATCTTATCACCACCGGGATGTATGATCATCTTAGAGCGATGTGAGTCTTCATGAATTGCCCTCTTCAAACTTTCGTCTTGTGGTACACAAAGTCTTCCATCTCAACGTAGCCAACCTCTCCCATCTATAGCATATCTATCAAGATTTCTTGAGGACTCCCCTCCTATAAGCTTGCCTACTATCTCAACCAATTGTGGGTCGTTCCGCTGTGCCTCTCCAACTCGACCTAAAAGTGTAGGTTGCACCTCTAATGATGCCAACAATCCGGGTACATAATCGACAGAGGGTCTGAAGTCAAAGGAAGATATATACTCTAAACTCTGCCGCTCTACAAACAAAGGACTTAAATTAACTTCTTTCTACTTAAGGCGTCAGCTACAATGTTACCCTTGCCAGGGGTATATGCGATCTCAAAATCATAGGATGTCAAAAACTCCATCCATCTCTGTTGCCTCAAGTTTAGGTCCTTCTGAGAGAATAATTACTTTAGCGACTTATGGTCTATATACAACTCAATCCTTTCGCCAAGCAAATAATGATGCCATGACTTAAGCGCAAAAACTATGGCCGCCAACTCCAAGTCGTGGGTAGGGTAATTTTTCTCGTGGGTTTTCAACTGTCTTCCACCATAGCATATCACCCTTCCCTCTAGCATTAAAACTGCGCCAAGCCCTATCCCACAAGCATCGGTATATACTGTGAATGCCTTACTCCCGTCTGGCAAAACTAAAACTGGAGCTGTCGTCAAAGCCCTCTTAAAACGTTGGAAAGCATCATCACAGTCAACGTCCCAAGTAAAAGTCAAATTCTTCTTCGTAAATCGAGTGAGAAGGGCTGATATCTTCGCGAAGTTCTTAATGAACTTCCTATAGTAACCATCTAGCCGTAAAAAGCTCCTTACTTCTGTTGCATTCTTAGGCATTTTTCAATCTTGGATTGCCACTATCTTAGCGGGATCCACAGCTATCTCTTCCTTAGAGACCACGTGTCCTAAGAACCTCACTTCTTTTCTCCAAAAATGGCACATGGAGAACTTAGCTTTAAGTTGATGCGCTCATAAGGTCTCTAAGACTTCCCTAAGATGTAGGGCATTCTCTTCTTCATTTTTAGAGAAAACCAGAACATCGTCTACAAAGACTACCACAAACTTGTTCAGAAACTCCCTAAACACCATACTCATTAAGTCAACAAAGTATGCGGGTGCATTCGTCAAACCAAAAGGCATGACGAGCCACTCGGAGAAACCGTCAGGAGTTCTAAATGTAGTCTTATCGATGCTATCTTCAGCCACCCTTAGCTGATGAAACCCTGTAGCCAAATCCAGTTGCGATAAAAATGAAGCACCAACCAACTGATCGAATAAATGGTCTATCCTCGGTAACGGGTGTCTATTCTTCTTTGTTAGCTTATTCAGCTCTCTATAGTCCATGCACAATCTACGTGAACCATCAGCTTTTGCAGCAAAAACGACTGGAGCACGCCACTCTAAAATACTTCTTCTTATGAACCCCTTCTCAAGCAATTCTTTCACTTGCTTACTGAGTTCTCTTCTCTCTCTTGGAGCCATGTGGCGCACTGGTAATGCAACTGGCTTTGCATTATCTACTAAGTATATTCGAAAGTTTATCTCACGCCTCCGGGGTAAACCTCGAACTTCATCGAAGACATCCGAGTATTCACGGACCACTCTAACAGACTGCAAATTAACAACAGACGCATCTAGCGATTCTAGATAACTTAGCATAACAGAATTCATGGGATTACAAGAGATTTCGAGAGTGTTTCCCAAGCAAGTCATAAGCCTAACCTCTCTCTTTTCACAATCTAGGACGGCTCCATTACTGGATAACCAATCCATGCCCAAAATTAACCCATAGCCCGTGAAGCCCAAAACATAAGCATCACATCTAAACCCAACGCTAAGTATAGAAATTTCCAAATCCAAACGAATCATCGACAAATAGGCTGATCCCCCAATTGGATTTGAAACCACTAAGGGATCCTCTACTATACTGGTGTTTAGGTGTAGTGACTTAACAAAAGAAGTGGATATAAAAGAGTGCGATGCACCAGAATCAAAGAATGTGTGAATAGGATGATTAAAAAGATAGAATAAACTTTCAACGGAAATTGCTCTACCTCGTTATTGTAGTGGTGGGACCACGAGAGCCTGGACCTGCCCCCTTGCCTTCCCTGGTGCCATGAGAGCTTGAATCTACCCTCCAGAGGCAGGCCCTGCCCTCTGCCCTTTCTTTGGGCAGTCCTTAATCAGATGTCCTGCTTCGCCACAGTGGAAACAAATAGTCTTCTTCTTCTTCCTACAGTCTTTGCGTAGATGGCCTGGTGTCCCACAGTTAAAGCATCTTTCTTTCCCTTGCCATTGTTGTCTTTACCACCCTTCTTGTTCTGCTGTTGCTGTTGTGGTTTCTTTTGATCCCCTTTCTTCTCAGGTGCCTTATTAGCACTGGCGCCTTTCTCCTCTTCATGCATAAGTGCCATGTCAACTAGTCTCTCAAAGGTGGCCCCCATAGGGATGTGGGTCATAGCTAACCCATGTAGCGGCTCGTTCAGACCCTTAACAAATCTCAAGGCCTTCTTTTCGGGTATATTCACCAAGTCCAAGCCAAATCTCGCCAACTGATTGAACTTCTTGATGTATTCTTTCATTGAAAGATTTCCATGCCTCAATGCCAAAAACCTTTCCATGTATAGATTCTCTTCGGCCCGTAAGAGAAACTTTTCATCAAACCTTCGCCTGAAATCTGACCATGTATCAACTGGACGGTCTCTATTAGTGACCTCGCACCAAAACGAGGCCTCATCCTTCATTAACTAGGCAGCTAACTGGACCTTTCTTCCACCTTCTACACCAAAGATTCCAAACAATTCTTCCACATCCTTTAGCCAATTTCGAGCTTCAACAAACATCTCCAACCCGTGAAAAGTTTCCTGGCCATTGCACGAAAGTCCTTTCATATCTTTGTGAAAATGTCAACACGGGGAGGAGGAGGGGGAGGAGGAGGAGCATTTGTTGGGCCTGCGACATAGGCCCTAGCTTCCATATACCTTCTAAACCATCCTGGTATCGGTATCCCCTCGGGTATCTCGGGAATATCAGACATGCTGAAAAGAAAATGAAGAGATTCAAATGAAGAATTCGAAAGAAAGATATATGGCTCTTGGGGGTTATGTTTTTGAAATAAACTTTTCTCTTGAAAATACTCTCCTTAAAACATATTTTTGAAAGTATTTCTTTATAAAAGTGCTTTTTGAAAAATAGTTTTTAAAAATTCGTATCTTGTCTGGCAACCTTCAGCTCTGATACCACGTGTGACACCCCATCTCCATAAAGGTCACTCACAAAGGGTGCCTTAATTTTGGTGGAGCGTTTATTGTGTATAGAACAGAAAAGTAAACAAGACAGATAAATATATTGGTACTTGGAAAATAAAAACCACTTTTATTGCAGAGGAGAAATAGTTTGGTTATATCACATCAAAAACCAACTACAAAACCAAATACACTTGTTCTGAGTACATAAAATAAAAGACATAACCCCAACATAAAATAGCCATAAATAAGATAGGCTGAACTTTACTTCAGCAATCCAAGCAACTTCCAAAAAAAAGGGATAAAGCTGTACAATCAAGCTCCGCTAGTACTAGTCCCACCCTGAGCAACTTGGGGGGAGGGAGGGAAGAAAAGAGGTTGAAACAAAGGGAGTCAGACATAAAGTCTGGCGAGTGCAATAACTTTAACAATATAATCATCAAAGTAACTAGGATAAGGCATAAGCTGGAAAATAAGGAAATGACTGTGAACAAATGGGCATGACAGAGCAAACAAAGGAAATAATATGAACAAAGATAACGTTAAAGGTGCACCTAATCACCATAAGATAATTATTACATTGCATCACACCAAACACCCTAAAAGTTGATCCCGCCTACAGAACTTAAATATGATAATGGTAGTTTCGTGTACACCTAGCTGCCTTCATAGGTGTCGTCTGCCCCTATCTCCACTAGGTGTACCCACTACCCCCATTCGATCGGCTCCCTAACTCGTAAGTACCTGTGCTAGCCCCACAGTGGGGTGTATCACTCCCCAAAGTGGCAACCCGATACCACCAAAAATGCACGGCTTATACCTACATGATGCAACAACGTCTTACCTACCAGCCCGTGCCCACACACGTACATTACCCGTTGGACTTGCGTTGCCACTGCTAACCCGTTTTGACCTCTTACAATCAAACCTAGTACGTGTGCCCCGTCCTCGACTTGGGTCAAGCCCACAAAGATACTTAATGTGTTACTGGTTTGAAAAAGGCCCCCATGCATGACACAAGCTTTCCACCTATGCTTGGTCCCCTATAAGGTTTTCCCCACTTAACCCCATTCTTATTCATGTCTACTTACATGTTTCAATCTTGGTTAAGTGCATCTAATCGTATTTCATATGCCACCCAAGGCACCCACTTAATTTCACATGTCACCCAGGGCACCCACTTAACCGCCCCATGTTCCATCACATGTTTATCTGGTTAAGTGTTTCTTAATTCATTAACACTGTAACCTTGTAAAGACCTCCTATGTAACACCCCACATCCATTAGTGTCACTCACAAAGGGAATGCACTAAGTTCTGTGGAGCATTTTAAGGTAAAAGATGCAGATGAATTACAAGACAGACAAAAGTTAAAACAGCGGAAAATAAAATTTTTCTTTATTGATAAAATAGTTTGTACAACGATTTCTTTACAATATCAGAGTATCATCTGTCCTACAAAATAAAGAAGCATAAAACAACATTTATATTCCCCAATGTAGCAAGAGCCAGCCATAGCATATGAAAAGAGAATCCAAGCAAAACTTTGACAAATCTTCAAGCTGGGAAAGAGTGACAGTCCAACTAAACCTGAGCTATGCTATTCCCTCCTTTTCTACCTGGGGGGGGGGGGGAATGGAAGAAAAGAAGACGAACGAAAAACAGAGTCAGACATAAAGCCTGAGTAAGTTCAGTTACTTCTAGCATGTGAACATGGAAAAACAAAACGACATGAATTAACTGAATACAAAATAACACCATGATGATAGGGTCAACAAGATTAGACAAGATTAACACAAGATATGCTAAGATAAGATAAACTGGATATGCTCTAATACTTTCGCCGCTTCGCTATTTCCTTGTTATACTTAGTTTCTATATCTCTGCACCAACTAACTAGTGTCCCAACTAGTAACGATAACGTGATCCCAATCGCTATAGTTTCCATTGCCTTCAGGCATACATTTATTATTTATTACCTAGATCTAATCTAGGGTTTTGTATCAAGTGCCTTCTAGATTCAACTAAAGTTTACGCTATCTGCTGAACGCTTCTCGGATTCAGGGTTTATGCCACCTAGTCCAACTAGGGATTATGCTACCTGTCGAATGATGCCCCCTAGTCTAGGACACACTACCTAGAGTGGTATATGTTCCTAGACTTTCCCCACGCATGTATTGCGAATCTTTATCGCTTGTCTAGATGCACATGTCCTGTAATGTGCGGCCCGAGTCCTGTGGCAGGGCAAATCAAGAAACATAGAACTCGGTCGGGAGCTTTCAGATATCTGTAGATGCAGATGCTAAGGTCTGTTTTTATTCCAGGGGCTATGGTCCCACTCGACCCCTCCCTCAACTAATGAAAGGCACACCTTGAAAGATGAAAACTATACGCAGGCCCCCTATGCCCCACTAACCTATGGCCATCCTCACCCATAACTAGATAGCAAGTATATGGTCTTTTGGAGTTCTCCGGCTTTCCGCTTCACGTGTCTCGATTGACTCAAGATGGATGGTAGACGATGAGTTGCTATCACAAGGCTACCATTTTCTAGCCTAATCACGCTGGTCCATCCTAGTCTTTAGGTTGCCATATATTGCAACCAAGGCATACCCCTGGTTCTTCTAACGCAGACCTTAACCTCTGTTAGCCCAGGAGGATCATCTATAGTCTCACAGAGGGATACAAAGAGTACCCTCACGTCCCCACGAAGCCTCGGGCTTCGTAACCCAATTCGTTGGAGCCTTCGTTTTACTCAGACGGACGTTCGCTCCTTCCCGTGTTATACTAAGAATTACTACTTAGTTCTGCTAACTAAGGTTTACCACTTAGTTTCCAGAATCGTTGTTTTCTTAACTAAGGTTTACTACTTAGATCCTTTTAACTAAGGTTTACTACTTAGTTCTCTTTCTCGTCAGTTTGGATTGGTTAAGCGTCATTAGTCAATTCAGGCTAACTTAACCCTCTTCATTTATCCTGTTAAACTGGTTAAGTATTATCAGTAATTCATGTTGACTTAACCCTACCAAAAACCAAGTTATATTGGTTAAGTATTTCTCATTACTTAACCCTACCCATTCATCATGTATTGGTTAAGTGTTCCTTTTTAACTTAACCTTGCCCATCTGTTTTTAACTAACATTTTATTAATGGTTAAGTATTATCCCTTCATGTTTTAGACTTAACCCTATTCCTTTATCACAATCTGATGGTTAAGTGTTCAAGTTTACTTAACCCTACAGTCTAGTCCAGCTAACATATTAAATTGGCTAAGTGTATTAAATTTTACTTAACCCCAACCTCTAGGCTAGTTAACATGTTAATTTGGCCAAGTGTATTAACTTTACTTAACCCCACCTTCTAGTCTAGTTAACATGTTAATTTGGATAAGTGTTTTCTTAGTTACTTAACCCCTACAAATCTTGTTTTGTTACAATGTTAAGTTTGGTTAAGTGTCCCTATGGACTTAACCCTCCCATTCTAGCTTAACTGTGTTAAGTTGGTTAAGTGTTCCTATGGACTTAACCCTCCCATTCTAGCTTAACTGTGTTAAGTGTCAGTATGAACCTAACCCCGCCCATCGGTTTGGTTATCATGTTGAATTGGTTAAGTGTCTTAGTTAACTTAACCCTACCATTCTTGCTTTAACTAAATAAATTAAAGCCGCGACCACTCACATTAGGCAGGTATTGTTGCGAATACTGGATGTGTCGGTTGGTTCCGGGCAGGTTTACCTCGCAACTCAGTCTAACCTCGGGTTAAGCATATTCGTGTTTTCTAAGTTCAAAGGGTTTTGATTAATTTTCAAATCAGGTTTCGAAAGTAACCACCCCGTCCGTCGGATCAGTTATGGATAGCCAGGGAGAGCAGGAAACTTGTATTTTCCAAACGCAAGCCTAGACACTATCCTCTCTGTCACCCTAGAACTTTCTGGTGTGTTATTAAAAAAGATGTCGTTAATAAACCTTTAATTTGTCTAAACTTACATTTTTCTCATTTAGGACAAATTCTATAAGTAAATTATTCCTAATTTACTTATTTCATAATTACTCTTTTAATGTAAATTGTCAACATTTATTACTATGGCCAATTTTCCCCTCTATATCATATTTATGCTTTTTGGTATGTAAACTATACCAAATTAAGTGTCACTAACCATGATTTTGCTAAACATGACAATTACTCACAATTATGGCCAATTTCAGATTTATGCCAATATACTTATTATGCCAAATTAGCTAATCCAATTCTGATTTAACATTCTAATTACAGTTCATGCCAAACTAGACTTATTATTCTGGTTCACAGTTCATGTAAATGCTAGATTTACAAGTCAGTACCAAATTCAAATTACACATCCTATAATTCATGTCAAATTTATCCAATTTTCATTTTTATAAACATGCCATAATACATGTTCCCAATTTATGCCAATTTCCAAGTTTATAACTACGTTTTAGTAAATTTCATATTTTGCCCAAATCGTATTCCTATCGTTCGTATAATCATGATTCAATCTAGATTATAGATAAATCTAGATTCGTAGATAAAAGGGAATGAACCAAAGATGCTATGAAAAGATAGACATAATAACTGGCATAAAATGATAATTTACTAATTACAGGCCTAACGAATTACACTGAAATAAATTGATCTAAAACATCGAAGGCCTATAGACCTGAAAATGTTATGACATAAAAAGGGTTGAATAACGATGTAGATTCAAGAACATGGGTAGACCTAACTTAATAGGTAAATTTCCAAGATAAAAACCCAAAGAAAATTAAGAATAGACAGAATAGATAATCAGGTTTAGACCCAATTTCACAGTCATAAAACTTAAGCAGCACTTTCCTAGTCATGAATCATAGGCGTTTAGTCACAGTTGTCCTTGTTATGTCATAGGCAATAGTTTATGTTTCCTAATCAAAGGCATAGGCTTGTGTTCATAGTCAAAGGAAATAATTCTCATAGTCATGTGTCACAGTCATAGGCAATGTTCATAGTCATAGGAAAGGCCTAATTGGTCATCGAATCACGATCAGTCCTTAATCAAGTATAGAAACATGTATAAACACAGATCCAAGTGAAGAGATTAGGCATATTCCTTTATTCCTTTAATTTCATGTCACGAATAGAAAACATTCAAATCTAAAAAGTAACCAACTTACAGAGATTATATTAGATTCGTAGAAAAACAGTCGTTGAAGTCGTTTGAATCTTCACTTGAATCCTAGCTTGTTTTGAATCTCCTCTTGAAAGTCTTAAGCAGCATTTCCTCGTCTTGGTTTATTTTACATATTATTTTATTTATTTATGCATTTTCTCAGAGGCAGCATAAGAATAGAATGAAATGGTGTAGAGAGGAGGAGGCTAGGAGGCTATTTATATAGGATTAGGCGGACGAACCTAGACAGAAAACGAGACCAGATACATAAGGATGCACCCAGGCCCAAAACTAGGTTCGGGGACCAGGTCGACACCCATGTCGATTGGACAGTCGACCTAGTCGGGGGGGGGGGGGGGGTCGACTACCCAGTCGACTCTCCAGTCAACCTGGGTCCTGGGCGGGAATTTTCCCGCCCAGCCCGCTTCTGGGTTTGAATTCGAATTTCGAATTCGAATTTCGAGCTGTTTTCGATTCTGAAAATTCCTGAAACTTCAGAGGGTCATATCTCCCTTATACGGAATCCGATGCTCGCAAACTCGAACTCATTTCTAAGCAGAATTTCGAGACGAACGCAATGGCGCAACCCGTTTCCCTTTATTTTGGATTTAAAATTTAATTCTGCCTTGATTTGGGAATCCTAGTGTTACAGAATTACGGGGTGTTACATTCTCCCCCTCTTAAAATGATTTCGTCCCCGAAATCTTCAAGTTAGGAAGAATGTGTCCTACCATCCAATCACCCATCTACTCAACCATTCAATCACAGGCATTCATTGTCCTTAAAATATTTCTAATGCTTAATGTTATTATGCATAGTGTGTGTATATGTCTTTATCTAGTACAAAATCAGGCGGTCTACTGATTCAGTCGACCTCCTTAATGCGAATCATGTCAGTGCCATGCATCCAATCATGTATGCAAGCACCCCTAGTTATGTAAATTATACATGTGTGCATAACCATTCATCCATATGCAAAATCCATATGATAACATATCAAGTTCAACTTACAAACAAATACATATCTGTAAATGCAATATGAAAGCGTCCGAACTGATCTAGTCCCTAATACATATGTATATGCATTCACGAGCAACCACTCGCAACCATCAACCATAACATGTTTCAAATACATGTTTACATCCAAAAGTGTTTCTACCTAAGGATTGAAGATACGACCTAGAGGGTATACCTTGGAAAGAGAGAAACAATTATGCGTAAATCTCCTACAAAAAAAAAGAAATCAAAGATGCACCCTTAAGGAAAAGGGTATGATGCTCGTATCTAGCCTTCTTGAGCTTTACTCCACAATATCTTAACTAATTTAACTTCACGATTGTGAAGTTTTTGACCTCCATTTCCAAAATAAACAGATGTCCATCACGGTACCAAGTGTATGTACTAAGATGATTAGAGGTCTCCCTCTTATCCACCATGCCATAACTATAAGGGTTGAAAGGTTACTACGTGCTTTTTAGAGTGCCTGCCACAACTATTCATCTCTCACGCAAACCTTCCTAGTCGAACTCGACATTCCTCAAGTACAAGCCCTAAAGGCCTAAACCAATATCAGACAAGCACCCAAGGAATATCTCCTCCGAATTTAGACGATCTACGTGAGATGATATAAGCAAACTCGATAGCTATTCTCAAATCCCTACTAACCAAAAATAGACTGGTCGGACCACCAATTGGATTTGATACTCTAGTGGGATCTTTCTACTATACAAGTACTATGGTGCAGAGACTCAACTATGGATGTGGATTTAGCTCACAAAGGAGGAAGGAATTATAAAACCTAAGACTAGAGGAAGTATCTTTACTATGGTGTAATAGGGCATGTAATTAAGGGCAACCACGTGTAACACCCCACATCCATGAATTCCTCATCCTCTTCAGTGTGTAGTCATGTTGACAAATCTCTCGAAAGCTGCTTCCATCGTACAGAAAACCCTATAAGCTTGAAATAAAACTAGCCGTAGGTTAAACAACTACGGCTATGGATGGAAGCCAAGCACTACTTTGCCCATCGATGAGGTTACCTCCCAGAAAGCCAGGAGCCCTAGAGACTCAAGAAAGAAGGAGACAAGAATTCAAACAGAGGAAGAGAGGATAGTGCGTATGGCTTTGGGGAATATGCCTTTAAAACAAATCTTTTCTCTTAAAAATGCTTCTATTAAAACCATTTTGAAAATAATTTTTCAAATCCTTTATCTGATCTGGTAACCTTCAGCTCTGATACCACGTGTAACACCCCAAATCCATTAGTGTCACTCACAAAGGGAATGCACTAAGTTCTGTGGAGCATTTTAAGGTAAAAGATGCAGATGAATTACAAGACAGACAAAAGTTAAAATAGCGGAAAATAAAACTTTGCTTTATTGATAAAATAGTTTGTACAACGATTTCTTTACAATATCAGAGTATCATCTGTCTTACAAAATAAAGAAGCATAAAACAAAATTTATATTCCCCAATGTAGCAAGAGTCAGCCATAGCATCTGAAAAGAGAATCCAAGCAAAACTTCGACAAATCTTCAAGCTGGGAAAGAGTGACAGTCCAACTTAACCTGAGCTATACTATTCCCTCCTTTTCTACCTTGGGGGGGGGGGGGGACGGAAGAAAAGAAGACGAAAGAAAAACAGAGTCAGACATAAAGCATGAGTAAGTTCAGTTACTTCAAGCATGTGAACATGGAAAAACAAAACGACATGAATTAACTGAATACAAGATAACACCATGATGATAGGGTCAGCAAGATTAGACAAGATTAACACAAGATATGCTAAGATAAGATAAACAGGATATGCTCTAATACTTTCGCCGCTTCGCTATTTCCTTGTTATACTTGGTTTCTATATCACTGCACCACCTAACTAGTGTCTCAACGAGTAACGATAACGTGATCCCAATCCCTATAGTTTCCGTTGCCTTCAGGCATACATTTATTATTTATTACTTTGATCTAATCTAGGGTTTTCTATAAAGTGCCTTCTAGATTCAACTAAAGTTTACGCTATCTGCTGAACGCTTCTCGGATTCAGGGTTTATGCCACCAAGTCCAACTAGGGATTATGCTACCTGTCGAACGATGCCCCCTAGTCTAAGACACACTACCTAGAGTGGTATATGTTCCTAGACTTTCCATATGCATGTATTGCGAATCGTTATCGCTTGTCTAGATGCACATGTCCGGTAATGTGCGACCCGAGTCCTGTGGCAGGGCAAATCAAGAAACACAGAACTCGGTCGGGAGCTTTCAGATATCGGTCGATGCAGATGCTAAGGTCTGTTTTTATTCCAGTGGCTATTGTCCCACTCGACCCCTCCCTCAACTAATGAAAGGCACAACTTGAAAGATGATAACTATACGCAGGCCCCCTATGCCCCACTAACCTATGGCCATCCTCACCCATAACTAGATAGCAAGTATATGGTCTTTTGGAGTTCTCCGCCTTTCCGCTTTGCGTATCTCAATTGACTCAAGATGGATGGTAGACGACGAGTTGCTATCACAGGGCTACCGTTTTCTCGCCTAATCACGCTGGTCCATCCTAGTCTGTAGGTTGCCATATATTGCAACCAAGGCATACCCTTGGTTCTTCTAACGCAGACCTTAACCTCTGTGAGCCCAGGAGGATCATCTGCAGCCTCACAGAGGGATACCAAGAGTGTTCTCACGTCCCCTCGAAGCCTCGGGCTTCGTAACCCAATTCGTTGGAGCCTTCGTTTTACTCAGACGGACGTTCGCTCCTTCCCGTGTTATACTAAGAACTACTACTTAGTTTTGCTAACTAAGGTTTACCACTCAGTTTCCAGAATCGTTGTTTTCTTAACTAAGGTTTACTACTTAGCTCCTTTAAACTAAGGTTTACTACTTAGTTCTCTTTCTCGTCAGTTTGGATTGGTTAAGCGTCATTAGTCAATTCAGGCTAACTTAACCCTCTTCATTTATCCTGTTAAACTGGTTAAGTGTTATCAGTAATTCATGTTGACTTAACCCTACCAAAAACCAAGTTATATTGGTTAAGTATTTCTCATTACTTAACCCTACCCATTCATCCTGTATTGGTTAAGTGTTCCTTTTTAACTTAACCTTACCCATCTGTTTTTAACTAACATTTTATTAATGGTTAAGTATTATCCCTTCATGTTTTAGACTTAACCCTATTCCTTTATCACAATCTGATGGTTAAGTGTTCAAGTTTACTTAACCCTACGGTCTAGTCCAGCTAACATATCAAATTGGCTTAGTGTATTAAATTTTACTTAACCCCAACCTCTAGTCTAGTTAACATGTTAATTTGGCCAAGTGTATTAACTTTACTTAACCCCACCTTCTAGTCTAGTTAACATGTTAATTTGGATAAGTGTTTTCTTAGTTACTTGACCCCTACAAATCTTGTCTTGTTACGATGTTAAGTTTGGTTGAGTGTCCCTATGGACTTAACCCTCATATTCTAGCTTAACTGTGTTAAGTTGGTTAAGTGTTCCTATGGACTTAACCCTCCCATTCTAGCTTAACTGTGTTAAGTGTCAGTATGAACCTAACCCCACCCATCGGTTTGGTTATCATATTGAATTAGTTAAGTGTCTTAGTTAACTTAACCCTACCATTATTGCTTTAACTAAATAAATTAAAGCCGCAACCACTCACATTAGATAGGTATTGTTGCGAATACTGGATGTGCCGGTCGGTTCCGGGCAGGTTTACCTCGCAACTCAGTCTAACCTCGGGTTAGGCATATTCGTGTTTTCTAAGTTCAAAGGGTTTTGATTAATTTTCAAATCAGGTTTCGAAAGTAACCATCCCATCCGTCGGATCAGTTAGGGATAGCCAGGGAGAGCAGGAAACTTGTATTTTCCAAACCCAAGCCTAGACACTATCCTCTCTGTCACCCTAGAACTTTCTGGTGTGTTATTAAAAGAGATGTCGTTAATAAACCTTTAATTTGTCTAAACTTACATTTTCTCATTTAGAACAAATTCTATAAGTAAATTATTCCTAATTTACTTATTTCATAATTACTCTTTTAATGTAAATTGTCAACATTTATTACTATGGCCCATTTTCCCCTCTATATCATATTTATGCTTTTTGGTATGTAAACTATACCAAATTAAGTGTCACTAACCATGATTTTGCTAAACATGACAATTACTCACAATTATGGCCAATTTCAGATTTATGCCAATATACTTATTATGCCAAATTAGCTAATCCAATTCTGATTTAACATTCTAATTACAGTTCATGCCCAACTAGACTTATTATTCTAGTTCACAGTTCATGTAAATGCTAGATTTACAAGTCAGTACCAGTTTCAAATTACACATCCTATAATTCATGTCAAATTTATCCAATTTGCATTTTTATAAATATGCCATAATACATATTCCCAATTTATGCCAATTTCCAAGTTTATAACTACGTTTTAGTAAATTTCATATTTTGCCCAAATCGTATTCCTATCGTTCGTATAATCGTGATTCAATCTAGATTATAGATAAATCTAGATTCGTAGATAAAAGGGAATGAACCAAAGATGCTATGAAAAGATAGACATATTAACTGGCATAAAATGATAATTTACTAATTACAGGCCTAACGAATTACACTGAAATAAATTGATCTAAAACATCGAAGGCCTATACACCTGAAAATGTTATGACATAAAAAGGGTTGAATAACGATGTAGGTTCAAGAACATGGGTAGACCTAACTTAATAGGTAAATTCCCAAGATCAAAATCCTAAGAAAATCAAGAATAGACAGTATAGATAATCAGGTTTAGAACCAATTTCACAGTCACAAAACTTAAGCAACACTTTCCTAGTCATGAATCATAGGTGTTTATTCACAGTTGTCCTTGTTATGTCATAGGCAATAGTTTATGTTTCCTAATCAAAGGCATAGGCTTGTGTTCATAGTCAAAGGAAATAATTCTCATAGTTATGAGTCATAGTCATAGGCAATGTTCATAGTCATAGGCAATGTTCATAGTTATAGGCATAGCCTAATTGGTCATTGAATCACGATCAATCCTTAATCAAGTCTAGAAACATGTATAAACACAGATCCATGTGAAGAGATTAGGCATATTCCTTTATTCCTTTAATTTCATGTCACGAATAGAAAACATTCAAATCTAAAAAGTAATCGACTTACAGAGATTATATTAGATTCGTAGAAAAACAGTCGTTGAAGTCGTTTGAATCTTCACTTGAATCATAGCTTGTTTTGAATCTCCTCTTGAAAGTCTTGAGCAACATTTCCTCGTCTTGATTTATTTTACATATTATTTTATTTATTTATACATTTTCTCAGAGGCAGCATAAGGATAGAATGAAATGGTGTAGAGAGGAGGAGGCTAGGAGGCTTTTTATATAGGATTAGGTGGACAAATCTAGACAGAAAACGAGACCAGATACATAAGGATGAACCCAGGCCCAAAACCAGGTTCGGGGACCAGGCCGACACCCATGTCGGCTGGGCAATCGACCTGGTCAGGGGGGGTCGACTGCCCGGTCGACTCCCCAGTCGACCTGGGTCCTAGGCGGGAATTTTCCTGCCCACCCCGCTTCTGGGTTTAAATTCGAATTTCGAATTCGAATTTCGAGCTGTTTTCGATTCTGAAAATTCCTGAAACTTCGGAGGGTCATATCTCCCTCATACGGACTCCGATTCTCACAAACTTGGACTCGTTTCCAAGCAGAATTTCGAGACAAACGCAATGGCTCAACCCATTTCCCTTGATTTTGGTTTTAAAATTTAATTCTGCCTTGATTTGTGAATCCTAGTGTTACAGAATTATGGGGTGTTACATCCTACATTAGACTGGCATTTGTGGCAACTGGATTTGTCCGGCGGGTCCGGGCAGTCTTACACCACAAACGAGCCTAACCTCATGTCTTTACAACTGTTACGCATTTAACCCATGCCTTTGACCTCTCACATTAGACTGGCATTTGTGGCTTCTGGATTTTCCGGGCGGGTCCGGGCAGTCTTACACCACTAACGAGTCTAACCTCGTGTCATAGGCGGTTTATTATTACACATCTTTATTTAACCCCAAAGTGGATTAATATCCCTATTCAAATTTGTCAATAAATTCCAAATATACTTATGTCCATAATTGTCTCTTAAAATTATGTCCATAAATGCCAATTTTTCCAATCAATGTCTTAAATTAATTATATGCCTTTTTAAGGCCATTTATGCCAATTCTCAATATGTGTATATTCAATATTACCCCCATCGTCCCTACGTTGTTCGTTCGTTTATCATGACACACAGATATATATATATATATATATATATATATATATTAGACTAGCAATTAGTCTAACACATAAAAGAGAAGAAACATCGCAAATTTGCATAACACACAAAATGGATCTAACTTGCAAATAAGGATTACAACGTAACTTGCATAAACTTTGTATTTTTATGAATCTAAACATAGGCCTAAAGGTGTGAACTTGCATATATACATATATATATTTATGTATATAATATAGTTTTTCACCCAAAACTTGCATATATGAATATAGTTTTCATCCAAAACTTGCATAGGCCATAGCCACAAACTTGCATAAAACTATGTACGTCATAGATCTAAATCTAAAGGTGTAAACTTGCATATATGTGAACCCAATTTCTACCTAAACTTGCATATAGCCATTTTACTTGGTTCTCATGTAGACTTGTGTACAATTCACATAAAAACAAGCATATAATCTACACCCAAACCTGCATATAAAATGATGTCAAACATGAATCAAGTTGAACATAGGTGATTGGGCATATACAAAGGAATCTACAATAAAAACTGCCATTATGAACAACTAGCATATATTCATAAAATATCACATTTTCCAATGTTTCACAAACATAGCCATATAACCCAATTTATAACTCAACTGAATTAACTTATTAATTATCTTATTAAAGAAATTGAACTCACAACTCAAAGAAGGTCTTGAGTTCTGGGATCTGAGTTCTGAAATTGATTTAGCTCACCTTTGAAGTAGACAAATTCGTTGTTGTTTTTATATATTTGAATTGAATTGAGTTGATTAGCTTCACTTTTCCTCTAGTTGATGATGGCTATTCTAGGTTGCAAGGTGATAGCATGACGGCCATGGTTATAATTTTGACTTGGTTTTAGGGTTTGAGTCTACATGTGTTTATATAGAATTTAGGATTAATTTAGGCCATCCGATCAACCTAGAAACAATCAAGACAATCCGGTCAAGATAGAGTGACGCCTCAGCTATAATGACTCAGCACTGAGTCACAAAATCATCATCTTTTAGATCTGCCCCCGGGGGGGGGGGGGGGGGGCAGGTCGACCTGTATAGGGGGAGGTCAACACTAAGGTCGACCCCCAGGTCGACCTGGCCTTGGGCGGGAAATTTCCCGCCCTGCCCAGTTCTGAGTCTGAATTCGTTTTTGAATTTAAATTTGAATTTCTGGAAACTTCCGACAGCCATAACTTCTTCATACGAAGTCCAATTTACACAAACTCGGACTCTATCTCAACCAAAATTCCGAGACGAACACAATGGTGTAACCCGTTTCCCTTGATTCTCACATTTGAAATTAAGTATTCTTTAATTTGTTAACTAAAATATTTAAAATTACGGGGTGTTACAAGAAAAGTGCTTCCTAGATTGAAATTATTACATTTGAAATATCTATTTCTTCTATTTTGGTATTTTTTTGCATTTTCCTCTCTGTATTTGCTTTTATTTTAGATTGAAAATGCTGCTCTATATGCTATTCGGCGAAGCTATTGATTCTTCTTTCATGTGCCACCAACGGACTAATTATATCATGTAGGGAAAGTATAAATAAATTCTTTGATTCCTCTATCGCTGCCACGACATCATCATATTTATGTGTCAAGCTCTAGGGTGTTTTCTTCATAATCTTTCTATCTATAGTAGTATCTTTATAGCCTATGAATCTATCTATCTATTATATTATATGAAAGCACAGTCTTCTCTCAAAGTCTTTTCAGTTCCATTTTTGTCCAAAAATACATGATGCTGCCGGTTAACAACACAGATCCAACGATTCAACATGGGTTCATGTTTCCTAACCAAACATCGTGTTTTAGTTCCTTCTATCCTTTCGTATCCATCTCCCCTTTCTCGTTCCTTCTATCCTTTGTATTGATGTCCATCTTCTCTGCTCCCTCTCCAAAATTTCTTTGTTATAAAAATACCAGGTTTTTTTGCTTAAGTAGGGAAAGCTGAATCGATCTTTGCGTCACCATCAGTGGTTTCCTCACTTTTCTCATTGGTTTTTCCAACGAATTTTATGACCTCCTTCGTACTAATTCCATTGAGCGACCAGGTGATTTTCTTATTCAATCGATTAGGCTATTCCATCACTTAAACATCAAAAACTCTTGTATTTACTTCCCTCTCATGCTTCAATGTAACAATAATAATGAAAGTTATAAATGCGTGCACTATGCATGTTTCAATTGTGCCACAATTCCTCTTGGAATTCCTATCTAACATTTCATTCATTTACCATCCAAGATTGTCATTTTCTTATATATATATATATACACACACACACACACACACACATATATATATATATATATATATTCAAATGAAACAGCATACTCTCTATCTGCATACCCTTCTTTCCTCCTCTCTTCATTTTAAACCTATTGTTCCTTTTATTTTCTCCAGCCAAAATATATTTCCCAAATCCAAAATAATGGCCTCTTACCAGAATCTCCTCTATCTTCATCAAATAAAATCGGTCCCTCCCTAAATTTGGAGCCACCGCAAGCCCCACTGACCGCAGCCTTCTCCGAGCATCATTCTCACCACTGCACAATTTCAGAATGTTGCCACCACTCCTTTCTCTTGCCACTGCAGGTGAGTTATCTCACGCTAAATTCATTCAAGTATATCAAAAAAATAATTGATTTTTGGGTGTTTTCTAGTTTAATTAAATTTTTCATGTATTGTCTGGAATTATTTTGAGTTTAATCCCTAAGTTACTTTCTTGCAGTTTCACTTTACTATGATGTTGATTTCATTCGTGTTCATGCCTTGAATTGCATAGTTGATTCCGTTATTGGTTTGTATGTGTTTCACCATCTTGTTCAGTCACTAATTTCACCTGCATTGTGCTACACAGTGTTGCACTTGGTATTAGGTGGTCTGACTTGAATTGCTACACTGTTTGCTTTCTAAACAAATAGTTGTTGGATTTTATTTCATGCTAATATTTAGGGGTTGTTCTTTTTGGTTTATTTTTGAAAGTGTAAACATGGGCGCATGTAGCATGTTTAGTTGAACGTAATATATTTGTGTGTACTCGTACTCTATTTGAACCTAGAATTTAAATATAAGTGTGAGTGCCCTTTTGCATTTTCCATGTCATGTTTTATTTAATAACCTTGCACGTTTTGGGAAGTTGAGAAGCATTTTGCTCATATTGTTTGAAACAGGAAATTATAAATTCATGCCTTATTTAAGTGGAAACACATATTTCCATGTGTGTTTCAAATTTTTATTCGAGTTCCAAGTTCTTTTTTTTTATTTTTTTAAGTTTAATTTACAGACAAGCATGCATGTCAAATTTACAGCACACCACATACATGCTAATACAAGGTATGAACCCAAGTTTCTAAGCACAAGCTTTAACAGACTACCAGGGTTCAATTTCAAGGAAAAAATTACACAATATGGCCTTCTTACATTAAAGAATTCTGCATAAATGCTCATTCACCTAAATGCAACGAAGTTATGCAGCAAGTGGTCATCTGGAGATCGACGTGACATAAATAAAAATACAGTAGCCAAACTAAACCCAAACAATTATAATCAGTGAATACACGAATTAGCGACTGACAATAAGTGTAATCATAAGCTTACTTACCTTAAGCCGGAGATGGAAAAACAGAAACAGCGGTGATGTAGACCACGGTTCAGATGGATTCGGTGTGAGGTGGACTACGATGGCGTCAAGGGTGCGGCAGACTTCAGGCGGCTGCTGTCGATGGTGCGAAGGGGAGATTTGGTAGTTAGCAAGTGGTGGTTCAAAGGTGGTTGCGTTTTACAGGTAGCGCCACCATTCGCGGGTAGGGGTTCGAATCGGGAAGCCAGCACATGTGACGACACTATGGAGGCGTCGAGGTGGCTGCTGCTCAAAACGGAAAGGGGAGGGCGGAAAATAAGTTGAAAGTTTTTTTTTAAAAGAGGAATAGATTTGCATTAAATAGAAGTAGGGGAGAAAGAGAAATAGATCTGAGAAGAATGGCAAGAGAGAAAGGAACGTGGAGAATGGCAATTTTGAATGAGAAGGGAGAGAAAAGCGGTCAAAAAGGGTAGATATATGAAATGATACAATTTCCTTGTATTCATTTATTCAAGATGAACGAACGTGGCCCTTTCTTTTCGCATTTCCAACAACTGAATACAAAGACTGAGTAAAACGGTGGTAAATTGAAAAGGTAAAGGGGAAAGAAAGACAGTGCTTGTGAAGAGATAAGGACAAAATTCTTTATTTTAAAAGTGAACGAACGTTACCGCTTTGCGTTTGGAATTGGTCAAAGCATAATTTAAACCACAAGTTAATGTGAATGAGCGTTTCTCTACACTAAATTTCTATTAAATTGTTTATTTGTTTCTTTTAAATTTAAATTGTCTAACATAGCACAAACAACTACATTCACATGATGTTACATTGCACTAAGCGATGAAGTTTGCTAGCTGTTTATATAAAACTATTCAAATGCAACTAACAAATCCAAAATTTAATAAACAACATTGGCATTTTTATTTTATATATATTTTAAGATTCCTAAATCATATTATATGGTTATAATTTGAGAATATATATATATATATAGCTGCTATTATTAACTAAAATTTTGAATGTTTATGGAAAAGTGTTTAGGGAGGAAGGTAAAAAGAGCAGGTAATGAACTTGACTTATTGCATGTATTAAGGTTACAGAGAAAATAAATTACTTGACTAGACATGACATGTTAATCTAATCAACATTAATTTCTTATCTAAAATTCAAAAGAAAATTACATAAGGAAAGAGAATAACGAAAAGTAATGAATGCATAATTTATTTTTTAATGCTAAATGCTAGTAAATACGCGACTTCTAAAATTTCAAACACATAATATTACATATCATGTGTTAAATGTTTTGCATACATAAGTGTTGAAAGTTTTATGGTACTTTATTTTTCTTCTGAATATAAACAACATTATATAAAATATAAGAAAAATACATACATATATACGAAATAAGATACATGAAAATATAACGATGGGAAAGAAATTAATAAATTGGAGGAAAGAAACGAATGCATATTAATGAAGAAATAAAGTGAATAGAAAGACAGTGAATTTGGGAAAAGTAGAAAAACAAAGGGAAACAATAAATATGTTTTGTTTGTTTCTTTTTATTTATTTATTATTATAAATGTTAACATAAATTTTCATTAACTACAATAGTTAAAACATACATTATATACCGTTAACCCTCAATGTCTTACAATTCTTCCAATATAAAACTAAATTAGAAACATTCATAATTTTATTTTCAATTACCACATTAATGCCTATATCGAACCTTTAAAATAAAATCAAGGATTCAACTGCTAATTTTTTTATCAACAATAGTTCAAGGTTAGCTAGTCCAGATGTATAAACAATTTAATAATTTCCATTATTATCAATCACAATTTACAATTAAATTTTAAATTGTTCATTAATAACATCACAAATTTTATTTAAAAAGCATTTTAAATTCAAACATTAAATTAAATTTAAAATTTAAAATGGTCGTAGTTTTAAGGGATGTTACACTCTCCCCCACACAGAACTTTTCATCCTCGAAAAGGAAAGAAATAAGGGACTAGTAATTAAACAATACTCCATTCATATGCATATCATTTTCGATTGCTTGTTCAAATATAAAATTTTGTTTTCAATTAGTATTGGTAACCCGATCACTCAAGTGCAGACTTCTGATTTGACTTCTTGATTAGAGACTTCCATTCTCCTTGCATAGCAATAAACTATGATTGAGAACTTCAGATTCTTATCAAAAGCTCATATCAGTGTTCATCTTCGAGAATCGAGCAAACAATCCTATTTGAAATCATGATTGTGTATTCAAAACTAAACCAAAACTGTTATGCGAATAGAACGATTTTCGCATACTAACACATTATAGTTCATTAAATTTTTTTTAGTTATACCAATGTATCTAATTCAAGTGTCTACAATTTATATACAATTTTAAAGTTTATAAGAAAAAAAATTGGAAGAAAAATTCTTTATATATAAAAAATACCTTTTATCAAAAATAGTTTTTGATAACTCGATATTTCCTCAAGTTTATCATTGTTCTTCAAGAATCTGGTAAAGCATTGATCAAGCGCAAAACCAGAAATCTCGAAGTACTAAGTAAACTCGTTTCAACATTCAGTGAAAATACTTAAAAAACATTAAAATAGATAAAAGAAGTACCATCCAATAAACCAACTGATGAAACTTATTCATGAATTGCAGATACACAATGGTTACACCTGGGTCCCCCAGGAAGCATCTATACCCTTAGGAAATCTCTTCCCTGTGAATTTCATCATGAACAATCAACGGGATGAATCAATAGAAATAGAATAACCTGAGATCATCATGGAATGCAGCCCCTAAGGTCGCTCTATCACCAGGTCGAGAGGACAAAGTGCCACGGCCATAGGTGGCTAGGCAAGCACTGCCTTACGTATTTCACTATAACACCTCAAAACAATCGCATGAATCGTAGTTTACATCTAATAACACGGGTGGTTACATCTCTATCACCCGTAAACCTTAGGCAATCACCGCCCTATGAATTATGCCATGTGGACCGCAGATACACAATGGTTACGCCTGGATCCCTCAGGAAGCATCCGTACCCGTAGTCTTTCGCAGCCCTGCAGATTTCTCCATCTTAAAACGACCATAGATCGCAGCAGACACAATGGTTATGCCTGGTTCCCCCAGAAAGCATCCATCGCCGTAGGCCTTCGCGACCCTGCGAATTTCGCTATGCAGCTGAGATCAAAGGAACACTAATGAGTATTACGTCTGGACAACCACAATCAAAGAAATATCAACAAGACGTCCTAGCGAGTAGGACCTCAATTTTCAATGGAAGGTACTTCCTGTATCTTTGGTTCGAAATCATATAATACTATATAAAATATTTGTAACATCCCAATATTTACTAAGTTTGATTTGGATTTTATTTTATATTTTGGTTTTTCTGAATATAAACAGAATTTTTTTATAAGGTTTGAATATAAATTTTTATTTTGAAAAAAAAAATTTGTTTTATTTAATATGACTCTATATAAGAAAAACTTATTTTTAAAAGTTATATTTATATTTATAGGATTATTAATATTAATGATTAATGATATTTTCCAATATTAATATAAGAATATGATTTTGTTATATTTATAAGATTTTTATAATACTTTCTAGTTTTGATAATATTGTTTTGTAAATAAAATTTTGTTAAGGAATAATTCATTTTAAAATATTTCACAAGAAATGATTTTTTTATTTTCTTTAATGATGTTTATAAATTTATTAAGCATTCATTTTTAACCATTTTAGTATAAAATTTTGATAAAGTGTTTATAAATATTTTTGAAATAATTAGTGAATTTAAAATATTATTTATTTAAATATGATAACTTATAATTTTGATAGTTAAGATCCATAAATGTTGTATTTATAAGTATGACAAAGTTTGGTTACATTTATAAATGTTACAACTATGTTGCTAATTTAAATAAATTAATTAACATTTTAAGATAATTATGAGAGTGATGTGTCCATGTAGTGTCATCATGCATGTTGCTAGCACCTTGGGATGATCCATGTGTCCCTCTTATGTGTTTGAATGCATGTTAGTAGCTTTATGAAGTGAGCCATGTGTTCCATGATTTAAATGACTAGAATACCCTTTGTAACACCTATTCCCCTCCAGGAAAACCCATTCTGCATTCAGTAATCACTGCAGATCAAAATCCTCTAGTCGTTCTTCTCCTTATTCCATGTTTTCAAAATTTTCCAGTAAAGAGAAATTTGCACCTCTCTTCATTCAAAAATCTAAATCCCTCATTCCTTTGAGTTTTAGCTAGTACGATCTGCACAGTTGTTGATCCAATCATCTATGCCGATTTTAAGAAACCGACGGATTGAAATTTCATCGAGCAACGAAGGAGAAATCTCAGATTTGCTGTAAAATGGAAAATGTGTGTAGAAACTTCGAAAAATAAAATCTCCCAATTCAGAGAGAATTGGTCGACGCCGTATGCGTCGTTGAGATCAGTGAAGAACCTAGTATTTTTCATGCGAAATTGGTATGATTCCGTTTCGATGATTGAAATTGTTCAAAATTAGGGTTACGGATCATTGGAGGTGGAAGCAACAATAAGTGAATCGGAGTGTGGCATTTGAATGAGGATGGAGTAGGTTTCGTTTTGGCAAAGATTGGCGGATTTCGGTGTTGGGATGAGGGGTGCGACATATGGTGCTTCACGCATTTTTTTGCTCTAGGTCTCGGCGTCTAGGGGAGTTCGGATTTTTACGCATGAGACCGGAGTCGAGGTGAAGTAGTGCAGAAGGAAGAGGAGAAGAAAAGGGACTTGTCCGTGGTCTTAGATTTGAGTTTAGTGGAGTGTCGAGGCGTGCACATGCACGGTGGATCGCAGAAAATGGTTACAGAAGGAGGAAAAGAAGAGGAGTGTGGAGGAGGAAGAAGAAAGAGGGAGCGGGCCGGGTTTTGGTGCGGTGAAGCTAGTGGGCTTGGGCCAGATTTTGTTTTGGTATGATTTAATTTAATTATTCAAGTTTAAATTTGTTCAAACTTCAAACACCAGTATCTCACTCGATTTCTACCCGATTTAAGCACCGTTGGATCCGTTAGAACCATATCGGAAAGAAGAACACGATGATTTATAAATTTGATAGCTTTGGTTAAGATATAAATTATACTAAAAATAAAATAAAATGCCTTATATATGGATATTTATATCAAATATTATTATTATTTCAATTTCGATATATAATAATTAGCAGAAAAATCCCTAGCAGCTAATGGAGGTGAACTGAAACAGTACTAGTAGCAGTGGCAATGTTTGTTGGTCTGTTCGACCTAGTAATAAAGACGTTGGAGCTATCATGGTGAGAACTTCTAATTTAATTTATTTATTTAAATTTGGTTAATTATAATTAGCTGAGAAAAAATTAAATTTGTTGATAATGGTGTGATGGATGTTGATGTGTGAATGTGGATGTTGATGTGTGAATGTTTGCTCATGGAATTAGATAGTACACTGAACACAATTAAGCGTTATTGACTGTAACGCTTTTGCACAGTAAAAATGCTGGTTGTGATAGTGAACCCTGATCCATATGATCGTATAGTTCATTTGGATATATATATATATATATATATATATATGGTTGCATTGTATGATATCACACACACACAAAACACGCCATGGTTATGGGGACATATGGGTGATCGAGTTTTGAATCTCCTTCCTATATCAATTTTTTTATTATTAAATAATATTTAAAAATGTTAGCTTTGAATTAAATATCGACTTTGAAAAATATTGAATTTGGATTTGGAAATGATTTGAATTATGTGTTGACTTTTGTATAATGACCTTTATATTTATCTGAAACAAGTTTTGGTAAAAATTATATTATTTTGAATTTAAATTTGAAGTGAGCTTTTTAATTTTGAATATGGTTTTAAATATATATATATATTAACGACTATCTCTTATGATAACACCAGAACGTTCTAGGATGACAGAGAGGATAGTGTCTAAGATGGGTTTGGAAATTCAGTTTCCTGCTCTCCCTGGCTATCCCTAACTGGTCCAACAACGGGATGGTAAATTTGAAATCTAAATTTGAAATATATTTTGAAGCGGTTCAAAAGATTTGGAAATGTGGATTAAATTTGGAAAAGAATTTAAATAATTCATATTTAAACCATTATATGGTTTGAATAGACTGCACTATGATTCAACAATTCGGAAATATGGATTTCAAGTTTTGTTTGATTATTTGAAATAAATTTGACTTGAAATAAAGAACAATGAATTGTAAATGACGACAGTTTCGAAAATAGTGGGATAATTGGATTTTTGAATAATTAAAAATCTATTTGATTTAAATGGCTATTTCAATAACAGTACTTTTGGGTAACATTCCAAATATTGTGTTGGTTTGAAATTCATAAGCATGAACTATTATTTGACTATGAGAATGATTAAAAAAAAATAGTTCGAAGATTTTAAAATATTGAAATATTTATATGATATGGAAATGGGTTTTCCAAATTTAAAATTTGGATATGGTTGGAGATAAATCTTCGGATGTTCGATATTTATTCAATAGATGAAAACTCTTATTATCTGAGGAATTTAAGAGGTAATTCATCGTTATTCCGCTTATAATATGAGTTGGATACGAAGATTAATATTGAAGATAAGTTGATGGTATGTCTAACCAGATATAATATAGAAGAATTGGATAAATCTTTTAATTAAGATATGGGTTTATCCACCTGATTGAAATAAGTTAGATAGAAATAATCTTTGATATTCGGTATAAAATTTCATGGTGTAAATGAATACTATCTGGGAAATTTGGAAGATATTATTATATCGTTATTTCACTTATAGTATTCGTTGATTATGAGAATTTATATCGAATATAAGTGGATAAGAATTTCTGTGTAATTTATGATTCAATATCGATTGATTTGGGTTTCGTCGTGAATCGTATCTTCAATAATATCATTCTTGAAACCCGATGAGATTTAATGGTGGAAATTCATATCGTAATTAGGGATTTAATCAAATCTTTGATTTGAGGGAATTAAAGGTAAGAAATTTAAGCGAAGGTATAATCTTTGACTTCAAAGAAGAGATAAGATGATAATGAGATGTATGAAATTAAAATAATTCAAATCTTGAGTTATATATGAATTGAAAAATCATTGGAAGGAGATTTGAATCGAAAAGCCTGGTAAACCATAAATACTGTTTTAAAGTACCCTTGTTACTTGGAAAGACCGGGATCGAATATATGTTCGAAACCATTCCGAGTGATAATACGGCGTTATGAAGAAATTCAAGACTTGGAAAACGACGAATGAAGACCGGGAACATTTGAATTGTTTAGATGGATTGTGATAAATGTCTCGGTTGGGTTGGCCACCCGATACGAGGTATGAGTTGCATGAGACCTGAACATATTCAAGTAATTTCGGGTTGTTGTTCCGTTCAGACCTAGAGTGGATTTGATGGATGGTGTGTCTGACATTGAAATTGACCGCATAGTACTGATTCCGTTAATGTACATCGGATTTGTGGCAATATATTATCCTTGTCTCTAAGTCATCTGAGCTTAGAGGGTATGCATTGATAAGAATCAGTGATATGTCGTGGATTGTCAATGTGGCATACCCAAGTTATGAGACGAGCTAGTGATGATCAAAGAATGGCTTATCGAAGCATCACTTTGCGTACGATATGACATCAACAAACCTCACACCCCGGATTGATGAGAAACTGGCGGTTAGGTTTTATACTTATATATGAATTGATGATGAAGCTGTGCAGCAGTGGGAAACCACTTATGAACCTGGGGAAGTTAGGTATGTTCGGGGGGCCGTGTCTGGTTGAAAACCGTTGATCTACCCTGACGATGTGTAGTCGGTGTCCGCGTATGGTCGAAAAAGCCGTTGAGGCACTTCGTTTTGTATCCCTGATTGATCTTTCGTGCCAGGAATCATCAAGTTGGAAAGCCAAATTTCTTATGCGAGCCATACGATTTTGATTGTATATATATATATATAGCAACATATATTATAGGGTATATGCTGTCTAGGATTAATACATTTACTTGCGAAATGTTTTCCACACTATATATATATATATTATGGTATTGAAGAGGATTTTACGTATGAAAGCATATTGGGTTGTCATAAGATAAAACTCGCCCATCTGGTGTGCGCTTGCATTGTGTGATGTGGGACGAGCTTATGATAGCTTCATTTTAAAAAGGTCATTGCGTATTTATATGCACGGGTGTTCACTTGGAGTAAACCCGTTCCGCATTAGCGGCGTTGTCCGGTGAAATTCCCAACTTTAAAAATGAATCTAATAATAATTATTTTGAGTTCTCGCACCAGTCCCACGACTGACCTTGAGTTTACTGTTCCTTTCTAAACTCTGGGTGCCCATTAATTTCCACACGGGCAGCCAGTAGTTTAGTTTTGCAGTTATAGATTGTTGGAGCAGATTTAGAGCGCTTCTAGAGTTGGAATCCACGTAAGAGTTGGAGCTTCTGTTTTATCACAAGGTTTCTTCCGCTGAGAGTAATTTCTTTTCTTCCGCTGTATAAGTTGTAACTCTGATATTCTATATAACTCTGATGTAACCTTTGTAATTTGCAATGAAAGGTTCTGTTCTTTTTGTTCAATATATGTATGTACCCATAACAATTCTTCTTTATGAACGGTTTAAGTCGGTTTAATTACCGGCAAGAACTGGGCAAAAAGGCGGGTCGTTACAGTTGGTATCAGAGCATTGGTTATACAAAGCCATGGGGTACGCACATATTTGGACAAAGAATAGGACTCCTCAGAGTTATATATTATCTCATTAGAGATAGGGTTAGAAATACCCTAGAATGAGATCTTGGAATATTATGACGAGAGAGCGTATTTTTGAAACCTATATAAGGTGTGTATGAACAAGTAAATCATTTGAAACAATGATTATTTGAAATATACTTGAAATATATTTTTGAAATAAGGATTTCGATTGTTTATTCGACATCACGATTGGACTATCAAGTATGTAAGGATTTTAATATACGTCTGATCAACGTATATGCGAAGTCCAATATATACTATGTAGATGTAGGGTCACACTCTAGTCGCTCGAGGATGATTTTACTGATGACCATGGCACCATCGGTAACTTTTTTTTCGAGTTTCGAAAGTGGGATGACCGCATGGTTTTAATTAACACGTCGAGGAATACTTGAACCATTTCAATATAATGTAAGCCAATATGTTATAGACGCAAAAGCAATAGATTTGGATAAATCCTTAACATGAATTAGAATATCCAAGAATATCTTAGCTATCAGAACCCCTTAAGGAATCTGAAGATGCTTTAGACTTAAGTTAAGAATTTGTTTAAAGTGATGAGTTTGACTTAAGTTAGAAAAGAGTTTAAAAGGTTAATTTAAATCGTAACAAACATCGAAGTAGGATAATTTTGGATCTTTGAAATATTGAATTTGAAGAAGTAATTTCTAAAAATGTTTAGGTCAATATTTGAAATAACACTAGCTTGAACCTATGTACGCACGATTAGAGTGCGCAGAGGAAGCGTGATGGTATTTTAAATAAAACTGTTTTAGGAGATTTTCTGGCTAGTTGAGTAAGAAAAACTTGCTAAACAAGATTTGATATTTAGACAAAAATGAAAAAGAGTTATATATATTTTGAAAATTTAAAGTGGATTTAGAAAAGTGTTATTCGATTTAGTAAATATGACAACTGAAATATGAATATTAAATGAGTATAGATTTAACTTATAAATGAGTTAATATGAGATGAGAAACGATTGGATCAAAATTTGAAATGGAATGAGTGTTTCAGAAATAAAATCCTATCTCTTCTCTTGTCGCTGGGTTTTATTTGACACATTGTCATCCTTTGGATATCACCCCAAATTGTCGTGCTTGAAATTTTAACTGTTCAACTTTATTTATGAATTCTTCCTTTTCCCTGTTCTGATAAAGCCTTGGACAAGTGAATTAATCTGGATTTGGAGCCAGTATTTTTAAATTATCTCTTAATTTGAACTTGAATTTTGAGAGCAATAAAATTTCTAATACTGAATTTAGCCAAGATAATATTTTTGCAAGATAATGTAATTGATTAGGGAAAGGATTATTTGAGAATTTAGATTTAAATTTCAAATTTATACACTTGGTCTTATAATTAATGAGAAAATCATGAATTCAGTAAGAGTAAGTTAGAATGATAATTTCCAAACTTTAAGATTTTTCCTAGGGTCATAAACCTCTAAGTACTAGACAGTATATATCCTAGTTCCTCCTTAGTGGTAGTGGTAGCAGCTCTGAGTCTGACTCGGAAATTTTGATTAAAAACAAGACCGGTGACGACCCTAGTAATCGCTAGATCGTAGAAGTTTCCTTAGACTCTGCCTTTAGTGAGAATTAGACCGAGCAGCCTGAGAATGATATGTGCTGTGATTCTGATCATTACATTTCTGATATGTTGAGATAGAAATGGGAATTTAAAATTGGTTAAGGAGTTTAAATTTATTCGACTTCCTTTTCGAGGACGAAAAGTTTCTAAGGGGGGGTGAATGTAACATACCAATATTTTACTAAGTTTGATTTGGATTTTATTTTATATTTTGGTTTTTCTGAATATAAACTGATTTTTTTATAAGGTTTGAATATAAATTTTTATTTTGAAAAAAATATTTTGTTTTATTTAATATGACTCTATATAAGAAAAACTTATTTTTAAAAGTTATATTTATATTTATAGGATTATGAATATTAATGATTAATGATATTTTCTGATATTAATATAAGAATATTATTTTGTTATATTTATAAGATTTTTATAATACTTTCTAGTTTTGATAATATTGTTTTGTAAATAAAATTTTGTTAAGGAATAATTCATTTTAAAAGATTTCACAAGAAATGATTTTTTTTATTTTCTTTAATGATGTTTATAAATTTATTAAGCTTTCATTTTTAACCATTTTAGTATAAAATTTTGATAAAGTGTTTATAAATATTTTTGAAATAATTAGTGAATTTAAAATATTATTTATTTAAATATGATAACTTATAATTTTGATAGTTAAGATCCATAAATGTTGTATTTATAAGTATGACAAAGTTTGGTTACATTTATAAATGTTACAACTATGTTGCTAATTTAAATAAATTAAATAAGATTTTAAGATAATTATGAGAGTGATGTGTCCATGTAGTGTCATCATGCATGTTGCTAGCACCTTGGGATGATCCATGTGTCCCTCTTATGTGTCTGAATGCATGTTAGTAGCTTCATGAAGTGAGCCATGTGTCCCATGATTTAAATGACTAGAATACCCTTTGTAACACCTCTTCCCCTCCAGGAAAACCCATTCTGCATTCAGTAATCACTGCAGATCAAAATCCTCTAGTCGTTCTTCTCCTTGTTCCATGTTTTCAAATTTTTCCAGTAAAGAAAAATTTGCACCTCTCTTCATTCAAAAATCTAAATCCCTCATTGCTTTGAGTTTTAGCTAGTACGATCTGCACGGTTGTTGATCCATTCATCTTTGCCGATTTTTAGTAACCGACGAATCGAAATTTCATCGAGCAACGAAGGAGAAATCTCAGATTTGCTGTAAAATGGAAAATGTGTGTAGAAACTTCGAAAAATAAAATCTCCCAATTCAGAGAGAATTGGTCAACGCCGTATGCGTCGTTGAGATCAGTGAAGAACCTAGTATTTTTCATGCGAAATTGGTACGATTCCGTTTCGATGATTGAAATTGTTCAAAATTAGGGTTACGGATCATTGGAGGTGGAAGCAACAATAAGTGAATCGGAGTGTGGCATTTGAATGAGGATGGAGTAGGCTTCGTTTTGGCAAAGATTGGCGGATTTCGGTGTTGGGATGAGGGGTGCGACATATGGTGCTTCACGCATTTTTTTGCTCCAGGTCTCGGCGTCTAGGGGAGTTCGGATTTTGACGCATGAGACCGGAGTCGAGGTGAAGTAGTGCAGAAGGAAGAGGAGAAGAAAAGGGACTTGTCGGTGGTCTTAGATTTGAGTTTAGTGGAGTGTCGAGGCGTGCACATGCACGGTGGATCGCAGAAAATGGTTACAGAAGGAGGAAAAGATGAGGAGCGTGGAGGAGGAAGAAGAAAGAGGGAGCGGGCCGGGTTTTGGTGCGGTGAAGCTAGTGGGCTTGGGCCAGATTTTGTTTTGGTATGATTTAATTTAATTATTCAAGTTTAAATTTGTTCAAACTTCAAACACCAGTATCTCACTCGATTTCTACCCGATTTAAGCACCGTTGGATCCGTTAGAACCATATCGGAAAGAAGAACACGATGATGTATAAATTTGATAGCTTTGGTTAAGATATAAATTATACTAAAAATAAAATAAAATGCCTTATATATGGATAGTTATATCAAATATCATTATTAATTCAATTTCGATATATACTAATTAGCAGAAAAATCCCTAGCTGCTAATGGAGGTGAACTGAAACAGTACTAGTAGCAGTGGCAATGTTTGTTGGTCTGTTCGACCTAGTAGTAAGGACGTTGGAGCTATCATGGTGAGAACTTCTAATTTAATTTATTTATTTAAATTTGGATAATTATAATTAGCGGAGAAAAATATAAATTTGTTGATAATGGTGTGATGGATGTTGATGTGTGAATGTGGATGTTGATGTGTGAATGTTTGCTCATGGAATTAGATAGTACACTGAACACGATTAAGCGTTATTGACTGTAACGCTTGGGCACAGTAAAAATGCTGGTTGTGATAGTGAACCCTGATCCATATGATCGTATAGTTCATTTGGATATATATATGGTTGCATTGTATGATATCACACACACACAAAACACGCCATGGTTGTGGGGACATATGGGTGATCGATTTTTGAATCTCCTTCCTATATCAATTTTTTTTATTAAATAATATTTAAAAATGTTAGCTTTGAATTAAATATCGACTTTGAAAAATATTGAATTTGGATTTGGAAATGATTTGAATTATGTGTTGACTTTTGTATAATGACCTTTATATTTATCTGAAACAAGTTTTGGTAAAAATTATATTATTTTCAATTTAAATTTGAAATGAGCTTTTAAAATTTGAATATGGTTTTAAATATTTATATTAACAACTATCTCTTATGATAACACCAGAACGTTCTAGGATGACAGAGAGGATAGTGTCTAGGCTTGGGTTTGGAAATTCAGTTTCCTGCTCTCCCTGGCTATCCCTAACTGGTCCGACAACGAGATGGTAAATTCGAAATCTACATTTGAAATATATTTTGAAGCGGTTCAAAATATTTGGAAATGTGGATTAAATTTGGAAAATGATTTAAATAATTCATATTTAAACCATTATATGGTTTGAATAGAACGCACTATGATTCAACAATTCGGAAATATGGATTTCAAGTATTGTTTGATTATTTGAAATAAATTTGACTTGAAATAAAGAACAATGAATTGTAAATGACGGCAGTTTTGAAAACAGTGGGATAATTGGATTTTTGAATAATTAAAAATCTATTTGATTTAAATGGCTATTTCAATAACAGTACTTTTGGGTAACATTCCAAATATTGTGTTGGTTTGAAATTCATAAGCATGAACTATTATTTGACTATGAGAATGATTAAAAAAAATATCGTTCGAAGATTTTAAAATATTGAAATATTTATATGATATGGAAATGGGTTTTCCAAATTTAAAATTTGGATATGGTTGGAGATAAATCTTCAGATGTTCGATATTTATTTAATAGATGAAAACTCTTATTATCTGAGGAATTTAAGAGGTAATTCATCGTTATTCCTCTTATAATATGAGTTGGATACGAAGATTAATATTGAAGATAAGTTGACGGTATGTCTAACCAAATATAATGTCGAAGAATTGGATAAATCTTTTAATTAAGATATGGGTTTATCCACCTGATTGAAATAAGTTAGATAGAAATAATCTTTGATATTCGGTATAAAATTTCATGGTGTAAATGAATACTATCTGGGAAATTTGGAAGATATTATTATATCGTTATTTCACTTATAGTATTCGTTGATTATGAGAATTTATATCGAATATAAGTGGATAAGAATTTCTGTGTAATTTATGATTCAATATCGATTGATTTGGGTTTCGTCGTGAATCGTATCTTCAATAATATCATTCTTGAAACCCGATGAGATTTAATGGTGGAAATTCATATCGTAATTAGGGATTTAATCAAATCTTTGATTTGAGGGAATTAAAGGTAAGAAATTTAAGCGAAGGTATAATCTTTGACTTCAAAGAAGAGATAAGATGATAATGAGATGTATGAAATTAAAATAATTCAAATCTTGAGTTATATATGAATTGAAAAATCATTGGAAGGAGATTTGAATCGAAAAGCCTGGTAAACCACAACTACTATTTTAAAGTACGCTTGTTACTTGGAAAGACCGGGATCGAATATATGTTCGAAACCATTCCGAGTGATAATACGGCGTTATGAAGAAATTCAAGACTTGGCAAACGACGAATGAAGACCGGGAACATTTGAATTGTTTAGATGGATTATGATAAATGTCTCGGTTAGGTTGGCCACCCGATACGAGGTATGAGTTGCATGAGACCTGAACATATTCAAGTATTTCCGGGTTGTTGTTCCGTTCAGACCCAGAACGGATTTGATGGATGGTGTGTCTGACATTGAAATTGACCGCATAGCACTGATTTCGTTAATGTACATCGGATTTGTGGCAATATATTATCCTTGTCTCTAAGTCATCTGAGCTTAGAGGGTATGCATTGATAAGAATCAGTGATATGTCGTGGATTGTCAATGTGGCATACCCAAGTTATGAGACGAGCTAGTGATGATCAAAGAATGGCTTATCGAAGCAACGCTTTGCGTACGATATGACATCAACAAACCTCACACCCCGGATTGATGAGAAACTGGCGGTTAGGTTTTATACTTATATATGAATTGATGATGAAGCTTTGCAGCAGTGGGAAACCACTTATGAACCTGGGGAAGTTGGGTATGTTCGGGGGGTCGTGTCTGGTCGAAAACCGTTGATCTGCCCTGACGATGTGTAGTCGGTGTCCGCGTATGGTTGAAAAAGCCGTTGAGGCACTTCGTTTTGTATCCCTGATTGATCTTTCGTGCCAGGAATCATCAAGTTGGAAACCCAAATTTCTTATGCGAGCCATACGATTTTGATTGTATATATATATAGCAACATATATTATGGGGTATATGCTGTCTAGGATTAATACATTTACTTGCGAAATGTTTTCCACACTATATATTTATATTATGGTATTGAAGAGGATTTTACGTATGAAAGCATATTTGGTTGTCATAAGATAAAACTCGCCCATCTGGTGTGCGCTTGCATTGTGTGATGTGGGACGAGCTTATGATAACTTCATTTTAAAAAGGTCATTGCATATTTATATGCACGGGTGTTCACTTGGAGTAAACCCGTTCCGCGTTAACGGCATGGTCCGGTGAAATTCCCAACTTTAAAATTGAATCTAATAATAACTGTTTTGAGTTCTCGCACCAGTCCCACGACTGACCAGGAGTTTATTGTTCCTTTCTAAACTCTGGGTGCCCATTAATTTCCACACGGGCAGCCAGTAGTTTAGTTTTGCAGTTATAGATCGTTGGAGCAGGATTTAGAGCTCTTCTAGAGTTGGAATCTACGCAAGAGTTGGAGCTTCTGTTTTATCACAAGGTTTCTTCCGCTGAGAGTAATTTCTTTTCTTTCGCTGTATAAGTTGTAACTCTGATATTCTATATAACTCTGATGTAACCTTTGTAATTTGCAATGAAAGGTTCTGTTGTTTTTGTTCAATATATGTATGTACCCATAACAATTCGTCTTTATGAACGGTTTAAGTCGGTTTAATTACCGGCAAGAACTGGGCAAAAAGGCGGGTCGTTACAATATTCATTTCACTTCGCATATATAGGACATATATAAAATTTCAATAATATAAGATTTCTTAAATCATACTTCAACATGTCATTTTTGTACAAATTTCATTATATGCAAGATACCATTTCATAAAAATTACCTTCCAAATCAATAATTTTGAATTCAGTGCATTCTTATGTTAAATTTTCATATATATAAGTTTCGAAAACTTTTGTATCAAGTGTCCAAAAATCAAAGATTCTCGAAATTCCGTTTAAATACCAAATTCAGTTTGATTTCTTAATCGATTAAGATATTTGATATCATTTCAATTTTAGATTTACAAATCAATTCACCATTAAAACTTCAAATTCAATTTAGGTTGCATGTTACGAATATTATTATTCAACTGAATCTTTACATTCAATCATTTCAGATTTAAATTGCTCAAATTGAAAATATACACTCTTATCTCTAAAATAGTTAAGTTAAATTTAAAATAGTTTAAGTAAGATAATAAACTTGATATAAAATACGTTCGAATAGAGTAAATAAGTTTTTTTTATATAAAATAGTTTAAACCGGTTTGAATAGAATAAAACATGCGTTTTAGTATAAAATAGTTTAAATAAACTAAATAGATTTGTTATAGAATAGTTGGATAAGATAACTATGTTTATATTCAATGTAACACCCCGAGAATTCTATAACTGTGAAATTAACAAATTAAAGTATAATTAATCTGAAATCAAAGAACTAAGGGAAACGGGATACGCCATTGCGTTCGTCTCGGAAAAATACGCGAAATAGAGTCCGAGTTTTCGAAAAACGGAGTCCGTATGAAGAAGATATGGCCTTCGGAAGTTTTGAATTAAATTTAAAATTCAAACAGAATAAAATAATAATTAAAAATCGGGCCCAGTGGGCCAGGGCGGATGAACACCCGCCTAGGCCACCCAGGTCGACTGGGCTGTCGACCTGGGCTACCCATGTCGACAGGGCTGTCGACAGCCCTGTCGACAGGGGTGTCGACCTGGTCGAGCCCAGTCAACCTGGCTGGCCAGGTCTGTGTTTGGTCGAATTTCTGTGGTCTGCTTTGTCATTAGGGCTAGGTGGCGGGTTCTAATTGGTCTCTCTATCTAATGAATGGCTACGATCTAACCTAGCAACATCAATGGTCCTAATCAATTCCTAACCTCTATATAAACAACCCTAGACTAAACCCTAATCTATTCATTCAAAATTAAGAACATTGCCGCCATGTTGCTGAGGAACAACTAAGAGTAGCCGCCAACTAGAGAGAGGATTAGGGAGAAAGTTCTAAAGCCTAAAGCAATTCAAGCAACCTAAAGCCAATCAATTCAACATAGGAATCATATCCCTTAATTAGAGAATTCGCCGCAACCATTGTAAGTAGAGTATTACTTTGGTATGAATAAACAATTGTGTTGATGTGTATGCTTGAATTGTGGCAGTAAAAGTAATTCATACTTATGCGTTCTTATCAATTTGTATACGTTTGGATATTCTTGAATTATGTTATAAAGAACTACATGCGGTAGTTCTATGCAAGAAAACGTTTGGAATATTTCGCAAATTATGTAATCTGTGTTGAAGCTACATGTATGTAGTTGATTGAAATTCATGCAAGTTTGGGGCTTTATTATTATGCCATCATGATGTATATTTGTATGTAATTAAAACAAGTTTGGTTATAGTTCATATGAAATTATGTTGAGAATTAGGCATCATGTATTAAGTCATGCTTTTGCAAACTTATGAATATGGCTAGGCTATGTATGATATTTGGCATAATTGAAATCCATGCTAGTTCTATATTGTTAAAATGACATATGTGAGACATGGCTAGGTTAGACTCAAAAATCCCCTTTTTGCAAGTTTAAAGCAAACACCATGATTAGGAATATTTATGCATAAGTATGTTTATACCGTTGTTATGTGATTAGACTTAAATCATGATTAAGTTGAACTATGCTTTTTTGTTAGTAACAAAGTATTCCCTTTGTAAACATGTAGAAACCTTATGAACATGACTTGTTTATGTTTATGCCATGAACAAATTGAACTTTACTTATGCCATGTTTATGCTAAAAGTATTTATGCCATGCTTATGTTTGACATTATGCTATGCTTGTGCTAGAAATATTTATGACATGCTTATGTTTGACATTATGCCTAAATAAGAATATAGGTTCATGTTGTAGTTAAACCTATGCAAGTTCACATGCTTTGATTCATGTCACCTATGTTACCACTATGCAAGAACACCAATTTCTATTTGGTATTTCCAACGTCGTATTGCAAGTTCATGCGCTCACCTTCCCCTCTTTGTGTATACGCCATAAGCCTCCCCTTTTCGCATGGCTAAATTGGGCTTTAAAAGGCTAAGCCCAATATATATGAACGGACGTGTAAAACGGGGGAAAATAACGTTGGGTTAAAATTAATTAATGAATGAAAATATAAAATAGAAGGGCCCAAATTCAAGTATGGGTTGGGCCCGTGGTGGGTGTAACCTTTACACCATTAACTTAATAATGGGCCGCAAATATTTACATATAAATAAAGAAGAATGACAAGATATGTAAATGTAGAACATACGATGTGTTTAACCTGAGGTTGGATTGAGTTGTGATGTAAACCTGCCCGGAACCGCCCGGCTGTCCAGTAGTCACAACAATACCTATCCAATGTGGGAGGTTAAACATGGAGCCCAGCAAGGACCCGAGGTTAGACTGAGTTGTGGCGTAAGACTTCCCGGAACCAACCGGCAACAGGCAGCCACAACAATACCTGTCTAATGTGAGAGGTCAGGGCCTTAATAAGACAATTAAGGCTGAGTCAGGATTGTTAGGATTAAGTGAACTAAAGACTTAATCAAAATGGAACATGCTAAACTAAACGGACTGGTGGGGGTTAGGTAGGAAACACTTAACCAACTTAGCATGTTGGATAGAGATAGAAAACCTAGTAACGGGGGACCCTTTTCAGCAGTAACCCTAAAAGGTGTATCAGGATACCCTGAAACTAGGCAGGGTAGGGCACGATTACTGGGCTGATTGTAAGAGGTCAAAGCGACGGCGGTGGTGTAGCAGTGTAGGTTCTAACGGAGTGCGGGCGTGCACACACTCCGGCGTAGAAAAATAAGGCACTGGACACCAGTAGCATACCTGTGCACTCTAAGGTTGTGTCGGGTTGCCACTATAGGACTTGATACACCCCATGATGGGACCAGCATAGGTAACTACAGACATCGGGGGCCGTAAGACACATGTAACTTTGCGAGTAGGAGCCGATCATCATAGAATGGATCACATCACCCTGATTATGGGGTGCAAATTGGAAACTAGTTTATATGGGTTCAGAGATTAACATGGGGTGCGATAGTATATTCGACCCTAGACAACGTAACCAAGTTTATTGTGTTTGCCCACTTCCTGTTTATACTTATCATACCCAGTTCTTTATTCATAGACAAAGTAGTACTAGACTTACTCAGGCTTTTTGTCTGACTCTATTTTTCTTTCGTCTTCTTTCTTCCGTTTCCCCCCCCCCCCCCCCCCAGGTCCTCAGGGAGGGAACACAGCAGCTTGACCAGCCTTAGCATCCAGCTTGAAGAAGAGAAATGTATTGCTTGGACTTTCCTGTTTTGAACTATGGCTTTGGACAATCACTATGAGGGCTTTGCAGTTTATCTATATTTTATTTATGCTTCTTTAAATCATGTACTAAAGACAGATTATGAAAGTATTATGTTATGTTTTTGGAAAGGATGTTGTTGTAACACGTATTTGACTTTATGAAATAAAAGTTTGTTGTTCTTCCGCTGTTTACAAATATGTGTTCTTATATCTGTCTTGTATATCTGTGACTTGTACTTATAAACCTCCACCAAAATTAGGGCATTCCCTTTGAGAGTGACCCTAACGGAGGTGGGGTGTTTCACTTGGTATCAGAGCATAGGTTTACCAGATAAGATAAAAAGTTTTGAAAAATTATTTTCAAAAAGGAAATTTAAAGAAGCATTTTTAAAAGAAAAATATTATTTTATTTTAAAAAAAAGGCAAAGTCCACTCCCCAAAGCCATAGGTACTATCTCTTATCCTTCGTTTTGAATCTACCCTTTTTGTTTCAGCATGTCCCAAGAACTTAACTTGCCGGAAGGGGTGCCCATACCTGGTTGGTTTAGACGGTTCTTAGAAGCAAGGGCCACTCAGCCAGGTCCTACCATTCCTCCTCCCCCAGCGGAAGGAAATCGTCCAGCTGCAGCGGCACCTTTTCCTCCTCCTCCTCCTCGGGGAAACAATTTTGCTAAGATATGTAAAGATTTTAAAGCTATGGGAGGAAGGGATTTCCATGGAACTGAGTCCTTCGTGGCAGCTAGAAATTGGCTGAAAGAAACGGAGGACTTATTCATCATCTTTGAAGTAGAGGATAGACAGAAAGTACAACTGGCGGTATGGCTATTGAAGGGCGAGGCTTCCTACTGGTGGGAAGTCACTAATGCTGAAAGACCAGTGGAGACATGGGAGGACTTTAGGGCAAGGTTTGAGACCAAATTTCTCTCAGATGCAGAAAGAAGCTTGCAGTTGGAAAAATTCTTATTTCTTAAGCAAGGGGACAAGACAGTCAGAGAATATGTGAATCAGTTTGATGAGCTGGCTAGGTTTGGGCTTGACCTAGTCAACACCCCGCACAAGAAGGCTCTCCGTTTCGTCAAAGGGTTAAATGAGCCATTACACAGTTTGGCCATGACCCATATACCCATGGGGGCCACGTATGAAAGATTGGTGCAAATGGCATTGCTGAATGAGGAGGATAAGGGCAAGAAGGAGACAAAGGCAGAAAGCTCTCAAGGGAAGAAAGAGGGTTTGCAGCCTAAGAAGGCGGACTTTAAGAAAGGCGGAAAAGGCAACAAAGAGAAGAGGAAGTGCAATTTCTGTGGCAAAGTGGGGCACTTAGTAAAGGACTGCCGGAAAAAGAAGGCCAAGGAGAATGGTGGGTGCTTTTCTTGCGGTGAGACAGGCCACAGGGCTAAGGACTGCCCAAAGAAACGCGGACAGGGGCAGAGGGCTGGATCCACCCCAGGGGCACAGGTTCATGTGCTAGAAGCGCCACCTCTGCAACAGCGAGGTATAAATACTTCTGTAGAAAGTGTAGTTTATCTTTATGATCACCCCGTTCGCACTTTATTTGATTCCGGCGCATCACACTCCTTTATCTCGTCTGCTTTAGTAGAATCTCTGCACCTAAAAACTAGTATGGTAGAGGACCCCTTAATTGTTTCAAACCCAATTGGGGGCCCAGCTCATTTGTCTATGATCTGTTTGGATTTGAGAATTTCTATTCTAAGTGTTGAATTTCAATGTAGTGCCTTTGTTTTGGGCTTTTCGGGGTATGGTTTGATTTTGGGCATGGATTGGCTATCCTGTAATGGGGCCATCCTTGATTGTGAGAAAAGGGTTGTTAGGCTCCTAACCCAACTCGGTAATACTTTGGAAATTTCTTGTAATCCCTCGCATGCGGTTATGCTTAGTTATCTTGAATCGTTAGATGCCTCTGTTGAAAATTTGCAATCAGTTAGAGTGGTCCGGGAATATCCGGATGTCTTTGAAGAGGTGAAGGGCTTGCCTCCGAAGCGGGAAATAGACTTCCGCATATATCTTGTAGATAATGCAAAGCCCGTTGCGTTGCCCGTTAGACATATGGCTCCACGAGAAAGGAAAGAACTCAGTAAACAGATTAAAGAGCTTCTAGAAAAGGGGTTCATTAGGAGGAGCATTTCAGACTGGGGCGCTCCAGTGGTGTTCGCTACGAAGGCGGATGGTTCACTCCGTCTATGTGTTGACTATAGGGAGCTCAACAAGCTAACGAAAAAGAATAGGCACCCTCTCCCTAGAATTGACGATTTATTTGACCAGCTTGTAGGAGCGTATGTTTTCTCCCAACTCGATTTACCAACCGGTTTTCATCAGCTTAGGGTGGCTGAAGATAGCATCGATAAAACGGCGTTCAGAACCCCAGACGGTTTCTTTGAATGGCTTGTCATGCCTTTCGGCTTGACAAATGCACCTGCTTACTTCGTGGACATAATGAGTAGGGTATTTAGAGATTTCCTCAACAAATTCGTAGTGGTCTTCGTAGATGATATTCTTATCTTCTCAAAGAGTGAAGAGGAACATGCTCAACACTTAAGGGCAATCATGGAAACTTTGCGAGTCCATCAACTAAAAGCCAAATTCTCCAAATGCCACTTTTGGAGAGAAGAGGTGAGGTTCCTTGGGCACATAGTATCTAAACAAGGGTTAGCGGTGGACCCTGCTAAGGTAGTGGCGGTACAAGATTGGAAGACACCAAGGAATGCGACTGAGGTTCGAAGCTTTCTAGGACTAGCAGGTTTCTATCGAAAGTTTATAAGGGATTTTGCGAAAATCTCAGCTCCGCTCACGAAATTGACTAAGAAGAATCTAGTG
This sequence comes from Allium sativum, assembly GCA_030737875.1. Taxonomy (NCBI): domain Eukaryota; kingdom Viridiplantae; phylum Streptophyta; class Magnoliopsida; order Asparagales; family Amaryllidaceae; genus Allium; species Allium sativum. Next base: position 628,066,576 of record CM060921.1, on the reverse strand, counting down.
TTCAATTGGGATTTGGATTGCGAGCTTGCTTTCCAACGACTAAAAAGGGCTCTCACAACAGCCCCAGTTTTGACGCTGCCAGATGGGAGCAAGATGTTCACTGTTTATACGGATGCATGTGGGACAGGACTTGGCGCCGTTTTAATGCAAGAAGGAAGGGTAGTAGCTTATGGCGGGAGGCAATTGAAGGTGCACGAAAAGAACTACCCAACCCACGATCTTGAGTTAGCCGCCATCGTCTTTGCACTCAAGTCTTGGCGACACTATCTCCTAGGTGAGAAGTTCGAACTTTACACTAACCATAAATCGTTGAAATATCTTTTCTCGCAGAAAGATCTTAACTTGAGGCAACAAAGATGGATGGAGTATCTTGCCTCGTACGATTTCTAAATCTCCTACACTCCGGGCAAAGGCAACGTAGTGGCAGACGCGTTGAGCCGAAAGAAATTGACCCTAAGCCCGTTGTTTGTTGAAAGACAAAGCCTAGAGTTTATAGCCAGCTTCGACTTTAGGCCCTCCTCCGATTTCGTACCAGGCTTGCTAGCATCTCTCGAGGTACGCCCAACTTTAGTGGATTCAGTAGGGGCAGCACAACGCGAAGACCCTCAGCTTGTGGAATTGATTGATAGGCTAATTAGGGGTGAGACTTCAAGTCACCTCAACCGATACTCCATCGACGATAAGGGTGTACTAAGGCGAGACGGAAGACTATGTGTCCCACTGACGAAAGACTTAGTAAAGAAGGTTCTCGAGGAAGCACATCACTCCAAGATGACGATACATCCAGGCGGAGATAAAATGTACAAAGACATAAAAAGGACTTTCTTCTGGAATGGCATGAAAAAGGACGTGGCAGAATTCGTTTCTAAGTGTATGGTGTGCCAACAGGTTAAAGCGGAACAGAAAAAGCCTGGCGGACTACTACATCCTCTGGAGGTCCCGCAGTGGAAGTGGGATAGCATCTCAATGGACTTCATCGATGGGCTGCCTAGGTCTAGGAGAGGCAACACTAGCATTTGGGTAATAGTGGATAGGCTTACTAAAAGCGCCCACTTTTTACCTGTCAAAAGTAAAAGAACTGCCTCATCCTTAGCATCACTTTACCTCAAGGAAATCGTTCGACTCCATGGAATACCATCTAGCGTTGTTAGTGACCGAGACCCCATCTTCACCAGCGAGTTTTGGCGGAGTCTGCAAGAAGCAGTAGGAACGCAGTTATGCTTAAGCACAGCCTATCATCCCCAAACCGACGGCCAAACAGAGAGAGTGAACAGAGTTTTGGAAGACCTTTTAAGGCTATGCATCCTCGACTTCGGAGGGACATGGGAAGACCACCTTCCTTTGGTGGAATTTACCTACAACAACAGCTATCAAGCAACCATAGGAATGGCGCCCTTCGAAGCTTTATATGGAAGACCGTGCCGATCACCCACTTGTTGGTGGGAGTCTACTGATAAGCTCATACTTGGACCAGACATGATCCGAGAGACCTCAGAGAAAGTAGACTTAATACGAAGAAGGATGAAGACGGCCCAAGACAGACAAAAGCCCTATGCCGACAAGAGGAGGACCGACCTTGAATTCGAAGTTGGAGACAGAGTTTTTCTCAAGGTATCACCGCTAAGGAACGTTGTTCGTTTTGGAACCACAGGAAAGCTAGCGCCAAGATTCGTAGGGCCATTCCCTATTATCGAGAAAATTGGGAAAATGGCCTATAGATTAGAGCTACCCGAGAAGTTGGCTGGAGTCCACAACGTTTTTCACGTTTCACATCTCCGAAAATGTCTACATGAGTCTGCTGAAGTGGTAGAGCCAAATATCCTCGAAGAGGCCGAAGTGGAACGCGAAGCGACCATAAGAAAAGTTCCAACCCGCATCTTAGGAACGGAAGTGAAGAAGCTACGCAACCGCGAAGTCAAGCTCGTCAAAGTTCAATGGAGCGACGCCGAGGGAGACGCGACTTGGGAAACTGAAGCTAGAATACGTACTGCCTACCCTTTTCTGTTCGAGGGTACATCCTTGATCTTTCCTTTTCCTTAAGTTGCGCTTTTATCTATCTTTTTAGGTATATTTCCTCGACCGTATCTTTTAGGTAGAAACCCTTTGGATGGAAACATGTAGTTGAAACATGTTATGGATGATGGTTGCAAGTGGTTGCAAGTGATTGCTAGTGGTTGCTCGTGGTTGCATATACACACACAATCTAGGTTTTAGATCGGCTCAGTCACTTCATATTGCATATGCATATATGTTTGTATTTGTATATGGTTGAACTTTAATGTGTTGACATGTGGATGTTGCATTTGTATTGAATGATTGTGCACTCATGTAGAATCAAGAATAGGAAAATTTGCATACATAATGGATTCATGACACTTACATAATTCGCATTAAGGAGGTCAACTGAATCAGTAGACCACCTGATTTTGCATTAGATAAGTTCATGTACACACACACACTTCGCATATGATCATGAAGCATTAGAAATCTTTTAAGGACAATGGATGCTCGTGTTTGATGGATGAGTAGATGGATGATTGGATGTTAGGATATACATTCCTCCTAACTTGAAGATTTCGGGGACGAAATCCTTTTAAGTGGGGGAGAATGTAACACCCCGAGAATTCTATAACTGTGAAATTAACAAATTAAACTATAATTAATCTGAAATCAAAGAACTAAGGGAAACGGGATAAGCCATTGCGTTCGTCTCGGAAAAATACGCGAAATAGAGTCTGAGTTTTCGAAAAACGGAGTCCGTATGAAGAAGATATGGCCTTCGGAAGTTTTGACATAAATTTAAAATTCAAACAGAATAAAATAATAATTAAAAATCGGGCCCAGTGGGCCAGGGCGGATGAACACCCGCCTAGGCCACCCAGGTCGACTGGGCTGTCGACCTGGGCTACCCATGTCGACAGGGCTGTCGACAGCCCTGTCGACAGGGGTGTCGACCTGGTCGAGCCCAGTCAACCTGGCTGGCCAGGTCTGTGTTTGGTCGAATTTCTGTGGTCTGCTTTGTCATTAGGGCTAGGTGGCGGGTTCTAATTGGTCTCTCTATCTAATGAATGGCTACGATCTAACCTAGCAACATCAATGGTCCTAATCAATTCCTAACCTCTATATAAACAACCCTAGACTAAACCCTAATCTATTCATTCAAAATTAAGAACATTGCCGCCATGTTGCTGAGGAACAACTAAGAGTAGCCGCCAACTAGAGAGAGGATTAGGGAGAAAGTTCTAAAGCCTAAAGCAATTCAAGCAACCTAAAGCCAATCAATTCAACATAGGAATCATATCCCTTAATTAGAGAATTCGCCGCAACCATTGTAAGTAGAGTATTACTTTGGTATGAATAAACAATTGTGTTGATGTGTATGCTTGAATTGTGGCAGTAAAAGTAATTCATACTTATGCGTTCTTATCAATTTGTATACGTTTGGATATTCTTGAATTATGTTATAAAGAACTACATGCGGTAGTTCTATGCAAGAAAACGTTTGGAATATTTCGCAAATTATGTAATCTGTGTTGAAGCTACATGTATGTAGTTGATTGAAATTCATGCAAGTTTGGGGCTTTATTATTATGCCATCATGATGTATATTTGTATGTAATTAAAACAAGTTTGGTTATAGTTCATATGAAATTATGTTGAGAATTAGGCATCATGTATTAAGTCATGCTTTTGCAAACTTATGAATATGGCTAGGCTATGTATGATATTTGGCATAATTGAAATCCATGCTAGTTCTATATTGTTAAAATGACATATGTGAGACATGGCTAGGTTAGACTCAAAAATCCCCTTTTTGCAAGTTTAAAGCAAACACCATGATTAGGAATATTTATGCATAAGTATGTTTATACCGTTGTTATGTGATTAGACTTAAATCATGATTAAGTTGAACTATGCTTTTGTGTTAGTAACAAAGTATTCCCTTTGTAAACATGTAGAAACCTTATGAACATGACTTGTTTATGTTTATGCCATGAACAAATTGAACTTTACTTATGCCATGTTTATGCTAAAAGTATTTATGCCATGCTTATGTTTGACATTATGCTATGCTTGTGCTAGAAATATTTATGACATGCTTATGTTTGACATTATGCCTAAATAAGAATATAGGTTCATGTTGTAGTTAAACCTATGCAAGTTCACATGCTTTGATTCATGTCACCTATGTTACCACTATGCAAGAACACCAATTTCTATTTGGTATTTCCAACGTCGTATTGCAAGTTCATGCGCTCACCTTCCCCTCTTTGTGTATACGCCATAAGCCTCCCCTTTTCGCATGGCTAAATTGGGCTTTAAAAGGCTAAGCCCAATATATATGAACGGACGTGTAAAATGGGGGAAAATAACGTTGTGTTAAAATTAATTAATGAATGAAAATATAAAATAGAAGGGCCCAAATTCAAGTATGGGTTGGGCCCGTGGTGGGTGTAACCTTTACACCATTAACTTAATAATGGGCCGCAAATATTTACATATAAATAAAGAAGAATGACAAGATATGTAAATGTAGAACATACGATGTGTTTAACCCGAGGTTGGATTGAGTTGTGATGTAAACCTGCCCGGAACCGCCCGGCTGTCCAGTAGTCACAACAATACCTATCCAATGTGGGAGGTTAAACATGGAGCCCAGCAAGGACCCGAGGTTAGACTGAGTTGTGGCGTAAGACTGCCCGGAACCAACTGGCAACAGACAGCCACAACAATACCTGTCTAATGTGAGAGGTCAGGGCCTTAATAAGACAATTAAGGCTGAGTCAGGATTGTTAGGATTAAGTGAACTAAAGACTTAATCAAAATGGAACATGCTAAACTAAACGGACTGGTGGGGGTTAGGTAGGAAACACTTAACCAACTTAGCATGTTGGCTAGGGATAGAAAACCTAGTAACGGGGGACCCTTTTCAGCAGTAACCCTAAAAGGTGTATCAGGATACCCTGAAACTAGGCAGGGTGGGGCACGATTACTGGGCTGATTGTAAGAGGTCAAAGCGACGGCGGTGGTGTAGCAGTGTAGGTTCTAACGGAGTGCGGGCGTGCACACACTCCGGCGCAGAAAAATAAGGCACTGGACACCAGTAGCATACCTGTGCACTTTAAGGTTGTGTCGGGTTGCCACTATGGGACTTGATACACCCCATGGTGGGACCAGCATAGGTAACTACAGACATCGGGGGCCGTAAGACACATGTAACTTTGCGAGTAGGAGCCGATCATCATAGAATGGATCACATCACCCTGATTATGGGGTGCAAATTGGAAACTAGTTTATATGGGTTCAGAGATTAACATGGGGTGCGATAGTATATTCGACCCTAGACAACGTAACCAAGTTTATTGTGTTTGCCCACTTCCTGTTTATACTTATCATACCCAGTTCTTTATTCATAGACAAAGTAGTACTAGACTTACTCCGGCTTTATGTCTGACTCTATTTTTCTTTCGTCTTCTTTCTTCCGTTTCCCCCCCCCCCAGGTCCTCAGGGAGGGAACACAGCAGCTTGACCAGCCTTAGCATCCAGCTTGAAGAAGAGAAATGTATTGCTTGGACTTTCGTGTTTTGAACTATGGCTTTGGACAATCACTATGAGGGCTTTGCAGTTTATCTATGTTTTATTTATGCTTATTTAAATCATGTACTCAAGACAGATTATGAAAGTATTATGTTATGTTTTTGGAAAAGATGTTGTTGTAACACGTATTTGACTTTATGAAATAAAAGTTTGTTGTTCTTCCGCTGTTTACAAATATGTGTTCTTATATCTGTCTTGTATATCTGTGACTTGTACTTATAAACCTCCACCAAAATTAGGGCATTCCCTTTGAGAGTGACCCTAATGGAGGTGGGGTGTTTCATTCAAAGTAGTTTAAATGAAGTAAATAAATTAATTTTATAGTTTTGGAAAGAAAATTACTGACTTCAAGAGATAATCCCATCTGAATCAATTTATGCGAAATTCCAATGCTAATTCATCTTTGATTTCATAATATGATTTTAATAATCATTTCTCAAATCGAACATTATTAACAAAAGATAAACTCTTTCAAAAGCTTCTGAAATAAGCTTATAATTCATATATTTGAATTTGTACGAAATAACCTTCTCAAAATGTTTCCTAGCCAAAGTATTTCTCACACATATCATCTAAGTTGGATTCAATGTATTTCAAAACGAATAAAAAAATCCATTTCAATCCATTTTAATTATCCCTTACATCTCATTTTCAATACTTCCATTAACATAGCACACAAAAAAATACTTCGAAAATTCAATTGTCAATTGTTGTCATAATTCAACATTCAAATGATCATTTCAAATCCAAACTATATCATTAATCCAACTTTATTTTAGACTTTTCCCAATGCACGGTAAACAAAAGGGTACAAGGACATGAAAATTACAGGTACATCAAAATCCGCAGTCGTGATGTACTGAAGTCAGAGCCGATCCAGGGGACAGCCCACCAAGACCATGGGCCGGGGCAACCCGCTGGGCCGAGGCAACATATTATATATTTTATTTTAGCTTTATTTGCATTTAAATATCTGACATCAAAGCTGGAACAAAGAAATGAACGGTCCAGTGGTAAGTGTATCTGCGTTCGATTAAGTGAGCAGGGTTCGATTCCTGTCTTCAACAACATGGTTTCTATACAAAAAATTCCCTGTTTTGAAAAAAAACCTACCCCACATTATCATAGTGGGCTGGGGCGTCAAATTGCTTAGGCCGGCACTGACTGAAGTCCACACGGACGTTGGTCTGATCCGAATCCATTCAGCGGAGCCTCTATCCTTGGTTTTTCCTTTAGTGTAAAACTTGAACCCAGTTCTGTTTGGGGTATACAAGTACATTTTGTGTAAACTTTGTTATGAAGCTATCAGAGCTTATGTTATATACTTTGGGAAGTAATGAAACAAATCTTTTTTATGTTGCTGAACATGAAGGCCATAATTTGACCAGATCTTATGTTAAGTTGAGTTGTTTATATTTTTGGTTTGCCAACCAATTTTGTTTTGAAAACTTAAGCTGCGTACACTTTTATAATATCACCAAATCTTGGAGTACGGTTCATGTGAGTTTGCTTTTTCCTAAAAGAATGAAACCCAAATTTTGCACCTGGTGTTTGTGCTTTTTTGTGTAAAAAATGATTTTGTTTGATGTTGAACTTGACATGAAAATATACTTCTTTTGTTAGTTGTTGTAGCATGGGCGTTGTAAGCACATATTTAACTAGAATTCTCCCATCCGTGTAAACATATAAAATATGCAGTGAAAATTGTACTAAACCAAGTAGTGAACAATGATTGTAGAAATGTTTCGAAAAAAAGAAGAAGCATCCGAACTAAAAAAAAAATCAATGTTTTGCTGCCAACGTTGGCATCCTTTGCATGGTGACCAAGCATATTGACCTTAACCTCTTGTTAACATCTTTCGCCTCCTATGTATTCATATGCCCAAAATAATATTACTAAGCATAACAGTAGGAGACTTTTGTACGGTAAGCAATGGGTTAATACATATAAATTAGAAACTATTGTATGGTGTAACTTGTATCTTTTGACAAAAGAGGATTATGCTTGTTGTACCATGCGCTTGAACAACTTAATGGCTTATAATACCATGCGTTTTTTTTTGTTTTTTCTCTAAAAAAAATGTTTCAAAAATTTTGAAATCAAACTTCATAGTATTTGTACATGTTTTAACCGTAATTATTTTGTTCAGTTTGGTGAAAGTTCGGTGGCGTTCTTTTTCAACGTTGTAACAACCCGCTATTTTGTACCATCCAAATCGAAAATAAACCACACACATTTGACTTGAATTCCTCAAAATAACATATTGTTAATAAATGTGGAGTGAATACAAATCATATCACAGAATCACAAACACAGAAAAAGCAGAATAACCCGTAGCGGAAATAAATAAAACCATAATAGTTCATGAAGCTACTACATAAACATAGTCTCCAAAACAAAGTATATAGTGTCAAATCACTAGGACAAGTACAACGAAAGTCTCAAACACATAAGTCTGTTTATTAAACAGAAAAACAACAACTGTCTAACATAGATAGAACTGAAGAACAAACAAATAGGCAACTAAAGCTCCAAATGGTCTCTAGTTCTAAGATAAATCTTAAAAGGTCGTGGTACTCAAGCTGATCCGAGCATCATGTAAAACAAAATCACTTGGATCAGGACCAATATTCTCTTACAAGTAAATTAACTCATATGAAATGTGATAGAAATGCACAAGTAACATAAAGAATATTTGGGATTCCATTCTTTAAGGATCCTTTAAACTAGATATCATATAATACAATACACTATTATAGTAGTGTCTATGGTAAATATACTATTGAAAATAGCATAAGCGGAATTACATTTTTACCCTTACACAGTTTATAAACATTATCGTAGACATTGCATATAAAACACCAGTAATAGTCGGCGGATAGGGATGTGCCGCTATATGACAACGTCAAATCAAAATCGTAAGGAGCTCGATCAGGATAATATGACAAGGCACACGAAGAATACCATTGGTAAGATGTGACGGCCCGCCCCGCACCAGCATGCATTTCTTCCGAAAGTGCGCGGTACACATGCCCAACTAGCACGGAACGGTCACCAAAGAAAGGAAAGAAGAGAATGAACTAATAAGGAACCTGTAGAATGTCTCACAGCGCATGGAACAAAATATAATAATAACATAATCTTGACATAAAACAGGCGAGACAGTGCATAAGATGAAAACTAAACCAACATAGCAGCGCAAATCCAAATACAGCTTATGATCCAACATCATTATTACAACTTTAAACTGTCTCTAAAGCAAAAGAAAGCTAGAGTAGAAGATGCGCTACTAATTCCCAAGCAGTGATCTTCAACAACACAGGGAGAATATCTATATATATATATGATACGTGGAAGCCTCCTGCTTGTCTCCGGATCAGCTACTCGTGCATACCCAGCTAACCTGTCTCTAGTCTGCTCATGAGAGCACCCAGAGTAATAAGAAGAGACAAAATCTCTGGGTCAGACAAAAGTCTGGTATGAGCGATAAGCAGTAAAACAAAACAATAACAGGTATACTAATCCATGCCTTAACCTGGACCTGCAACCAGAGTTAGCACTACATACCGTACAATACTCTAAGGTGCCATAACAAATGGTGTAAAGAATACGGGGGTGGGGGTGTGCATGTCATAAAGATGGCAAAAAAATCAAACATAGCAACCATCCTCACTTCTCTCACTCAGTGCGTAAAGCATACGATGCCCACCACTGTCAATCACTAGACCCATCGAAGTAGTGACTGAGTTCAACTTGTACAACTACTGCTACTACCAAGCTTACCACATGGAGTCATGACCAAATATTACAAAATGACCCCACTTCATTGGTCCATAGCTCTTTAGTCGTACCTTGGCCACTGTGGCCCTGAATCCGTTCACGTACTCCCTACACATAGTGATTCAAAGTTACGGACATCGACAACCCCTTTGCACACGTCCCACAGCGAAGCCCTATCATGAAGCTCACTCATTGGTTACCAACTGGATCCTGAGTCAAAGCTCCTCATTTGACTTCCTTTGCATCTCAGGTTTTGGTCGAATTGGAGTTGGTCTTCAAAAGAGTCGTACCGATGAGGTAAAAGTATACGTTTGGTTCGGTTCGGTAGTTCTGACCCGGTTCGGTTCGGTGGTCCTGGCCCGTGCCTTGATCAGTGCTCCACACCTCCTCGGTTCGGTCCTCCAGCTCTGGTTGGGTTCGATGGTTGCTCCCTCCTAGATGTTCTGATCCGATCCCCCTTCCCTTCATAAGCCTGAACCGGTCCCCCTTTGGTCTCTCCGATCCGAAACCCTGCACATTTTCCTACAACTTTTCCAGCGACTGTTTTACGCCATTCGATGGCGTTTTCGACCAATCTATCACTTCTAGACAATCACAAAGCTTACCATACAGTCATAGCAACAAATAGAAGTGACCACAAACACCAAAACAACCACTATAGCATGTAAAATGGATCATACATACCCAAAATCCCATATTTCCCCTTAAGCATGTTTAAGCTAAACTAATCATAGGATTATCAAAACTTAACCAAATCAAACCGAATTTCTAACAGAGGTCTAAAACATTATTTTAGAATTTATAAATATTTTTCCAGAATTTATTAGTGTATAAATTCGCTAATCTTCGCTAATTACCCTTAATTAACCGTAATTAGTGAGGAACTATGCAAATCACTCACCTTAGCCACAAATAAAACCTTTAGAACTGAAACTCTACTGTTTGCGTGCCAATACCAATGCAACACAGCAGCTCTACTACTGATTTGGTTAAGATCTTCCTTGATTTGATGTTGCTAAGCCTAATCCTTGATTAAACGGTGATTAGAGATGATTCTAGATGTTGGAGGCCATTGTTAAGGTTCCAAGGATGAAAGTGGTGGTTGAAAAATGAAAATAAGATCGTTCTCTAACTGATTTCAGCCTCCTCATAACCGTAATCCCGAAATGGGTTATGGGCCCTCTTGCTAATCAACCTAATTAGGCCCGGTTAAGCTGTTTTTCACCATCTAAACCTTGTTTCAGCCATATCTCCCAAACGGTGAGTCCGTTTGGCTAATGTGACCACTCTACGGAAAGGTAAACCATCAAACGAATCTAATGGAAGTTGTTTCAGGTCAAAATTCCTTTCCAGTCAAAAGTTATGGCCAAAACAGTATCAACTAGGGGCAAAACGGTCATTTAAAAATCGGGAAAAATCATGAACATGGGAGATGACCCCAATAGTCGTCTCCCAAAGTTACATGATCATACGACTTCATAGGTGAAAGAAATAAATATTCTACGATCCTGCGATGCGTAGAATGCGGGTCGTTTCATTCTCCCCCCCTCAAGAAATTTCGTCCCCGAAATTCCTTAACCCAAAACATACAAAGGATCGCGCATGCCTACCAGCCACAAACAACAATCAACCATGCAAAACAAACAAGCAAACCTATCCTAGCATGCGGAAAGACTAAATCGAAATCTTACCAGGCGAAGAGTTCTGGATACGTCTTCCTAATGCTCTCCTCTGTCCCCCAAGTACAGTCATTCTCATTCTCGCCCCACTGAACTTTGACTAATTTCACCACCTTCCTTCGAAGCTGCATCGTATCGTTCCGGATAATACGCATATGCTTGCAGTTCCCAACCGCCTCGGGTTCAACTTCGGCATCATCCAATTGATCAGGTGAAATAGTCACATCTGGGTCGTGTACGAATTTCCTTAACTGGGAAACATGAAATACGTTGTGAACTCCTGCCATCTTCTCTTGTAATTCAACTCTATATGCCAAATTCCCAACTTGCTCTAGAACTGGGAATGGACCCACAAATCTTGGTGCTAACTTGCCTCTCCTGCCAAATTGTATCATGCTTTTCAACGGATAAATCTTGACAAACACCAAGTCGGCAATGGAGAACTTTAAATCTCTTCTGCTCTTATCGACATAACTCTTCTGCCTATCCTGGGCAGCCTTCATTTGTTGTTGGATAACTTTAATCTTCGCTGAAGTTTCTCTTATCACATCTGGTCCAAGCACAAACTTCTCATCAATTTCTAACCAACATGACGATGAGTTGCGCGGTCTTCCGTACAAAGCTTCAAACGGAGCCATACCGATACTGGATTGGTAACTATTATTATATGCAAACTCTACTAGATGCAAATGATCATCCCATGATCCACCAAAATCCAATACACAAGCTCTCAAGAGGTCTTCTAATATACGATTCACCCTCTCTGTCTGTCCATCGGTTTAAGGATGATACGCGGTACTGAGATGTAATTCTGATCCTAACGCCTCTTGTAAGCTTTTCCAAAATCCACTAGTGAACAACGGATCTCGGTCACTTACAATGCCTTTGGGTATTCCATGAAATCTCACTACCCACTTTACATATAGTTCAGCTAACTTAGTTGCCGTCCTGTTTGACTTAATGGGTGTAAACCTTGCACTCTTAGTCAATCGGTCCACAATCACCCAAATGCTATCATGGCCCGATCTAGTCCTTGGTAACCCATCAATGAAATCCATTTACACTTGTTTCCATTTCCATTCTGGAATTTCTAATGGTTGTAGCAAACCACTAGGCTTCTTTTGTTCAGCTTTAACTAGCTGGCAGTTCATACATTTGGATATAAACTTCCCAATGTCTATTTTCATCCCTTCCCAGTAGTAGGTCTGCTTCATGTCTCGATACATCTTGTTACCACCGGGGTGTATAGTCAGTTTTGAGTGATGACATTCTCTAAGCACTTCATCTCTCAATCCATTGACATTGGGCACAACAAGTCTTCCATTCTTTCTAAGCCATCCATCTCGATCAAGCCCATACTTGTTCATCTCTTTGTCGATTCCCATCTCTAACTTTGAGATGATTTCCAATAGGTTAGGATCGCTGCTCTGACTGGAACCAATCCGCTCAATCAAGGTGGGTCTGATCGTCAAACTTGCTAACATTTCTGGATCCAATTCACACTTTGGTCTGAAATCATACCCAGCGATGTACTCCAGTTGCTTCCATTCTAGAAACATAGCTCCTAATCTGGCATGTCTTCTACTCAATGCATCAGGTACCGCATTGCCTTTTCCTGGTGTGTATGCGATATCGAAATCATAGGAAGCTAAGAATTCTAACCATCTTTGCTGTCGGAAATTTAGATCCTTCTGAGAGAAGAGATACTTTAACGATTTATGATCGGTAAACAGCTCAAATCTTTCTCCCAACAGGTAATGTCTCCACATCTTCAATGCAAACACGATCGCTGCCAATTCTAAATCATGGGTAGGGTATCTTTTCTCGTGTGGTTTCAGTTGCCGACTTGCATAAGCTACAACCCTACCTCCTTTCATCAATACAACACCTAGCCCTGTGCCACATGCATCCATATATACTGTCATCTCTTCATTCCCCTTTGGAATGACTAACACTGGTGCACATGTCAACTTTTGCTTTAGACTCTTGAATGCATTCTCGCACTTTTCGTCCCAAACGAAAGCTTGATTCTTCTTGGATAACTGAGTCAACGGTGCTGCTATCTTAGAGAAATCTTGGATAAACTTACGATAATATCCAGCTAATCCCAAGAAACTTCTTACATCCATTACATTCTTGGGCGTAGGCCAATCTTGTACCGTAGCCACCTTCGCAGGATCCACGGCAATACCATTTTCCGAAACAACATAGCCCAAGAATCACACTTCCCTCCTCCAGAAGTGACACTTTGAAAACTTTGCTTTCAACTGGTGTTTTCTCAATACCTCCATCACTATTCTTAAATGTTCCTTGTGTTCTTCCTCTGTCCTCGAATAGACCAAAATATCATCCATGAACACAAGGACAAACTTATTCAACTGATCTCTGAATACCCTATTCATAAGATCCACAAAATATGCTGGGGCATTGGTCAGCCCGAATGGCATGACCAACCACTCATAAAATCCAGACGACGTCCGAAATACCGTTTTAGCTACACTCTCAGCTTCCACTCTAAGCTGAAGAAAACCTGTCGCAAGATCCAACTGAGAAAATACTCTCGCACCACTCAACTGATCAAACAAATCATCTATCTGCGGTAGAGGATATTTATTCTTCCTCGTGACTTTATTCAATTCGCGGTAGTCTACACACAAATGAAGGGAACCATCCGCCTTAGTAGCAAACACAACTGGTGCTCCCCACTCAGAAACACTCCTTCTGATAAATCCCTTCTTCAAAAGATCGCTGACTTGCACCCCGAGCTCTCGCTGCTCCCTTTGTGCCATACGACGAAGTGACATCACTATAGGTCTGACATCTTTCACTAAATCTATACGGAACTCAATCTCTCGATGTGGTGGAAGCCCGATCACTTCTTCGAAGACATTCGGATACTGGCCAACCATGGGAAAACCTGACAACTCACCTTGCGGGATGTCGAGGGAATTTAGAAAACTAGTCATTAACCCATCACTAGGTAGACCACCAAACACTACCCTCTGTCCATCATCCGCTCTAGCTGTCACCAAAAAGCCCTCACAGTCTACCACCACCCCGTATCTTTGGAGCCAATCTACTAATGCCAAACCCAGTAAAGCCCAAAACAAAGCAATCACAAACAAACATGCATCCATGACTCGATAAGACCACATTACGACAAATCATGCTAAGATTAGTCGAACCACCAATAGGGTTCGTCACTACTAAAGGTCTATCGATAATATCGGGCTCTAATCCCAACCTATCTACCAGGTCACTAGAAATGAAGGAACTTGAAGCTCTGGTATCAAACAAAACTCTAACAAGAACATCATAAATAGAAAGCATACCTTGAATAGCGACATGCTATCCCTTCTCCGCCGCAGTTGGAGCATTCAACGAAGAAGGAATAGCATTAAGGGCATATGCTTTCACCATCTGCTTTTCTTTAGACGGTTGCGGACACTTGTCCTTGTGATGTCCCATTTGGCCACAGTTGAAACACTTCCTATCCGCTGGCTTGGCCCGACAATTACTAGCATAATGGCCCTTCTTACCACAGCTGAAGCACTCAACATCCTTCTTATTCTTTTTGTTCTGGCCATCCTTAGTCTGATCCTGCTTCCTCTTATTATGAGAACCATTCCTACCTCCGCTGCTTGCTTACGACTTTGTCTCCTCTGCAGATGCAACCTCAGTCTTCGACTTAGGGTAAAGACTTTCTGACCTCAATGCTTTCCCCACAATTGATTCAAACGCCTCATCGATGTGGTTAATAATCCTCTCCCCCAAGTACTGATCTAAGCCAGTTATGAACTTCTCGTTCTTCTTCTCGGCAATATCTATTAGGGATAACCCATACTTCGATAAAGTGTTGAATTCGGCAATGTACTCTGAAACAGCTCTTCCATTCTGCTTGAGCTCCAAAAATTTCTTAAACAACACTGACTTCTGAGCAGTTGGAATGAACTTCTCGCTAAAGCGAACCTTAAACTGCTCCCAAGTAATCTGATCCTCGGAAGTAGCTGCCTTTATAGCATTCCACCAATTCATTACCCGTCCTTGCAATTGACGGGATGCTAGCCTTCTCTTCATCGCATCCTCGATACCCAAATCTTCGAAGATACGCTCCCAGCTATCCAACCAATCCTGAACATCCGTTGTCGATTCCATTCCTTGGAACGGCTTCCCACCACGACTAGTATAATCCTTGTTCAGCATGGCGAAATCGGCCCTAGGCGCCTGCACTATTGGACCACTACCATTACCATTATTGGGAGCTGCCCTCTGCACATCCCTAAGCATCTCTCTCATGAGGTCAGTAAACATCGTCCTCATGTCAGCAGCATTCCCATTATTGGCTCCTCTACCGGTACCTCTTGCATATCGGCTCATCGTTCAATCTGTAAAGAGAAAACGATTAACCATCTCCATAGTGTGCTAGTGCAGTGCGACTTCATCCTTAGCTATACTAATAATATATATATAGCTTTTGAAAACCAAAATAATCACAAATACGCGCTCTCATATACTTATACTATCTCTCCCTGATGACTTCCCTAGGTTAACTACGCAACCTAGAGCACTGATACCAAATGTGACGGCCCGCCCTGCACCAGCCTGCATTTCCTCCGAAAGTGCGCTGTACATATGCCCAACTAGCACGGAACGTTCGCCAAAGAAAGGAAAGAAGAGAATGAACTAATAAGGAACCTGTAGAATGTCTCACAATGCATGGAACACAATATAATAATAACATAATCTTGACATAAAACAGGTGAGACAGTGCATAAGATGAAAACTAAACCAACATAGCAGCGAAAATCCAAATACAGCTTATGATCCAACATCATTATTACAACTTTAAACTGTCTCTAAAGCAAACGAAAGCTAAAATAGAAGATGCACTACTAATGCCCAAGCAGTGATCTTTAACAACACAGGGAGCATATCTATATATATGATACGTGGAAGCCTCCTGCTCGTCTCCGGATCAGCTACTCGTGCATACCCAGCTAACATGTCTCTAGTCTGCTCGTGAGAGCACCCAGAGTAATAAGAAGAGACATAGAACTCTAGGTCAGACAAAAGTCTGGTATGAGCGATAAGCAGCAAAACAGAACAATAACAGGTATACTAAACCATACCTGAACCTGCAACCAAAGAGTTAGCACTACATACCGTACAATACTCTAAGGTGCCATAACAAATGGTGTAAAGAATACGGGGGTGGGGGTGTGCATGTCATAATGATGGCAAACAAATTAAACATAGCAACCATCCTCACATCTCTCACTCAGTGCGTAAAGCATACGATGTCCACCGCTATCAATCATTAGACCCATCGAAGTAGTGATGGAGTTCAACTTGTACAACTACTGCTACTACCAAGCTTACCACATGGAGTCATGACCAAATCTTACAAATGACCCCACTTCATTGGTCCATAGCTCTTTAGTCGTACCTAGGCCATTGTGGCCCTGAATCCGTTCACGTACTCACTACACATAGTGATTCAAAGTTACGGACATCGACAACCCCTTTGCACACGTCCCGCAGCGAAGCCCAATCATGAAGCTCACTCACTGGTTACCAACTGGATCCTGAGTCAAAGCTCCTCATTTGGACTTCCTTTGCATCTCGGGTTTTGGTCAAATTGGAGTTGGTCTTCAAAAGAGTGGTCACGATGAGGTAAAAGTGTACGTTTGGTTCGGTTCGGTAGTTCTGACCCGGTTCGGTTCGGTGGTCCTGGCCCGTGCCTTGATCAGTGCTCCACTCCTCCTCGGTTTGGTCCTCCAGCTCTGGTTCGGTTCGGTGGTTGCTCCCTCCTAGATGTTCCGATCCGATCCCCCTTTCCTTCATAAGCCCGATCCGGTCCCCCTTTGGTCTCTCTGATCCGATCCCCTCTTGGTCTCCCCGATCTGATCCCCTACCCAACTCCAACTCTAAGCAAATGGCCCTCCTTCTCGCCAAGTCTCCTTTAGTGCAAAGTTCCAATCTGGTTCTGCTTCTCTGCTCAGTCCACCATCTGATCCGAGCCACCTATCCCGATCCAATCCGAAACCGTGCACATTTTCCTGCAACTTTTCCAGCGACTGTTTTACGCCATTCGACGACGTTTTTGACCAAACTATCACTTCTAGACAATCACAAAGCATACATGCAGTCATAGCAACAAACAGAAGTGACCAAAAACACCAAAACAACCACTATAGCATGTAAAATGGATCAAACATACCCAAAATCCCATATTTTCCCTTAAGCATGTTTAAGCAAACTTAATCATAGGATTATCAAAACTTAACCAAATCAAACCAAATTTCTAACAGAGGTCCAAAACATTATTTTAGAATTTATAAATATTTTTCCATAATTTATTAGTGTATAAATTCGCTAATCTTCGCTAATTACCCTTAATTAACCGCAATTATTGAGGAACTATGCAAATCACTCACCTTGGTCACAAATAAAACCTTTAGAACTGAAACTCTACTACTTGGGCTCGAATACCAATGCAACACAGCAGCTCTACTACTGATTTGGTGAAGATCTTCCTTGATTTGATGTTGCTAATCCTAATCCTTGATTAAATGGTGATTAGAGATGATTCTAGATGTTGGAGGTCATTGTTAGGGTTCCAAGGATGAAAGTGGCGGCTGAAAAATGAAAATAAGATCGTTCTCTAACCGATTTCAGCCTTCTCATAACCGTAATCCCGAAATGGGTTATGGGCCCTCTTGCTAATCACCCTAGTTAGTCTCGATTAAGCCTTTTTCACCTTTTAAACCTTGTTTCAGCCATATCTACCAAACGGTGAGTCCGTTTGGCTAATGTGACCACTCTACGGAAAGGTAAACCATCAAATGAATCTAATGGAAGTGGTTTCAGGTCAAAATTCCTTTCACGTCAAAAGTTATGGCTAAAACAGTATCAGCTAGGGGCAACAAGGTCATTTAAAAATCGGGAAAAATCACGAACATGGGAAATGACCCCATTAGCCGTCTCCTAAAGTTACATGACCATACGACTTCGTACGTGAAAGAAATAAATATTCTACGATCCTGCGATGCGTAGAATGTGGGTCGTTACATAAGATTCTACCAGATTGCGGACCCAGGCTGATGGTAACGCATAGCCGCGACTACCACGCACCTCAAACAATACTCCAAATTCAAGGGTGCGCACAATCAAATCACAAGATAATAGATATGGTTTGAAGAAGCATGTCCGATAAGAGTAGTTAACTCAATTGACCTGGGTATGGCTCCTGTTTTAGTCATTTTAATTATGACCCAAAGTCAAGGCTATCCATCATCTTTCTCTTTCTTCAATCCAGTAATCGCCACCAAACCATCCTCCTTCATTCTGGAACTCCACTGTATACACAGTTGTTAAAGTGGTTTTCGGCACTGGCAGAGAATATGACAATATCCTATCCCAGTCTCTTTAACAGCCAAACGTTTACATTTTTCACACCATGATCATTTTTTAAAAATCAAATCTTGAAATAAATTGCTAATTTCAAAATAATATAGTTTCAATACTCATTTCAAAACTTTAAATTTCCTTTGAAATTAATTAGCCTTCATCAAATTTTTCCTAGATTTCAAAATCACAAATTTAAAAATACTTTCATTTACAAAACATTAATTATACGTTAGGTAACAAAATCTAAGTTACACATCTAATTCTAACATACTCATAATCCTTTTTATATTTTTAAATAATTTTAGAAACATACATATATGTACTAAGTTAAAATTTATTAAATAAAATATTTGTTATATTACTTAAAATCTTATAACTTTATTATATTTAAAATACCTTTAAAAAATAAATTACTTTACGACAAAAATTAGATTTGAATAAAACTAGTATTAGATACATTCTTAAAATACATAATTTAAACTTTTAATTTAAATTTACATAACGTATAATTAGATCTAAAATCCAAAATAATTTAAGTAAAAATATTTCATAGCTTTTAGAAATATTTCAAAATAGACCAGTGGTGTCTGTAACGACCCGACGATTTTCGACTCTGAAAACCGACACAAATATCAATGTCACTATTCAGACATCGGAAATACCAGATAGTTAATAGAAAGAAGTCAGAGGGTGAGAATTGATAAGATAGAAAATTAGAATAGAAGAAGAAGAATACAACAACATCATAGTAACACGAATCTCATAGCGGAACGAAAAAAAATATAGTATACCAAGTAACATTGAAACACAAATCTGTATTTGTATATTAGAGTACAACACTGACATCACAGCGAAAATAATCAATAGCTATAAAATCCGGAAGTCTCTTGCTCCATCTCCTCCATGAATATCTAGAAATACCTGAAGTACTTGACTGCCCGTACAAATTTGGGCACCCAAGAGTTTAGGATAAAACAAAACAAAATAAACTCTGTGTCAGTCATGGGACTGGTGTGAGTAAACTCCAACCACTTGGTTTAACTTTTAAAAATCTTTTTAAAAGGAATGATAATCACAAGACCGATCCACACATAAACACGGATGGTTTTTACCTTATGATAACCCAAAACATTTTCAAAATCTATACTTTTCTGATATTATAATAATGTCTAATCACAAATAATTGACAATCTAGCAGAACGCTTGCATCTCATGCTCCACATATATAGTATACAATCAAAACCGCAGGCGCTTATTGGAGATTGGATTCCAACTATGACAAGGTATGGAACCACCTGCCGATAGTGTATCTCTAGAGAGGAATACACTGGGTTCAACAAGAACGTCTTGCAACCCGGCCCACACATGAACGACCACTCATTTATCTTGAGTGTATCGAATATATTGGCACCTACAGTTGCTAGCAACATAACTGTTCCTGGGAGATATAGAAGCGAAAAGAAGTAACAAATATGAATATTCTCTAGATGGTGATAGTACACCCTAATGGCGGCGACCAACAAAGCCATGCTGCCTGCCGGATTTTTGTCATTTCCCAGTTGATGAGGCTTGAGGGCATAACGTATCTTTTGACAGGTCATACATATATTTACTTTGAATGCCACACCGTCATACCTACCAAATCACAAATTGATTTCCACAAAAATACCATAGGTATAAAGCTAAGAGAAACGAACTCCTCCGCCACCAAACATGGATACGTTTGAAGCGATCAACTTACGTGATCCATTAGATATACTCTATCAAACATTCGTCCATACACGTTGTCCTAGGTCTGGACAAACTGAAGGCACTATTCTGTAAATCCATCTTAGGCAATTTCTACCTAGCATCGCCAGAACAGCCCTTGATAAACTCCGTCTTCAATTATCTTCATCATATTTGATTCGCAACGCTAATGCCCATACGGAGTGGTTTTCAGATAATAAGTCTGATCCCGGTCTCTCCGTATTGAGAACGGAAATGGTCAAAAACTTTCATAGTCGGTGATTTAACTATCAAAGGAAAACATGTGCACAAACAACGGTCGTATTTCCAAATGGAAATCTTACTGAGCAAATCATTAATCAACACTGATCCTCTTTAATTTAAATTGTCATTCAATTATTCATTTCCCTATTTCTGTTTCTATATATTCATAAATTCTTATTTTCTAAATTTAGAAAATATACGTTATTAATCATTGGAAAACATTTCCATATTTACTCTTATTTCTTATTTTCTATATTAGAAAACATTTCTGATTCTTATTTGGAAAATATTTCCAAAACTCCTTCATTGGATTTAAACAGATGTTTACATAAAACATCGCTATGCCAACTCGAACCATTCACAATTATTAACTAAATTCAATTAACTAACCTTCACTGTCGAACCTTAACCATTCCTTAGTTAAAAATGAAGCCAATCAAGTTGGGGTATAGTTACCTCTCAAACCTTAACTGAAAAACATTTCTAACCTTGAAATAGACAAAGTTCACATTCTAAATCTTCAACAAACTTCCTTACGTAACTCTCGAATTCTATTTACAAATCCACTTCTTTTACAGAAATCATTTTATTATAACAATAGTGTTATAATCCCATGCTTCTGAAATATAATAACTTAAATATAACTTTTATTTCTTAATTTAAATAAATAAATAAATGTTTTATAAAATAAATAAATCTTGATTTAAATACCAGAAAGAAAATAATACTTTCCTACATTCGATATAGTCGAATCCCAATGTAAAATTCTCTCCCAGATAATCTCTATTCGATAACTCCCTTTCGAATAAACTATATTCGATAATGCCTCTTCGAATAAACTATATTCAACAACTCTCTTTCGAATAAACTATATATGATAATCTCCTTTCGAATAAACTATATTCGATAATCTCCTTTTGAATAAACTATATTCAATAATCTCCTTTTCGAATAAATACTACTCGACTAAATCTATTCCAATAACTAATATTCGATTAACTCTATTTTGATTAACTCTAATTCGATTAACTCTATTCGATTAACTCTAATCGATTAACTCTAATCGATTAACTCTAATCCGATTAACTCTAATCGATTAACTCTAATTGGTTAACTCTAATTCGATTAACTTTAATTCGATTGACTAATATTCGACTAATTCTATTTCCAATAATTAATATTATTTTAACCCTAATTCCTATCTTACTCAAATTCCCGTTTGAATTTCTATCTCAAATCCCAATTTTTGTTTATAATGTTTTAATTTATAAAATAACTATTTAATCCATTATTCACATCGAGTGTGAATAATATTTCTTTTATATATCAATTCAGTTTGATTTCGTATTTAAAAATAATATTCCATTTCCAAATTCTATTTATACTTTTATTTATAGAATTATTCATACGAAATCCCCTTTTTACTTCTAACACTTAAATCTCATTTATAATTCCCGTTATAAATGCTATATTCAAATTCTTTTAGAAATATCGGTGTTAAAGCCGATTTTTACTTCTCTATGTAAATTCAGACTTTTATTTTTATTTATCCAATGATAAATATTGTTCTTAATTTATAAACACCATTTACAGATTATTCTTCACATATTTTATCTGTTAAAACAAATTTCTATTTAATTCTACTTTAAATAAATCTTTTCCCTTTATCTGTTAAAAATAGATTTCCATTTAATATTTATTTCCCACTTATTTCCTTTTATAAAATTCTATTCATTTTATAAATATTCCCTTTTCAATTTTATTTGTTTTACAAAAATATCTCCTATTTAATTTTATTTGTTTTACAAATATTTCTATTTCACTTCTATTTGTTTTCCAAATAATTCATTTTATAAAATCCTTAAATTCAATATCCACTTTGAAATTCCTTTTTATAATTCTACTTATTTTCCAGATAAATATTCCTTCTATAATTCAATTTATTTTCTAAATAAATATTCCTTTTATAAAATCCTTTGATTTTATAAATATTTCCTTTTCCAATTCTATTTATTTTCTATAAATATTTCTATTCATAAAATCCATTGATTTTATAAAATCGTTAAATTCAATATCCACTTTGAAATTCCTTTGTTATAAAATCATTTGATTTTATATAAATATATTTCATTTTCAATATACACTTTGAAAATTCTGTTTTTACTTTCCAGTATTCCTTATGGTATTTAACATACCATATAACAATGATCAATATCATCCAAACACCCATAATCAAAAACAGATTATATATCACATCATATATCACAATGTATGAAAATAGTAAAATAAATGTTGAGGAATCCAGTTGGATCCCTCTGACCTGTTTCCCTGCATCCACGGATGTTACACAATATAATTCACATCAATTTCATTTCAACATGAAATATTCTGATCAACAGAATTAATAATTAATTAACGATATATATAAGTATATCGATATTTTCAACTAATCAATTAGCAGTTCAACCAACCAATCAACACACAACAATCAACCAATATTTATCAGTTCTAAAAATATGTTATGAAAATATAAACTGAGAAGAGTTAGTGAGATTTACTCAAATTGGACGATTATCGTTAAATAACGATAACTGTCGCTTAATTCGGTTGGACAATATATTTCGCTATAAATTGTAACGAGCTCCAATTCACCCCGAGTCAGTTCCATTGTGTAGCCACTGTCCATACGATCCCAACGGATCAGACCGTTCGAAATTCTGAGTTCGTACGAGATAAATATCATGTTAGCAAGTTCTGCATACCATTTTAATTATTAAAGCTATTAATTTCACTAAAATTGGCTCACCCCTTTTTCATATTTGGCCCAACCTCCCCTTGTATAAACCACGAAGCCTACCCGACATGTACAATATCTACTTCCTCAAGAACCAAATCGCGCTCCTGTACATATTTCCACCCGCCAATAACGCTTGTTCTCCCTCCACAAACCGCCGAACTCAACAAGAAATCCACCGTCGGACTCCTCTTGGCTTTCTCCTCATAACCCACCTGCCATTATCCAACTCGACATCCCATTACAGAAAGGGACGCCGGCATCCGTAATTGCTTCCTTGACATAGTGCGTCACTTTATGTTCCAGTAATCCACCAAATTTTGCCAACTCGTCACTCTCGATCTCATAAACACTTCTACATCCTTCGATTCACCCAAACCAAATCCAAATTCCTAAAAACTCTAGCCCTAATTCACGCTGGTAGTATTCGAGTAACAAAGTCTCGCGTCGCACCCCATAAACCTAGCATAATCTTGAAGCACTTCATTGTAGGATGCTAAATCTATACATATCTCGATTTATAGAATTTTATTTGAATTTCTAACCCCACGTTTTAGCTGTAGATTAAGGTTTCTCGCGACGGCGTAATTTTTTGACATCTGAGAAAAATAGTTTATGGTTTGGGAGATGATAGGATATTTATAGGATAGTTTAATAATTTTAAATTTTATTTTTATTTTAATTTATAATCAACCGCCGCTTGTATTTATCATTTAAAATTCCATATGATTACATACGATACCCAAAAATCACGAAAATGGATATTCAGCCACAGTTTGACATTACAGACCCAACGAAACTGGTTTCGTCGAATTCCGAGTCTGTTTGCTCACACAACGTATTTTTGAAGTCAAATTATTGACTATTTTTCACATTAAAAATCCGTACCGCCACATACTGACTCCAAATATCATGAAATTGAAATCTAACAATAATTTAATATTCCGGATCCAACAAAATTAGTTTCATCGAAAACGGAGGTCGTTTGCAAAACTGGCTACTTTTAAAGCTCTAAATAACCAATTAAATATATATATATATATATACATATATATACATACATATATATATATATATATTTAAAAATAATTAAATTAAATATTTAGAAATAAATATTATCGCATATATTCACATATAACATAATATAGCTCCAAAATATTCCAATCCGAATTTATAATTCGACATTTCGAACCCAGATTAAATCAGTATTCAATTTTGAATATCCATTTATAATATAAATAAATCGTTATAAATTATAAAGGTATTCCATAGAGACCATTTTAAAATTTGATTTGATCGTAACTCAAAATCTACATAACGAAATCTCGATTTTTCTCTTTCATTAGAAAAATATACTTCACCAGCTCTGAATGTTTCTTGTTTCATAGAAATCCGGCTTAAAACGGATTCTGTATATTAGTTTAAAGTTCGAATCGCCAAATTATGAACTATCGCGCCATTTCGAGCTCAATTATAATTATAATATAATTATATGGTCAACTGACATTTATAAATAAGTTCGTTAATATAATTCCATTCTAAACTGAATTATATTTTTAAATTCCCCAATTCACACAATATTGTCAATTCAACTAATTCCGACTATTTTGGAATTAAATATGTTATTGTATTATTTATATTAATTAAATATTCAATATTATTTAATTAAATGACCATTCAAATTTATAAATCACTATTTAAATAATTAAATAAATAAATCATAATACCGTAAAAATATGGGTCTTTATAGTGTCCGTATAATATTTTCTACCTAGGACAAGTAGCATGGATATATATCATTTCAATCCATCAAGCTTCAAATTCCGGGTGTGTATCATTTCAACCCGCATCCCAAATCGATTCAGTTTTTTCGTTCCTAAATCTATACCGTGATTCAGGTATATGTCACTACAACCCATAATGATTTCTAAGCTACAGGGAACTTGCTGTCTAAATTTCAACAATTAAATATAAGCACATAACAATATAAATCATCAAGTCAACATAATATCATTTCCATTCATATGCGGTGTCGGGGCGTCATCCTTGCATATATAGTGATAACATATCAATAACATCTCAAAAACAATTATTTCATTTTCAATAAAATATTAGTCAAGTATGAGTTGAACTCACCTTCTGTGGCAAAGAAATAGAGACAACAGATAGACATAGAAATGACAAAAAAATACAGTTATCACAAGGTTAAATTTCCCAACCTAAAGGAACTATGACCATTATTTTACTATATACACATGAATGTTCACACAATGAACAATGAATACATAAAAGATAATAAAGATTATTACTTATTAATATTAATTGCTGATTAATTATAAAATATTAGTCTTAATTATTAATTATTTGATATAAAGTATTTAATAGTACTTATTAATTACCAAATATAGTTTTTTTATAACATGATACATGAATTTAGAAAGCAAAAGTGCATAAATTACAAGGGTGGGAACAAAAAATCAGGCAGTTTGGCGTTGTGAATTTAAAATTTTCAGCAAATTTAAGCACAAGCTGGAATAGCTCAGTTGGTTAGAGCATGTGGCTGTTAACCACAAGGTCGGATGTTCAAGCCCTCCTTCTAGCGTTAACCATTTTTTTAAACACCTATACATTCTGTCAACCTTATGCCTCGGACATCTACTGATTTTTTGGCCTCCCATCATTACTTGAATGAAGTTATGGATCCCTTCTAAGCTGCTACCAGATTGAATTTGATTTAGTGGTCACACGCGAGCATCTCCCCAAGGAATCG
The DNA here is from genome assembly GCA_030737875.1 of Allium sativum. Classification (NCBI taxonomy): domain Eukaryota; kingdom Viridiplantae; phylum Streptophyta; class Magnoliopsida; order Asparagales; family Amaryllidaceae; genus Allium; species Allium sativum. Next base: position 628,040,552 of record CM060921.1, on the reverse strand, counting down.
ATTTTCATCTTCTTTCTAGATCGAGTCGCACGAAATAGGAAGAAGGGGATTAAAATCCTAATCCAAATAATAAAGTGGATTAGAAATTAAAGGAAACTACGGGATTGAAGATTACTTAAGATCATCCCTTCAAAATATTGGACTAAACTCCATTATATAGCTCTTGAATTTAGGGGAAAGATATAGGTCTAGGATTTTCCAATTTCAAGATTATTGCTTTCTACTTTTATACTAAAAAAATGAGACGGAAGACAACTAAACGTGATATTTGATATTATGTGTTAATTGTAATCGAATATTAATTATTAATTATTATGATTAATCATAATAAATTATTAAAAATAAAAAATAATTATTGATTATAGATAATGATTCGTAGTTATAATTTGTTTATTAACAATCACTGGTGCTAACCTGTGCTACGCACACGTGTTTAATTCTATAATTTTTGAGAATACAACAATTTATTTTCTATTATTTATATTTGTTGGAAATTTCAGTCTTTTAAATTGGGACTCTATACTAAAAGTTAAATTCACTGTGTGCATGCAAAATGTTTTTTTTACTACATATACTACACCGAAGGACTCTAAACACTACAAAGCAGAAAATAGGCATATATACGAAAGCTAAATTAGCAAAAAAGTGATTAGTCAAAAAGCGAATTCATCACATGTAACAGTGTATCTTCATTATAAATAACATAAAAAATTCATCCAAGTTCAAATGTGTTTACACGACTTTCAAATATGCCTGGTATGACAAATTAAAGCAATCTGCGAAAATAAAAATACAAATGGGTCAATTAAAGCAATCTGCGTAAACCAAAAGACAAATGGATCAAACCTTCAGTAGGTGCATAACAATATAATATTGCAAATTTATTTCACAACATATTCATCAATATCTTCCAAAAAGTAAATTAAACTTTGTTCATTACTAGTGCATTTGTTGGCTATTCCGTTGGATGCTTTGACCAACATAATCTATTAACGACTGTTTTATTGAACGGTTTGACCTGCGTAAAAGATGTGAAATATTTTCCACAGGTGTACTTGTACACAAAATGAAAATAGTACTGTAGAATGCTCTTATTTTGGACATGATTTTTTAGCATACCAATAAAAATTAACTACACAGTCCACTTTTCATCCATAGGAGGGACTAATTTAACATTTAATACAAAAAATAATGCTTCTTAGTAAATAAATAAAGTAAAACTGCAATGTGCTGTACACATTACATTGTACATTACTGTTATTTTTATTTTAGCCTTGCCTTTTTGGAAGTAAATAATAGATCATACCGTAAAATAGATTATAACATGTATTTTATAATCAACATGTAATATTTAACCGAGAAGTAGCTAGGCATCCATGGTGCTTCACTCAGTACTTAACAATGCACGCTCAAACTGCAAGAAAAGTACGGATTTTTGACGGCTGTCGGTCTTCGGCGGCCGTCAGAAGCTATCGTAAATCCCCATCGCGAATTAAGGTGTTGGTAAACAGGATTTCCGATGGCTATCGGCACAACTCGTCGTTCACGTTTCCTACGGTTTGAATCCATTGGTAATGGAAATCCCCGTGCATTCTTATACTAAATTTTCACATATATTTATATAAGTTTCGAAAACTTTCGTATCAAGAGTCCAAAAATCGAAGATTCTCGAAATTCCATTTCAATACCAAAATCTGTTTGATTTCTTAATCGATTCAGCTATTCGATATCATTTCAATTTAAGATTTACAAATCAATTCACCAATAAAACTTCAAATTCAATTTAGATTGCATGTTACAAATATTATTATTCAACTGAATCATTACATTCAGTCATTTCAGACTTAAATTACTCGGATTGAAAATATACACTCTTATCTCTAAAACTGTTAAGTTAAATTAAAATAGTTTAAGTCAGATAATAAACTTGATATAAAATACATTCGAATAGAGTAAACAAGTTTTTTTATATAAATATTTTAAATCTGTTTGAATATTATAAATATGTGTTTTAGTATAAAATGGTTTAAATAAACTAAATAGATTTGCTATAAAATAGTTGGATAAGATAACTAAGTTTATATTCAAAGTAGTTTAAATGAAGTAAATAAATTAATTTTATAGTTTTGGAAAGAAAAATACTAACTTCAAGAGATAATCCCATCCGAATCAATTTATGCAAAATTCCAATGCTAATTTAGCTTTGATTTCATAATATGATTTTAATAATCATTTCTGAAATTGAACATTATTCACAAAAGATAAACTCTTTCAAAAGCTTCTGAAATACGCTAATAATTCATACGTTTGAATGTGTATGAAATAACATTCTCAAGATGTTTACTAGCCAAAATATTTCTAACACATATCATCTAAGTTGGGTTCAATAAATTTCAAAACAAATTAAAAAAATCTGTTTCAATCCATTTTAATTATCCCTTACATCTCATTTTCAATACTTCCATTAACATAACACACAAAAAAATACTTCGAAAATTCAATTGTCAACTGTTATCATAATTCAACGTTCAAATGCTTGTTTCAAATCCAAACTATATCATTAATCCAACTTTATTTTAGACTTTTTCCAATGCATGGTAAACAAAAGGTTACAAGGACATGAAAAATACAGGTACATGAAAATCCGCAGCCATTATGTACTGAAGTCAGAGTCGGCCCAAGGGACAACCCACCAAACCCATGGGCTGGGGCAACCCGCTGGGCCGAGGCAACATATTATATATTTTAGGTTAGCTTTATTAGCATTTAAATATTTAGACATCAAAGTTAGAGCAAAGAAATGAATGGTCCAGTGGTAAGTGTGGCTGCGTTCGATAATGTGAGCAAGGTTCGATTCCTATCTTCAACAACATGGTTTCTACATAAAAAATACCATGTTTTGAAAAAAAATAACTACCCACATTAGCATAGTGGGCTAGGCGTCAAATTTCTTGGTCCTGCATTGACTGAAGTCTACATAGACGTTGGTCTGATCCAAATCCATGTAGCAGAGCCTCTATCCTTGGTTTTTCCTTTAGTGTAAAACTTGAACCCAATTTTGTCTGCAATATACAAGTACATTTTGTGTAAACTTAATTATGAAGCTATCTGAGTTTAGGTTATATACTTTGGGAAATAATGAAACAAATCTTGTTTTTATTGCTGAACGTGAAGGCCATAATTTGACCAGATCTTATGTTAAGTTAAATTGTTTATGTTTTTGGTTTGTCACCAAATTTTGTTTTGAAAACTTAAGCTGCGCACACTTTTATAATATTACCAAATTTTGGAGTACGGTTCATGCGAGTTTGCTTTTTCCTGAAAGAATGAAACCCAAATTTTGCACCTGGTATTTGCGCTTTTTTTTTGTATAAAAAAAAATTTTGTTAGATGTTGAACTGACATGAAAATATACTTCTTTCGTTAGTTGCTGTAGCACAGGCGTTGTAAGCACATATTTAACTAGAATTCTCCCGTGCATGTAAACATATAAAACTATGCAGTGAACATTGTACAAAACCAAGTAGTGAACAGTGACTGTAGAAATGTTTTGAAAAAAAAAGAAGCATCTAAACTAAGAATTTTTTTTAATAAAAAATCAATGTTTTGCTGCCAACGTTGGCATACTTTGCATGGTGACCAAGCATATTGACCTTAACCTCGTTAACATCTTTTGCCTCATGTGTATTCATATGCCCAGAATAATATTACAAAGCATAATAGTAGGGAACTTTTGTAAGGTAAGAAATGGGTTAATACATATAAATTAGAAACTATTGTAGATGTAACTTGTATCTTTTGACAAAAGAGGACTATGCTTGTTGTGCGCACGAACAAATTAATTGCTTATAATACCATGCGTTTTTTTATTTTTTTCCCTAAAAAAATGTAATGACCCGCATTTTTAGAGATATATAATTAATTTATTTAATTATATAATTGGTGATTTAGAGAAGTTAATGATCGTTTAATTAAATAATATTGAATATTTAATTAATAATTATAATATAATAATATATTATAATGTCGAAATAGTCGGAAATAGTGAAATTCACAATATCGTGTGAATTGAATAGCATACGAGGTTTGGTGGAGTTTCGATTCGAAATATAATAACGATTATATTGAATCGACGACAGTTGAACGTATAATTATAATATAATTAAAATCGAGCTCGAAATGGCGCTGCAGTTCGCTATTTGGCGATTTGAACTTCAACTGAATGTACAGGGTTCGTTTTAAGTCGGATTTCTGTGAAACAAGAAACGTGTGGAGCTGGTGGAGTATATCTTTCTAGTGGAAGAGAAAAATCGGGATTTCGTCGTGTAGATTTTTAGATACGTCCAAATCAAATTTCAGAAAAGTCGCTATGGAATTCCTTTATAATTCGTAACGCTTTATTTACGTTACAAAAGGGTTTTCGATATAAACAGAATATCGATAAATCTAAAATCTGAAATATCAAACTGTAAATTCTGATATGATATTCTGGAGCTGTACGATGTCATATGTGAAGATATACGATAATATAAATTTATTTATATTTAATTTAATTATATTTAAATATATTTATATATTTAAATAGTTCATCCAGAGCTTTAAAAATAGCCGGTTGTGCAAACGAAGTCGGAATTCGACGAAACTAATTTTTTTGGATCCGCAATGTCAAATAGTTGTTAGATTTTCAATTTCGTGATTTTTAGAGTCACTGTGTGGCCGTACGGATTTTTAGAGTGTAAAACAGTCAGTATTTTGGCAGTTAAAAATACGCTGTGTGAGCATACGGAGTCGGAATTTGACGAAACCAGTTTCGTTGGGACCGTAATGTCGAGCTGTAGCTGCATGTCCAGTTTCGTTAATTTTGGGTACCATATGCGATCATACGAATTTTTAAACAACGAATGAACTTAACGGTTGATTATAATTTAATATAAAATTCAATATAAAAATAGTATAAATTATCCTATATAATACCTTTACATCTAAACCTAAGTCATAACTTTCCATAGTCAATAGGATTTGCGCCGTATGTTTTTTTCACCAAAGCAAAAACCTTCGGATCCTCTCTAAAATCATATCAATTCAAATATAATCCACAAAATTGTGAAACTAGGATTTTTAGACTCATAGAATCCCTCTCTTCTTTGCTATGTACATTTTATACTGTTCGACGGTCATCTCTAAGGTTGGCGTTGAGCTAGGGTTCGCCGTATCGGAGGATTCAAGCCGTGACTGTTGAGTTAGAGTTCGATTTTGGTCTCAGCACGTCGGTTAGCAGCTATTGGCAAGCATTTGAGAAATTCCGTTCAAAATAATGTCGTTCGAGCTGTGCGTATCCGATTGCGTCTCGGAGGAATGATGGGTTCGAGTTCTATGTATTTGGTATGAAGGTGATGAGGATTTAAAGAGGAAGGTTGTGATGTTTTCGGTTTTAAGAATTGTTGAAAGAATGAAGGTGCGGCAGGGGATAAAACGAGGTGTGGATGGCCATTTACTAGAACAGTGGACTTGGGTTGGGGAAGAAGGAGTATAGGCAGGCTTAAAGGGGTGAATGAATGGGCCGGGATCTTTAAGTGTAAGGCCCAAATCAATTGAGGGTTGGCTTGCGGATCTTGATGGGTTATGAAACTTGGTATTGGGCTGGGATTATACAAAAGGAGGAAGAAGGGTTCAGGTGGGTTTTCACAAAGGTCGATGGGCCATGTTGAAATGGAGCGTGGGCCGTATAATACAAATGGTAAAGCCCAATAAGAAGTTAATTTATTTATTTTAATTTTATTTTAAAATGTATAAACTTCGAATGTCAATAACTTATTCATATGAAATCAGAATCACGAACCGTAAGTTGCGTTGGGACCGTATGGACGAGAGCTTCACAATGAAGCTGACTGGAAGTGGATTCGAGCTCGTATGAATTTATGGAGAAATAAATTGTTTGATTCAAATCAAATAACAGTTTATCGTTCTTTAACGATGAACTGCCAAAGTGAGTAAAACTCACCAACTCTGAACAGTTTATAATTTCATGTTGTATTTTTAGAACTGTTAGATATTGGTTGATTGACTGTATGTTGACTGTTTGATTGAACTGCTAGACAGTTAGTTGAATTTCTATATTGATTCTGTTTAACAGAATATATCATATGGAACTGAAAGTGATGTTATCTATATTGTCTAACATCTGTGATGCAGGGGAACAGGTTGGAGGAATCCAACTGAATTCCTCAACAGTTATTTTACTATGATTTATATATTGTGATATATAATGTGATATATAATCTGACGTTGATTATGTGTGCTTTGGACGATAGTTATCGTTGTTATATGGTGTGTTAAATACCATAAGAAATACCGGAATGTAGATAAGGGAATTTTCAAAGTGATATTGAAAATAGAATATTTATAAAATGGGATATTTATAAATAAGAGATATTTATAAAGTGGAATATTTATAAATAAGAAATGTTTATAAATTGGAATATTTATAAATAGGAGATATTTGAAAAGGAAATAAATTTAAAACATTTCTTTTTCAATGGAAAAGCCTGTGTGGCGAGTTTGGGGATTTTCCCGATACTCCCGATACAAAGGAGGTTATGGCGAATTTTCCCAGGAATTTAAGGAGTTAGAATATTTCAAGAATAAATTTGAAAAGGAAATATTTGTAAACCATTTACAAATAGAATTGGAAAGGGAACATTATAAAAAGGAAATCATTTTTAAAGTGTAGAACCGTTATTTAAAAGTAAATCTTTTCAAATGAATAAAACGTTGTTAAAAAGGAAATCTTTATAAAGTGAATAGTTAATCAAATATGGTATTCGAAGTTAGTTAATCGAATATAGACATTCGAAAGGAGTTAATCGAATATGGTATTCGAAGTTAGTTAATCGAATATGGTATTCGAAGATAGTTAATCGAATATAGACATTCGAAAGGAGTTAATCGAATATGGTATTCGATGTTAGTTAATCGAATATGGTATTCGAAGATAGTTAATCGAATATAGACATTCGAAAGGAGTTAATCGAATATGGTATTCGAAGTTAGTTAATCGAATATAGACATTCAAAAGGAGTTAATCGAATATGGTATTCGAAGTTAGTTAATCGAATATGGTATTCGAAGATAGTTAATCGAATATAGACATTCGAAAGGAGTTAATCGAATATGGTATTCGAAGTTAGTTAGTTGAATATGGTATTCGAAAGTTAGTTAATCGAATATGTTATTCGAAAGGGGTTAGTCAAGTCGAGTTAGTCAAATAGAGTTAACCAGTTAGAGTTAACCAGTTAGAGTTAATTAGTTAGAGTTAATCGATTTGAGTTAAAACGAACTAGAGTTAACCAAATATAATTATTTGAGACAGAGTTAGTCAAACATAGTATTCAGGGTAAGTTGCCATCTTGTGCGACTGCTAGCGTAATTTGCAGGGCTGTAAATAGCTTACGGTGGTCAGATGTTTCCTGAGGGAGTCAGGCGTAACCATTGTGATCGCTGCGATCTAGAGTCAAGCGAATGGAATTTAATCGAATATTAGTTATTCGATAGGAGTTAATCGAGTTGATCGAGTTGAGAAATAAGTTAAGTCAAATAAGTTGAGTTGATCGGGTGGTTCGACCAAGTTAGTCGAGCCTAGTTAATCGAATCGAATGGGTCGAACCAAGTAAGTCGAGTTAGTCGAGTCAAGTTAAGTTTGTCGAGTTAAGTTATCGATGTTAGTTTCATCGAAAGGAGTTATCGATGTTAGTTTCATCGAAAGGAGTTATCGATGTTAGTTTCATCGAAAGGAGTTGTTGATGTTAGTTTCATCGAAGGGAGTTATCGATTATAGTTTAATCGAAGGGAGGTTTTCAAATATGAGATATTTGAAAGGAAGAGTTATCGAATATTAGTTATTCGAAGAGAGATTATTGAATATCGTTTATTCGAGAAGAAGTTAATCGAATATAGGTTATTCGAAGAGGAGTTAATCAAATAGAGATTTCTCGAAGGGAGTTAATCGGCAAATTCGATTATATCGAATTCGGGAAAGTATTTATACTTTCCAGTGTTTAAATAGAGATTTATTTATATTTAAATAAATAAGTGTTAGGTTAATTATTCACTAATAAGAATAGAAGTTATAATTAAAGTTAGATAATTCGAAAGTAGGGATTATAACGTTATCGTTATAACCAATGTTTTAAATATAGAAGTGGATTAGTAAAATTGAATCCGAGAAAGGCGTAAAGAAGTTGTTAAAGATTAAAAGATAAACTTTGACCATTTTGAAGTTATAACGTTGTTCAGTTAAGGTCTGAGAGGTAATTATACCCCAACTTGAGTGACTTCCTTCTTAACTAAGAAATGGTAAGGTTTGATCGTAAAGGAGTTTTGGAAATGTTTTCCAAACGAGAATCAGAAATGTTTTCTGATAAAAGAAAAAAAATAAGAATTTAGAATATAGGGAAACAGGAGATAAGTAAATAAATGAACTAAAGAGATTTATGTTAAATGATGTTTGTTCGATATAATTTCCATTTGGAAATAATATCGTTGTTTGCACACTTGTTTTTCTTTGATAATTAACTCACCGACTATCGAAGTTTTGACCATTTTAACGTTGTTAATATGGAGAGATCGGTTTGATTATTATCCAAGGAACCACTCTGTATTGGCATAAGCATCGCGAATCATATATGTCAAAGATAATTGAAGACGGAGTAAAATGCAAGGGCTATTGTATAAGTCTTAGATAACAGTGACTAAGATGGATATACGGAATAGTGCCTTCGGTTTGTCCAGTCCCAGGACAACTTGTATGGACGAAGGTCTGACAGAGTATATCCAATGGATCGCGAAAGTTGATCTGCTCAAACGTATTCATGTTTGGTGGCGGAGGAATTCGTTTCTCTTAGCTGTATACCCGTGTTATTTTTGGATAAATCAATTTGTGATTTGGCGGGTATGACGATGTGACATTCTAAGTGAATGAGGATGACTTGTGTTGATGGATGTCTGACATAGTATTTCCAGACAGTCACGTACATTGATTTCTTCAACTATACCAAGAGTGGAAGCGGAGAAGGAAACTTCTTTTAGCTGACACATAATGTATGGTTGTAGACGTCAATTAGTGATTCTGATGGATCTGACAATGTGGCATTCGAAGTGAATCTGATGTGATGATAAAGCGTAGCTTCTAGCCTCATCAACCGGTAAATGACAGAAATCGGGCAGGCAGCATGGCTAAGTCGGTCGCACCGAAGTAGGGTGTATAATCACCTATCTAGAGAATATTCATTTGTTTCTTAAATTTATCAATGCTGTCCCATATATATACGGGAATGGTTGCTGATCCCAACCGTTGGTGATGTACATTCGATACACTCAAGCGAAATGAGTGGTCGGTCATGTGTGGCTGAGTTACAAGATGTTCTTGTTGAACTCCAGTGTATCGTTCCTAGAGTACATTGATCGGAAGGTGGTTCCATACCTTGTCATAGTTGGAAATCCATTATCCAATACGTGCTTGCGATTTTGATTGTATACTATATATGTAGAACGTGAGATGAAAGCGTTTCTGCTAGTTGATATCTATTTGTACATAGACATTATTATAATATCAAAAGGTTTTTGTTATAAAGATATTTTGTATTCTCATAAGGGAAAACCCGTTCCGTTCTGCGGCGTGGTCTTATGAGATATTGTTTACTTGTTCATATACCTGTTAAACAATTTTACTCACACCAGTCCCATGACTGACCCGGAGTTTACTTTGTTGTTTTCCCTAAACTCTTGGGTGCCTAAATTTGTACGGGCAGACAAGTAGTCGGGATTTACAGATATACTTGAAGAGCTGGAGCAGGAGGCTTCTGGATCATATAGCTATAGTTTATTTCCGCTGTGTTGTAAGTGTTGTACTCTGATAAGTGCTATTGTATACATAACTGTTATATTTCAAAGTTATGTTACCTATTATATGTTATTCGTTCCGCTGTGAGGTTCGTGTTACTCTGATGTTGTGTTCTTCTTCTTCTTCTTCTATTCTAAGTTTCTATCTTATCTATTCTCACCTTCTAATTTCTTTCATTAATTACCAGGATTTTTCGATGTTTTGGTTATCGACATCGAGCTTATGTCGATAACCAAAGTCGTCGAAAATCCGAGTCGTTATAGTTGGTATCAGAGCTTAAGTTAAGAATTACTTGGCTCTGTGGCGTGACTCGATAGAGATAGGGTTAGTAATACCCTAGATTGAGTTTGAGTGTATATATACGAGTGCGTATTTGTATTTGATATAAAAAAGGTTTTATATTGTGGAGATTCATTGGATGAGTTGTTTATGTGTTCTGGTCGATCAGTTTGATCTGCTGTATCGGTAGGAGTAAATAAACACTCGAATACGATGGGTCGACACAGTATGTTTGGAAAAGAGGGTAAATGAAATAATTTTACCCGAAGTATATATATTGGAAATATTATAATGTGTTGGTTGTTATTATAATCGAGTAAGATTATAAAAGTGAAACGGTTATGAAAATAACCAATAAAATTTCGTATAAGTATTACGAAGAGAATTTAATCTGAAATTAAAGTCAGAAATGAAATTAAAAACTGGAAATTCAGATAAGTGTTTGAAATTGAATCTGGATTAGATATATGTGAATTTTAAAATCCTGGGAGGTTTTAAATTTGTTTTAATAAGGACATTTTGAACTAATTCAAGATGGAAGTGTTAAGTTGGAGTTTTGAAAACAAATATAGTATTGAACTCACTTTGATCGCTGGAAAATAATTCTGATGATGGTGTACACATCATCAGTGTGATTTTCGAGTTGTAAGTGACGGATTACTACACAAGATTTTATTTTAAAATCTGTTTTGCGAAAACAAGTTTTTGAGAATTCAAATGTTTTGAATTGGTATTATGATTTCAAATTGACTTGAAATAAAAGCCTAGGAATTTAAATTCTAGAATTTAACTTTAACTTGTTAAGTTAAGTAAAAACTGGGGTGATAAGAGAATAATCTGAAATGGTCTTGTATTGATGAGTTAAGAGTTTGAAATCGAGAATCAAACTCGAGTTGAAATGATAATTGGCTTGGATATAAGCGAATGGTTGTGTTGGTGCTAAAACTGATTGGAATTTGATTGGGGCAGCATTGGCATCTACTAAATTGATAGCAGATGGAAATGAGATAATGAAACGCCCGACAAAAAGGTACAAGTTTATATTTTATATGAGTTTGGAATTTATGAGCCGAATTGGCAAGCCGTTTGGCGTTTTGATTTTCTTTTGGGTTGAAGAAGGCCCAGAGAGGCGAGTTGGAGTTTGAGCTATTGACCAGTACAAAAGAGGTACTGGCGAAATTTTCCGAAAATTTAAAGTGTTAGAAAATTTTCAGAATTTTTTAAAATTTTAGTTAGTTGGAAGAATAAATATTTTAGTCGATATTAATTGGTTCTGTTGAAATCAGAAATAAGGTGTAAACAAATCTTAGGAATTCCAATAGGTAGGGTCGTCCTCTAACTTTGTAATTTCGAGGACGAAATTATTTTAAGTGGGGAAGAATGTAATGACCCGCATTTTTAGAGATATATAATTAATTTATTTAATTATATAATTGGTGATTTAGAGAAGTTAATGATCATTTAATTAAATAATATTGAATATTTAATTAATAATTATAATATAATAATATATTATAATGTCGAAATAGTCGGAAATAGTGAAATTCACAATATCATGTGAATTGAATAGCATACGAGGTTTGGTGGAGTTTCGATTCGAAATATAATAACGATTATATTGAATCGACGACAGTTGAACGTATAATTATAATATAATTAAAATCGAGCTCGAAATGGCGCTGCAGTTCGCTATTTGGCGATTTGAACTTCAACTGAATGTACATGGTTCGTTTTAAGTCGGATTTCTGTGAAACAAGAAACGTATGGAACTGGTGGAGTATATCTTTCTAGTGGAAGAGAAAAATCGGGATTTCGTCGTGTAGATTTTTAGATACGTCCAAATCAAATTTCAGAAAAGTCGCTATGGAATTCCTTTATAATTCGTAACACTTTATTTACGTTATAAAAGGGTTTTCGATATAAACTGAATATCGATAAATCTAAAATCTGAAATATCAAACTGTAAATTCTGATATGATATTCTGGAGTTCTACGATGTCATATGTGAAGATATACGATAATATAAATTTATTTATATTTAATTTAATTATATTTAAATATATTTATATATTTAAATAGGTCATCTAGAGCTTTATAAATAGCCGGTTGTGCAAACGAAGTCGGAATTCGACGAAACTAATTTTGTTGGATCCGCAATGTCAAATAGTTGTTAGATTTTCAGTTTCGTGATTTTTAGAGTCACTGTGTGGCCGTACGGATTTTTAGAGTGTAAAACAGTCAGTATTTTGGCAGTTAAAAATACGCTGTGTGAGCATACGGAGTCGGAATTTGACGAAACCAGTTTCGTTGGGACCGTAATGTCGAGCTGTAGCTGCATGTCCAGTTTCGTGATTTTTGGGTACCGTATGCGATCATACGAATTTTTAAACAACGAATGAACTTAACGGTTGATTAAAATTTAATATAAAATTCAATATAAATATAGTATAAATTATCCTATATAATACCTTTACATCTAAACCTAAGTCATAACTTTCCATAGTCAATAGGATTTGCGCCGTATGTTTTTTTCACCAAAGCAAAAACATTCGGATCCTCTCTAAAATCATATCAATTCAAATATAATTCACAAAATTGTGAAACTAGGATTTTTAGACTCATCGAATCCCTCTCTTCTTTGCTATGTACGTTTTATACTGTTCGACGTCATCTCTAAGGTTGGCGTTGAGCTAGGGTTCGCCGTATCGGAGGATTCAAGCCGTGACTGTTGAGTTAGAGTTCGATTCTGGTCTCAGCACGTCGGTTAGCAGCTATTGGCAAGCATTTGAGAAATTCCGTTCGAAATAATGTCGTTCGAGCTGTGCGTATCCGATGGCGTCTCGGAGGAATGATGGGTTCGAGTTCTATGTATTTGTATGAAGGTGATGAGGATTTGAGGAGGAAGGTTGTGATGTTTTCGGTTTTAAGAATTGTTGAAAGAATGAAGGTGCGGCAGGGGATAAAACGAGGTGTGGATGGCCATTTACTGGAACAGTGGACTTGGGTTGGGGAAGAAGGAGTATAGGCAGGCTTAAGGGGGTGAATGAATGGGTTGGGATCTTTAAGTGTAAGGCACAAATCAATTGAGGGTTGGCTTGCGGATCTTGATGGGTTATGAAACTTGGTATTGGGCTGGGATTATACAAAAGGAGGAAGAAGGGTTCAGGTGGGTTTTCACAAAGGTCGATGGGCCATGTTGAAATGGAGCGTGGGCCGTATAATACAAATGGTAAAGCCCAATAAGAAGTTAATTTATTTAGTTTAATTTTATTTTAAAATGTATAAACTTCGAATGTCAATAACTTATTCATATGAAATCAGAATCACGAACCGTAAGTTGCGTTGGGACCGTATGGACGAGAGCTTCACAATGAAGCTGACTGGAAGTGGATTCGAGCTCGTATGAATTTATGGCGAAATAAATTGTTTGATTCAAATCAAATAACAGTTTATCGTTCTTTAACGATGAACTGCCAAAGTGAGTAAAACTCACCAACACTGAACAGTTTATAATTTCATGTTGTATTTTTAGAACTGTTAGATATTGGTTGATTGACTGTATGTTGACTGTTTGATTGAACTGCTAGTCAGTTAGTTGAATTTCTATATTGATTCTGTTTAACAGAATATATCATATGGAACTGAAAGTGATGTTATCTATATTGTCTAACATCTGTGATGCAGGGAAACAGGTTGGAGGAATCCAACTGGATTCCTCAACAGTTATTTTACTATGATTTATATATTGTGATATATAATGTGATATATAATCTAACGTTGATTATGTGTGCTTTGGACGATAGTTATCACTGTTATATGGTGTGTTAAATACCATAAGAAATACCGGAATGTAGATAAGGGAATTTTCAAAGTGATATTGAAAATAGAATATTTATAAAATGGGATATTTATAAATAAGAGATATTTATAAAGTGGAATATTTATAAATAAGAAATGTTTATAAATGGGAATATTTATAAATAGGAGATATTTGAAAAGGAAATAAATTTAAAACATTTCTTTTTGAATGGAAAAGCCTGTGTGGCGAGTTTGGGGATTTTCCCAATACTCCCGATACAAAGGAGGTTATGGCGAATTTTCCCGGAACTTAAGGAGTTAGAATATTTCAAGAATAAATTTGAAAAGGAAATATTTGTAAACCATTTACAAATAGAATTGGAAAGGGAACATTATAAAAAGGAAATCATTTTTAAAGTGTAGAACCGTTATTTAAAAGTAAATCTTTTCAAATGAATAAAACGTTGTTAAAAAGGAAATCTTTATAAAGTGAATAGTTAATCGAATATGGTATTCGAAGTTAGTTAATCGAATATAGACATTCGAAAGGAGATAATCGAATATGGTATTCGAAGTTAGTTAATCGAATATGGTATTCGAAGGTAGTTAATCGAATATAGACATTCGAAAGGAGTTAATCGAATATGGTATTCGAAGTTAGTTAATCGAATATGGTATTCGAAGATAGTTAATCGAATATAGACATTCGAAAGGAGTTAATCGAATATGGTATTCGAAGTTAGTTAATCGAATATAGACATTCAAAAGGAGTTAATCGAATATGGTATTCGAAGTTAGTTAATCGAATATGGTATTCGAAGATAGTTAATCGAATATAGACATTCGAAAGGAGTTAATCGAATATGGTATTCGAAGTTAGTTAATTGAATATGGTATTCGAAAGTTAGTTAATCGAATATGTTATTCGAAAGGGGTTAGTCAAGTCGAGTTAGTCAAATAGAGTTAACCAGTTAGAGTTAACCAGTTAGAGTTAATCAGTTAGAGTTAATCGATTTGAGTTAAAACGAACTAGAGTTAACCAAATATAATTATTTGAGACAGAGTTAGTCAAACATAGTATTCAGGGTAAGTTGCCATCTTGTGCGGCTGCTAGCGTAATTCGCAGGGCTGTAAATAGCCTATGGCGGTCGGATGTTTCCTGAGGGAGTCAGGCGTAACCATTGTGATCGCTACTATCTAGAGTCAAGCGAATGGAGTTTAATCGAATATTAGTTATTCGATAGGAGTTAATCGAGTTGATCGAGTTGAGAAATAAGTTAAGTTAAATAAGTTGAGTCGATCGGGTGGTTCGACCAAGTTAGTCGAGCCTAGTTAATTGAATCGAATGGGTCGAACCAAGTAAGTCGAGTTAGTCGAGTCAAGTTAAGTTCGTCGAGTTAAGTTATCGATGTTAGTTTCATCGACAGGAGTTATTGATGTTAGTTTCATCGAAAGGAGTTATCGATGTTAGTTTCATCGAAAGGAGTTATCGATGTTAGTTTCATCGAAAGGAGTTGTCGATGTTAGTTTCATCGAAGGGAGTTATCGATTATAGTTTAATCGAAGGGAGGTTTTCAAATATGAGATATTTGAAAGGAAGAGTTATTGAATATTAGTTATTCGAAGAGAGATTATCGAATATCGTTTATTCGAGAAGAAGTTAATCGAATATAGGTTATTCGAAGAAGAGTTAATCAAATAGAGATTTCTCGAAGGGAGTTATTCGGCAAATTTGATTATATCGAATTCAAGAAAGTACTTTGTAACACCCCACCTCCGCCAGGGTAGCTCTTGCAAGCACTCTGACTTTGGAGGGGCGTTTGAATCAGGTAAACATGCATAATGATATATCAAGGCAGAACAAGAACATATGTATATATGTAAACAGAGTAAATAACATAGATAAAACAGCGGAATATTTCAAACCATTTCAAAACCAGTCTGGTACAACATAATGTCAACTTTCCAAATAAACAAGTCTAGATAAAACAACATCAACTGAAAAACTGAAATACATAAATACTAATCCCCAGAAGAAGTGATAGCCATAGCTAGCTTCATGTCAAACCGTACATGAGCTAAATCCCTCAAGCAAGCGGTCGGAAATCCAAGCTAAGCTCCAATATTCCCTCCCTGAGAACCTGGGGGGGGGAACGGAAGAAAAGAGGCGAAAGAAAACAGGTCAGTCAAAAAGACTGAGTAAGCCCTACTACAATCAATGTAAACTGATAAAGTTAACTGGCATGAGAAGCAGGCATGATCATAAGGATAACAACATACTAGCATGATGATTAACTAACAAGGTAGATAAAGGTGTCATCGCATAATCAGGATTAAGGTTTTGCACCACAGGTGTACTAGCAAACTAACATGACTTGAATAAACAAGTATTGATCCCTTGGCCCATGCTTTGGCCCAATAACATGAAATGACCCTAATACAAGGTCCAACCCAACGGTCTAGTCGATCGGCTCCCTAAGCCTAACTCGTCACGTGTTGGAGTCAATACGGCCCAAACATAATTGTAGTCAGACTGTGCCGGGTCTCCCATCGGGTGTATCAAGCCCTAGGGTGGCAACCCCTGGACACCATAAACATGAGTGCACAGTCTCGATCTACTGGTACCCGTGCATGATTTCCCCGGCTTCGGACTATGTGAACGACCATGGTCCGCCCGGAACTACACCGGCGTACCCTCTGCCGTCGCTTTTGGTCACTTACCTCCAGTCCAGTAATCGTGCCCCCTCCCTAGCCTAGTCCCTAGGGTCATGATGATACTAACTTGGGATTACTGCTGGAATGGGCCCCCATTGCTAGGAATTTTCTAGTGGGTTAAGTACGGTTTAACCCTCTTGCTAATCATGGATTAACTTGGTTAAGTGTAACGATGAGTTCACGTCTTAACCCCGATTAATCTACCGAGCCCAAATTGGTTAAGTACTAAGTGGACCATGACTTAACCCTAATCATGAGGCATTAATTAATTTAATGCGCCTTAACCTCTCACATTAGACCTTGTTGTGGTTACTAGTTAAGCCGGGCGGGTCCGGGTAGCTTTACACCACAACTTGGTCTAACCGCGGGTCCAAGGTACAACATGACCAACTTCTCACATTGGGTCCTATTGTTTGTAGCAACTAGTTAAGCCGGTCGGTTCCGGGTAGGTTTACGCTACAAACTCAACCCAACCTCGAGTTGGCCACACTTATCTTTTCTAAGTGTCATGTCCATCATATTTCCAAAACATGTTACAAGTTTTCAAGCAATTGGGTAGACCTAACTTAATAGGTAAATTCCCAATGGGTAGACCTAACTTAATAGGTAAATTCCCAAGCTTATGTTTTTATGTCTTTTAAGTTTACCCAACCCCAAACGCAATCCCATCGCTTACATATCGCAATAGCGCATAAAGGATAGAAAGAGGGAACTTGGCATAATCGTGACATAAAGGTGTTGAAGCCACAAGTTCAACATGGTGGCATATGAAATGTTCATGTGTTCATATACTTGCATATCACATATTTTGGCCTCAAAAGCATGCATAAAACCAAACTTAACATATTGTTGATACATGGTGATAAATGACATGTAGAAATGGCCATAAGTTCGCATTTAGCCTCACATGCAAGTTATCATAAGAGATATGATAACTTACATGCTGCCAAAATGCAACCTTTAGCATAAAGCTTGAAGCTTTATGTTCATAAACCCAAGATAAGCTTGCATAACATGATAGCATGAACAAAATGTTCAACCCAAACTTGCATAGCATAACTTGCATAACATATGACAACTTGCATATCAAACTTGCATAACATAACTTGATGAACTTGCATAACATAACTTGATGAACTTGCATATCACTTCATAGTAAACTTGCATAACACACCTTAGTAAACTTGCATATCATATGACAACTTGCATATCATACATTTAACTTTAGAGTTTAAGTATGAAAGTAGAATAGGGCTTACAATGCTTAAGAAGTCATAAAAATATGACAAAGCCCTTATGAAATCAATCAAACCCAAAATGCAAGCAAAACCCTTGAGCCAAAATGATCAAACCTCTTTCTTTATGATACTAATATAAAAACTTGACTTGAATGCAAGCTAATGATGCTCATACAAGTTTGAAAACACTTGTATGCATGGAAAATCACTTAGAAATTTATTTAGGAATTGTATGAAGAGAGTGGAGGCCATGAGAGGATTGATTTTGCCATAGTTTAATTGTAGGATAGATTAATGATGATTTAGGGCTAGGTTAGTGCCTTATTTATAGATTAGGCAAGTGTTTTAGGCCATAGGATTAAACCCTAGTTGCAATCTCAGCCCTTAAAACCGAATCTGGCCCCCAAGCTCAACACAATCTCAAAATGGTGCACCAGGCTAAACAGCCCGGCTGGACCAAGTCGACAGCCAAGTCGACTTGGGTCCAAGCAAGTCGGCTCCCAAGTCGACAGGGCTGTCGACTTGGGTGCTCTGGCGGGAATCTTCCCGCCTGGCCCAAACTGGCCCAAATTTCCAATTTCAAACTTAAATTTGAAATCTGTTTTTACTTAGAAATTTTCTGAAAACTTCGTTGGGCCTTAATCGGGTCATACGGACTCCGATTTTCGAAAACTCGGACTCTATTTCGCGTATTTTTCCGAGACGAACGCAATGGCACAGCCTGTTTCCCTTGATTCAGATTTTTGTATTAAATTCAGCCTCGATTTATGTTATAACAGGTTATTGAAAATACGGGTTGTTACATACTTATACTTTCCAGTGTTCAAATAGAGATTTATTTATATTTAAATAAATAAGTGTTAGGTTAATTATTCACTAATAAGAATAGAAGTTATAATTAAAGTTAGATAATTCGAAAGTAGGGATTATAACGTTATCGTTATAACCAATGTTTTAAATATAGAAGTGGATTAGTAAAATTGAATCCGAGAAAGGCGTAAAGAAATTGTTAAAGATTAAAAGATAAACTTTGACCATTTCGAAGTTATAACGTTGTTAAGTTAAGGTCAGAGAGGTAATTATACCCCAACTTGAGTGACTTCCTTCTTAACTAAGAAATGGTAAGGTTTGATTGTAAAGGAGTTTTGGAAATGTTTTCCAAACGAGAATCAGAAATGTTTTCTGATAAAAGAAAAAAAAAAGAATTTAGAATATAGGGAAACCGGAGATAAGTAAATAAATGAACTAAAGAGATTTATTTTAAATGATGTTTGTTCGATATAATTTCCATTTGGAAATAATATCGTTGTTTGCACACTTGTTTTTCTTTGATAGTTAACTCACCGACTATCGAAGTTTTGACCATTTTAACGTTGTTAATATGGAGAGACCGGTTGGATTATTATCCAAGGAACCACTCTGTATTGGCATAAGCGTCGCGAATCATATATGTCAAAGATAATTGAAGACGGAGTAAAATGCAAGGGCTGTTGTATAAGTCTTAGATAACAGTGACTAAGATGGATATACGGAATAGTGCCTTCGGTTTGTCCAGTCCCAGGACAACTTGTATGGACGAAGGTCTGACAGAGTATATCCAACGGATCGCGTAAGTTGATCTGTTCAAACTTATTCACGTTTGGTGGCGGAGGAATTCGTTTCTCTTAGCTGTATACCCGTGTTATTTTTGGGCAAATCAATTTGTTATTTGGCGGGTATGACGATGTGACATTCTAAGTGAATGAGGATGACTTGTGTTGATGGATGTCTGACATAGTATTTCAAGACAGTCACGTACATTGATTTCTTCAACTATACCAAGAGTGGAAGCGGAGAAGGAAACTTCTTTTAGCTGACACGTAATATATGGTTGTAGACGTCAATTAGTGATTCTGATGGATCTGACAATGTGGCATTCGAAGTGAATCTGATGTGATGATAAAGCGTAGCTTCTAGCCTCATCAACCGGTAAATGACAGAAATCGGGCAGGCAGCATGGCTAAGTCGGTCGCACCGAAGTAGGGTGTATAATCACCTATCTAGAGAATATTCATTTGTTTCATAAATCTATCAATGATGTCCCATATATATACGGGAACGGTTGCTGATCCCAACCGTTGGTGATGTACATTCGATACACTCAAGCGAAATGAGTGGTCGGTCATGTGTGGCTGAGTTACAAGATGTTCTTGTTGAACTCCAGTGTATCGTTCCTAGAGTACACTGATCGGAAGGTGGTTCCATACCTTGTCATAGTTGGAAATCCATTATCCAATACGTGCTTGAGATTTTGATTGTATACTATATATGTAGAACGTGAGATGAAAGCGTTTCTGCTAGTTGATATCTTTTTGTACATAGACATTATTATAATATCAAAATGTTTTTGATATAAAGATATTTGGGATTCTCATAAGGGAAAAACCTGTTCCGTTCTACGGCATGGTCTTATGAGATATCGTTTACTTGTTCATATATGTAGTAACCCGCATTTTTAGCTGTTGAATAATTAATTTATTTAATTATTAAATATCGATTTATCGATATCGAGAACGGAAATTAAATAATATTGAATATTTAATTAATAATTATGATATAATAATATATTATAATGTCGAAATATTCGGAAATAGTGAAATTCACAATATCATGTGAATTGAATAGCATACGAGATTTGGTGGATTTTCAATTCGAAATATAACAACAATTATATTGAATCGACGACAGTTTGAACGTAGAATTACAATACAATTAAAATAGAGCTTGAAATGGCGCGGCAGTTCACTATTTGGCGATTTGAACTTCAACTGAATGTACAGGATTCATTTTAAATCGGATTTCTATGAAATAAGAAACGTGTGGAGCTGGTAGAGTATATCTTTCTAGTGGAAGAGAAAAATCGAGATTTCGTCGTGTAGATTTTGATGTACGTCCAAATCAAATTTCAGAAAAATCGCTGTGGAATTTCCTTTATAATTCGTAACACTTTATACACGTTATAAAAGGGTTTTCAATGTAAATTTGAATATCGATCCAATCTGGACTCGGAATAGCGAGCATATAATTATACGGGAGCTATATGATATTCCTCGGTAATTATATACGATAATATGAATTTATTTATATTTAATTTAATTTTATTTAAATATATTTATATATTTAAATGGGTCATCCAGAGCATTAAAAATAGCCAGTTTTGCAGACGAAGTCGGAATTCGACGAAACTAATTTTGTTGGATCCGCAATGTCAAATAGTTGTTAGATTTCCAGTTTCGTGATTTTTAGAGTCACTGTGTGGCCGTACGTATTTTTAGAGTGTAAAACAGTCAGTATTTTGACGGTTAAAAATACGCTGTGTGAGCATACGGAGTCGGAATTCGACGAAACCAGTTTCGTTGGGACCGTAATGTCGAACTGAAGGTGCATGTCAATTTACGGGATTTTTGGGTATCATGTGTGATCACAGGAATTTTTAGAACACATATATGAACAGCGTTTGCTTAGAATATCAATATAAATTTAATTAAAAAATATTAAACTCTTTCTATAAATACACTACATACTTCTTAACCTAATTCCAAGGTCAACAGACATCTTTCCAAGCCGCCACATTTTTTTTCTTTTTGCCTCAACTAAATATCGTGAGATTCATAAATCAATAGAAAATCCAAAGAAATTCTATAAATAAATCGATGGGTATATTTGGATCCTTGGAGTGCTGCTCTCCCTTTATATATGATTAATATGGGGTTCGATCCATCCTTTTCGTCACTGGTTTCATACGGCAGATCTAGAGTTTTCTGATTGGGGAGGCTACAAACAGTAGGAGGGAAAACTGAGGGTGGCGTTGGCTTTGTCGAGGTGAGGAGCTCCTTGTGGGTGATTTCAGTGGGGTTCGGTGTACAGATAAGCCGTTCGAATACTGTAGGGTGCGATAAGGCTAGAGTGGTTGAGCATGTCGAGTTGGGTTGTATTGGTATTGGGAGATAGAGATTCGGATGAGGCGAAGGTTGGTGTAATCGGTTTGGAAGTTGGTGGAAGAATGGTGGAGTGGTCGGTGGATGAATATGCGTGAATGGCAATGGTGAAAGCCTGGAGTTCGTGATTTCATTTTGGGGAAGAAGGCCGTATAATGGGTACGGGTAGGAGAATTCGGATGTGGGCCGGTGTGTGGTGAGGCCCAAATGCATTTGAAATTCAAGTTATATTTAATTTAGATAATAGTATACTAACTTATAAATCAAATATCTCGGTCATACGAAATCAGATTGACGAACCGTAAGTTCCGTTGGAATCGTATGGACGGGAGCAACACAATGAGACTGACCGGGAGTGAATCCGAGCTCGTTACAATTTATGGCGAAATAAATTGTCCGTCTAAATCAAAGACCGTTAATCGTTTTTAACGATAACAGTCCAATGTGAGTAAATCTCACCAACTCTGAACAGTTTATAATTTCATGTAGTAATTTTAGAACTGTTAGAAATTGTCTGTTTGATTGTGTGTTGACTGTTTGATTGAACTGCTAGTCAGTTAATGAAATATTATATATATACATATATAATATAAACAGTTATATAGTTATATATTGGTTCTGTTTATCAGAATAATTCATATGGAATTGAAAGTGATGTTATCTATATTGTCTAACATCTGTGATGCAGGGAAACAGGTTGGAGGAATCTGACTGGATTCCTCAACAGTTATTTTATTGTTTTTCATATATTGTTATATGATGTGATATAAAATCTATGGACGATTATATGTGCTTGGACGATGTTGAACATCATGATTTGACATGATTGAATACCATAACATACCGAATGTTGAAAATGGTTTTGAAAAGTGATATTGTAAATAGAATATTTATAAAATGGGATATTTATAAATTGGAATATTTATAAATAGGAGATATTTGAAAAGGAAATAAATTCAAAAACATTTCTTTTTGAATGGAAAGGCCTGTGTGGCGAGTTTGGGGGTTTCCCCATGCTCCCGATACAAAGGAGGTTATGGCGAATTTTCCCAGGAATTTAAGGAGTTAGAATATTTCAAGAATAAATTTGAAAAGGAAATATTTGTAAACCATTTACAAATAGAATTGGAAAGGGAACATTATAAAAAGGAAATCATTTTTAAAGTGTAGAACCGTTATTTAAAAGTAAATCTTTTCAAATGAATAAAACGTTGTTAAAAAGGAAATCTTTATAAAGTGAATAAAGTTAATCGAATATGGTATTCAAAGTTAGTTAATCGAATATGGTATTCGAAGATAGTTAATCGAATATGGTATTCGAAGTTAGTTAATCGAATATGGTATTCGAAGGAGTTAATCGAATATGGTATTCGAAGTTAGTTAATCGAATATGGTATTCGAAGGAGTTAATCGAATATGGTATTCGAAGTTAGTTAATCGAATATAGACATTCGAAAGGAGAAATCGAATATGGTATTCGAAGTTAGTTAATCGAATTTAGACATTCGAAGTTAGTTAATCGAATATAGACATTCGAAGTTAGTTAATCGAATATAGTTTATTCGAATAGAGTAAAGGAGTTAATCGAATATAGTTTATTCGAATAGAGTTAGAGGGGTTATCGAATATAGTTTATTCGACAGGAGTTAAGTGAATTAGTTAAGTGAATTGGTTAAGTTAACCAAAGTGAATTAGTCGAGTTAATCAAAGTGATTAGTTCAGTTAATCGAGTTAAGTTAGTCAAGTTAGTCGAGCCTAGTTAATTGAATCGAATTGGTCGAACCAAGTAAGTTAAGTTAGTCGAGTTAAGTTCGTCGAGTTAAATAAATCGATGTTAGTTTCATCGAAAGGAGTTATCGATGTTAGTTTCATCGAAAGGAGTTATCGATGTTAGTTTCATCGAAAGGAGTTATCGATGTTAGTTTCATCGAAAGAAGTTATCGATGTTAGTTTCATCGAAGGGAGTTATCGATTATAGTTTAATCGAAGTGAGATTTTCAAATATGGGATATTTGAAAGGAAGAGTTATCGAATATTAGTTATTCGAAGATAGATTATCGAATATCGTTTATTCGAAAGAATTTAATCGAATATAGCTTATTCGAAGAAGAATTAATCAAATAGAGATTTCTCGAAGAGAGTTAATCGGCAAATTCGATTATATCGAATTCGGGAAAGTACTTATACTTTCCAGTGTTTAAATAGAGAATTATTTATTTATAAATAAATAAGTGTAAGGTTAGTTATTCACTAATAAGGATAGAAGTTATAATTAAAGTTAGATAATTCGAAAGTAGGGATTATAACGTTATTGTTATAACCAATGTTTTAAATATAGAAGTGGATTAGTAAAATTGGATCCGAGAAAGGCGTAAAGAAGTTGTTAAAGATTTAAAAGATAAACTCTGACCATTTCGAAGTTATAACGTTGTTCAGTTAAGGTCTGAGAGGTAATTATACCCCAACTTGAGTGACTTCCTTCTTAACTAAGAAATGGTAAGGTTTGATCGTAAAGGAGTTTTGGAAATGTTTTCCAAACGAGAATCAGAAAATGTTTTCTGATAAAAGAAAATAAGAATTTAGAACATAGGGAAACAGGAGATAAGTAAATAAATGAACTAAAGAGATTTATGTTAAATGATGTTTGTTCGATATAATTTCCATTTGGAAATAATATCGTTGTTTGCACACTTGTTTTTCTTTGATGGTTAAATCACAGACTATCGAAGTTTTGACCATTTTAACGTTGTTAATATGGAGAGACCGGTTGGATTTTTATCCAAAGAACCACTCTGTATTGCCAAAAGCGTCGCGAATCATATATGTCAAAGATAATTGAAGACGGTGTAAAATGCAAGGGCTATTCTGTTTACAGAATAGTGCCTTCGGTTTGTCCAGTCCCAGGACAACTTGTATGGATGAAGGTCTGACAGAGTATATCCAATGAATCGCGTAAGTTGATCTGTTCAAACGTATTCACGTTTGGTGGCGGAGGAATTCGTTTCTCTTAGCTGTATACCCGTGTTATTTTTGGATAAGTCAATTTGTGATTTGGCGAGTATGACGATGTGATATTTCTATGTGAATGAAGATGGATGTCTGACATAGTATTTTCCAGATGATCACGTACATTGATTTCTTCAACCGTACCAAGAGTGGAAGCGGAGAAGGAAACTTCTTTGAGCTGACACGTAATGTACTGTTGTAAACGTCAATTAGTGATTTTCGATGGATCTGACAATGTGGCATTCGAAGTGAATCTATTGAGATGATAAAGCGTAGCTTCTAGCCTCACATCCGGTAAATGACAGAAATCGGGCAGGCAGCATGGCTAAGTCGGTCGCACCGAAGTAGGGTGTATAATCACCTATCTAGTGAATATTCATTTTTTTCTTAAATCTATCAATGCTGTCCCATATATATACGGGAACGGTTGCTGATCCCAACCGTTGGTGATGTACATTCGATACACTCAAGCGAAATGAGTGGTCGGTCATGTGTGGCTGAGTTGCAAGATGTTCTTGTTGAACTCCAGTGTATCGTTCCTAGAGTACACTGATCGGAAGGTGGTTCCATACCTTGTCATAGTTGGAAATCCAATCATGCAATACGTGCTTGCGATTTTGATTGTATACTATATATGTAGTAACGTGAGATGCAAACGTTTCTGCTAGATTGATATTTATTTGTACTTAGACAGTATTATAATATCAGAATGATATTGCTTTGAAAAGTTATTTGGATTCTCATAAGGGAAAAACCCGTTCCGTATTCACGGCGTGGTCTTATGAGATATCATATACCTGTTTAAATGATTTGAGTTTATTCACACCAGTCCCATGACTGACCCGGAGTTTATTTTGTTTTCCCTAAACTCTTGGGTGCCTAAATTTGTATGGGCAGCCAAGTAGTCGGGATTTTACAGATACACCTGAAGAGCTGGAGCAGGAGGCTTCAGGATTCTATAGCTATTATTATTTCCGCTGTTGTTGTAAGTGTTGTACTCTGATAAGTGTTGTTGCATACATATACTGATGTTATTTCAAAGATATGTTATGTTATATTTTATTCGTTCCGCTGTGAGATTCGTGGTTACTTTGATGATGATGTTCTTCTTCTTCTTCTATTCTATAAGTTCTATCTTATCTATTCTCACCTTCTAATTTCTTTCATTAATTACCGGGATTTTTCCATGGTTTGGTTATCGACGTCGTGCTTACGTCGATAACCAAAGTCGCTCGAAATCCGGGTTACTACAGTTGGTATCAGAGCTTAAGTTAAGAATTACTTGGCTCTGTGGCGTGACTCGGTAGAGATATGGTTAGTAATACCCTAGATTGAGTTTGAGTGTATATATACGAGTGCGTATTTGTATTTGATATAAAAATGGTTTTATATTGTGGAGATTCATTGGCTGAGTTGTTTATGAGTTCTGGTCGATCAGTTTGATCCACTGTATCGGTAGGAGTTACTAAACACTTGAATATGATGGGTCGTCACGATATGTTTTGAAAAGAGGGTAAATTTAAAATATGTTTACCCAAGGTATATCTTGATATAGAGAAGATATATATATCAAACATTATAATATATTGGATATATTGGTTGTTATTATAATCGAGTAAGATTATAAATTAAAGGGTTATGTAAATAACCAACCAGGATTCATATAAGTGAAATACGTGAAATCAGATGAATTAAATCTGAATTTAAATCAGATGTGAAATTAAAATAAGGAAATTTTGAAATGTTTTCAAAATGGAAGTATTTAGTAATGGTTTTGAAATGATATAGTATTGAAATCACGGGGGTCGCTGGAAAATAGATTCTGATGATGAATCTAGACATCATCAGTGTTCATTTTCGAGTTCTAAGTGACGGATTACTACCAAAGGTTTTGTTTTTGAATTGTTTTGAAAAAAATAAGTTGTTTAGAAATTCAAAGGTTTTGAATTGGCATTATGATTTCAAATTGATTTGAAATTACCCAGGAATTTAAGTTCTGGAATTAAAATTTAACTAATGAAGTTAAATAGATTGAGATGGTATAAATCGAATTAGTAATAATCTGGAATTAACTTGAATAAATAAGTTAAGAGTTTGAAATCGAGAATGGAACTCGAGTGGAAATAGAATTCGACTTATGTATAAGCGAATGATTTGGTTTTGAGAATGAACCGATTTGAGATCAAGTTGGTAATGCATTGTTATATGCAGAAGTGGTTACGAATGGTAGGGATATAATGATATGCCCAACAAAAAGGTACAAGTTTATATTTCATATGAGTTTGGTGATTTATGAGCCGAATTGGCAAGCCGCTTGGCTGTTTGATTTTCTTTTGGGTTGAAGAAGGCCCAGAGAGGCGAGTTGGAGTTTGAGCTATTGACCAGTACAAAGGAGGTGCTGGAAAATTTTTTCGAAAAGTTAAGGTGTTAGAAAATTTTCAGAATTTTTGAAAATTTAGTTAGTCGGAATAAATTAATATTTTAGTCGATATTAATTGGTTCAGTTGAAACCGGAGACAAGAGGTAAACAGATAAATTTTTACCCAGAAGATAGGGTCATCCCCTAGCTTAGCAATTTCGAGGACGAAATTTTATTTAGGGGGGAAGATTGTAGTAACCCGCATTTTTAGCTGTTGAATAATTAATTTATTTAATTATTAAATATCGATTTATCGATATCGAGAACGGAAATTAAATAATATTGAATATTTAATTAATAATTATGATATAATAATATATTATAATGTCGAAATAGTCGGAAATAGTGAAATTCACAATATCATGTGAATTGAATAGCATACGAGATTTGGTGGAGTTTCGATTCGAAATATAATAACAATTATATTGAATCGACGATAGTTTGAACGTAGAATTATAATATAATTAAAAAAGAGCTTGAAATGGCGCGGCAGTTCGCTATTTGGCGATTTGAACTTCAACTGAATGTACAGGATTCATTTTAAATCGGATTTCTGTGAAACAAGAAACGTGTGGAGCTGGTAGAGTATATCTTTCTAGTGGAAGAGAAAAATCGAGATTTCGTCGTGTAGATTTTGATGTACGTCCAAATCAAATTTCATAAAAATCGCTGTGGAATTTCCTTTATAATTCGTAACACTTTATATACGTTATAAAAGGGTTTTCAATGTAAATTTGAATATCGATCCAATCTGGACTCGGAATAGCGAGCATATAATTATCCGGGAGCTGTATGATATTCCTCGGTAATTATATACGATAATATGAATTTATTTATATTTAATTTTATTTTATTTAAATATATTTATATATTTAAATGGGTCATCCAAACCTTTAAAAATAGCCAGTTTTGCAGACGAAGTCAGAATTCGACGAAACTAATTTTGTTGGATCCTCAATGTCAAATAGTTGTTAGATTTCCAGTTTCATGATTTTTAGAGTCACTGTGTGGCCGTACGTATTTTTAGAGTGTAAAACAGTCAGTATTTTGACGGTTAAAAATATGCTGTGTGAGCATACGGAGTCGGAATTCGACGAAACCAGTTTCGTTGGGACCGTAATGTCGAACTGAAGGTGCATGTCAATTTACGGGATTTTTGGGTATCATGTGTGATCACAGGAATTTTTAGAACACATATATGAATAGCGTTTGCTTAGAAAATCAATATAAATTTAATTCAAAAATATTAAACTCTTTCTATAAATACGCTACATACTTCTTAACCTAATTCCAAGGTCAACAGACATCTTTCCAAGCCGCCACATTTTTTTTTCTTTCTACCTCAACCAGATTTCGTGAGATTCATAAATCAATAGAAAATCCAAAGAAATTCTATAAATAAATCGATGGGTATATTTGGATCCTTGGAGTGCTGCTCGCCCTTTATATATGATTATTATGGGGTTCGATCCATCCTTTTCGTCACTGGTTTCATACGGCAGATCTAGAGTTTTCTGATTGGGGAGGCTACAAGCAGTAGGAGGGAAAACTGAGGGTGGCGTTGGCTTTGTCGAGGTGAGGAGCTCCTTGTGGGTGATTTCAGTGGGGTTCGGTGTACAGATAAGCCGTTCGAATACTGTAGGGTGCGATAAGGCTGGAGTGGTTGAGCATTTCGAGTTGGGTTGAATTGGTATTGGGAGATAGAGATTCGGATGAGGCGAAGGTTGGTGTAATCGGTTTGGAAGTTGGTGGAAGAATGGTGGAGTGGTCGGTGGATGAATATGCGTGAATGGCAACGGTGAAAGCCTAGAGTTCGTGATTTCATTTTGGGGAAGAAGGCCGTATAATGGGTACGTGTAAGAGAATTTAGATGTGGGCCGGTGTGTGGTGAGGCCCAAATGCATTTGAAATTCAAGTTATTTTTAATTTAGATAATAGTATACTAACTTATAAATCAAATATCTCGGTCATACGAAATCAGATTGACGAACCGTAAGTTCCGTTGGAATCGTATGGATGGGAGCAACACAATGAGATTGACCGGGAGTGAATCTGAGCTCGTTACAATTTATGACGAAATAAATTGTCCGTCTAAATCAAAGACCGTTAATCGTTTTTAACGATAACAGTCCAATGTGAGTAAATCTCACCAACTCTGAACAGTTTATAATTTCATGTAGTATTTTTAGAACTGTTAGAAATTGTCTGTTTGATTGTGTGTTGACTGTTTGATTGAACTGCTAGTCAGTTAATGAAACATTATATATATATATATAATATAAACAGTTATATAGTTATATATTGGTTCTGTTTATCAGAATAATTCATATGGAATTGAATGTGATGTTATCTATATTGTCTAACATCTGTGATGCAGGGAAACAGGTTGGAGGAATCTGACTGGATTCCTCAACAGTTATTTTATTGTTTTTCATATATTGTTATATGATGTGATATAAAATCTATGGACGATTATATGTGCTTGGACGATATTGAACATCGTGATTTGATATGATTGAATACCATAACATACCGAATGTTGAAAATGGTTTTGAAAAGTGATATTGAAAATAGAATATTTATAAAATGGGATATTTATAAATAAGAGATATTTATAAATTGGAATATTTATAAATAGGAGATATTTGAAAAGGAAATAAATTCAAAAACATTTCTTTTTGAATGGAAAGGCCTGTGTGGCGAGTTTGGGGATTTTCCCGATGCTCCCGATACAAAGGAGGTTATGGCGAATTTTCCCGGGAATTTAAGGAATTAGAATATTTCTAGAATAAATTTGAAAAGGAAATATTTGTAAACCATTTACAAATAGAATTGGAAAGGGAACATTATAAAAAGGAAATCATTTTTAAAGTGTAGAACCGTTATTTAAAAGTAAATCTTTTCAAATGAATAAAACGTTGTTAAAAAGGAAATCTTTATAAAGTGAATAAAGTTAATCGAATATGTTATTCGAAGTTAGTTAATCGAATATGGTATTCGAAGTTAGTTAATCGAATATGGTATTCGAAGGAGTTAATCGAATATGGTATTCGAAGTTAGTTAATCGAATATGGTATTCGAAGGAGTTAATCGAATATGGTATTCGAAGTTAGTTAATCGAATATAGACATTCGAAAGGAGAAATCGAATATGGTATTCGAAGTTAGTTAATCGAATATAGACATTCGAAGTTAGTTAATCGAATATAGACATTCGAAGTTAGTTAATCGAATATAGTTTATTCGAATAGAGTAAAGGAGTTAATCGAATATAGTTTATTCGAATAGAGTTAGAGGAGTTATCGAATATAGTTTATTCGACAGGAGTTAAGTGAATTAGTTAAGTGAATTGGTTAAGTTAACCAAAGTGAATTAGTCGAGTTAATCAAAGTGATTAGTTCAGTTAATCGAGTTAAGTTAGTCAAGTTAGTTGAGCCTAGTTAACTGAATCGAAATGGTCGAACCAAGTAAGTTAAGTTAGTCGAGTTAAATAAATCGATGTTAGTTTCATCGAAAGGAGTTATCGATGTTAGTTTCATCGAAAGGAGTTATCGATGTTAGTTTCATCGAAAGGAGTTATCGATGTTAGTTTCATCGAAGGGAGTTATCAATTATAGTTTAATCGAAGTGAGATTTTCAAATATGGGATATTTGAAAGGAAGAGTTATCGAATATTAGTTATTCGAAGATAGATTATCGAATATCGTTTATTCGAAAGAAGTTAATCGAATATAGCTTATTCGAAGAAGAATTAATCAAATAGAGATTTCTCGAAGAGAGTTAATCGGCAAATTCGATTATATCGAATTCAGGAAAGTACTTATACTTTCCAGTGTTTAAATAGAGAATTATTTATTTATAAATAAATAAGTGTAAGGTTAGTTATTCACTAATAAGGATAGAAGTTATAATTAAAGTTAGATAATTCGAAAGTAGGGATTATAACGTTATCGTTATAACCAATGTTTTAAGTATAGAAGTGGATTAGTAAAATTGGATCCGAGAAAGGCGTAAAGAAGTTGTTAAAGATTTAAAAGATAAACTCTGACCATTTCAAAGTTATAACGTTGTTCAGTTAAGGTCTGAGAGGTAATTATACCCCAACTTGAGTGACTTCCTTCTTAACTAAGAAATGGTAAGGTTTGATCGTAAAGGAGTTTTGGAAATGTTTTCCAAACGAGAATCAGAAAAAAAATTCTGATAAAAGAAAATAAGAATTTAGAACATAGGGAAACAGGAGATAAGTAAATAAATGAACTAAAGAGATTTATGTTAAATGATGTTTGTTCGATATAATTTCCATTTGGAAATAATATCGTTGTTTGCACACTTGTTTTTCTTTGTTGGTTAAATCACAGACTATCGAAGTTTTGACCATTTTAACGTTGTTAATATGGAGAGACCGGTTGGATTTTTATCCAAAGAACCACTCTGTATTGCCATAAGCGTCGTGAATCATATATGTCAAAAATAATTGAAGACAGAGTAAAATGGAAGGGCTATCCTGTTTACAAAATAGTGCCTTCGGTTTGTCCAGTCCCAGGACAACTTGTATGGACGAAGGTCTGACAGAGTATATCTAATGAATCGCGTAAGTTGATCTGTTCAAACGTATTCACGTTTGGTGGCGGAGGAATTCGTTTCTCTTAGCTGTATACCCGTGTTATTTTTGGATAAGTCAATTTGTGATTTGGCGGGTATGACGATGTGATATTTCTAAGTGAATGAAGATGGATGTCTGACATAGTATTTTCCAGACGATCACGTACATTGATTTCTTCAACCGTACCAAGAGTGGAAGCGGAGAAGGAAACTTCTTTGAGCTGACACGTAATGTACTGTTGTAAACGTCAATTAGTGATTTTCGATGGATCTGACAATGTGACGGCCCGCCTCGCACCAGCCTGCATTTCCTCCAAGAGTGCGCTGTACACATGCCCGACTAGCACAAGACGGTCGTCAGAAGAAAGGAAAGAAGAGAATGAACTAATCAAAGAACCTGTAGAATGTCTCACAGCGCATGGGATAAAATATAATAATAACATACTGGACATAAAACAGGCGAGACAGTGCATAAGCTGATAACTAAAACCAACATCAGTCTCAAAGCAGCGGAAATCCAAATACAGCTTATTACAATTTTTCCAAATTTACTGTCTCTAAACAAAAGAAAGCTGAAATAGAAGATACACCAACAATGCCCAAGCCGTGATCTTCAACAACACAGGGAGAATACTAAATATATATATCACGTGGAAGCCTCCTGCTCGTCTCCGGATCATCTACCCGTGCATCACCAGCTAACCTGTCTCTAGTCTGCTCGTGTGAGCACCCAGAGTAATAAGAAGAGACATAAAACTCTGGGTCAGACATAAAGCCTGGTATGAGCGATAAGCATCTAAACAGAGAAATAACAGGTATACTAAACCATACCTGAACCTGGACCTGCAACCAAAGAGTTAGTACCACATACCGTACGATACTCCAAGGTGCCATAATAAATAGTGTAAGAATACGGGGGTGGGGTGCGCATGTCACAATGATAGCAAACAAATCATCCATAGCAACCATTCTCGCATCTCTCACTCAGTGCGTAAAGCGTACGGCATCTACCACTTTGAAACACTAGACAAACTGAGGCAACGACGAATCCCGACTTGTAGAAACCCTGCTATGACCAAGCCAAACACTTGGAGTCATGACCAAACATTTCAATGACCCACTTCATTGGTCGTAGCCCTTGGTTCTACCAATGCCATAATGGCCCTGAATCCGCCTTCGTACCTCCTACCATAGTGGTCCAAAGCTATAGGTGTCGATAACTCCTTAGCACGCGTCCCGCAGCAAAGCCCAACCATGAAGTGAACTCGTTGATTCCCATCTGAATCTTAAGCTCGAACTTCTCATTTGGACTTCCTTTGCATCTCGGGTTTGGTCGAATTGGAGTGGGTCTTCAGAAGAGTTGTCGTGCAGTAGCAGCTCTAGAATTCGGTTCGGTTCGGTCACCCATGCTCGGTTCGGTTCGGAGTGCCACCTTCCTCTTGTCTTCTTTCATTCAACTCGGGTCGGGTACTTCGCTCCGGGTCGGGTCGGGGTCCTCCTCCAGGTCGGGTCGGGTGTCCTTCCCTCCAGCGCTCCAATCCCTGGCTTGTTTCTTCACGTATTCCGATCCGATCCCTCCTTGCCATCTGATCCGCGTGGCCTTCCCTCTTGCTAGTTCTCCTGAGTGTTTGCTTCCGATCCGAGCCCTGCATCTCAATCGATCCGATCTGGCCTCCAATCACTCTTCCGATCCGATCCGATCCCCTTGTCCACCCCAACTCTAAGTGAACAGCCTTCCCTTTTGCCAAGCCTTCTCCAGCGACAAGTTCCGATCCAGTTCGAATCCCCTTGGTCAGTTCACAAATCCGATCCGACCCCCTTCCTCCGATCCGAACCGGTTCGGAACCTGCACACTTCTGAAATTTTCCAGCAAGCTTTCTACGCCATTCGACGACGTTTCCGAGCAATTTAACTATTCTAACCAATCATGAAACATACCATAGAGTCATAGTAACATGTAACAGCAACCACAAACAACAAACAACAATTTAAATGAATCAAAATGAATCAAAAGTGGCTAAAACCTCACATTTGCCTATAATCCCTCTTAATCATGTTTAAGCATACGATTAGCAAAACACATCGAAATTAACCCAAATTTCTAACAGAGCCTTAAAACATTATTTTAGAATTTTGAGAATTTTTCCAGAATTTATTTACGTATAAATTCGCTAATCTTCACTAATTACCCCTTAATTACCGTAATTAGTGTAAAAACTATGCAAATCACTCACCTTGGCCACAAATGAAATTCTCAGAACTGAAACTCCTCTGATTTAGGGCGAATACTGATGTCTAACAGCGGCTCCAACCTTGCTTTGGTGCTCTTTCTCCTTAATTTGGTGTTGCTAAGCCTAATCTTCAATTAGAGAGTGATTTGGGGTGTTTTAGATGTAGGAAGCCATTACTAAGGTCTCAAGGAGGTTTGTGGCGGCTCAAAACTGAAATGAAAGTGATAACTTAACCCTAATCAGACCTCCTATACCTCTAAACCCGAAATTCCCCTTGGGCCTAGCTGCTAATCACCCGGTTAAGCCCAATTAAGCTGTCTTTCACCATCTGAAACTTGTTTCAGCCATATCTCCCAAACGGTGAGTCCGTTTGGCTAATGTGACCACTCTACGGAAAGAGAAACCATCATCCGGAGCCAATGGAAGCGGTTTCAGGTCAAAACTCCTATCCAGTCAAAAGTTATGGCCAAAACAGTGCCAACTAGGGGTAAAATGGTCATTTAAAAATCGGGAAAAAATCATGAACATGGGAAATGACCCCAATAGTCGTCTCCCAAAGTTACATGACCATACGACTTTGTATGTGAGAGAAATAAATATTCTACGATCCTATGATGCGTAGACTACGGGTCGTTACACTCTCCCCCCCTTAAGAAATTTCGCCCCCGAAATTCCTTAACCCAAAACATACAAAGGATCCCGCATGCCTAACAACCACATATAACAAAAATCAAACATGCAAAACAAGCAAACAAGCCTATCCTAGCATGCGGAAAAACTAAATCGAAGTCAAAATCTTACCAGACAAAGAGTTCTGGATGCTTCTTCTTTATGTCCTCCTCTGTTTCCCAGGTACAATCATTCTCGTCCTCGCTCCACTGTACCTTTACTAGCTTCACCGCCTTCCTTCGAAGTTGCTTCATGTCGTGCTCGACAATACGGGCCGGCTTGCGGTTCCCAACCGCCTCGGGTTCTACTTCGAAGTCCTCCAACTGATCAGGTGAAATAGTCATGTCTGAGTCGTGAACGAACTTCCTTAGTTGGGAAACATGAAATACGTTATGAACTCCCGCCATCTTCTTCGGTAAGTCAATTCTATATGCCAAATTCCCGACTAATTCAAGAACAGGGAATGGGCCAACAAACCTTGGTGCCAACTTGCCTCTCCTGCCAAATCGTATTACGCTCTTCAACGGAGAAATCTTGACAAACACCAAGTCGCCAACGGAGAATTTTAAGTCTCTTCTCCTCTTATCAGCATAACTCTTCTGCCTATCCTGGGCAGCCTTCATTCGTTGTTGAATGACCTTGATCTTATCCGACGTTTCTCTCACCACCTCTGGTCCAAGCATGAACTTCTCGCCAGTCTCTATCCAACATGATGGTGAGTTACACGGTCTTCCGTATAAAGCTTCAAACGGAGCCATACCGATACTGGATTGGTAACTATTATTATATGCAAACTCTACTAGATGCAAATGGTCATCCCATGATCCACCAAAGTCCAACATACATGCTCTCAAGAGATCTTCCAAAATACGATTCACCCTTTCCGTCTGACCGTCGGTCTGAGGATGATACGCGGTACTGAGATGTAGCTCTGACCCTAGCGCCTCTTGCAAGCTCCTCCAAAACCCACTAGTAAACAACGGGTCTCGGTCGCTCACAATGCCTTTAGGTACTCCATGAAATCTCACTACCCATTTCATATACAATTCTGCTAACTTAGCTGCCGTTCTGGTCGATTTGACTGGTATAAACCTTGCACTTTTAGTTAGTCGATCTACAATTACCCAAATGCTGTCATATCCCGATCTAGTTCTTGGTAAACCATCGATGAAATCCATCGAGACTTGTTCCCATTTCCATTCGGGAATTTCTAAGGGCTGTAACAACCCACTAGGCTTCTTTTGCTCAGCTTTAACTAGCTGGCAATTCATGCACTTGGATATAAACTTCCCAACGTCTCTTTTCATTCCTTCCCAGTAGTAAGTCTGCTTCATATCTCGATACATCTTATTACCACCGGGGTGTATAGTCAGCTTTGAGTGATGACATTCTCTAAGCACTTCATCTCTCAATCCATTGACATTGGGTACAACAAGCTTTCCATCCTTTCTAAGCCATCTATCTCGATCAAGCCCATACTTGCTCACCTCCTCATCGATACCCATTTCTAACTTGGAGATGATTTCCAATAGGTTAGGATCGTCCCTCTGACTAGAGCCGATCCGCTCAATCAAAGTGGGTCTGATCGTCAAACTTGCTAACATTTCTGGATCCAATTCGCACTTTGGTCTGAAATCAAACCCCGCGATAAACTCCAGTTGCTTCCATTCAAGGAACATAGCCCCCAAGCTGGCATGTCTTCTACTCAATGCATCAGCCACCGCATTGCCCTTTCCTAGTGTGTATGCGATGTCAAAATCATAGGAAGCTAAGAACTCTAACCATCTCTGCTGACGGAGATTTAAATCCTTCTGGGAGAATAGGTACTTTAACGACTTATGATCCGTAAATAGCTCAAACCTTTCTCCCAAGAGATAGTGTCTCCACATCTTTAACGCGAACACGATCGCTGCCAATTCTAAATCGTGGGTAGGGTATCTTCTCTCGTGCGGTTTCAATTGCCGACTTGCATAAGCTACAACCCTACCGCCTTGCATCAGTACAGCACCCAGTCCGGTACCACAGGCATCCGCGTATACCGTCATCTCTTCATCCCCCCTGGGAATGACTAACACTGGTGCGCTTGTCAACTTGTCCTTTAGACTTTTAAATGCATTCTCGCACCTTTCATCCCAGACAAAAGCTTGATTCTTCTTGGTCAACTGGGTCAATGGTGCTGCTATCTTGGAGAAACCTTGGATAAACTTACGATAATATCCCGCTAACCCCAAGAAACTTCTTACATCAGTTGCATTCTTGGGCGTAGGCCAATCTTGTACCGTAGCCACCTTCGCTGGGTCCACGGCAATACCATTCTCTGATACAACATGGCCCAAGAACCTCACTTCCCTCTTCCAGAAGTGACACTTAGAAAACTTTGCTTTCAATTGGTGTTCTCTCAACACCTCCATCGCTACTCTTAAATGTTCCTTGTGTTCTTCCTCTGTCCTCGAATAGACCAAAATATCATCAACGAACACAAGGACAGACTTATTCAGCTGATCTCTGAATACCCTATTCATAAGGTCCACAAAATATGCCGGGGCATTAGTCAGTCCAAATGGCATAACCAACCATTCATAAAACCCAGACGGCGTTCGAAATGCCGTTTTAGCTATACTCTCAGCTTCCACTCTAAGCTGATGAAAACCTGTCGCGAGATCCAACTGGGAAAATACTCTCGCGCCACCCAACTGATCAAACAAATCATCTATCCGCGGTAGAGGATACTTGTTCTTCCTCGTCACTTTATTCAATTCGCGGTAGTCTACACACAAACGAAGGGAACCATCCGCCTTGGTAGCAAACACAACTGGTGCTCCCCATTCAGAAACACTCCTTCTGATAAATCCCTTCTTCAAAAGATCGCTGACTTGCACCTCGAGCTCTCGCTGCTCCCTTGGTGCCATACGACGAAGTGGCATCACTATAGGCCTGGCATCTTTTACCAAATCAATACGGAACTCAATCTCTCGGTGTGGTGGAAGTCCGGTCACTTCTTCGAAAACATCCGGATACTGGCCAACCACGGGCAAACCTGACAACTCACTATGCGGAATGTCGAGGGAGTTTAGAAAACTAGCCAATACCCCCTTACTGGGTAGACCACCAAACACTATCCTCCGCCCATCATCTGCTCTAGCTGTCACCAACAAGCCCTCACAGTCTACCACCACCCCGTATCTTTGGAGCCAATCTACTCCCAAAATAATGCCAAACCCAGTAAAGCCCAAAACAAAGCAATCACAAACAAACATGCATCCATGACTCGATAGAACCACATTACGACAAATCATGCCAAGACTAGTCGAACCACCAATCGGGTTCGTCACTACTAAAGGTCTATCGACAATCTCGGGCTCCAATCCCAACCTATCTACCAGGTCACTAGATATGAAAGAACTGGAAGCTCCGTTATCAAACAAAACTCTAACAGGAACATCATAAATAGAAAGCATACCTTGAATGACGACATTCTTTCCCTTCTCCGCCGCAGTTGGGGCATTCGACGAAGAAGGAATAGCATTAAGAGCATATGCTTTCACCATTTGCCTTTCTTTAGGGGGCTGTGGACACTTGTCCTTGTGATGTCCCAATTGGCCACAATTGAAGCACTTCCTGTCCGCTGGCTTGGCCCGACAATTACTAGCATAATGGCCCTTCTTACCACAGCTGAAGCACTCCACATCTTGCTTATTCTTCTTCTTCTGGCCATCCCTAGCCTGGTTCTGCTTTCTCTTATTCTGAGAACCACCTTTGCCTCCACCACTAGCTTGTGGCTTTGGCTCTTCTGCGGATGCAGCCTCAGTCTTCGACTTGGGGTAGAGACTTTCTGACCTTAACGCTTTCCCCACAATCGATTCAAACGTCTCATCGATGTGGTTAATAAGTTTTTCCCCCAAGTATTGATCCAAACCAGTTATAAATTTCTCATTCTTTTTCTCAGCAGTATCAATAAGAGATAACCCATATTTTGACAAAGTGTCAAATTCAGCAATATACTCTGAGACAGCTCTGCCATTTTGCTTGAGCTCCA
This sequence comes from Allium sativum, assembly GCA_030737875.1. Classification (NCBI taxonomy): domain Eukaryota; kingdom Viridiplantae; phylum Streptophyta; class Magnoliopsida; order Asparagales; family Amaryllidaceae; genus Allium; species Allium sativum. Next base: position 628,001,685 of record CM060921.1, on the reverse strand, counting down.
AGAATTTCTTAAACAGCATTGACTTCTGAGCAGCTGGAATGAACTTCTCACTAAAGCGAGCCTTAAACTGCTCCCAAGTAATCTGATCTTCGGGAGTAGCTGCCTTTATAGCATTCCACCAATTCATTGCCCGCCCTTGCAGCTGACGGGACGCTAGCTTTCTCCTCATTGCATCCTCGATACCCAAATCCTCGAAGATACGTTCGCAACTATCCAACCAATCTTGAACATCCGTGGCCGACTCCGTTCCGTGGAACGGCTTCCCACCAAGACTAGTATAATCCTTATTCAGCTTGGCGAAGTCGACTCTTGGCGCCTGCACTATTGGACCACCACCATCTCCACCATTGGGAGCTGCCCTCTCCACATCTCTAAGCATCTCTCTCATGAGGTCAGTAAACATCGTCCTCATGTCAGCAGCATTCCCATTATTGGTTCCCCTACCAACACCTCTAGTATCTCGGCTCATCGTCAATCTGAAAAAGGAAATGATTAACGACTCCATAGTGGTGCTAGTGCAGTACGACTTCATCCTTATACTACTAATAGTATGTATATATATAGCTTTTAAAAACCAAAGTAATCACAAATACGCTCTCTCGTATACGTATATTATCTCTCCCTGATAACTTCCCTAGATTAACTACGCAACCTAGAGCTCTGATACCAAGTGTGACGGCCCGCCTCGCACCAGCCTGCATTTCCTCCAAGAGTGCGCTGTACACATGCCCGACTAGCACAAGACGGTCGTCAGAAGAAAGGAAAGAAGAGAATGAACTAATCAAAGAACCTGTAGAATGTCTCACAGCGCATGGGATAAAATATAATAATAACATACTGGACATAAAACAGGCGAGACAGTGCATAAGCTGATAACTAAAACCAACATCAGTCTCAAAGCAGCGGAAATCCAAATACAGCTTATTACAATTTTTCCAAATTTACTGTCTCTAAACAAAAGAAAGCTGAAATAGAAGATACACCAACAATGCCCAAGCCGTGATCTTCAACAACACAGGGAGAATACTAAATATATATATCACGTGGAAGCCTCCTGCTCGTCTCCGGATCATCTACCCGTGCATCACCAGCTAACCTGTCTCTAGTCTGCTCGTGTGAGCACCCAGAGTAATAAGAAGAGACATAAAACTCTGGGTCAGACATAAAGCCTGGTATGAGCGATAAGCATCTAAACAGAGAAATAACAGGTATACTAAACCATACCTGAACCTGGACCTGCAACCAAAGAGTTAGTACCACATACCGTACGATACTCCAAGGTGCCATAATAAATAGTGTAAGAATACGGGGGTGGGGTGCGCATGTCACAATGATAGCAAACAAATCATCCATAGCAACCATTCTCGCATCTCTCACTCAGTGCGTAAAGCGTACGGCATCTACCACTTTGAAACACTAGACAAACTGAGGCAACGACGAATCCCGACTTGTAGAAACCCTGCTATGACCAAGCCAAACACTTGGAGTCATGACCAAACATTTCAATGACCCACTTCATTGGTCGTAGCCCTTGGTTCTACCAATGCCATAATGGCCCTGAATCCGCCTTCGTACCTCCTACCATAGTGGTCCAAAGCTATAGGTGTCGATAACTCCTTAGCACGCGTCCCGCAGCAAAGCCCAACCATGAAGTGAACTCGTTGATTCCCATCTGAATCTTAAGCTCGAACTTCTCATTTGGACTTCCTTTGCATCTCGGGTTTGGTCGAATTGGAGTGGGTCTTCAGAAGAGTTGTCGTGCAGTAGCAGCTCTAGAATTCGGTTCGGTTCGGTCACCCATGCTCGGTTCGGTTCGGAGTGCCACCTTCCTCTTGTCTTCTTTCATTCAACTCGGGTCGGGTACTTCGCTCCGGGTCGGGTCGGGGTCCTCCTCCAGGTCGGGTCGGGTGTCCTTCCCTCCAGCGCTCCAATCCCTGGCTTGTTTCTTCACGTATTCCGATCCGATCCCTCCTTGCCATCTGATCCGCGTGGCCTTCCCTCTTGCTAGTTCTCCTGAGTGTTTGCTTCCGATCCGAGCCCTGCATCTCAATCGATCCGATCTGGCCTCCAATCACTCTTCCGATCCGATCCGATCCCCTTGTCCACCCCAACTCTAAGTGAACAGCCTTCCCTTTTGCCAAGCCTTCTCCAGCGACAAGTTCCGATCCAGTTCGAATCCCCTTGGTCAGTTCACAAATCCGATCCGACCCCCTTCCTCCGATCCGAACCGGTTCGGAACCTGCACACTTCTGAAATTTTCCAGCAAGCTTTCTACGCCATTCGACGACGTTTCCGAGCAATTTAACTATTCTAACCAATCATGAAACATACCATAGAGTCATAGTAACATGTAACAGCAACCACAAACAACAAACAACAATTTAAATGAATCAAAATGAATCAAAAGTGGCTAAAACCTCACATTTGCCTATAATCCCTCTTAATCATGTTTAAGCATACGATTAGCAAAACACATCGAAATTAACCCAAATTTCTAACAGAGCCTTAAAACATTATTTTAGAATTTTGAGAATTTTTCCAGAATTTATTTACGTATAAATTCGCTAATCTTCACTAATTACCCCTTAATTACCGTAATTAGTGTAAAAACTATGCAAATCACTCACCTTGGCCACAAATGAAATTCTCAGAACTGAAACTCCTCTGATTTAGGGCGAATACTGATGTCTAACAGCGGCTCCAACCTTGCTTTGGTGCTCTTTCTCCTTAATTTGGTGTTGCTAAGCCTAATCTTCAATTAGAGAGTGATTTGGGGTGTTTTAGATGTAGGAAGCCATTACTAAGGTCTCAAGGAGGTTTGTGGCGGCTCAAAACTGAAATGAAAGTGATAACTTAACCCTAATCAGACCTCCTATACCTCTAAACCCGAAATTCCCCTTGGGCCTAGCTGCTAATCACCCGGTTAAGCCCAATTAAGCTGTCTTTCACCATCTGAAACTTGTTTCAGCCATATCTCCCAAACGGTGAGTCCGTTTGGCTAATGTGACCACTCTACGGAAAGAGAAACCATCATCCGGAGCCAATGGAAGTGGTTTCAGGTCAAAACTCCTATCCAGTCAAAAGTTATGGCCAAAACAGTGCCAACTAGGGGTAAAATGGTCATTTAAAAATCGGGAAAAAATCATGAACATGGGAAATGACCCCAATAGTCGTCTCCCAAAGTTACATGACCATACGACTTTGTATGTGAGAGAAATAAATATTCTACGATCCTATGATGCGTAGACTACGGGTCGTTACAGACAATGTGGCATTCGAAGTGAATCTATTGAGATGATAAAGCGTAGCTTCTAGCTTCACATCCGGTAAATGACAGAAATCGGGCAGGCAGCATGGCTAAGTCGGTCGCACCGAAGTAGGGTGTATAATCACCTATCTAGTGAATATTCATTTTTTTCTTAAATCTATCAATGTTGTCCCATATATATACGGGAACGGTTGCTGATCCCAATCGTTGGTGATGTACATTTGATACACTCAAGCGAAATGAGTGGTCGGTCATGTGTGGCTGAGTTGCAAGATGTTCTTGTTGAACTCCAGTGTATCGTTCCTAGAGTACACTGATCGGAAGGTGGTTCCATACCTTGTCATAGTTGGAAATCCAATCATCCAATACGTGCTTGCGATTTTGATTGTATACTATATATGTAGTAACGTGAGATGCAAACGTTTCTGCTAGATTGATATTTATTTGTGCTTAGACATTATTATAATATCAGAATGATATTGCTTTGAAAAGATATTTGGATTCTCATAAGGGAAAAACCCGTTCCGTATTCACGGCGTGGTCTTATGGTATATCATATACTTGTTTAAATGATTTGAGTTTATTCACACCAGTCCCATGACTGACCCGGAGTTTATTTTGTTTTCCCTAAACTCTTGGGTGCCTAAATTTGTACGGGCAGCCAAGTAGTCGGGATTTTACAGATACACCTGAAGAGCTGGAGCAGGAGGCTTCAGGATTCTATAGCTATTATTATTTCCGCTGTTGTTGTAAGTGTTGTACTCTGATAAGTGTTATTGTATACATAAACTAATGTTATTTCAAAGATATATTATGTTATATTTTATTCGTTCCGCTGTGAGATTCGTGGTTACTCTGATGATGATCTTCTTCTTCTTCTATTCTATAAGTTCTATCTTATCTATTCTCACCTTCTAATTTCTTTCATTAATTACCGGGATTTTTCCATGGTTTGGTTATCGACGTCGTGCTTATGTCGATAACCAAAGTCGCTCGAAATCCGGGTTACTACAATATACCTGTTTAACTATTTTACTCACACCAGTCCCATGACTGACCCGGAGTTTACTTTGTTGTTTTCCCTAAACTCTTGGGTGCCTAAATTTGTACGGGCAGTCAAGTAGTCGAGATTTACAGATATACTTGAAGAGCTGGAGCAGGAGGCTTCTGGATCATATAGCTATAGTTTATTTCCGCTGTGTTGTAAGTGTTGTACTCTGATAAGTGCTATTGTATACATAACTATTATATTTCAAAGTTATGTTACCTATTATATGTTATTCGTTCCGCTGTGAGGTTCGTGTTACTCTGATGTTGTGTTCTTCTTCTTCTTCTTCTATTCTAAGTTTCTATCTTATCTATTCTCACCTTCTAATTTCTTTCATTAATTACCAGGATTTTTCGATGTTTTGGTTATCGACATCGAGCTTATGTCGATAACCAAAGTCGCCGAAAATCCGGGTCGTTACAAAAAATCTGTTTCAAAAATTTTCAAATCAAACTTTGTTGTATTTGTACGTGTTTTAACCGTAATTTGTTTGTTCAGTTTGGTGAAATTTCGGTGTCGTTCTTTTTCAGCGTTGTAACAACCCACTATTTTTTACCATCCAAAACGACAATAAACCACACATATCTGACTTGAATTGCTCAAAGTAACAGATTATTAATAAATGTGGAGTAAATACAAATCATATCACAGAATCACAAACACAGAAAAAGCAGAATAACTCATAGTGGAAATAAATAAACCCATAATAGTTCATGAAGCTACCACTACAAGAAAATATGGTATTCATAGCATTATATAATAGCCTTATATTAAAGTGCTATAATAAATTAATTAAACAAAAAATAATAATGCATAAATTGTGCTATATAAAAAAAGAAAAAAAAATAACAAATAAATTAAGCTATACATACAGATATTCCGCTATGTTAACGTTATTCATCTAAAAAGCGAGAGTGAAAAAACAACGCGGGACAAAATGAAACAAAAGGCTGTGAAAGTAAAAGAAAAAGAATCCCTCCATCACTTTCGTTTGTACAAAACTTACCCTCAAATCCCTAAAAATTTCAGATTTCCATAAACTCCCTCTACAGATTCTTCCAAACCAGTAGTGGGCGTTTTTCAAATCGGTAATATTTTTATTACTTTCTTCCTTTTATTAATCGGCTTCGGTCGCTATTTTTTTCTCGTTCAACCGAAACCCTAACAATCGATCCATGGTAATAGCAATTAGTATATCCAGCTTTATTCGAGATGTCATCTTTATATTTGTAAAAAATCTTGAACTTCTTCACTTTTATTTTGAATATCACTATTTTTAATTTGGATTTGATACGTGACTGCTATATGTCATTTGAATCTTTAAAAATAAGGGAATTTTTTTGATGCTATGGAGGTTGTTTTCTGGGTAATTGATGTGAAGGTTTATGGCCAACGGTTTACCAAAGGAAAAGAGGTTCTTTTTAGTTGTCTGCTGTAACTGATCCTATTAGTCAGACTAGGATTTTTTTTAAATCGTGTTGGCACTAGAGCTGGCACATAAATGTATTTCAAAGGGGTATATTATTTATTAACTTGTACAATATATTGTAATTGTTACATGTATTTGAATGTATGTTTTTTTTCTAAAATTGATGATGTATGTTAATGAATATTTAATGATGTAGAATATCGATGACTCCTTTCATGATGCTCATAACTTTTGCTATGCTATCTCACTAGTGGATGTGGTAAATTTTTTTACCCAGTTATCATATTTTTGAGGTATAAATTGTTTTAATTGCTACATGTGTGTATTTACTATTTACGCATCTCATTCAAAATCCCAAAATGTTAATCAAGTGAACTAGCATGTGATCTCAAGGTATGTATCATCAGGTTGACATTCTTAACAGTAAGATAGAAATTGAGTTATCTATGTGTTTTCAGATATCATGGAATATTTTGCCTGAAATACTTATCAATTTCCATAAATTTTTTGTAAGAGAATAGCATACTATCTTTTTAGACATTTAGTACGTTTGTTTGATTGAACTGGGGCATGATTAGTGTACATGTTTGACTTGATAGCCCGTCAAATGTAAAGGGAGAAAACCAACACCAAATTTCTGTTCAGAAGTAATGTGGTTGAAAGACTATTGAATTGACATGCTAATATTTGTATAATACTTTTGTTTGAACAGGTTAGGATTTTGACTGTTCAGAAGTAACGTGGGTAATTTGATTGTTAGAGTTAGGATTCAGATTCTAGAGCAGGTAATTTCTTTATAATGAATAGATAATTTGTTTACATGGATTTTCACTCTTCATAGAATAGCTAGGAAATGTCAGTCCTAGAAAATTATTCTCCTTTAGTATCTACGTCTGCTGATTTGCTAGCAGCACTGACTTGCTAACTTTGTTAGTTCATAACATAAAAATTGAATTGAGCCAGCCGCAGAGCAAGTTCGTGCTGACTGTGCGTTCACAGCATGCACTGGCAGCTCTCCTTTATCAAAAAGTGTTTATAGTAAGTTCGCTTCATTCAATTGTGAAATCCAATCATGTCACATGTAAATGCTACGTAAAAGTTTAAACAAATGGAAATTCTATTCTTAGAATATCAAATATATATGCAGTGTTGAAGACCTTTTGCTAGGCAATGATAACTTGTTTTTTGCTTTTTAAAGGAAATTATTGAAAAGTTTATTTCAACTGGCGAAAGATTATAAATGCTTGCTTGTCCTTTTGTATAGTCACAAATCAGCAATAATAATTTTTAGGTATAATTGTGGCAAATCTCTTTTTCTTTCTCTTTATCTCATATTCTAAATAAAATAAGTCTATTGTGGAAGTTTCTCAGTTTATCTTTGTTATCCTTTGATGATCTTGTACTGATGCTGGAAAAGACAAAGAAGTGGAAATAATTTGAAAAGGGTGAAAAATTATATAGCAAGGGTGGATCAAATGGAGGAATGCTGATATAAAATGTTTTTCATATGCATAACAGCATAAGTGTACCATGTTACTGTGGTTCATTCTCTTTTGTATGTACCATGCTTTGATTCAAAAAAAAACGAATGTAGAGAAATAACATTTATTTACTATATAAATTTTCCCTATCTTGATGCTAGAAACAAACATATACTTGAAAGTCAAATACTGCATTCAATTCCATTAGGCACTTCCTTGGATACAAATCATTATCCTTGCTCAACTGTGTAAATTTTATGACATATTCATTTTGTTTATGGACAATGCCTCATTTATCAGTCATCTCAATATTAAAGTATAAGAAAAGGATAACCCTGTAAAAAATAAATCACTACAAAATGGACATGAGAAGTTCTCTAAGTAGTAATGTATTCTTATGTTGTGAATTATTCACATTTAATTTTCTGATGGGTGGGGTCTCTGCTGCAGTTTCTAAAACTGCAGCTACTCCGATTAAGCGAGTGAAGCTTTTGATCCAAAATCAAGATGAAATGATTAAGTCAGGCCGTTTGTCTGAGCCATACAAGGGAATTGGAGACTGCTATAAGAGAATGATTAAAGAAGAAGGGTTTGCTTCTTTGTGGAGAGGGAACATCGCAAATGTCATCCGATATTTTCCTACTCCAGTATTTGTCTAAGATTTACTAGTATATTATACATTTGAATTAGATTTGTAGCCATATTTAATGGTGATATGTTTGCAATATAAATTAAAGTAACCTAGCAGAAAATAGCTTACGTCTTTCTTTTATCGTGTACTACTCTTAGACCTGGATTACCTGCTTTGCTAAAATTTATGACCAAGCATTCACCCATTATCAGTTCATCCTGATTCAGTGCATTTGAACAAACTGGTTTGTACATAATTAAATAACTGATTTCACATTTTACTTTGCTAACTTGTTGCACTATATTTTAAGTATATTTCTGCAGAACTGTTTCATTTTTTTTAAATATAATTTGGAAGTTGTTATTGCAGCACCTTTTGTCGCTACAGGGTAATAATTTTCTTGCTACTTTTTAGTTCAACCATGGCTTACTCTCTATATATTTGCTGGTAGTCATATGCGAAGAACATTGGCTTTATCCTCATTGAGGCAAATATGAACAATAAAATCCCTTTTGTTTGTTGTCATAATCTTTGTACTATGTTTTGGTACACCTTAATGATGTGAGTACGTGTTTCTTTTCTTCATTCGTGTGTGTTGTGCCATCCATAAAAATAATATAAAAATATATATATCTGAAATGCATTAGTAAAACTTAAATCAATTTAGGAGCAAGTAATTGCATAACCAGTTGAGATGTGTATGATGTAGATGCATTTTTATCCATAAGTACAAGAATATTGTGTATAAAAAACCACATTACAGCAATTGCTGATTAAAATGAATGTTCTTACATTGTTTACTACCCTTATTTCTCCCTTAGAAATTGCAGTTGCTTTAACTAGTCACACCAATGCAATCTTCAAAAAGCAATAGTTGTAACATTCTTTGAAGATTAAGTCCCTATTTCTATTATTATAGATTTAAGGGTATTTGCCATCGTAATAGTATTCTAAATGTTTAATTTTATCCATACCCCTGTTCATCAAGTTCTAGATCTAACGAAATGAACTAGTTTTTTGCCTCATATAAGTAAGTCTTCTTTTCTGGCTGGTGATGGTGATACTATCAAGGTTGTAAAAATTATTCTTGATGTAATTACACTGGCCTTGTACAGATAGGGATATAGAAGCCATGTACATTTCTGATTAGGTGTTGGAAGAAACTTTAGGTGGAAAACGCTTCATAAAATGTGTGTTCATATTTCTTCAGTAGATGTAATATATGAATTCCTTGGTGTGTATCAGCATTGCTCTGCTATGATCAATTTGAGCTAATAATCAAACATTTTGCATATGCTAACGTGGATTTCTGCTTCTTTAGGCCTTGAACTTTGCATTTAAGGACTACTGCAAAAGGTTGTTCAACTTCAGAAAGGAAAAGGATGGTTACTGGAAGTGGTTTGTTGGCTATCTTGCCTTAGATGGCGCAGCTTGTGTGTCCTCGCTATTCTTCATCTATTCGCTTGACTTTGCTCGTATTCGTATGGCTAACGATGCTAAAGCTACCAAGGGTGGAGGCGAAAGACAGTTCAATGGCCTTGTTGGTGTCTATCGTAAGACATTGAAGTTCGATGGAATTGCTGGTTTTTACTGTGGATTCAACATCTGTTGTGTTGGTATCATCGTGTATCGTGGCCTCTATTTTGGAATGTATGATTCTTTGAAACCTCTTCTTCCTGAAAAGATGCAGGTATGACTATAGTTTACATTTTTAATTTATCACATGTAAACTTGTGCTATTTGGTATATTATTGCTTATAAACTTTCTTAATTTCATATATGTTATTTTTCTTCAAGGGTGTACCTAATATCAACATCCTATTTAGTAATAATTTGTCGTTCATATAAAGCACCTTCAAAAGATTATGTGCCTCGATATAAAGGCGCCTAATCCCACAGACCTTAAATAAATGGGTAAAGTTTCTTGAGCCAGCTCCAGCATCAGAGTGTACATTTGTGTATGAGTTAAGATTGCATTACGTTTCTTTAACTGAAAATGCGATATTAAGACCCTTGATTAAAAAAATGGCTCGTCTGGAACTAAATTTTCAATTGCCTTATGCCACTTCTGTTTATTTAGCGCTTTCGATAATTAATAGCTACTTGAAATGGTTGTTTTCCATATTTACTCAATTATCTATTTTAGTTCGTATAAACGAATTCATCTTATTATGTTAAATAATATATTATTGATGGTGTATGAATTATGTATTTTTTAGCATAAGATATTGACTCCACAAAACAAATTCCTGCTTAACAGGCAACTTACAAGCATTCAGTTAAACCTTACATTGGTTTATCATTATATTTTTATTATTTTCTTGTGCAGTGATTGAAATATGCGATTCAAATTGTGTTAGAGATCCAATTGCAAGGCTTTTGAATTGAAGCCTTTCACTGATATATTTTTAATCAAGCATATTCTGATTTTTTGTATATATTATGGTGTTTATATGTATAGCAATCTAGATATGTGGGTATACATTATTTTTTATTGTTTTTTGATTTGGTTTGCAAAACGTCCTAGAAGTGTTTGAGAAAATGTATATAAGAGTAATGGAAATGAATAGGCAAACGTAAAGCATAACTAGTTTATTCGATGATTGAATAGTGATATTAAATTACATTTTTCCCGTATCCATGATTCTGTTAATTTTGTTTCCATGAGATATATTTAGAAAAAGGCATTATCATCATATTTCTGTTTATATACTTCGGTTCTACTAGTTCAATAGGACATGAACAATTTATAATTCAAAGAGAGTTCTGTTTATTGATTTCATGGGACTGGTATTTTTGGGTTACTTATATTGAAGGACTGCCTCGAATTCTTGGTTGAGTTCTATTATGTTTTGGTTGGTTGAAGTCCTCTAGCTCTTCTTCTGGGTGTCCTAATAGAATATGCTACTCCCAGTGACATATGACTGCTTCTGTTGTCTCGCTCACAAACTGTTGCTTCTGTTGTTAAATTCCGTTATGCTTGGTGACCCGAACCATTATTCTCAGAAGTGTTTTATAATCCCAAAACACCAGTTCTGTTTTGTTTTGGTTTGTTGATCACCCCTCCTTAGAAGGGTCCACACCTCTCCACTATATAGTATATCAGGATCATAGGTAGAGATGAAATATTCCCAACTGTGTCAACAGATTGAATAACTCAACCTGCAGTTCTATCAACTATTCCTAGTCTTCATCGTTTCAATATAGTTAGTATGGTATAATGAAGTAAATTCCTTGATATGCAATTTATTTGCATTTTATTACAGTTTGGAAAAGAAATGGAAGTGTTTTGTGAGAGTATATTCTTCCTACATTCAGCTTGAATTGTTGTCTTTAAGTGAATTAAATATTTCACCGAATATGGACTAAAATGTTGTCAAAAGGCATCTGTTGACCTGTGAATTGTATAAGTAAATCAACTCAGTTGGATTTTTGTTTAAACATTCAAATTTTCTTAAATGGGACGGATGCAATTCATGGGGTATTCACTGTTGAAATTTGTGTCATTCACTCTTCCAACCTCCAACAATGTATTTAACAACTCTCCCATTCTTTTGAACTAAGGTGCATTTTTGGACTAGTGAAGGAATATCTTGAAGGAGGAAATTTAACAAAACAAAATAGTGTTGTTGTGTTATAAAAAAGTAGATTGGTAGGGAAATGTTATTACTTTTATTATTTTGTATTCTTTTAAATATTATAGAATAATTTCTAGAATGATTAATTATAATCTAATATAGCAAACATGAATTTAGAAAAACTTGCATATGTGTTATTTTTGCAGGGATACTGAAATCTGCTTTGCATTGAAAAGTAGTTTATTTACCTTTGCTTAATTGATTTCCTGCCATCATTAATTATTTTGTAGATTATGGATCTTATTAGTATTCTTCATTAACACAAGAAAACCTGCTCTATAAATGTGATGGTAAAATCCTTATCAGCTTTCAACAGTTTTTGTATTCATCACCAATGGATGCACCAGATTATCAACTAATCACTTTCTCGATTGCGATCATTGCAGAGGTATACATATTCTTCCAATCCCTCTCTATGTTTTCTTTTATCATTTTTTATTTATTTTACATTGGTGTATAGGTTTTAAGGATGTGAACCATTGATTCAACTTTCTTTGTTCTGATTGAATAATTGAAATTTACAGGGCGCGACGGTTGACCAGCTAATCTAGCTTCTAGTGCTTGAAATAGGTGCAAGCAGTTTCATTGCTGATATTGTAAGGATGTTCAGTATTGATTGTGAGGATTAGTTCGCTAATATCCAACATTTATTGTAAGTTGGTTATGATTATTTTAAATTTCTAGTTAATAGCTTACAAAGGAAATAAACGTAAGACTAACCTGCTTTGGTCAGAATAATCAGTTTATTATTGAAGGTAATTAATTCACCTGTTAGCATATGTATTCATATCTCACTAGCATGTCAAATACAGTTTGCACAATGTATCTTCTAAATAAGTATTTTTTAGTCAGGGGGCCATTGCTTTGATGTGTTTGAAAGAGCTGAAGCGAGTGCATCAGTGGCTTTGTTTGATAATATTTTTTAGCATAAGATATTGGCTCCACAAAACAAATTCATGCTTAACAGGCAACTAACAAGCATTCAGTAAAACCTTACATTGGTTTACCATTATATTTTTATTATTTTCTTGTGCAGTGATTGAAACATGCAATTCAAATTGTGTTAGAGTTCCAATTGCAAGGCTTTTGAATTATAGCCTTTAACTGATATATTTTCTCAGATGTCAATCAAGCATATTTTTAATTAGCCTTTCAGTAACATTTTTTCAAAATTAAGATGTCAATCAAGTTTTTAATTATTTTGACATCTGGGTTATTGAATTTCCTTCTGTAGGATTATTTCAGTTGTGGATCCAAACAGAAGCCGGGCTAGTCGATGGTTGAGGATAGGTAACTGTTAACAGTTATAACATGGACTAATGGTGACGCGAAGGTGATATGTTTTATCAACTTGGTTAAGTTTATGTGAAATACCTATGGCTACCATTACGTGTCATGTAGGTTAAGTTTATATGAAAGCATTTCTATTTTCTTGGTTTATTGGGCATACAGTGGTAGGTCACGTTTAAATATACAAATTGAATTGTAGGCAGTTTATCTAGTTGATAGGCAGTTAAATACACAAAATTTTGAAACTTAACTTGATTTGTCAGTTTAGGAGACATATGGATGAGCTTAAATTTTGTTTTTTTTTGCATTTTTCTTTGTTATAAGACTGTAACTTGTGCTTGTGCATTGCAGGTTCTAGAAGTTGGACGAGCTTACAAGCTGAAGACTAAGTGATTTTTCATGTAACCTTGTTTTGAAACGATGTTTGAAGATGAATGTTGACTTATTTCTATATTAGTACATTTATTAACTACGACTTCAAATATTCTTTTGGTATTAGTTTTTTACTATTGACAATTTTGTGTTATGAATTTACTGCTTTATTTTTTGGATTGTGCACAAATTAAATATGAGATTTGCTATATAAGGATTACAGTTGAAATATGTACTATAATATTATAAATATTAATAGTGGAAAACTGTACTTGTGGAAATAAACGTGAAATGCTATGTAACAAATTAAATAGCGTAGAAGATCTTTTCATATCATTGAATGTGTGCTACGAAACATTGAAACCGCTATATATACTATCAATTTTCATAGTGGAAAACCACTCTTATGGAATCAAAATGTGGAATGCTATTAAACTATGTGGAAAACTTTCCATATCACTGAATATGAGCTATGAAAAGAGTGATAATGCTATTAAAAAAAACTGAGATTTTAGTAAGCAAATATAATTGCAAGGTCTGAACGCTATGTAAAACATTTCATGGTGGTGAACATGCGCTATAAAATGTATAATATTATAGCGTTTAGATTTGAGCTATAAGATATAACAGGGCTATTATAACATGTCGTTATATAGCGTCGTCACTAATGCTATGATAGCTTATTATAGCATTTTTCACGTGTTATTAAAAGCAAAATCTGTTGTAGTGTACTACAAAAACATAGTATCCAAAACAAAGTACATAGTGTCAAATCACTAGGGCAAGTACAACGAAAATCTTAAATAAATAAGTCTGATAAAAGATAAACAGAAACAACAACAACTGTCTAACATGGATAGAACTGAAGAACAAACAGATAGGCAACTAAAGCTCTGAATGGTCTCTAGTTCCAAGATAAATCTCCAAAGGCTGTGGTGCTCAAGCTGACCCGGGCATCATGCAAAACAAAATCAATCAGATCAGGACTAATATTCTCTTACAAGTAAATTAAGTCATATGAAATGTCATAGAAATGCACAAGTAACATAAATATTGTTTGGGTTTCCATTCTTTAAGGATCCGTTAAACTAGACATCACATAATACAATACACTATTATAATAGTGTCTACGGTAAACATACTATTGAAAATAACATAAGCGGAATTACATTTTTACCCTTACACGGTTTATAAACATTATTGTAAACATTGCATATAAAACAACAGTAATAGTTGGTGGATAGGGATGCGCCGCTATACGACAACGTCAAATCAAAATCGTAAGGGGCTCGATAAAGATAAAATGACAAGGCACACGAGGAATACCCATGGTAGGATTCTACCGGATTGCGGACCCAGGCTGATGGTAACGCATAGCCACGGCTACCGCCCACCTCAAATAATACTCCAAATTCAAGGGTGCGCACCAATCAAATCACAAGGTAATAGATATGGTTTCGAAGAAGTATGTCCGATAAGAGTAGCTAACTCAAATGGCCTGTGTATGGTTCCTGTTTTAGTCATTTTAATTATGACCCAAAGGTGAAGGCTATCCATCATCGTTATCTTTCTTCAATCCTGTAATCGCCACCAAACCATCCTACTTCATTCTGGAACTCCACCGCGTACAAAGTTGTTAAAGTGGTTTTCGGCATTGGCAGAGAATATGATAATATCCGATCCCGGTCTCTTTAACAACCAAATAATTTACATTTTTCACACCGTGGTCATTTTATAAAATACTATCTTGAAATAAATTGCTAATTTCAAAATAATATAATTTCAATACTCATTTCGAAACTTTAAATTTCCTTTGAAATTAATTAGCCTTTATCAAAGTTTTCCTAGATTTCAAATCATAAATTTAAAAATACTTTCATTTACAAAACATCAATTATGCTTTAGGTTACAAAATCTAAGTTACACATCTAATTCTAACATACTCATAATCCTTATTATATTTTTAAATAATTTTAGAAACGTACATATATATGTATTAAGTTAAAATTTATTAAATAAAATATCTGTTAAATTACTTAAAATCTTATGACTTTATTATATTTAAAATACCTTAAAATAATAAATTACTTTAGGACAAAAATTAGATTTAAAGAAAACTAGTATTAGATACATTCTTAAAATACATAACATTATTTAAAATTTTTATTTAAATTTACATAACTTATAATTAGATCTAAAATCCAAAATAATTTAAGTCAAAATATTTCATAACTTCTAGAAATATTTCAAAATAGACCAGTGGTGTCCGTATAATATTTTCTACCTAGGACAATTAGCACGAATGTATATCATTTCAATCCGTCAAGTTTCAAATTCCGGGTGTGTATCATTTCAACCCGCATCCCAAATAGATTCAGTTTTTTCGTTTCTAAATCTATACAGTGATTCAGGTATATATCATTTCAACCCATAATGATTTCTAAGCTACAGGGAACTTGCAATCTAAATTTCAACAATTAAATATGCATATAAAAATATAAATCATCAAGTCAACATAATATCATTTCCATTCGTGTGCGGTGTCGGGGTGTCATACTTGCATATACAGTGCTAACATATCAATAACATCTCAAATACAGTTATTTCAATTCCAATAAAATATTAGTCAAGTGTGAGTTGAACTCACCTACCGTGGCAAAGAAAAAGAGACAATAGATAGACATAGAAATGACAAAAAAATACAGTTATCACGAGGAAGAACTACCTAACCTAAATGAACTATGACCATTATTTAACTGTATACACATGAATGGTCACACAATGAACTATGAATGCATACAAGATAATAAATATTATTACTTATCACTTATTAGTATTAATTGCTGATTAATTATAAAATATTAGTCTTATTTATTAATTATTTGATATAAAGTATTTAATAGTACTTATTAATTAACAAATATTGTTTTTTTTTATAACAGGATACATGAATTTAGAAAGCACAAGTGCATAAATTACAAGGGTAGGAACATAAAATCAGGCGGTTTAGCGTTGTGAATTTAAAATTTTCAGCAAATTTAAGCACAAGCTGGAATAGCTCTGTTGGTTAGAGCGTGTGGTTGTTAACCACAAGGTCGGAGGTTCAAGCCCTCCTTCTAGCGTTAATCATTTTTTTAAACACCTGTACATTCTGTCAACCTTATGCCTCAGACATCTACTGATTTTTTTGGCCTCCCAGCATTACCCGAATGAAGTTATGGATCCCTTCTAAGCTGCTACCAGATTGAATTTGATTTAGTGGTCACACACGAGCATCTTCCCAAGGAATCGATTTTCATTTTCTTTCTAGATCAAGTCGCATGAAATAGGAAGAAGGGGAATAAAATCCTAATCCAAATAATAAAATGGATTAGAAATTAAACGGAACTACTGGAAGGAAGATTACTTAAGATTATCAATTCAAAATATTGGACTAAACTCCATGATGTAGATCTTGAATTTAGGGGAAAGATATTGGTCTAGGGTTTTCCAATTTCGAGATTATTGCTTTCTACTTTCATACTAAAAAAATGAGACGGAAGACAAATGAATGTGAGATTTGGTATCATGCGTTAATTGTAATTGAATATTAATTATAAATTATTCTGATTAATCATAATAAATTATTTAAAATAAAAAATAATTATTGATTATAGATAATAATTAGTATATAACTTGTTTATTAACAATCACTGGTGCGAACCCGTGCTACACACACGGGTTTAATTCTATAATTTTTGAGAATATAACAATTTATTTTCTATTATTTATATTTGTTGGAAATTTCAGTCTTTTAAATTGGGACTCTATACTTAAAGTTAAATTCACTGTGTGCATACTAAATGTTTTTTTTTACTACATATACTACTCTGAAGGACACTAAACACTAAAAAGCAGAAAATAGGCATTTATATGAAAGCTAAATTAGCAAAAAAAGTCCTTAGTCAAAAAGCTAATTCATCACATGTAACAGTGTATCTTCATTATAAATAACATAAAAATTTCATCTAACTTCAAATGTATTTACACTGCTTTCAAATATGTCTGGTATGACAAATTAAAGCAATTTGCATCAACAAAAATACAAACGGATCAATTAAAGCAATCTGCATAAACCAAAAGACAAACGGATCAAACCTTCAGTAGGTGCATAACAATATAATATTGCAAATTTATTTTGCAACATATTCTACAATATCTTCCAAAAAGTAAATTAAACTTTATACATTACTGGTGCATTTGTTGGCTGTTCCGTTGGACGCTTTGACCAACATAATCTATTGATGGTTGTTCTATTGAACGCTTTGACCTACGTAAAAGATGCGAAATATTTTCCACAAGTGTACTTGTACACAAAATTAAAATAGTACTCTAGAATGCTCCTATTTTGGACGTGATGTTTTAGCAGACCAATAAAAATTAACTACACGGTCCACTTTTCATCCATAGGAGGGACTAATTTAACATTTAATACAAAAAATAATGCTTCTTAATAAATAAATAAATTAAAACTGCAATATGTTGTACACATTACATTGTACACTACTGTTATTTTTATCTTAGCCTTGCCTTTTTGGAAGTAAATAAAAGATCATAATGTAAAATAGACTATAACATTTATTTTATAATCAACATGTGATATTTAACCGAGAAGTAGCTAGGCATCCATGGTGCTTCATTTAGTACTTAACAATGCACACTCTATCTACGAGAAAAGTATGGATTTTCGATGGCTGTCAGCCGTCGGCGGCCGTCGGAAGCCATCGGAAATCCCCGTCGCAAATTAAGGCGTTGGTAAACAGGATTTCTGATGGTTGTGGACACAACTCGTCGTTCACATTTCCTACGGCTTGAATCCGTTGGAAATGGAAATACCTGTGCATTCTTATATTAAATTTTCATATATATATATATATATGTATGTATATATATATATATAAGTTTCTAAAACTTTCATATCAAGTGTCCAAAAATCGAAGATTCTCGAAAATTCATTTCAATACCAAATTCAATTTGATTTCTTAATCGATTCAGCTATTCGATATTGTTTCAATTTTAGATTTACAAATCAATTCACCATTAAAACTTCAAATTCAATTTATATTGCATGTTACGAATATTATTATTCAACTGAATCTTGACATTCAGTCATTTCAGACTTAAAATGCTTGGATTGAAAATATACACTCTTATATCTAAAATTGTTAAGTTAAATTTAAAATAGTTTAAGTAAGATAATAAACTCGATATAAAATACGTTCGAACAGAGTAAACAAGTTTTTTTTATATAAAGTAGTTTAAATCGGTTTGAATAGAATAAACATGTGTTTTAGTACAAAATAGTTTTAATAAACTAAATAGATTTGCCATAGAATAGTTGCATAAGATAACTAAGTTTATATTCAAAATGAAGTAAATAAATTAATATTATAGTTTTGGAAAGAAAATACTAACTTTAAGAGATAATCCCATCTGAAAGAATTTATGTGAAATTCCAATGTTAATTCAGCTTTGATTTCATAATATGATTTTAATAATCATTTCTCAAATCGAACATTATTCACAAAAGATAAACTCTTTTAAAAGCTTCTAAAATAAGCTTATAATTCATACATTTGAATTTGTATGAAATAACCTTCTCAAAATGTTTCCTAGCCAAAATATTTCTAACATATATCATCTAAGTTGGGTTCAATATATTTCAAAAACAAATAAAAAAATCTATTTCAGTCCATTTTAATTATCCCTTACGTCTCATTTTCAATACTTCCATTAACATAGCACACAAAAAAACACTTTAAAAATTCAATTTTCAATTGTTGTTATAATTCAACGTTCAAATGTTTGTTTCACATCCAAACTATATCATTAATACAACTTTAATTTAGAGTTTTCCTAATGCACGGTAAATAAAAGGGTACAAGGACATGAAAAATACAGGTATATGAAAATCCGCAGCCGTGATGTACTGAAGTCAGAGTCGGCCTAGGGGATAACCCAACAAACCCAAGGGTTGGGGCAACCCGCTGAGCCAAGGCAATATATTATATAATTTAGTTTAGCTTTATTAGCATTTAAATATCTAGACATCAAAGATGGAGCAAAGAAATGAACGGTCTAGTGGTAAGTGTGGCTGCGTTCGATAAAGTGAGCAGGTTCGATTCCTGTCTTCAACAACATGGTTTTTATACAAAAAAATGCCCTGTTTTGAAAAAAAAACCTTCCCCACATTAGCATAGTGGGATGGGGCGTCAAATTGCTTGGGACGCACTGGCTGAAGTCCATACAGACATTGGTCTGATCCAAATCCATGTAGCAGAGCCTCTATCCTTGGTTTTTCCTTTAGTGTAAAACTTGAACCCAGTTCTATTTGGAGTATATAAGCACATTTTGTGTAAACTTAGTTATGAAGCTATCTGAGTTTAGGTTATATACTTTGGGAAATAATGAAACAGATCTTTTTTTTAATTGCTGAACGTGAAGGCCATAATTTGACCAGATCTTATGTTAAGTTGAGTTGTTTATATTTTTGGTTTGTCACCAAATTTTGTTTTGAAAACTTAAGCTGCGTACACTTTTATAATATCACCAAATTTTGGAGTACGGTTCATGCGAGTTTTCTTTTTCCTGAAAGAATGAAACTAAAATTTTGCACCTGGTATTTGTGCTTTTTTTTGTATAAAAAATATTTTGTTAGATGTTGAACCTGACATGAAAATATACTTCTTTTGTTAGTTGTTGTAGCATGGGCGTTGTAAGCACATATTTAACTAGAATTCTCCCATGTGTGTAAACATATAAAACTATGCAGTGAACATTGTACTAAACCAAGTAGTGAACAGTGATTGTAGAAATGTTTTGAATTAAAAAGAAGCATCCAAACTTAAAAGAAAAAAAAACAATGTTTTGCTGCCAACGTTTGCATGCTTCGCATGGTGACCAAGCATATTGACCTTAACCTCTTGTTAACATCTTTTGCCTCCTGTGTATTCTTATGCCCAGAATAATATTACAAAGCATAACAGTAGGGAACTTTTGTAAGGTAACAAATGGGTTAATACATATAAATTATAAACTATTGTATGGTATAACTAGTATCTTTTGACAAAAGAGGATTATGCTTGTTGAACCATGCGCATGAACAACATAATGGCTTATAATACCATGCTTTTTTAATTTTTCTCTAAAAAAATAAATGTTTCAAAAATTTTGAAATCAAACTTCGCTGTATTTGTACGTGTTTTAACCGTAATTTGTTTGTTCAGTTTGATGAAATTTCAGTGTCGTTCTTTATCAGCGTTGTAACAACCCACTATTTTATACTATCCAAATCGACAATAAACCACACATATCTGACTTGATTTGCTCAAAATAATAGATTATTAATAAATGTGGAGTAAATAAAAATCATATCACTGAATCACAAACACAAAAAAAGCAGAATAACTCATAGTGGAAATAAATAAAACCATAATAGTTCATGAAGCTACTACATAAACATAGTCTCCATAACATATTACATACTGTCAAATCACTAGGACAAATACAACGAAAATCTCAAATACATAAGTCTGTTAAAAGATAAACAGAAACAACAACAACAACTGTCTAACATAGATAAAACTGAAGAACAAACAAATAGGCAGCTAAAGCTCCGAATGGTCTCTAGTTCCAAGAAAAATCTCCAAAGGCTGTGGTACTCAAGCTGACCCGAGCATCATGCAAAACAATATCACTCGGATCCGGACTAATAATTCTCTTGCATGTAAATTAACTCATATGAAATGTCATAGAAATGCACAAGTAACATAAAGAATATTTGGGATTCCATTCTTTAAGGATCCGTTAAACTAGATATCATATAATACAATACGCTATTATAATAGCGTCTACGGTAACTATACTATTGAAAATAGCATAAGCGGAATTACATTTTTACCCTTAAAAAGTTTATAAACATTTTCGTAAACATTGCATATAAAACACCAGTAACGGTCGGTGGGTAGGGATGCGCCACTATACAACAACGTCAAATCAAAATCGTAAGGGGCTCGACCAGGATAATATGACAAGGCATATGAGGAATACCCACGGTAGGATTCTACCGGATTGCGGACCCAGGCTCATGGTAACGCATAGCCGCATGTACCGCCCAGCTCAAACAATACTCGAAATTCAAGGGTGCCCACCAATCAAATCTCAAGGTAATAGATATGGTTTCGAAGAAGCATGTCCGATAAGAGTTGCTAACTCAATTGGCATAGGTTGTTTTCTTGTTTTATTCATTTTAATTACGACCCAAAGGTCAAGGCTATCCATCATTGTTCTCTTTCTTCAATCCAATAATCGCCACAAAACCATCCTACTTCATTCTGAAACTCCACCGCGTACACAGTTGTTAAAGTGGCTTTCGGCATTGGCAGAGAATATGACAATATCCGATCCCGGTCTCTTTAACAACCAAACATTTACATTTTTCACACCGTGGTCATTTTATAAAATCATACCTTGAAATAAATTGCTAATTTCAAAATAATATAATTTCAATACTCATTTCGAAACTTTAAATTTCCTTTGAAATTAATTAGCCTTTATCAAATTTTTCCTAGATTTCAAAATCATAAATTTAAAAATACTTTCATTTACAAAACATCAATTAAGCATTAGTTTAGAAAATCTAAGTTACACATCTAATTCTAACATACTCATAATCCTTATTATATTTTTAAATAATTTTAGAAACATACATATATACGTACTAAGTTAAAATTTGTTAAATTAAATATCTATTAAATTACTTAAAATCTTATAACTTTATTATATTTAAAATGCCTAAAAAAATTACTTTACGGCAAAAATTAGATTTGAATAAAACTAGTATTAGATACATTCGTAAAATACAAAGCAAATTTTTTTTTTTTAAATTTACGTAACGTATAATTAGATCTAAAATCCAAAATAATTTAAGTCAAAATATTTCATAACTTTTAGAAATATTTCAAAATAGACCAGTTGTGTCCGTACAATATTTTCTACCTAGGGGATGTATATCATTTCAATCCATCAAGTTTCAAATTCCTGGTGTGTATCATTTCAACCCGCATCCCAAATCAATTCAGTTTTTTTTTTCTAAATCCATATAGTGATTCGGTTATATATCATTTCAATCCATAATGATTTCTAAGCTACATGGAATTTGCAGTCTGAGTTTCAATAATTAAATAAGCATATAACAATATAAATCATTAAGTCAACATAATATCATTTCTATTCATGTGCGGTGTCGAGGTGTCATACTTGCATATAAGTGCTAACATATCAATAACATCTCAAATACAATTATTTCACTTTCAATAAAATATTAGTCAAGTGTGAGTTGAACTCACCTTCCGTGGCAAAAGAATAGAGGCAACAAATAGACATAGAAATGACAAAAAAATACAGTTATCACGAGGTTAAATTTCCCAACCTAAATGAACTATGACCATTATTTAACTATATACACATGAATGGTCACACAATGAACTATGAATAGGTACAAGATAATAAATATTATTATTATCACTTATTAATATTAATTGTTGATTAATTATGAAATATTAATCTTACTTATTAATTATTTGATATAAAGTATTTACTAGTACTTATTAATTACCGTATATTGTTTTTTATAACAAGATACATGAATTTAGAAAGCACAAGTGCATAAATTACAAGGGTAGGAACATAATATCAGGAGGTTTGGCATTGTGAATTTAAAATTTTCAGCAAATATAAGCACAAGCTGGAATAGCTCAGTTGGTTAGAGCGTGTGGCTATTAACCACAAGGTCGAAGGTTCAAGCCCTCCTTTTAGCGTGAACCATTTTTTTAAACACCTATACGTTTTGTCAACCTTACGCCTCGGACATCTACTGATTTTTTTGGCCTTCCAGCATTACCCGAATGAAGTTATGGATCCCTTTAAGCTGCTACCAGATTGAATTTGATTTAGTGGTCACACGCGAGCATCTTCCAAAGGAATCGATTTTCATCTTCTTTCTAGATCGAGTCGCATGAAATAGGAAGAAGGGGCTTAAAATCCTAATCCAAATAATAAAATGGATAAGAAATTACAGGAAACTACTAGAAGGAAGATTACTTAAGATCATCCTATCAAAATATTGGATTAAACTCCATAATATAGCTCTTGAATTTGGGGGAAAGATATAGGTCTAGGGTTTTCCAATTTCGAGATTGTAACACCCCACGAATTTTATAACTATGAAATTCACAAATTAAAGTATAATTAATTTCAAATCAAAGAACTAAGGGAAACGGGATACGCCATTGCGTTCGTCTCGGAAAAATACGCGAAATAGAGTCCGAGTTTTCGAAAAACGGAGTCCGTATGAAGAAGATATGGCCTTCGGAAGTTTCTGAATTAAGTTTAAAATTCAAACAGAATAAAATAGCTCAGAAAATCAAGTTTAAATTCCAAAATGGGGCCCAATGGGCCAGGGCGGAAAAACACCCACCTAAGGCAACCAGGTCGACTGGGCTGTCGACCTGGTCTAGCCAGGTCGACAGGGGTGTCGACAGGGCTGTCGACCTGGTCCAGAGCCAGGTCGAACCCAACCCAACCTGGCTGGCCTATTCTATGTTGGTCGATTTTCTGTAGTCTGCTTTGTCATTAGGGCTAGGTGGCAGGCTCTAATTGGTCCCTCTTTCGAATGAATGGCTACGATCAATCCAAGCAACATCAATGGTCCTAATCAGTTCATAACCTCTATAAAAATGACCCTAGACTCACCCTAATCTATTCATTCAAAAATAAGAACAAAGCCGTCATGTTGCTGAGGAACGACTGAGAGTAGCCACCAATTGGAGAGAGGATTAGGAGGCAAATTCTAAGGCATAAAGCAACTTAATCAAATCAAATCAACAAGGAATCGCATCTCCAAAACCCTAAATTGGAGAATTCGCCATACAATTGTAAGTAGAGTATTATTTTGGTATGAACAAATAATTGTGTTGGTTTGTATACTTGATTTGTGGCGATAAAGTAATTCATATTTGTGCGTTACTATGATTCTTATCGATTTGGAATATTGTATACGTTTGGATATTCTCGAATTATGTTATTCAATTATGAAAAACTACATGTGGTAGTTTTATGCAAGTATACGTTTGGAATATTCGCAAATTATGTAATCCATGTTGAAGCTACATGTATGTAGTTGATTAATTGAAATTCATGCAAGTTTGGGGTTTTCCTACTATGCCATCATAATGTGTATTTTTATACAAACATCATTTTTGTGAAGTAATTGGAATAAGTTTGGGTTATCATAGTCCATATGAAATTATGTTGAAAATTTGGCATCATGATCTATGTATTAAGTCATGCTTTTGTACTAGAAAACCTATTTGCAAACTTATGAATATGACTAGGCTATGATTGATATTTTGCATAACTGAAATCCATGTTAGGTCTATATTGTTAACAAGAATTGTATGATGACATATGTGGTACATAGCTAGGTTAGATTCAAAAATCCCTTTTGCAAGTTTGCATGACTAAAGTAAAAATCATGATTTCATGTTAGAAATATTTATGCCATGTGAATAGATTTAAAATCATGATTAAGTTGAACTATACTTTTGTGTTAGTAACAAAAGTAAACACCTTTGTAAACATGTAGTAATCTTATGAACATGATTTGCTTATGTTTGACATTATGCCTGAATAAAAATATAGGTTTATGTTGTAGTTAAGCCTATGTGTCAATAATAATATTCTTATCTCAACTACAAGTTTACATGCTTTGATTCATGTCCCTTATGCTTTATGACCAAAGTATACATTACTGCTATGCAAGTACACCAGTTTCTATTTTGCAATTCCAACGTTATGTTGCAAGTTCATGCGTTCACATTTCCCTTTCTGTGTATGTACTCACGCTTTAAGCCTCCCCTTTTCCTCATGGCTAAGTTGGGCTTAAAAAGGGCTAAGCCCAACATATATATAATAAACGGACGTGTTAAACGGGGGAAAATAACGTTGGGTTAAATTAATTAATAAATGAAAACATAAAGTAGAAGGGCCCAAATTCAAGTATGGGTTGGGCCCATGATTGGTGTAACCTTTACACCATTAACTTAATAATGGGCCGCAATTATTTACATATAAGAAAATAAAGAAGAAAGACAAAATATGTAAATGTAGAACATACGATGTGTTTAACCCGAGGTTGGATTGAGTTGTGATGTAAACCTGCCCGGAACCGCCCGGCTGTCCAGTAGTCACAACAATACCTATCCAATGTGGGAGGTTAAACATGGAGCCCAATAAGGACCCGAGGTTAGACTGAGTTGTGGCGTAAGACTGCCCGGAACCAACCGGCAACAGGCAGCCACAACAATACCTGTCTAATGTGAGAGGTCAATGCTTTAATAAGACAATTAAAGCTGAGTCAGGATTGTTATGATTAAGTGGACTAAAAACTTAATCAAAATGAAACATGCTAGACTAAACGAACTGGTGGGGGTTAGGTTAGAAAACACTTAACCAACTTAGCATGTTGGCTAGAGATAGAAAACCTAGTAAACGGGGGACCCTTTTCAGCAGTAACCCTAGAAGGTGTATCAGGATACCCTGAAACTAGGCAGGGTGGGGCACGATTACTGGGCTGATTGTAAGAGGTCAAATCGACGGCGGTGGTGTAGCAGTGTAGGTTCTAACGGGGTGCGGGCGTGCACACACTCCGGCGCAGAAAAATAAGGCACTGGACACCAGTAGCATACTTGTGCACTCTAGGATTGTGTCGGGCCGCCACCATGGGACTTGATACACCCCATGGTGGGACAAGCATAGGTAACTACAACATCGGGGGCCATAAGACACATGTAACTATGTGAGTAGGAGCCGATCATCATAGAATGGATCACTTCACCCTGATTATGGGGTACCAGTTGGGAACTAGTTTATATGGGTTCAGAGATTAACATGGGGTACGATAGTATATTCGACCCTAGACAACTTAACCAAGTTTATAGTGCTTTCCCACTTCTTGTTTATACTTATCGTACCCAGTTCTTTATTCATAGACAGAATAGTACTAAACTTACTCAGGCTTTATGTCTGACTCTACTTTTCTTTCGTCTTCTTTTCTTCCGTTTCCCCCCCCCCCCCAGGTCCACAGGGAGGGAACACAGCAGCTTGACCAGCCTTAATATCCAGCTTGAAGAGGAGAAATGTATTTCTTGGACCTTTTCGTTTTGAACTATGGCTTTGGACAACCACTATGGGGCTTTTGCAGTTTTATCTATGTTTTCTTTATGCTTCTTTAAATAATGTAATCAAGACTGATTATGAAAGTGTTATGCTATGTTTTTGGAAAGGATGTAAGACAATCATGGTGATGTTGTTGTAACACGTATTTGCTTTTATGAAATAAAAGTTGTTGTTTTTCCGCTGTTTACAAATATGTGTTCTTATATCTGTCTTGTATATCTATGACTTATACTTATAAACCTCCACCAAAATTAGGGCATTCCCTTTGAGAGTGACCCTAACGGAGGTGGGGTGTTTCACTTGGTATCAGAGCACATGTTTACCAGATAAGATAAAAAGTTTTGAAAAATTATTTTCAAAAAGGAAATTTAAATAAGCATTTTTTTAAAAAGAAAAATATTATTTTATTTTAAAAAGGCAAAGTCCCCCCCCCCAAAGCCATAGGTATTATCTCTTATCCTTCGTTTTGAATCTATCCTTTTTTGTTTCAGCATGTCAGAAGAATTTAACTTGCCAGAAGGGGTACCAATACCTGGTTGGTTTAGACGATTCTTAGAAGCAAGGGCCACTCAGCCAGGCCCTACCATTCCACCTCCCCCAGCTGCAGGAAATCATCCAGCTGCAGCAACACCTTTTCCTCCACCTCCTCCTCGGGGAAACACTTTTGCTAAGATATGTAAAGCTTTTAAAGCTATAGGAGGAAAGGATTTCCATGGAACTGAGTCCTTCGTGGCAGCTAGAAATTGGCTGAAAGAAACGGAGGACCTATTTATCATCTTTGAGGTAGAGGATAGACAAAAAGTACAATTGGCAGTGTGGCTATTAAAGGGCGAGGCTTCCTACTGGTGGGAAGTCACTAATGCTGAAAGACCAGTGGAGACATGGGAGGACTTTAGGGCAAGGTTTGAGACTAAATTTCTCTCAGATGCGGAAAGAAGTTTTCAGTTGGAAAAATTCTTATTTCTTAAGCAAGGGGACAAGACAGTCAGAGAGTATGTGAATCAGTTCGATGAGCCGGCTAGGTTTGGGCTTGACCTAATCAACACCCCGCACAAGAAGGCTCTCCGTTTCGTCAAAGGGTTGAATGAGCCATTACACAGTTTGGCCATGACCCATATACCCATGGGAGCCACGTATGAAAGATTGGTGCAAATGGCATTGTTGAATGAAGAGGATAAGGGCAAGAAGGAGGCAAAGGCAGAAAGCTCTCAAGGGAAGAAAGAGGGTTTGCAGCCTAAGAAGACAGACTTTAAGAAGGGCGGAAAAGGCAACAAAGAGAAGAGGAAGTGCAATTTCTGTGGCAAAGTGGGGCACTTAGTAAAGGACTGCCGGAAAAAGAAGGCCAAGGAGAATGGTGGGTGCTTTTCTTGCGGTGAGACAGGCCACAGGGCTAAGGACTGCCCAAAGAAACGAGGACAGGGGCAGAGGGCTGGATCCACCCCAGGGGCACAGGTTCATGTGCTGGAAGCGCCACCTCTGCAACAGCGAGGTATAAATACTTCTGTAGAAAGTGTAGTTTATCTTTATGATCACCCCGTTCGCACTTTATTTGATTCTGGCGCATCACACTCCTTTATCTCGTCTGCTTTAGTAGAATCTCTACACCTAAAAACTAGTATGGTAGAGGACCCCTTAATTGTTTCAAACCCAATTGGGGGCTCAGCTCATTTGTCTATGATCTGTTTGGGATTGAAAATTTCTATTCTAAGTGTAGAATTTCAATGTAGTGCCTTTGTTTTGGGCTTTTCGGGTTATGGTTTGATTTTGGGTATGGATTGGCTATCCAGTAATGGGGCCATCCTTGATTGTGAGAAAAGGGTTGTTAGGCTCCTAACCCAGCTCGGTAATACTTTGGAAATTTCTTGTAATCCCTCGTATGCGGTTATGCTTAGTTATCTTGAATCGCTAGATGCCTCTGTTGAAAATTTGCAATCAGTTAAAGTGGTCCGGGAATATCCGGATGTCTTCGAAGAGGTGAAGGGCTTGCCTCCGAAGCGGGAAATAGACTTCCGCATATATCTTGTAGATAATGCAAAGCCCGTTGCGTTGCCCGTTAGACACATGGCTCCACGAGAAAGGAAAGAGCTCAGTAAACAGATTAAAGAGCTTCTAGAAAAGGGGTTCATTAGGAGGAGCATTTCAGAATGGGGCGCTCCAGTGGTGTTCGCTACAAAGGCGGATGGATCACTCCGTCTATGTGTTGACTATAGGGAGCTCAACAAGCTAACGAAAAAGAATAGGCACCCTCTCCCTAGAATTGACGATTTATTTGACCAGCTTGTAGGAGCGTCTGTTTTCTCCCAACTCGATTTAGCAACCGGTTTTCATCAGCTAAGGGTGGCTGAAGATAGCATCGATAAAACAGCGTTTAGAACCCCAGACGGCTTCTTTGAATGGCTTGTCATGCCTTTCGGCTTGACAAATGCACCTGCTTACTTCGTGGACCTGATGAGTAGGGTATTTAGAGATTTCCTCAACAAATTCGTAGTGGTCTTCGTAGATGATATCCTTATCTTCTCAAAGAGTGAAGAGGAACATGCTCAGCACTTAAGGGCAATCATGGAAACTTTGCGAGTCCATCAACTAAAAGCCAAATTCTCCAAATGCCACTTTTGGAGAGAAGAGGTGAGGTTCCTTGGGCACATAGTATCCAAACAAGGGTTAGCAGTGGACCCTGCTAAGGTAGTGGCGGTACAGGATTGGAAGACACCAAGGAATGCAACTGAGGTCCGAAGCTTTCTAGGACTAGCGGGTTTCTATCGAAAGTTTATAAGGGATTTTGCGAAAATCTCAGCTCCGCTCACGAAATTGACTAAGAAGAATCTAGTGTTCAATTGGGACTTGGATTGCGAGTTTGCTTTCCAACGACTGAAAAGGGCTCTCACAACAGCCCCAGTTTTGACGCTGCCAGATGGGAGCAATATGTTCACTGTTTATACAGATGCATGTGGGACAGGGCTAGGCGCCGTCTTAATGCAAGAAGGAAGGGTAGTAGCTTATGGCGGGAGGCAGTTGAAAGTGCATGAAAAGAACTACCCAACCCACGATCTTGAGTTAGCCGCCATCGTCTTTGCACTCAAGTCTTGGCGACACTATCTCCTAGGTGAGAAGTTCGAACTTTACACTGACCATAAATCGTTGAAATATCTTTTCTCGCAGAAGGATCTTAACTTGAGGTAACAAAGATGGATGGAGTTTCTTGCCTCGTACGATTTCGAAATCTCCTACACTCCGGGCAAAGGCAACGTAGTGGCAGACGCGTTGAGCCGAAAGAAATTGACCCTAAGCCCGTTGTTTGTTGAAAGATAAAGCCTAGAGTTTATAGCCAGCTTCGACTTTAGGCCTTCCTCCGATTTCGTACCAGGCTTGCTAGCATCTCTCGAAGTGCGCCCAACTTTAGTGGATTCAGTAGGGACAGCACAACGCGAAGACCCTCAGCTTGTGGAAACAATTGATAGGCTAATTAGGGGTGAGACTTCAAGTCACCTCAACAGATACTCCATCGATGATAAGGGTTTGCTAAGGCTAGACGGAAGACTATGCGTCCCACAGACAAAAGATTTAATAAAGAAGGTTCTCGAGGAAGCACATCACTCCAAGATGACGATACATCCAGGCGGAGATAAAATGTACAAAGATATAAAAAGGACTTTCTTCTGGAACGGCATGAAAAAGGACGTGGCAGAATTCGTTTCTAAGTGTATGGTGTGCCAACAGGTTAAGGCGGAACAGAAAAAGCCTGGCGGACTGCTACATCCTTTGGAGGTCCCGCAGTGGAAGTGGGATAGCATCTCAATGGACTTCATCGATGGGCTGCCTAGGTCTAGGAGAGGCAACACTAGCATTTGGGTAATAGTGGATAGGCTTACTAAAAGCGCCCACTTTTTACCTGTCAAAAGCAAAAGAACTGCCTCATCCCTAGCATCACTTTACCTCAAGGAAATCATTCGACTCCATGGAATACCATCTAGCATTGTTAGTGACCGAGACCCCATCTTCACCAGTGAGTTTTGGCGGAGTCTGCAAGAAGCAGTAGGAACGCAGTTATGCTTGAGCACAGCCTATCATCCCCAAACCGATGGCCAAACAGAGAGAGTGAATAGAGTTTTGGAAGACCTTTTAAGGCTATGCGTCCTTGACTTCGGAGGGACATGGGAAGACCACCTTCCTTTGGTGGAATTTTCCTACAACAACAACTATCAAGCAACCATCAGAATGGCGCCCTTTGAACATTTATATGGAAGACCGTGCCGATCGCCCACTTGTTGGTGGGAGTCTACTGATAAGCTCATACTTGGACCAGATATGATCCGAGAGACTTCAGAGAAAGTAGACTTAATACGAAGAAGGATGAAGACGGCCCAAGACAGACAAAAGTCCTATGCCGACAAGAGAAGGACCGACCTTGAATTTGAGGTTGGAGACAGAGTTTTTCTCAAAGTATCACCACTAAGAAACGTTGTTCGTTTTGGAACCACAGGAAAACTGGCACCAAGGTTCGTTGGGCCATTCCCTATCATCGAGAAAATTGGGAAAATGGCCTATAGATTAGAGCTACCCGAGAAGTTGGCTGGAGTCCACAACGTTTTTCACGTTTCACATCTCCGAAAATGTCTACATGAGTCTGCTGAGGTGGTAGAGCCAAATATTCTCGAAGAGGCCGAAGTGGAACGCGAAGCAACCATAAGAAAAGTTCCAACCCGCATCTTAGGAACGGAAGTGAAGAAGCTACGCAACCGCGAAGTCAAGCTCGTCAAAATTCAGTGGAGCGACGCCGAGGAAGACGCGACTTGGGAAACTGAAGCTAGAATACGCACTGCCTACCCTTTTCTGTTCGAGGGTACATCCTTGATCTTTCATTTTCCTTAAGTTGCGCTTTTATCTATCTTTTTAGGTATATTTTCCTCGACCTTATCTTTTAGGTAGAAACCCTTTGGATGGAAACATGTAATTGAAACATGTTATGGATGACGGTTGCAAGTGGTTGCAAGTGATTGCTAGTGGTTGCTCGTGGTTGCATATACACACACAATCTAGGTTTTTGATCGGCTCAGTCACTTCATTTTGCATATGCATATATGTTTGCATTCGTATGTGGTTGAACTCTAATGTGTTGTCATATGGATGTTGCATTTGTATGAATGATTGTGCACTCATGTAGAATCAAGAATAGGAAAATTTGCATACATAATTGGATTCATGGCACTTACATAATTCGCATTAAGGAGGTCAACTGAATCAGTAGACCGCCTGATTTTGCATTAGGTAAGTACATATACACACACACTTCGCATATGGTCATGAAGCATTAGAAGTCTTTTAAGGACAATGGATGCTCGTGTTTGATGGATGAGTAGATGGATGATTGGATGTTAGGATATACATTTTCCTAAACTTGAAGATTTCGGGGACGAAATCCTTTTAAGTGCGGGAGAATGTAACACCCCGCGAATTCTATAACTGTGAAATTCACAAATTAAAGTATAATTAATTTCAAATCAAAGAACTAAGGGAAACGGGATACGCCATTGCGTTCATCTCGGAAAAATACGCGAAATAGAGTCCGAGTTTTCGAAAAACGGAGTCCGTATGAAGAAGATATGGCCTTCGGAAGTTTCTGAATTAAGTTTAAAATTCAAACAGAATAAAATAGCTCAGAAAATCAAGTTTAAATTCCAAAATGGGGCCCAATGGGCCAGGGCGGAAAAACACCCGCCTAAGGCACCCAGGTCGACTGGGCTGTCGACCTGGTCTAGCCAGGTCGACAGGGCTGTCGACAGGGCTGTCGACCTGGTCCAGAGCCAGGTCGAACCCAGCCCAACCTGGTTGGCCTATTCTATGTTGGTCGATTTTCTGTAGTCTGCTTTGTCATTAGGGCTAGGTGGCAGGCTCTAATTGGTCCCTCTTTCGAATGAATGGCTACGATCAATCCAAGCAACATCAATGGTCCTAATCAGTTCATAACCTCTATAAAAATGACCCTAGACTCACCCTAATCTATTCATTCAAAAATAAGAACAAAGCCGTCATGTTGCTGAGGAACGACTGAGAGTAGCCACCAATTGCAGAGAGGATTAGGAGGCAAATTCTAAGGCATAAAGCAACTTAATCAAATCAAATCAACAAGGAATCGCATCTCCAAAACCCTAAATTGGAGAATTCGCCATACAATTGTAAGTAGAGTATTTTTTTGGTATGAACAAATAATTGTGTTGGTTTGTATACTTGATTTGTGGCGATAAAGTAATTCATATTTGTGCGTTACTATGATTCTTATCGATTTGGAATATTGTATACGTTTGGATATTCTCGAATTATGTTATTCAATTATGAAAAACTACATGCGGTAGTTTTATGCAAGTATACGTTTGGAATATTCGCAAATTATGTAATCCATGTTGAAGCTACATGTATGTAGTTGATTAATTGAAATTCATGCAAGTTTGGGGTTTTGCTACTATGCCATCATAATGTGTATTTTTATACAAACATCATTTTTGTGAAGTAATTGGAATAAGTTTGGGTTATCATAGTCCATATGAAATTATGTTGAAAATTTGGCATCATGATCTATGTATTAAGTCATGCTTTTGTACTAGAAAACCTATTTGCAAACTTATGAATATGACTAGGCTATGATTGATATTTTGCATAAATGAAATCCATGTTAGGTCTATATTGTTAACAAGAATTGTATGATGACATATGTGGTACATAGCTAGGTTAGATTCAAAAATCCCTTTTGCAAGTTTGCATGACTAAAGTAAAAATCATGATTTCATGTTAGAAATATTTATGCCATGTGAATAGATTTAAAATCATGATTAAGTTGAACTATACTTTTGTGTTAGTAACAAAAGTAATCACCTTTGTAAACATGTAGTAATCTTATGAACATGATTTGCTTATGTTTGACATTATGCCTGAATAAAAATATAGGTTTATGTTGTAGTTAAGCCTATGTGTCAATAATAATATTCTTATCTCAACTACAAGTTTACATGCTTTGATTCATGTCCCTTATGCTTTCTGACCAAAGTATACATTACTACTACGCAAGTACACCAGTTACTATTTTGCAATTCCAACGTTATGTTGCAAGTTCATGCGTTCACATTTCCCTTTCTGTGTATGTACTCATGCTTTAAGCCTCCCCTTTTCCTCATGGCTAAGTTGGGCTTAAAAAGGGCTAAGCCCAACATATATATAATAAACGGACGTGTTAAACGGGGGAAAATAACGTTGGGTTAAATTAATTAATAAATGAAAACATAAAGTAGAAGGGCCCAAATTCAAGTATGGGTTGGGCCCATGATTGGTGTAACCTTTACACCATTAACTTAATAATGGGCCGCAAATATTTACATATAAGAAAATAAAGAAGAAAGACAAAATATGTAAATGTAGAACATACGATGTGTTTAACCCGAGGTTGGATTGAGTTGTGATGTAAACCTGCCCGGAACCGCTGTAATAACCCGGAAAATCTGGGCCAGTTTAAAATTTTTATGTTGGCAATTTTAGCGAATTTTGATTATTTAAAATGAATTATTTTAAATAATATCGACGTAAAATTTATTTTGAATATAGAATCGACGTATATATTATATACGCGTCGTCGTTAAATATAAATATTTATATATAATTATAAATAGAATTGAAAATGGCGCAGTAGTTCGAAAATTCGATTTCTAATTTCAAATGAATATACAGAATTCAATATAAGTCAGAATTGAACGAAACAAGAAATATTTGAATCTGTATAACTATATCTTTGTAACGAAGTTAACAAACTGAGATTTCATCTTAGAAATGATAAGATACGTCCAGTTGAAAATTCAGAATAGTCGCTATGGAATTTATATATATTTTATATAATATATAGCCCTTAAAAATAGCCGTTTTGCAAACGACCTCGGATTTTGACGAAACCAGTTTTGTTGGGTCCGTGATGTTAAGTTATTGCTAGATTCCAAATTTCATAATTTTTCGAATCAATATGTGAGCGTGGCAAAGGAAAACGCGTTTGACCAGCTTCAGTTGATTTTAATCGACTGGAAAATGGCCATTTTTCCAACGGTCTCAGAATTCGACGAAACTAGTTTTGTTAGGACCGTATCGTCAATACGAAGCTAGAAAATATTTTTCTGCAATTTATAGAGTTATTATGTGACCCCGGTAATTTGAAATGTACGTTTAAAATTCAATATAATGATTTAAATGTAAATTTAACGAAAACTGGTTGTAACAGCCAAATCAGCTTACGATACATATCCCATTGTGTTCAGAATGGGGGTAAAACGCTGTAGACGACAGTCGGTGGGCTCAATTTCGAGTTCGAATTTTAAAGTTGCTTTTTCGAAAGAAAAAAATAAAATAAATAAATAAATAAAAATAAAAAGGAACCCTCCTCTCTCCTCCTTAACTACTCAGCCCCCGTTGACCGATTCTAAAAAAAAAAAAAAAAAAAAAAAAGGGAGAAAACCCGATCTGCTCGTCGCCCCACCTGGAGGACCTCGCCGCCGCCTAGGGCAGGCGCACCCCCTCCTACCTCCTGACCTCGCGCCTTCCTCTCCCCTCTCGCTCATCTCCTTCCTCCCTTCGAATCGAAGACGCAAACGCCAGAGCCTCCCCCCCCACAGTGATGACCGCCGACGAATTGAAGGCCGCCCCAACCCTCCGCCTCCTCCTGCCGCCGACATCGATGCCCTTTTGTTTTCTTCGTGATGCAGTAAGTTTTTTTACTTTATTTTATCTTTATTTTAATTCTTAAGACTGGTTTTTCAAAACATTTTAAAAAAACTGATTATGTTTAAGAATAAAAAAAAAAACTAAAAATGTTTAAAAAGTTAAAAACTGGTTTTTTTTACAAATTTAGAAACTGATTTTTTTATTTTAAACTTTAAAAGAAGAAAAACTGAATTGATTTTTAAAAAAAAGAAAAACCTGAATTGATTTTTAAAAAGAAAAAACTGAATAGATTTTTAAAAGATATGAAAGCAGTTTTTTTAAAAGATATGAAAACAGTTTTTTTAAAAGATATAAAAGCAGTTTTTAAAAGATATGAAAACAGTTTTTTTAAAAGATATGAAAGCAGTTTTTTAAAAGATATGAAAACAGTTTTTTTAAAAGATATGAAAGCAGTTTTTAAAAGATATGAAAACAGTTTTTTTAAAAGATATGAAAGCAGTTCTTAAAAGATATGAAAACAGTTTTTTTTAAAAGATATGAAAACAGTTTTTTTAAAAGATATGAAAGCAGTTTTTTAAAAGATATAAAAACAGATTTTTAAAAGATATGAAAGCAGTTTTTTAAAAGATATAAAAACAGATTTTTAAAAGATATAAAAGCAGTTTTTAAAAGATATAAAAACAGATTTTAAAAGGTATTGAAAACTGATTTTTAAAAGGTATTGAAAACTGATTTCTTTAGAGATAAAAATCATATTTTTATATATTGAAAGTCGAGATAAAAATCAGATTTTTATATATTGAATAGCATCGTAAAAAAAATTCGATTTTTACATATGTAGTGAAAGCGGACAACGAAAGCGACGAAAGGCGAGTAGGCGAAGATTTCTATCAATGAAGTGCTGTGGAGATAGGATAGCTA
Organism: Allium sativum; assembly: GCA_030737875.1. NCBI lineage: Eukaryota > Viridiplantae > Streptophyta > Magnoliopsida > Asparagales > Amaryllidaceae > Allium > Allium sativum. Next base: position 627,965,641 of record CM060921.1, on the reverse strand, counting down.
TAGGTGAGAATTTCTCACCTTTCAATTTATTTTTCTAGTTATATATATATATACTAGGATGCAGACGGTGCTTAGTAGCACCCGACACAATCGTCCACAGACCATGGACTTGTTTGTTTGGTTGCATAGATTAGTTGAATTATTTGTTTGAAATGAATTGAATTGTTTGGTGAGAAGAAATTGATTTGATTGATGTGTGAATGGCGTGGGCCTTCACTAGACCGGGGATAAGGCTAGGCCTTGTCCCGTTTCTAGTATCGTGCCGTTATGCCGCCGAAATTTTCTAAAATGTGTTAGAAAATAAAAATATCATTTTATTGTGTAAATGAATTGAATAGAAATTCATAGGTTGAAATAAAATGTTTTGTCGTTAAAAATATAATTTTTAACGTGAATGTGAATAAATGAATAGTTATAAACAAATCGGCCGATTTGTTTGTATATACACTGATTTGACTGATATTGATTGGGTCGATAAATTTTACACATCGCCCAACTGCACGAATAAAAATCTGTGTTTGATTGTTTGAAACCCCACACGGGTGTTGGGATGAAATTTGAAGTTCACTCATCCTGATTGATTAAATATGTCGATCGATTGATTGACAGGCTGTTATAAGCATTGAATATCTATATTTGATGCTTATACAGTGTAGTGCACTTTGGTTGATGGTTGATTATTTTTCAATGCTATGATATACATGTGTTGTATGAAAATCCATATAATTAACTTTATATGGTAATTGATTGGGCCTCATTCCAGTTTTAAAATAGAAATATTTGAAAAAGAAATATTTGAAATAGAATATTTGAAAATAGAACTTTATGAAGCCGTGTTGATTAGATTGACGCCATTTTGACGTGAACGATATTTATATCGATTTTATTCATTTTAAAATGAATATTGAAAAGTGACTTCGAAGTCGAATATTTCGAAATGAATTGAATTGAAAACGGTTTCGAAATGAATTGAATTGAAAACGGTTTCGAAATGAATTGAATTGAAAACGATTTCGAAATGAATTGAATTGAAAACGATTTCGAAATGAATTGAATTGAAAACGATTTCGAAATGAATTGAATTGAAAACGATTTCGAAATGAATTGAATTGAAAACGATTTCGAAATGAATTGAATTGAAAACGATTTCGAAATGAATTGAATTGAAAACGATTTCGAAATGAATTAAATTGAAAACGATTTCGAGATGAATTGAATTGAAAACGATTTCAAATTGAATTGAAATTTGAAATGAATAGAAAGGAATTTTGAAACGAATTTATAAAGAAGAATTCAATTTCGATTTGAATTGAAATGGAAGTTGAAATTGCTTTTGAAAACGAATTTAAAACTATTTATATAATTCGTTTTAAATAGAAATCGACGAAGTATATATTATATATATTATATATATAATATAATGGCCTGAATAGAACGCGCCGCGCCGCGGCAGTTCGTGAATTTCGACCATTTATTTCAAACGGACATTACGGGAGATCCGACCGTCGGATTCTCCTAAAACCGGAACCGTTGGGTTCGTATCGAAAAGAGCTTTCTAAAGAATATTAGAAATTAGAAATCTAACGGTTGGATTTGGAATTATGTCCAAATCAAATTCGAAAAAGGTCGCTGTAAGTGCAGTTCGATGGCCATTGTTGGAAATCGACTGTACGGGCCTTGATAAAATTATTAAAAATAGTAATAATTTGTGTAAAATCATAAGAAATGATTTAGAAAGAATTGGGATGAAAAACTCCATATTTGAAAAGATAAAAATAGATTTTTATCGAAATGAACTAGTTTTGAACTAGAAATATAATTCTATTTATTTTTAAATAAATAAATTGAATTTGAAAAAGGGTTTTAAAAATAACCAAAATTTCCAATGATTGCATTGGAGTGGATTTGAATCGAAATTGTCTTCGGAATATTTCGATGTTGGAATTCGTGATTATACATATGTTGTTATGGAAATTTGAAAGATATATATTTATATCGTTATTTCCAATACGACATTTGTTGGTCGTAGAATTTGATATTGAATATAAGCCGGGATATTTTTCTATTCAGAGCCTTGTATTGAATATCAAATGTGATTTGGGTTTGTCGTGAATGGTGTCTTCACTAACACTGTTCTTGAACCCAGTTGAGAAAAGATTAAATCTTTTATTTAGATTTAATGAAGTGTACCAATTAAATAATATTTAATTGGAATTGAATCGATATTGATTTTTGGGTTTATCGTGAACAGTGTTTTAAACAACACTTGTTCTTTAACCTGATAATTAATGAATGTGATTTTGGGTTTATCGTGAACTGTGTTTTTAAATGACACGGATTCTTTAACCCAGTCGAAGATTAAAACTAAGTGGAGTTTTAATGAATCTTTAATTAGATTGAAATGATCGAAAATGGAGTATCACCAGTTTTGCTCCAGGCGATAGTTAAATCTTTAATTAGATTTGAACGTGAAATGGTAATTGAATTTACCGATAACACTGTGGTGTTAGATATGAAGTATTCACAGTTTTACTTCATGGGATGAATAGGTTGGGATTGGGAAATTATAACAAATGATTACTTCGGTAAGGTTCGCTAATCCCGACTAGTTTGAATTGATATTCAAAAGTTGATTAAAGAATAAATTCAAGAATTTATCTTTGATAAAATTAATGGGAACCTTTCCCTATGAATGTGAAATTAGAAACTAACTGTCGGTTAGCTAAGTAGAATGGTTTTCTGGATATTGATCTGATGTTGGTTTCGGCCTTCGGGGTTAATATTTGGGAAATTATTCTCTTGATTAATTTACGGTTAGTGACTGATGAATTGGAATGAGGCGTATGTTGTGTTTGTGTAACACTTTTATAATATATACGCGAGTTATTCGGAAAGACCGGGTTTATCCCATTCTGAATAACTGATACGACGATAAGTCGAAGATGAAGACGGTGGTCGAAGACCGGAGGTCTTCACGTCGTTTGGGTGATAACTGATGATCTTGATTGGGCTGTACACCCAAGAAGATGGAAACAGTTAGTGATCGTCCAGACGTACTTGGAGATCGATGGATATGCGGGGTACTAGGTGCCTCCGGTTTCGTTCAGACCCAGAACGGACTTGTAAATGGACTGTGTGTCTGACATCGGATTTCATTCTGTGTGACTGATATCGGTTGCATAGGATGGTTTGCCTGTGTGGCATGCTAAGATGCAAATGATCAAGGCTTCTGTTGAAAAGCAAAGTCTTGTGGTGATGATCAAAGCAAGGCCTTTGTGGCGTAGCTTTGTGTAACGTTTACTTCGCGTGTTTCACACCCGGTATGAACCAAAAACGGGAGACGGACATCAGGGAGGACTTGCGTTTCTTTCTAGCTAAAAGTGGCGTCAGTGGTTTTACACGCCCTGACGAGTTTGACTTATGTGGTTGTTGCTGTTGCGAGGCGCCTCGGATTGATCGGTCGTTCTCGAACCGATGGAGTCATTCGTTGGCTCGTTTGCGCCCCAAAGGGCGGGGAGACGTATTGTTCAGGCATAATAATCCACATCGGTGGACCGGCCCTGACGATCCAGGGGGCAGTTGCGGCTGTTCCTGAGACATGGTAGGCTAGATTGTCTCGAATCGGTTGAGGACTATCTTTTGCCTCGGTTCATAGATGGAAATCCAATTTCCAAATACGTGACATTTGCGGTTTTAATTGTAAAACTAGTATGGCGACATGATATATGGTACCCATGCCGCCTATGATTGATACTTATGATTTGAAGTTGTTTTATACACTATGCACTTATAATAGTATCAAATGATTTGTTTTAGACGTATCAAGCATGCTTTGGCTGTTATAAGGGAAAACCCTATCCCCCGGCTTGCGTTGCATTGTGTGATAGGACCTGGGTCTTATAACAGCTTCATTTTTCTTTATTTAGCATTGCGCTGTTTGTTTTATGCACTGGTATTCTTGGGAGGAAACCCGTTCCGTGTTATACGGCGTGGTCCCTTGATTTACCTAATGATTTAAAATAAAGAATTAATAACTGTTTTAGTTCTCACACCAGTCACATGACTGACCTGGAGTTTATTGTTTTAACCTAAACTCTGGGTGCCCCTATTTTGACACGGGCAGCTAGTAGTTTTGGTTTTGCAGATTTATATTCACAGGATCCTGGTTTACAGCTGGAACGGTATCCGGAAAGCTTTGTATCCGTATATCTCTTCTAGTTGTGTATTTTATTACTTTCCGCTGCTATGTATTTAAATGTAATTTAAATCTCTGATATTTCTGTGTAATATTCATTTTTACTCTGTATATTCTTGTAATCTGATGCATTGTTGTAATATACAGTGAAATGTTCTTCTGTATGCGTTCTGTTGTGGTTTGTTCTCGAACTATCCGACGCTTTCCTTTACGGGGAAGTTTCGGGTTTTCACAGTTGGTATCAGAGCTTTGGTTTACAAAGCTCAGAGAACAAGGCACATTAGAACCGTACGAAAGAATTCATCAGATATTGGATTAGTAATATCCAATTAGAATGACTCGTTAGAGATGGGATCAGTAGTATCCTAGAACGAGTGTGAAGAGTATATTTTTTAAAATGAAAACAAATTTTTGTTTTGAAAATTTAAATCAATTATTCGTATTTGATTATCTATTTATATTGAGTTGGACAATCCAGTATATATAGGTTTTGCGTATACGTCTGATCCGCGTGTATTCAAAGTTTTAATATATTGGGTAGATATAGAATCACATTCTAGTTGCTCGGGGATGATTCTGATAATGCTGCAGCGTTACCAGTATTTATTTTCGAGTGACGAAGGTGTGATATCTACATATTTCCATTAGGCTGGTGTGAGAACCAAAATTAGATAGGGCTTATTGTTGTGATTTGGCATTAAAAACATGATTTTTTGTGTATGTACCAAAGTTATGGATTTGAAACTCTAATTCACTAATTGATTGATGTTTGTGTTGTTTGTTTATTTGTTTGCTAATTTTAACCATTTAGTCTAATTGAACCAAATATTGAACTATATTGATAATTGGTCGCATTTGCTTGCACATACATATACTTATATTGAACAGGTCATAGCAAGGAGGCTAGAGCAGAGAATAAAATTTGTTTGCCCGACAAATAGGTACATGTTTACTACATAATTTCCTGTTTTGTTTGGGTGATGATGATTTTGTGAGCCTATTGGCTAGCCGCTTGGCTTTTTCTTTTTCTTTTTGAGATCTGAAGGACCGGGGAAGCTATTTGAAATTCCCCGATGCTCCCGGTGCAGGGGAGGTTATGGCGAAATTTTTCGAAAATTTAGGGTGTTAGCCAAATTTTTGAAATTTTGAAAATTCTCAGAAACTGAAAAGTTGGAGAATGGAAGCCAGATCGAACGTTGAGCGGAATAATCAAACCACTTTCGACTTTGTTCCTTTTCGGGGACGAAAAGTTTTAAGTGGGGGAGATTGTAATAACCCGGAAAATCTGGGCCAGTTTAAAATTTTTATGTTGGCAATTTTAGCGAATTTTGATTATTTAAAATGAATTATTTTAAATAATATCGACGTAAAATTTATTTTGAATATAGAATCGACGTATATATTATATACGCGTCGTCGTTAAATATAAATATTTATATATAATTATAAATAGAATTGAAAATGGCGCAGTAGTTCGAAAATTCGATTTCTAATTTCAAATGAATATACAGAATTCAATATAAGTCAGAATTGAACGAAACAAGAAATATTTGAATCTGTATAACTATATCTTTGTAACGAAGTTAACAAACTGAGATTTCATCTTAGAAATGATAAGATACGTCCAGTTGAAAATTCAGAATAGTCGCTATGGAATTTATATATATTTTATATAATATATAGCCCTTAAAAATAGCCGTTTTGCAAACGACCTCGGATTTCGACGAAACCAGTTTTGTTGGGTCCGTGATGTTAAGTTATTGCTAGATTCCAAATTTCATAATTTTTCGAATCAATATGTGAGCGTGGCAAAGGAAAACGCGTTTGACCAGCTTCAGTTGATTTTAATCGACTGGAAAATGGCCATTTTTCCAACGGTCTCAGAATTCGACGAAACTAGTTTTGTTAGGACCGTATCGTCAATACGAAGCTAGAAAATATTTTTCTGCAATTTATAGAGTTATTATGTGACCCCGGTAATTTGAAATGTACGTTTAAAATTCAATATAATGATTTAAATGTAAATTTAACGAAAACTGGTTGTAACAGCCAAATCAGCTTACGATACATATCCCATTGTGTTCAGAATGGGGGTAAAACGCTGTAGACGACAGTCGGTGGGCTCAATTTCGAGTTCGAATTTTAAAGTTGCTTTTTCGAAAGAAAAAAATAAAATAAATAAATAAATAAAAATAAAAAGGAACCCTCCTCTCTCCTCCTTAACTACTCAGCCCCCGTTGACCGATTCTAAAAAAAAAAAAAAAAAAAAAAGGGAGAAAACCCGATCTGCTCGTCGCCCCACCTGGAGGACCTCGCCGCCGCCTAGGGCAGGCGCACCCCCTCCTACCTCCTGACCTCGCGCCTTCCTCTCCCCTCTCGCTCATCTCCTTCCTCCCTTCGAATCGAAGACGCAAACGCCAGAGCCTCCCCCCCCCACAGTGATGACCGCCGACGAATTGAAGGCCGCCCCAACCCTCCGCCTCCTCCTGCCGCCGACATCGATGCCCTTTTGTTTTCTTCGTGATGCAGTAAGTTTTTTTACTTTATTTTATCTTTATTTTAATTCTTAAGACTGGTTTTTCAAAACATTTTAAAAAAACTGATTATGTTTAAGAATAAAAAAAAAACTAAAAATGTTTAAAAAGTTAAAAACTGATTTTTTTTACAAATTTAGAAACTGATTTTTTTATTTTAAACTTTAAAAGAAGAAAAACTGAATTGATTTTTAAAAAAAAGAAAAACCTGAATTGATTTTTAAAAAGAAAAAACTGAATAGATTTTTAAAAGATATGAAAGCAGTTTTTTTAAAAGATATGAAAACAGTTTTTTTAAAAGATATAAAAGCAGTTTTTAAAAGATATGAAAACAGTTTTTTTAAAAGATATGAAAGCAGTTTTTTAAAAGATATGAAAACAGTTTTTTTAAAAGATATGAAAGCAGTTTTTAAAAGATATGAAAACAGTTTTTTTAAAAGATATGAAAGCAGTTCTTAAAAGATATGAAAACAGTTTTTTTTAAAAGATATGAAAACAGTTTTTTTAAAAGATATGAAAGCAGTTTTTTAAAAGATATAAAAACAGATTTTTAAAAGATATGAAAGCAGTTTTTTAAAAGATATAAAAACAGATTTTTAAAAGATATAAAAGCAGTTTTTAAAAGATATAAAAACAGATTTTAAAAGGTATTGAAAACTGATTTTTAAAAGGTATTGAAAACTGATTTCTTTAGAGATAAAAATCATATTTTTATATATTGAAAGTCGAGATAAAAATCAGATTTTTATATATTGAATAGCATCGTAAAAAAAATTCGATTTTTACATATGTAGTGAAAGCGGACAACGAAAGCGACGAAAGGCGAGTAGGCGAAGATTTCTATCAATGAAGTGCTGTGGAGATAGGATAGCTATAGGTGAGAATTTCTCACCTTTCAATTTATTTTTCTAGTTATATATATATATACTAGGATGCAGACGGTGCTTAGTAGCACCCGACACAATCGTCCACAGACCATGGACTTGTTTGTTTGGTTGCATAGATTAGTTGAATTATTTGTTTGAAATGAATTGAATTGTTTGGTGAGAAGAAATTGATTTGATTGATGTGTGAATGGCGTGGGCCTTCACTAGACCGGGGATAAGGCTAGGCCTTGTCCCGTTTCTAGTATCGTGCCGTTATGCCGCCGAAATTTTCTAAAATGTGTTAGAAAATAAAAATATCATTTTATTGTGTAAATGAATTGAATAGAAATTCATAGGTTGAAATAAAATGTTTTGTCGTTAAAAATATAATTTTTAACGTGAATGTGAATAAATGAATAGTTATAAACAAATCGGCCGATTTGTTTGTATATACACTGATTTGACTGATATTGATTGGGTCGATAAATTTTACACATCGCCCAACTGCACGAATAAAAATCTGTGTTTGATTGTTTGAAACCCCACACGGGTGTTGGGATGAAATTTGAAGTTCACTCATCCTGATTGATTAAATATGTCGATCGATTGATTGACAGGCTGTTATAAGCATTGAATATCTATATTTGATGCTTATACAGTGTAGTGCACTTTGGTTGATGGTTGATTATTTTTCAATGCTATGATATACATGTGTTGTATGAAAATCCATATAATTAACTTTATATGGTAATTGATTGGGCCTCATTCCAGTTTTAAAATAGAAATATTTGAAAAAGAAATATTTGAAATAGAATATTTGAAAATAGAACTTTATGAAGCCGTGTTGATTAGATTGACGCCATTTTGACGTGAACGATATTTATATCGATTTTATTCATTTTAAAATGAATATTGAAAAGTGACTTCGAAGTCGAATATTTCGAAATGAATTGAATTGAAAACGGTTTCGAAATGAATTGAATTGAAAACGGTTTCGAAATGAATTGAATTGAAAACGATTTCGAAATGAATTGAATTGAAAACGATTTCGAAATGAATTGAATTGAAAACGATTTCGAAATGAATTGAATTGAAAACGATTTCGAAATGAATTGAATTGAAAACGATTTCGAAATGAATTGAATTGAAAACGATTTCGAAATGAATTGAATTGAAAACGATTTCGAAATGAATTAAATTGAAAACGATTTCGAGATGAATTGAATTGAAAACGATTTCAAATTGAATTGAAATTTGAAATGAATAGAAAGGAATTTTGAAACGAATTTATAAAGAAGAATTCAATTTCGATTTGAATTGAAATGGAAGTTGAAATTGCTTTTGAAAACGAATTTAAAACTATTTATATAATTCGTTTTAAATAGAAATCGACGAAGTATATATTATATATATTATATATATAATATAATGGCCTGAATAGAACGCGCCGCACCGCGGCAGTTCGTGAATTTCGACCATTTATTTCAAACGGACATTACGGGAGATCCGACCGTCGGATTCTCCTAAAACCGGAACCGTTGGGTTCGTATCGAAAAGAGCTTTCTAAAGAATATTAGAAATTAGAAATCTAACGGTTGGATTTGGAATTATGTCCAAATCAAATTCGAAAAAGGTCGCTGTAAGTGCAGTTCGATGGCCATTGTTGGAAATCGACTGTACGGGCCTTGATAAAATTATTAAAAATAGTAATAATTTGTGTAAAATCATAAGAAATGATTTAGAAAGAATTGGGATGAAAAACTCCATATTTGAAAAGATAAAAATAGATTTTTATCGAAATGAACTAGTTTTGAACTAGAAATATAATTCTATTTATTTTTAAATAAATAAATTGAATTTGAAAAAGGGTTTTAAAAATAACCAAAATTTCCAATGATTGCATTGGAGTGGATTTGAATCGAAATTGTCTTCGGAATATTTCGATGTTGGAATTCGTGATTATACATATGTTGTTATGGAAATTTGAAAGATATATATTTATATCGTTATTTCCAATACGACATTTGTTGGTCGTAGAATTTGATATTGAATATAAGCCGGGATATTTTTCTATTCAGAGCCTTGTATTGAATATCAAATGTGATTTGGGTTTGTCGTGAATGGTGTCTTCACTAACACTGTTCTTGAACCCAGTTGAGAAAAGATTAAATCTTTTATTTAGATTTAATGAAGTGTACCAATTAAATAATATTTAATTGGAATTGAATCGATATTGATTTTTGGGTTTATCGTGAACAGTGTTTTAAACAACACTTGTTCTTTAACCTGATAATTAATGAATGTGATTTTGGGTTTATCGTGAACTGTGTTTTTAAATGACACGGATTCTTTAACCCAGTCGAAGATTAAAACTAAGTGGAGTTTTAATGAATCTTTAATTAGATTGAAATGATCGAAAATGGAGTATCACCAGTTTTGCTCCAGGCGATAGTTAAATCTTTAATTAGATTTGAACGTGAAATGGTAATTGAATTTACCGATAACACTGTGGTGTTAGATATGAAGTATTCACAGTTTTACTTCATGGGATGAATAGGTTGGGATTGGGAAATTATAACAAATGATTACTTCGGTAAGGTTCGCTAATCCCGACTAGTTTGAATTGATATTCAAAAGTTGATTAAAGAATAAATTCAAGAATTTATCTTTGATAAAATTAATGGGAACCTTTCCCTATGAATGTGAAATTAGAAACTAACTGTCGGTTAGCTAAGTAGAATGGTTTTCTGGATATTGATCTGATGTTGGTTTCGGCCTTCGGGGTTAATATTTGGGAAATTATTCTCTTGATTAATTTACGGTTAGTGACTGATGAATTGGAATGAGGCGTATGTTGTGTTTGTGTAACACTTTTATAATATATACGCGAGTTATTCGGAAAGACCGGGTTTATCCCATTCTGAATAACTGATACGACGATAAGTCGAAGATGAAGACGGTGGTCGAAGACCGGAGGTCTTCACGTCGTTTGGGTGATAACTGATGATCTTGATTGGGCTGTACACCCAAGAAGATGGAAACAGTTAGTGATCGTCCAGACGTACTTGGAGATCGATGGATATGCGGGGTACTAGGTGCCTCCGGTTTCGTTCAGACCCAGAACGGACTTGTAAATGGACTGTGTGTCTGACATCGGATTTCATTCTGTGTGACTGATATCGGTTGCATAGGATGGTTTGCCTGTGTGGCATGCTAAGATGCAAATGATCAAGGCTTCTGTTGAAAAGCAAAGTCTTGTGGTGATGATCAAAGCAAGGCCTTTGTGGCGTAGCTTTGTGTAACGTTTACTTCGCGTGTTTCACACCCGGTATGAACCAAAAACGGGAGACGGACATCAGGGAGGACTTGCGTTTCTTTCTAGCTAAAAGTGGCGTCAGTGGTTTTACACGCCCTGACGAGTTTGACTTATGTGGTTGTTGCTGTTGCGAGGCGCCTCGGATTGATCGGTCGTTCTCGAACCGATGGAGTCATTCGTTGGCTCGTTTGCGCCCCAAAGGGCGGGGAGACGTATTGTTCAGGCATAATAATCCACATCGGTGGACCGGCCCTGACGATCCAGGGGGCAGTTGCGGCTGTTCCTGAGACATGGTAGGCTAGATTGTCTCGAATCGGTTGAGGACTATCTTTTGCCTCGGTTCATAGATGGAAATCCAATTTCCAAATACGTGACATTTGCGGTTTTAATTGTAAAACTAGTATGGCGACATGATATATGGTACCCATGCCGCCTATGATTGATACTTATGATTTGAAGTTGTTTTATACACTATGCACTTATAATAGTATCAAATGATTTGTTTTAGACGTATCAAGCATGCTTTGGCTGTTATAAGGGAAAACCCTATCCCCCGGCTTGCGTTGCATTGTGTGATAGGACCTGGGTCTTATAACAGCTTCATTTTTCTTTATTTAGCATTGCGCTGTTTGTTTTATGCACTGGTATTCTTGGGAGGAAACCCGTTCCGTGTTATACGGCGTGGTCCCTTGATTTACCTAATGATTTAAAATAAAGAATTAATAACTGTTTTAGTTCTCACACCAGTCACATGACTGACCTGGAGTTTATTGTTTTAACCTAAACTCTGGGTGCCCCTATTTTGACACGGGCAGCTAGTAGTTTTGGTTTTGCAGATTTATATTCACAGGATCCTGGTTTACAGCTGGAACGGTATCCGGAAAGCTTTGTATCCGTATATCTCTTCTAGTTGTGTATTTTATTACTTTCCGCTGCTATGTATTTAAATGTAATTTAAATCTCTGATATTTCTGTGTAATATTCATTTTTACTCTGTATATTCTTGTAATCTGATGCATTGTTGTAATATACAGTGAAATGTTCTTCTGTATGCGTTCTGTTGTGGTTTGTTCTCGAACTATCCGACGCTTTCCTTTACGGGGAAGTTACGGGTTTTCACAACCGCCCGGCTGTCCAGTAGTCACAACAATACCTATCCAATGTGGGAGGTTAAACATGGAGCCCAATAAGGACCCGAGGTTAGACTGAGTTGTGGCGTAAGACTGCCCGGAACCAACCGGCAACATGCAGCCACAACAATACCTGTCTAATGTGAGAGGTCAAGGCTTTAATAAGACAATTAAAGCTGAGTCAGGATTGTTAGGATTAAGTGGACTAAAAACTTAATCAAAATGAAACATGCTAGACTAAACGGACTAGTGGGGGTTAGGTTAGAAAACACTTAACCAACTTAGCATGTTGGCTAGAGATAGAAAACCTAGTAAACGGGGGACCCTTTTCAGCAGTAACCCTAGAAGGTGTATCAGGATACCCTGAAACTAGGCAGGGTGGGGCACGATTACTGGGCTGATTGTAAGAGGTCAAATCGACGGCGGTGGTGTAGCAGTGTAGGTTCTAACGGGGTGCGGGCGTGCACACACTCCGGCGCAGAAAAATAAGGTACTGGACACCAGTAGCATACCTGTGCACTCTAGGATTGTGTCGGGCCGCCACCATGGGACTTGATACACCCCATGGTGGGACCAGCATAGGTAACTACAACATCAGGGGCCGTAAGACACATGTAACTATGCGAGTAGGAGCCGATCATCATAGAATGGATCACTTCACCCTGATTATGGGGTGCCAGTTGGGAACTAGTTTATATGGGTTCAGAGATTAACATGGGGTACGATAGTATATTCGACCCTAGACAACTTAACCAAGTTTATAGTGCTTTCCCACTTCTTGTTTGTACTTATCATACCCAGTTCTTTATTCATAGACAGAATAGTACTAGACTTACTCAGGCTTTATGTCTGACTCTACTTTTCTTTCGTCTTCTTTTCTTCCTGTTCCCCCCCCCCCAGGTCCACAGGGAGGGAACACAGCAGCTTGACCAGCCTTAATATCCAGCTTGAAGAGGAGAAATGTATTTCTTGGACCTTTTCGTTTTGAACTATGGCTTTGGACAACCACTATGGGGCTTTTGCAGTTTTATCTATGTTTTCTTTATGCTTCTTTAAATAATGTAATCAAGACAGATTATGAAAGTGTTATGCTATGTTTTTGGAAAGGATGTAAGACAATCATGGTGATGTTGTTGTAACACGTATTTGCTTTTATGAAATAAAAGTTGTTGTTTTTCCGCTGTTTACAAATATGTGTTCTTATATCTGTCTTGTATATCTGTGACTTATACTTATAAACCTCCACCAAAATTAGGGCATTCCCTTTGAGAGTGACCCTAACGGAGGTGGGGTGTTTCAGAGATTATTGCTTTTCACTTTTATACTAAAAAAATGAGACGGAAGACAAATGAACGTGAGATTTGATATTATGCGTTAATTTTAATTAAATATTAATTATTATGATTAATCATAATAAATTATTAAAAATAAAAAATAACCATTGATTATAGATAATAATTAGTAGTTATAATTTGTTTATTAACAATCACTGGTGCGAACCCATGCTACGCACACTGGTTTAATTCTATAATTTTTGAGAATATAACAATTTAGTTTCTATTATTTATATTTGTTGAAAATTTCAGCCTTTTAAATTGGGACTCTAGACTAAAATTTAAATTCACTGTGTGCATACTAAATGTTTTTTTTACTACATATACTACACCGAAGGACACTAAACACTGCAAAGCAGAAAATAGGCATATATACGAAAGCTAAATTAGCAAAAAAAAGTGCTTAGTCAAAAAGCTAATTCATCACATGTAATAGTGTATCTTCATTATAAATAACATAAAAAATTCACCTAACTTCAAATGTGTTTACACTGCTTTCAAATATGTCTGGTATAACAAATTAAAGCAATCCACGTAAACAAAAATACAAACGGATCAATCAAAGTAATCTGCATAAACCAAAAGACAAACGGATCAAACCTTCAGTAGGTGCATAATAATATAATATTGCAAATTTATTTCACAACATATTCTACAATATCTTCCAAAAAGTAAATTAAACTTTGTACATTATTGGTCCATTTGTTGGTTGTTCCGTTGGACGCTTTGACCAACATAATCTATTAACGGCTGTTCTATTGAACGCTTTGACCTGCATAAAAGATGCAAAATATTTTCCATTGGTATAATTGTACACAAAATGAAAATATTACTCTAGAATGCTCCTATTTTGGACATGATGTTTTAGCATACCAAAAAAATTAACTACACAGTCCACTTTTCATCCATAGGAGGGACTAATTTAACATTTAATACAAAAAATAATGCTTCTTAGTAAATAAATAAAGTAAAACTGCAATATATTGTACACATTACATTGTACATTACTGTTATTTTTATCTTATCCTTGCCTTTTTGGAAGTGAATAATAGATCATACCGTAATATAGACTATAACATGTATTTTATAATCTGCATGTGATATTTAACCGAGAAGTAGCTAGGCATCCATGGTGCTTCATTAACTACTTAGTAATGCATGCTCGGACTATAAGAAAAGTATGGATTTTCGACGGCTGTCAGCGGTCGGCGGCCGTCGGAAATCTCCATCGCAAATTAAGGCGTTGGTAAACAGGTTTTCCGATGGCTATTGACACAACTCGTCGTTCACGTTTCCTACGGCTTTAATCCATTGGTAACGATTTCCGATGTTTTCGATGGTCGTCGACAGCCATCGAAAACCGTTACTATATTTAACCAATACACCATTCTTTGTTGTTGGAAACCGTTGGACATTCAAGAACCCAGAAGCCGTCGGGAGCCATTGGAAATACTGCATATTTTTTTTGTATTTCAGCTACTGTTTAGCCTACTAGCACACATTTATCTCAAATCATCATACTAGACCATCAGTATATAACTAGCAATCAAAAATTCATGCAAAACACAACGTATGTACAAAAAATATGAAAAATAAAAAAAATAACATAAATATGTACAAAATACATAAATCACCATCAAATCAACAAAACATACAACAAGTCTACAACATCGACCGTACCGAAACATGTCTACCGTCATAATGCATACAGACCAAAGTCATACCCATACCATAGGCATAGTAACCCAGTTGTTAGACCAAAAAATGGCACTAATATCCAATTGTCTAGGATTTGTAGATAACATCTTGGAATAATAATCTAAAAATAGAGAAAAAGCAATCAACACACAAGATTTATAGTGTTTCGGCATTAACGAGCCTACATCCCCTTTACAATTTTTCATTCGATAGATAATTACAATTACAACGAGTAGCATCATTCCAACACTCGATTACAATGAATTTATCTCTCTGAATTCATTGTTCTTCATCTAAGAAGAAGGTGATTTCTTACACTGAGGTGGTGCGGCCGCGAAAGATGTCAGGAATCGAAATGCAAAAAGACCCCTTCAATTGTGTGCAAAATCATGTTTTATATGCATAGTGTTGGTTAGGGAGGAGTGGCCACATGGCAGCATCAGGGAGGACTTCGAAAGTAATGGAGATAGTGGAGAAATGAGCTTCATTTCATGAGAAACATGTGGCATCTGGTCCCCTTTATTAGGCATGAAATTCGGCCCTTATTTGAATGGGCATAACCACTTCAAGGCCTCCGAATAGGGCTGCTAATTGCGAACAGGGAGGCTCTTGGGCGGTGCGAGCCAAAAAGATCCGATGATCAGTTTCGTAACACTAACAGATCGGGTCCTCCTTGTACGAACCGAAACGGAGCTTGTCAAAGTCCAAGTCTGTGTGTGCAGCGTCAACTTGAGGCTGGTCAGGGTTTTGTTTCATCCGACCCGAGCCGATGGTATCTGCGAAGACCATTCAATGTGTGCAGTTGGCATGGGATCGGGTTCATCTAGAGCGATCCGATCCGGAGACAGTCACATGTTAGTAGTTCAGAAGCAAAGTTATTCCAGTTCGTAGAATAGGCTAGGGTCGGGTCCTTCCTATCCGAACTATTCCCCTCAATCTGAATCGTTTGGGGAATAAGGCAAACTTTCTTCATTTGAATCGATCCAAGGGCTGCGATTCAACCTGAGGGGATAGACCCGATCCGGGATTTGATCAACATAATAATCCAAGTTTCCAACATCTCGTCACTTCATCCAAGCTTTGGATGGTCTGGTCACAAAGTAGGCTAACATTTTACCCCCCCCCCCCCCCAAGGAACGTCTTATCGCAGATGAGATTTCCTCTGAATAAGTTTAAGTGAATCTTTCTGGAATGTCATCCATTCTTGTGAAGGCATTATCAGCTTGTCGTGTCCTCTTGGAGGTTTCTGATTTTTCGACTCTTCTTTGTAAAGATGGATTGTCATATATCGCACTGCTTCTATGGGTGTTCAACGGGTCATATTCTATAGCCAAAGTGGACAAAATGATCAAGTAATTGTTTACACAAGTCGAACGAAGGGGGTCAACTCTTTCACCATAAGTCGTGCTGGATCATTGGCTCCCGAATGTGATTTCACACACACAGGTCATTTCCAAGTGTTGTCGTCTTCCTACACAATTCAAGTGCATGCTGAATCTGATTTTCTTTTATGTACGAGCCAAATATGGAGTAGTAATCCAAGTCATAGGGTTGTATCAGAATTTTCGGGCCTTGAGCTAGCATCTGGCTTATTGGGATACAATGCTTCAGAATTGGCATATGGATCTGTCGTTTTAATTATGCCTTACATCTTATTTTCAATACTTCCATTAACATAGCACACACAAAAAATACTTCAAAAATTCAATTGTCAATTATTGTCGTAATTCAACATTCAAATGTTTGTTTCAAATCCAAACTATATCATTAATCCAACTTTATTTTAGACTTTTCCCAACACAGTAAACAAAAGGGTATAAGAACATGAAAAATACAGGTACACGAAAATTCGCAGCCATGATGTACTGAAGTCAGAGCTGGCCCAGGCGACAGCCCACCAAACCCATCGGTTGGGGCAACCCACTAGGTCGAGGAAACATATTACATATTTTAGTTTTTCTTTATTAGCATTTAAATATCTAGATATCAAAGCTGGAGCAAAGAAATGAATAGTCCAGTGGTAAGTGTGGTTGCTTTTGATAAAGTGAGCAGGGTTTGATTCATGTCTTCAACAACATGGTTTCTATACAAAAAATGCCCTGTTTTGAAAAAAAAACCTGCCCCACATTAGCATAGTGGGTTGGGGCGTCAAATTGCCTGGGCCAGCACTGACTGAAGTCCATACAGACGTTGATCTGATCCAAATCCATGTAGCCGAGCCTCTATCCTTGGTTTTTCCTTTCGTGTAAAACTTGAACCTAGTTCTGTTTGGAGTATACAAGTACACTTTGTGTAAACTTAGTTATGGAGCTATCTGAGTTTAGGTTATATACTTTGGGAAATAATGAAACAAATCTTTTTTTTATTACTGAACGTGAAGGCGATAATTTGACCAGATCTTATATTAAGTTCAGTTGTTTATATTTTTGCTTTGTCACCAAATTTTGTTTTGAAAGCTTAAGCTATGTACATTTTTATAATATCACCAAATTTTGGAGTACGGTTCATGCGAGTTTGCTTTTTCCTGAAAGAATGAAACCCAACTTTTGCACCTGGTATTTGCGGTTTTTTTTGTATAAAAAAAGATTTTGTTAGATGTTGAACCTGACATGAAAATATACTCTTTTGTTAGTTGCTGTAGCATGGGCGTTGTAAGTACATATTTAACTAGAATCCTCCCATGCGTGTAAACATATAAAACTATGCAGTGAACATTGTATTATACCAAGTAGCGAACAGTGATTGTATAAATGTTTGGAAAATAATAATAAGCATCCGAACTAAAAAAAAAATTATCAATGTTTTGCTGCCAACGTTGGCATGCATTGCATGGTGACCAAACATATTGACGTTAACCTCTTGTTAACATCTTTTGCCTCTTGTGTATTCATATGCCCAGAATAATATTACTAAGCATAACAGTAGGGAACTTTTGTAAGGTAAGCAATGGGTTAATACATATAAATTAGAAACTATTGTATGGTGTAACTTGTATCTTTTGACAAAAGAGGATTATGCTTGTTGTACCATGCGCATGAACAACTTAATGGCTTATAATACCATGCGTTTTTTTATTTTTTCTCTAAAAAAAATGTTTCAAAAATTTTGAAATCAAACTTCGCTGTATTTGTACGTGTTTTAACCGTAATTTGTTTGTTTAGTTTGGTGAAATTTCGGTGTCGTTCTTTTTCAGTGTTGTAACAACCCGCTATTTTTTACCACCCAAATCGACAATAAACAACATATATCTAACATAAATTGCTCAAAATAACAGATTATTAATAAATGTTGAGTAAATACAAATCATATCAAAGAATCATAAACACAGAAAAACCAGAATAACTCATAGCAGATATAAATAAAATCTTAATAGTTCATGAAGCTACTATATAAACATAGTCTCCAAAACAAAGTACATAGCATTAAATCACTAGGACAAATACAACGTAATTCTCAAATACATAAGTCTGATAAAAGATAAACAGAAACAATAACCGTCTAACATAGATAGAACTGAAGAACAAACAGACAGGCAGCTAAAGCTCTGAATGGTCTCTAGTTCCAAGATAAATCACCAAAGGTTGTGGTACTCAAGCTGACCCAAGCATCATGCAAAACAAAATCACTCGGATCAGGACTAATATTCTCTTGCATGTAAATTAACTCGTATGAAATGTCATAGAAATGCAAAAGTAACATAAAGAATGTTTGGAATTCCATTCTTTAAGGATCCGTTAAACTAGATATCATATAATACAATATGTTATTATAATAGTGTCTACGGTAAATATACTATTGAAAATAGCATAAGCAGAATTACATTTACCCTTACACAGTTTATAAACATTATCGTAAACATTGCATATAAAACACTAGTAACAATCGGTGGATAATGATGCGCCGCTATACAACAACATCAAATCAAAATCGTAAGGGCTCGATCAGGATAATATGACAAGGCACGCGAGGAATATCCACGGTAGGATTCTACCGGATTGCGGATCCAGGCCGATGGTAACGCATAGCCGCGACTACCGCCCACCTCAAACAATACTCCAAATTCAGGGGTGTGCACCAATCAAATCACAAGGTAATAGATATGGTTTCGAAGAAGCATGTCCGATAAGAGTAGGTAACTGAATTGGCATAGGTATGGCTCTTGTTTTAGTCATTTTAATTATGACCTAAAGGTCAGGGCTATCCATCATCGTTCTCTTTCTTCAATCCAGTAATCACCACCAAACCATCCTACTTCATTCCGGAACTCCACCACGTACACAGTTGTTAAAGTGGTTTTCAGCATTGGTTGAGAATATGACAATATCCGATCCCGGTCTCTTTAACAACCAAACATTTACATTTTTCACACTCAGTCATTTTATAAAATCATATCTTGAAATAAATTGCTAATTTCAATACTCATTTCGAAACTTTAAATTTCCTTTGAAATTAATTAGCCATTATCAAATTTTTCCTAGATTTCAAAATCATAAATTAAAACATACTTTTCATTTTCAAAACATCGATTATGCGTTAGGTTACAAAATCTAAGTTACACATCTAATTCTAACATACTCATATTCCTTATTATATTTTTAAATAATTTTAGAAACATACATATATATGTACTGTTAAAATTTATTAAATAAAATATCTATTAAATTAATTAAAATTTATACCTTTATTATATTTAAAATACCATAAAAAATTAAATTACTTTATGACAAAAATTAGATTTGAATAAAGCTAGTATTAGATACATTCTTAAAATATAAAACATAATTTAAACTTTTTATTTAAATTTACATAACATATAATTAGATCTAAAATCCAAAATAATTATGTCAAAATATTTCATAACTTTTAAAAATATTTCAAAATAGACCAGTGGTGTCCGTTTAATATTTTCTACCTAGGACAAGTAGCACGGATGTAAATCATTTCAATCCGTCAAGTTTCAAATTCCAGGTGTGTATCATTTCAAACCGCATCCCAAATCGATTTAGTTTTTTCGTTCCTAAATCTATGCAGTTATTCCGGTATATATCATTTCAACCCATAATGATTTCTAAGCTACATGGAACTTGTAGTCTGAATTTCAATAATTAAATAAGCATATAATATATAAATCATCAAGTCAACATAACATCATTTTCATTCATGTGCGGTGTCGGGGTGTCATACTTGCATATAAAGTGCTAACATATCAATAACATCTCAAATACAGTTATTTCACTCTCAATAAAATATTACTCAAGTGTGAGTTGAACTCACCTTCCGTGGCAAAGAAATAGAGACAACAGATAGACACAGAAATGACAAAAAAAAATAGTTATCACGAGTTAAATTTCCCAACCTAAATGAACTAAGACCATTATTCAACGGTATGCACATGAATGGTCACACAATTAACTATGAATACATACGAGGTAATAAATATTATTACTTATCACTTATTAATATTAATTGCTGATTAATTAAAAAATATTAGTCTTAATTATTATTTATTTGATATAAAGTGTTTAATAGTACTTATTATTACCAAATATTGTTTTTTTAAACCGGATACATGAATTTATAAAGCACAAGTGCAAAAATTACAAGGGTAGGAACAAAAAATCAGCCGATTTGGCGTTGTGAATTTAAAATTTTCAGCAAACTTAAGCATAAGCTGGAATAGCTCAGTTGGTTAGAGCGTGTGGCTGTTAACCACAAGGTCGGAGGTTCAAGCCCTCCTTCTAGCGTTAACCATTTTTTTAAACACCTATACATTCTATCAACCTTATGCCTCGGGCATCTACTGATTTTTTTGGCCTCCCAGCATTACCTGACTGAAGTTATGGATCCGTTCTAAGCTACTACTAGATTGAATTTGATTTAATGGTCACTTGCGAGCATCTTCCCAATGTAATAACCCGGAAATCCAAGCCAATTTAAAAATTTTATTTTGGCAATTTTGATTATTTCTGAATATTTAAAATGATTATTTTAAATAATAACGACGAGAAAATTATTTTGAATAGAATTAGAATGTATATATTTATTTGAATCGACGTTAGAATATAAATAAATATTTTTAATTATAAAAGGAATTGGAAATGGCGCGATAGTTTGAAAATTCGATTTCAAATTTCAAATGAATGTACAGGATTCGAAATAAACCGGATTTAGTGAAACCTAAAATATTAGAATCTATTTGAGGATATCTTTCCAATGAACCCGAAAAATTGAAATTTCATAGCGGGGATAAAAAGTTACGTCCAGTTGAAAATTTAGAATAGTCGCTATGGTATTCTGGCCCTAAAAAATGGAAATTTTGCAAACGACCTCGGTTTTCGGCGAAACAACTTTTGTTGGATCCAGGATGTCAAATTATTGCTAGGCTTCAAAATTCATAATTTTTGAAGTCAATATGTTAGCGTGGCACACTTAAACGTGTTTTAACAGTTTTAGTCAAATTGGATCAACCAGAAAATGGCCATTTTTCAAACGGTCTTCAAATTTGACGAAATTAGTTTTGTTAGGACCGTATTGTCAATACGAAGCTAGAAATAATTTTTCTATTATTTTTAATGTCCGTGTGTGACCCCAGTAAATTAAAATGTGCATTCAAATTGAATATATACTTATTTATATTTTAAATTTGATGAAAACTGATCGTAACAGCAGAATTGGGTTATGAAACAAATCCCATTGTGTTCGGAATGGGGGAAATTAGCTAGGCAAGATATTCGTTGGGTTTGAAGTGGAGTTCAGAATAAAAACTTACTTTTTGAGATATAATAGAATTAAATATTATTATATTTTCTTTTATATAAAAGCCCCCCTCCATCACTTTCTCTTTCCCGTTTTCAGATCTAAATTAAAAAAAAGCACTCCAGCTCGTAGCTCAACCGCGCCGTCGCTCCACATCGCCTCCCTCTAGGATGAAGGTCGCCTCCATCCGCCCCTCTGCCAGCGGGCGCCACCGCCGCGGCGACCCCGCTTCTTCCTCTCCTTCCTGTCATTGTCTCCTCCTTCTACCCCTCAAAATCGCAACATAGCCTCCGTGGGCCCTGCCTTGACCGCCGTCGACCAGTGGAGCACCAGCGGCCACCCCTGGCGTCGCCCACTGCTCCTATACAGCCCCCCCGCGAACAAAAACGGAAAAAGAAAGTGAATGGTTCTTTATTAACACTGTTCTTAAACCCAATTGAGAAAAAGATTATATCCTTTTATTTAGATTTAATGAAGTGTACCAATTAAATGGTATTTAATTGGAATTGAATTTGAATTGATTTTTGGTTTTATCGTGAATAGTGTTTTAAATAACACTTGTTCTTTAACCCGATAATTAATGGAATGTGATTTTGGGTTGTCATGAATGGTATCTTCAATAATACTGTTCTTAAACCCAACGGAGTTAAGAAAATCAGAAACTAACTGAAGATTAGTTAAGTCGAATGGTTTCTTAGGTATTGATCTGATGTTGGTTTCGGCCTTCGGGGTTATTACTTAGGGAATTGTTCACTTGTTAATTTCCGGTTAAAGGCTGATGGAATAGAATGTGATTTTGGGTTTATCGTGAATCATGTTTTAAATGACATTGGTTCTTTAACCTAGTTAAAGACAAGATATGATTTCCCAAGTTAAACAATCATTATTGATTTTTGGGAAGATTAAAACCAAATGGAGTTTTAATGAATCTTTAATTAGATTGAAATCATCGAGAATGGAGTATCACCAGTTTTGCTCCAGGCGATAGTTAAATCTTTAACTAGATTTGAACGTGAAATGGTAATTGAATTTACCGATAACACCGTGGTATTAGATATGAAGTATGACCAGTTTTACTTCATGGGATGAATAGGTTGGGATTGGGAAATAAAATAAATGACTACTTCGGTGTGGTTCGCTAATCCCGACTAATTTGAATTGATATTCAAAAGAAGATTAAAGAATAAATTTAAAGAATTTTTCTTTGATAAAATTAATGGGAACCTTACCCAAAGTATAAGAATATTTGAATAAAAGAATATTCTGAATTGGAATGAGGCATATGTTGTGTTTGTGTAACACTTTTTTTATTATATACGCGAGTTATTCAGAAAGACCGGTTTATCCGATTCTGAATAACTGATTCGACGATGTGTCGAGGATGAAGATGGTGGTCGAAGACCAGAGGTCTTCACATCGTTTGTGTGATTACTGATGATCTTGATTGGGATGTACACCGAAGAGGAGGGAATCAGTTGGTGATCGTCCAGACGTACTTGGAGATCGATGGATATGCGAGGAATAAGGTTCCTCCGGTTTCGTTTAGACCCAAAACGAACTTGTATGGACTGTGTGTCTGACATTGGATTTTTCTCTGTGTTGATTGATCTCTATTAAATATTCATCTTCCTGGTGAAGGGAAATTCATTCCCTTACTTCACCCTTCTCTGAGACGTACGGGATCAGAGGTTGTATATCGATAGACATCAGTCGCATAGTGTGAATTACCTGTGTGGCATGCCTAAGTGGCAATTGATCAAGGCTTCTTTTGAAAAGCAAAGTCTTGTGGTTGATGATCAAAGCACCGCCTGTGTGGCGTAGCTTTGGGTAACTTTGATTCGCGAGCTTCATACCCCGGTTGTGAACCAGAAACGAGAGAGGACATCAGGGAGGGCATGCGTTTCCTTCAAGCTAGTGTGGTGCCAGTGACCTACCAGCCCTGACATTTATATTATTTTCACCTGTGTGGTTGTTGGATTGCGAGGCACCTCAGATATATCATTGACTATGTGGAGCCGATGGAGTCATTTGGCTCATTTACGCCCCAAAGGGTGTGGAAACGCAGTGTCCAGGCATAATAATCCACATTGGTGGACCGGCCCTGACGATCCACGGCTTGCCTGAGGGGCGGGCTAGAGCGTCTCGAATTCGGTAGAGGATGATCCCTTGCCTCGGTTCACAGATGGAAATCCAACATCCAATACGTGACTTTGCGGTTTTGATTGTAAAACCTATATATGGCGACATAGTGGTATGGGGGAACTTATGCCGTCTATGATTGATACTTATGATTGAAATTGTTTTGACACTATATGTAACAACCCGTATTTTCAATAACCTGTTATAACATAAATCGAGGCAGAATTTAATTCTAAAATATGAACCAAGGGAAACGGGCTATGCCATTGCGTTCGTCTCGGAAAAATACGCGAAATAGAGTCCGAGTTTTCGAAAATCGGAGTCCGTATGACCTAGTTAAGGCCCATTGAAGTTTTCAGAAATTTCCATGTTAAAAACAGATTTAAATTTTAAATTAAAAACAAGGATTAGGGCTAACTGGCGTCAGGCGGGAAAACTCCCGCCAAGACCCCCATGTCGACAGGCATGTCGACAGGGGTCTAAGGGTGTCGACTGCCCTGTCGACACCCCTGTCGACACGGGGTGGCCGGGCAGTTTTGCCTGGCGCACCATTTTTGATTTGGGCTTGGTTGTGTGGCTTGGTTCTGGAGAATTCCGAAATCTGATGGACCTAATTCAACCTAGGGTTAATCCTATGGTCTAAATCACTAGCCTAATCTATAAATAAGACCCTAACCTACCCTAAATCACTCATTATTCATTCTAGCAACCAAACTATGTCAAATTGAATTCTCAAATGGCCTCCACCTAAAAACCCTAGCCTCCACCCTCTTCAAAAATCATTCCTATGAAGATTTTGATGTTCATACAAGCATTTCTAAGTTGTATGAATGATCATTAGCTTGCATACATCATCAAGTTGCAAGCTTTATTTGCTAAGCTAGAGTTTTTGGGATTTTTGTTAAATGGGAGCTTTGTTTTGGGTTTTTATATGCTTGCATAAAGGGCTTCTCAATCTTTATTAGTAGATTTGTGTCTTCATAATATTTGTAAGCCCTCTTACCTTCATTTTAGAAACTCTAAAGTTAATTTGTGATGAAAGTTGGGATTTATGCATGTTTAATAAGTTATGCATGCTTATGCGAGTTCACTATGCTATGTTATGCATGTTTAATGAGTTATGCATGCTTATGCGAGTTCACTATGCTATGTTATGCATGTTTAATGAATTATGAATGCTTATGTGAGTTCACTATGCTATGTTACACATGTTTGATAAGTTATGCATATTTATGCAAGTTCACTATGCTATGATTTGCAAGTTTAACAAGTTATGCATGTTTATGCAAGTTCACTAAGCCATGATTTGCAAGTTTATTGAGTTATGCATGTTTATGCAAGTTCACTATGCTAAGTTATGCAAGTCCAACATGTTTTGCATGTTTATTATGATATGTAAGATTTATCATGTATGTTGTGCCAAGTTCCCTCTTTCTATCCTTTATGCGTTATGACGAATATGTAAGCGATAGAATGACGTTGGGGGGGGGGGGGGGGGGGGGGTTGGGGTAAAACTTAAAATACATGAAAATATGAGATTGGGAATTTACCTATTAAGTTAGGTCTACCCCTTGGGAATTTACCTATTAAGTTAGGTCTACCCAAGTATTTGTTAAACTTGTAATTATGTTTTGAAAATAAAGTGGACATGACACTTAGAAAACATAAGTGTGGCCAACTCGAGGTTGGGTTGAGTTTGTAGCGTAAACCTACCCGGAACCGACCGGCTTAACTAGTTGCTACAAACAATAGGACCCAATGTGAGAAGTTGGTCATGTGTACCTTGGACCCGAGGTTAGACCAAGTTGTGGTGTAAAGCTACCCGGACCCGCCCGGCTTAACTAGTAACCGCAACAAAGTCTAATGTGAGAGGTGAAGGCACAATTAAATTAATTAATGCCTCATGATTAGGGTTAAGTCACGGCCCACTAATACTTAACCAATTTTGGGGATACGAGGGATTAAATGGGGTTAAGTGGTGAACTGTTGGTTACACTTAACTAATTTAATCCAGGATTAGTGAGGGGTTAAACCACACTTAAACCTCTTAGAAAACCCTAGCAACGTGGTCTGTTCCAGCAGTAATCCCAGTTTGGTATCATTCACAACCCTAGAGGCT
Source organism: Allium sativum (assembly GCA_030737875.1). NCBI lineage: Eukaryota > Viridiplantae > Streptophyta > Magnoliopsida > Asparagales > Amaryllidaceae > Allium > Allium sativum. Next base: position 627,939,554 of record CM060921.1, on the reverse strand, counting down.
AGGCTAGGGCGGGGCACGATTACTGGACTGATGTAAGCGACCAAAGCGACGGCTGAGTGGTACAGCGGTGCGGGTCCAGGCGGGCTACGGACGTGCACGTAGTCCGGTGTTGGACAAACTCGAGGCACGGGTACCAGTAGGTTTAGACTGTGCATTATTGCTTAGGTGTCTGGGGTTGACACCCGAGGGCTTGATACACCCGAAGGTGGACCCAGCACAGTCTGACTACAACCATATGTGGGTCGTATGGACACCAACACTTGACGTGTTAGGTTTATAGGGAGCCGATCGACTAGACCGTTGGGCTGGACCTTGTATTAAGGTCACCTCATGCTATTGGGCCAAAGTTTGGGCTGAGGGATCAATACCTGTTATGTTAGTTTGCTAGTACACTGTGGTGCAAATCGTAATCTTCTTTATGTGATGACACCTTTATCTATTGCCAGTATGTTCATCTCAGTTTCCATCATGATGTTAACTTTATTAGTTTATAGACTGATCGTAGTAGGGCTTACCAGTCTTTTTGACTGACCTGTTTTCTTTCGCTTCTTTTCTTCCGTTCCCCCCCCCCCAGGTTCTCAGGGAGGGAACAGTGGTGCTTAGCTTGGATCGCTTGCTTGTTTGCTGGATAGCTCATGTATGTCTGGACATTGAGCTCGCTATGGTTTATCATCTTTATTTTGGGGATAGCACTATGTATTTCAGTATTTCTGTTTACGATGTACTAGACATGTTTATTTTGGCAGTTGACTTTATGATGTACTAGACTTGTTTTGAGATGGTTTGAGATATTCCGCTGTTTTATTCTCACTTACTCTGTTTTACATATATATTTATGTTCTTGTTCTGCCTTGATATATCATTATGCATGTTTACCCAGTTCTAACGCCCTCCAGAAGCTAGTGCCCCCGAAGGAGTGACCCTAGCGGAGGTAGGGTGTTACAAATTTGGTATCAGAGCATATGGTTTACAAGAAAGAACAAAAAGTTTTTAAAAGACTTTTGAAAAACTATTTTCAAAACAAGTATAAAGTATTTTCCAAAGAAAAGTCTAGTATTTTAAAAGGCTATTCCCCAAAAAGCCATTAGCGTTATCCTTCGTTCCCTTGACCTAATCTTATCTTATCCTTCGTTTCAGTATGGCTGAGGATCTTGCCATCCCGGATGGAGTAAATGTGCCACTATGGTATAGGAGTCTTCTAGAAGCTAGGGCGGCAGCCGGCCCCGCAAACCCTACTCCCACTCCTCCTCCTGTAGTTGAGAATCCTCCCCCTAATGTCCCTCCTCCGGTGGTTCCTGTTCCTCCTCCTCCAGTGGTTAATATTCCTCCTCCCGTTGCTAATGTTCCTCCCCCTCCTATTGCTGAGGCTCCTCTTCCTCCTCCTCCCCCTCAGCATCCTCAGGTTGAGTTCACGAAGGTTTGTAAAGACTTCAAGGCGATGGGAGGCAAGAATTTCCTAGGCACGGAATCTTTTGTTGAAGCTAGGAATTGGCTGAAAGACACTGAGGACTTGTTTGCTATCTTTAGGATTGATGACTAGAGGAAGATCTTATTGACAGTGTGGCTTTTGAAGGACGAAGCAGCCTATTGGTGGGAGGTCACCAATGGGACGAGGCCCATCGAGACTTGGGCCGATTTGAGGGCTAGATTTGCGGCCAAGTTTCTATCTTCTGCTGAGGCTTACAGATGGAGAAGTTCATTGCATTAAAGCAAGGTGATATGTCTGTTAAGGAGTATGTGAACAAGTTTAATCAGCTGGCCCGTTTTGGTTTGGATATGGTGAACACTCCTGAGAAGAAGGCTCTTCGATTTGCTAGAGGATTGAATGAGCCGCTGCAGGGTTTGGCGATGTCACATATTCCGCATGGGGCTACTTTTGAGAGTTTGGTCGATATGGCTCTACTTCAGGGAGATGGAAAGAAAGAGGTCAAGTCGAGTGATACTCAAGCAAAGAAGACTGATTCTCAGGGAAAAGGCAATCAAGGTGAGAGCAAGAACAAGAAGGGGAACAACAACAAAGGCAAGGGAAAGTGCAATTACTGTGGTGTGGCTGGACACTTTGCTAAGGATTGTAGGAAGAAGAAAAGGAAGCTTAGTGGTAGGTGTTTTTCCTGTGGTGAGACTGGACACTTCAGCAAGGAATGCCCGAAGAAGAAAGGGCAGGCTGGACCTTCAGGAGGGCAAGTTCATGCTCTCAATACCGCTCCAGTTCCCGATCGAGGTAGTGTTTCTGTTGAGAACCTTGTTTATGTTTCCGATCTTCCAGTTCGTACCTTGTTTGATTCTGGTGCATCACATATCTTTATTTCATCTGATCTTGTTGATAGTTTGCACCTTAGTACTAGCTTAGTGGATGATCCCGTTTGTGTTTCGAATCCCATTGGGGGTTCTACTTATCTATCTATGATATGTGAGGATCTGAGGATCTCTATACTCAGTGTAGAGTTCTTGTGTAGTGCGTATGTTCTTGGTTTCAGGGGATACAGATTGATTTTGGGCATGGATTGGCTGTCTAGACATGGAGCCATTCTTGATTGTGAGCATAGGGTTGTGAGGCTTGTGACTCGCCTTGGCAACACCTTAGAGATTTCATGCGATCTGAAGGATCCCGTCATGTTGTGCTATCTTGAATCTCTCGACTCATCAGAGGAAGCCCTTCATTCTGTAAGGGTGGTCCGAGATTATCCAGATGTTTTTGAAGAAGTTAAGGGGTTGCCCCCAAAACGAGAGATTGATTTTCGCATTTATCTGGTGGATAATGCTAAGCCTGTTTCTTTGCCCGTTCGGCACATGGCTCCGCGTGAAAGGCGGGAGCTGAGCAAGCAAGTGAAAGAGTTGCTTGAAAAGAACTTCATTAGACGAAGTATATCTGAGTGGGGAGCGCCTGTGGTATTTGCTACCAAGGTGGATGGTTCTCTTCGACTATGTGTTGACTATCGAGAGTTGAATAAGCTGACTAAGAAGAACAGACACCCGTTACCGAGGATCGATGATCTCTTTTACCAGCTTGTCGGTGCTTCTGTTTTCTCTCAGCTTGATCTTGCTACTGGATTTCATCAGCTCAGAGTGGCTGAAGATAGTATAGACAAGACTGCATTCAGAACTCCAGATGGATTCTTTGAATGGCTTGTTATGCCGTTCGGTTTGACGAATGCACCCGCGTATTTCTGGACTTGATGAGTAGGGTGTTTCGAGAGTTCTTGAACAAGTTTGTCGTGGTCTTTGTGGATGATATTCTGATCTTCTCCAAGGATGAAGAAGAGCACGCGAGGCATCTTGTAGAGGTGATGGATACGCTTAGAGCGCATCAGTTAAAGGCCAAGTTCTCCAAGTGTCACTTTTGGAGAAGGGAAGTTAGATTCCTTGGGCATATCGTATCCAAGCAAGGCTTAGCGGTGGATCCCGCTAAGGTGGTTGCAGTTCAGGATTGGAAGACTCCAAGGAATGCAACCGAGGTGAGAAGTTTTCTAGGTCTTGCGGGTTTTTATCGGAAGTTCATCAAGGACTTCGCGAAGATTTCTGCTCCTCTCACTAAATTGACGAAGAAGAATTTAGTTTTTGTTTGGAGCATAGAGTGCGAGCTTGCTTTTCAGAAGCTCAAGAGAGCTCTTACATCAGCACCTGTTCTAGCTTTGCCCGATGGAGGGAAGTTATTTACAGTATACACCGATGCGTGTGGCACGGGGTTGGGAGCTGTTCTGATGCAAGAAGGCAGAGTGATATGCTTTGGCGGTAGACAACTCAAAGTGCATGAGAAGAATTATCCCACTCATGACTTAGAGTTGGCAGCAATAGTATATGCACTCAAGGCATGGCGCCATTATCTTCTGGGAGAAAGATTTGAGCTTTATACCGATGACAAGTCTTTGAAGTATCTCTTTTCTCAGAAGGATCTGAATCTGAGGCAGCAAAGATGGATGGAATTCTTGGCGTCCTATGATTTTGAAATAGCTTATACCCCTGGCAAGGGGAATGTGGTGGCTGATGCATTGAGTAGAAAAAGGTTGACACTAAGTCCTCTATTTGTTGAGATGAAGAATTTAGAGTTCTTGGCAACCTTTGATTTCTCTTTGGCAGTTGAGTCGATGACCGGTTCTTTAGCATCTCTTGAGCTCAGGCCTACCCTTCTGGATCAAGTTGGGGCTTCGCAGAAGGAAGACCCTCAGATAATTGAGATTATGGATAAGCTGATTCGAGGGGAGACATCTAGTCACCTTGCTCGATATTCTATAGATGATAAGGGTTGGCTGAGGAGAGACGGAAGGCTTTGTGTTCCGATGGTGGAAGACTTGGTGAGGAAAGTTCTTGATGAAGCACATCGCTCCAAGTTGACTATACATCCGGGTGGAGATAAGATGTATAAGGATATGAAGCGCATTTTCTTCTGGCCTGGAATGAAGAAGGATGTGGCAGAGTTTGTCTCTAGATGTGTTGTTTGTCAGAGAGTAAAAGCCGAGTCGAAGAAGCCCGGTGGGCTATTGCATCCTCTAGAGGTCCCGCTATGGAAGTGGGAGAGTATTTCTATGGACTTTGTTGACGGATTGCCAAGGTCAAGAAAAGGGAATACAAGCATATGGGTCATTGTAGATAGGCTTACGAAGAGTGCTCATTTCATTCCGGTGAAGAGCAAAAGGACTGCATCTGGACTAGCATCAGTATATCTTCGCGAGATAGTACGACTACATGGAGTCCCTTCCAGCATAGTCAGTGACCGAGACCCCATCTTTACTAGTCAGTTCTGGAACAGTTTGCAGGAAGCTATGGGCACGAGATTGAACCTGAGTACGGCTTATCACCCACAAACGGACGACCAAACCGAAAGGGTGAATAGGGTACTCGAGGATCTATTGAGGCTTTGTATCCTGGACTTTGGTGGTACTTGGGAAGACCATCTTCCTCTTGTTGAGTTTGCATATAATAACAGTTATCAAGCAAGCATAGGAATGGCACCATTTGGAGCTTTATATGGGAGGCCGTGCAAGTCGCCTACATGTTGGTGGGAGACTACAGAGAAGCTCATACTTGGGCCTGATATGATCAGAGATACGTTCGAGAAGATCGAGTTGATTCGGAGACGAATGAAAGCGGCCCAAGACCGACAGAAATCCTATGCTGATAAGCGAAGATCCGATTTGGAGTTTGATGTTGGGGATATGGTTTTCGTAAAGGTTTCTCCTTTGCGGAATGTGGTCCGATTTGGAGCTGTTGGGAAGTTAGCACCGAGATTTGTTGGACCCTTCCCTATCATAGAGAGAATTGGGAAGATGGCTTATAAAGTGCAATTGCCCGAGAAGCTGTCCGGAGTGCATAATGTCTTTCATGTCTCGCATCTCCGAAAGTGCCTACATGAGTCCGCTGAGGTGGTTGAACCTAGCATTCTTGAAGACGTGGAAGTAGAGAAAGAGGCAACTTTGAGGAGAGCTCCGATTCGTATCTTAGGGACGGAGACCAAGAAGCTAAGGAATCGAGAGGTCAAATTGGTGAAGGTTCAATGGGGTGAAGCCGAAGAAGACGCAACTTGGGAAACCGAGGAGAAGATGCGTGGGCTTTATCCATTCCTTTTTGAGGGTACACTCTCAATCTCTTTCCTTTGTTAGCATATCTTTCTCTTTGCTATCCATGTTTATCTAGTTATCGTGCTAATCTTGTCATGAGAACCTTAGGTAGAAACCCTTTGGATGAAACATGTGTTTGAGACATGTTATGTTTGATGGTCGCAAGTGGTTGCAAGTGTTTGCAAGTGGTTACTCGTGGATGCATGATACACATTAGGCACTAGATCGGCTCACACACTCCTCATATTGCATGTGCATGGGTGTTTATGCTTATTCTTGGATGAAATTTGTATGCAATCACATGGATGTTGCATATGGATGTATGATTGAGCACGCATGTAGATATTATACATTATGTTAGGGATTTGCATACATATGGATACATTTCACTAACATATTTTGCATTGATCTTTGCATTAGATAAGTACATATACACACACTTTTGCATATGTTCATCCAGCATTTAGAATCTGGTAAGGACAATGATTGCTCGTGGATGATGCTTTGAGTAGATGGATGATTGGATGGTAGGATACGTTCTTCCTAACTTGAAGATTTCGGGGACGAAATCCTTTAAGGAGGGGAGAATGTAACAACCCGTATTTTCAATAACCTGTTATAACATAAATCGAGGCAGAATTTAATTCTAAAATCTGAACCAAGGGAAACGGGCTATGCCATTGCGTTCGTCTCGGAAAAATACGCGAAATAGAGTCCGAGTTTTCGAAAATCGGAGTCCTTATGACCCAGTTAAGGCCCATTGAAGTTTTCAGAAATTTCCATGTTAAAAACAGATTTAAATTTTAAATTAAAAACAAGGATTAGGGCTAACTGGCGTCAGGCGGGAAAACTCCCGCCAAGACCCCCATGTCGACAGGCATGTCGACAGGGGTCTAAGGGTGTCGACTGCCCTGTCGATACCCCTGTCGACACGGGGTGGCCGGGCAGTTTTGCCTGGCGCACCATTTTTGATTTGGGCTTGGTTGTGTGGCTTGGTTCTGGAGAATTCCGAAATCTGATGGACCTAATTCAACCTAGGGTTAATCCTATGGTCTAAATCACTAGCCTAATCTATAAATAAGACCCTAACCTACCCTAAATCACTCATTATTCATTCTAGCAACCAAACTATGTCAAATTGAATTCTCAAATGGCCTCCACCTAAAAACCCTAGCCTCCACCCTCTTCAAAAATCATTCCTATGAAGATTTTGATGTTCATACAAGCATTTCTAAGTTGTATGAATGATCATTAGCTTGCATACATCATCAAGTTGCAAGCTTTATTTGCTAAGCTAGAGTTTTTGGGATTTTTGTTAAATGGGAGCTTTGTTTTGGGTTTTTATATGCTTGCATAAAGGGCTTCTCAATCTTTATTAGTAGATTTGTGTCTTCATAATATTTGTAAGCCCTCTTACCTTCATTTTAGAAACTCTAAAGTTAATTTGTGATGAAAGTTGGGATTTATGCATGTTTAATAAGTTATGCATGCTTATGCGAGTTCACTATGCTATGTTATGCATGTTTAATGAGTTATGCATGCTTATGCGAGTTCACTATGCTATGTTATGCATGTTTAATGAATTATGAATGCTTATGTGAGTTCACTATGCTATGTTACACATGTTTGATAAGTTATGCATATTTATGCAAGTTCACTATGCTATGATTTGCAAGTTTAACAAGTTATGCATGTTTATGCAAGTTCACTAAGCCATGATTTGCAAGTTTATTGAGTTATGCATGTTTATGCAAGTTCACTATGCTAAGTTATGCAAGTCCAACATGTTTTGCATGTTTATTATGATATGTAAGATTTATCATGTATGTTGTGCCAAGTTCCCTCTTTCTATCCTTTATGCGTTATGACGAATATGTAAGCGATAGAATGACGTTGGGGGGGGGGGGGGGGGGGTTGGGGTAAAACTTAAAATACATGAAAATATGAGATTGGGAATTTACCTATTAAGTTAGGTCTACCCCTTGGGAATTTACCTATTAAGTTAGGTCTACCCAAGTATTTGTTAAACTTGTAATTATGTTTTGAAAATAAAGTGGACATGACACTTAGAAAACATAAGTGTGGCCAACTCGAGGTTGGGTTGAGTTTGTAGCGTAAACCTACCCGGAACCGACCGGCTTAACTAGTTGCTACAAACAATAGGACCCAATATGAGAAGTTGGTCATGTGTACCTTGGACCCGAGGTTAGACCAAGTTGTGGTGTAAAGCTACCCGGACCCGCCCGGCTTAACTAGTAACCGCAACAAAGTCTAATGTGAGAGGTGAAGGCACAATTAAATTAATTAATGCCTCATGATTAGGGTTAAGTCATGGCCCACTAATACTTAACCAATTTTGGGGATACGAGGGATTAAATGGGGTTAAGTGGTGAACTGTTGGTTACACTTAACTAGTTTAATCCATGATTAGTGAGGGGTTAAACCACACTTAACCCTCTTAGAAAACCCTAGCAACGTGGTCTGTTCCAGCAGTAATCCCAGTTTGGTATCATTCACAACCCTAGAGGCTAGGCTAGGGCGGGGCACGATTACTGGACTGATGTAAGCGACCAAAGCGACGGCTGAGTGGTACAGCGGTGCGGGTCCAGGCGGGCTACGGACGTGCACGTAGTCCGGTGTTGGACAAACTCGAGGCACGGGTACCAGTAGGTTTAGACTGTGCATTATTGCTTAGGTGTCTGGGGTTGACACCCGAGGGCTTGATACACCCGAAGGTGGACCCAGCACAGTCTGACTACAACCATATGTGGGTCGTATGGACACCAACACTTGACATGTTAGGTTTATAGGGAGCCGATCGACTAGACCGTTGGGCTGGACCTTGTATTAAGGTCACCTCATGCTATTGGGCCAAAGTTTGGGCTGAGGGATCAATACCTGTTATGTTAGTTTGCTAGTACACTGTGGTGCAAAGCTTAATCTTCTTTATGTGATGACACCTTTATCTATTGCCAGTATGTTCATCTCAGTTTCCATCATGATGTTAACTTTATTAGTTTATAGACTGATCGTAGTAGGGCTTACTAGTCTTTTTGACTGACCTGTTTTCTTTCGCTTCTTTTCTTCCGTTTCCCCCCCCCCCCCCCCCAGGTTCTCAGGGAGGGAACAGTGGTGCTTAGCTTGGATCGCTTGCTTGTTTGCTGGATAGCTTATGTATGTCTGGACATTGAGCTCGCTATGGTTTATCATCTTTATTTTGGGGATAGCACTATGTATTTCAGTATTTCTGTTTACGATGTACTAGACATGTTTATTTTGGCAGTTGACTTTATGATGTACTAGACTTGTTTTGAGATGGTTTGAGATATTCCGCTGTTTTATTCTCACTTACTCTGTTTTACATATATATTTATGTTCTTGTTCTTCCTTGATATATCATTATGCATGCTTACCCAGTTCTAACGCCCCCCAGAAGCTAGTGCCCCCGAAGGAGTGACCCTAGCGGAGGTGGGGTGTTACACTATATAATTATAGTAATAATAAAAGATGAAATTTAGTATATCAAGCATTCTTGGCTATAATAAGGTAAAAACCCTACCCTCCGACTTGTGTTGCATTGTGTGATGGGACCTGGGTCTTATAATAGCTTCATTGTTCTTTATTTAGCATTGCGCTGTTGTTTTATGCACTGGTATCCTTAGGAGGAAATCTGTTCCGTGTTATACGGCGTGGTCCCTTGATTTACCCAACTTTAAAATAAAGATCAATACCTGTTTTAGTTCTCACTCCAGTCATATGACTGACCTGGAGTTTATTGTTTTAACCTAAACTCTGGGTGCCCTTATTTTGACATGGGCAGCTAGTAGTTTTGGTTTTGCAAACTTATATTCACAGGAGCCTGGTTTACAGCTGGAATGATATCCAGAAAGCTCCGTATCCGTATATCTCTTTCAGTTGTGTATTGTATTATTTTTCCGCTGCTATGTAATGTATTGTAATCTCTAATAATTTATGATGTGTAATATTTATTCATACTCTGTATATTCTTGTATTCTGATATAATTGTTGTAATAAACAATGAAATGTTCTTCTGTTTGTGTTCTGATTTGTCGTGTTCTCAAAACAATCAGGGGTTTCAAACAGTCTTGGTCGGTTTAGCAATCGGTTCGGATCGAGCGAAATTCCTTGTTGTCACATTTGGTATCGGAGCTTTGGTTTACAGAGCTCAGAGAACAAGACGTGTTAGAACCGAACGAAAGAATTCATCAGAGATTAGATTAGTAATATCCAATGAGAATGACTCCTTGGAGATGGGATCAGTAGTATCCTAGAACGGGTGTAAAGAGTGATGTTTTTAAAATAAAATTGAAAACAAGTTTTATTTTGAAAATTTAAACTTTATTATTCATATTTGAATATTTATTTTAAATTGATTTGGAAAATCCAGTATATAGAGATTTTCATATATGTCTGATCCACGTGTATTGGAAGTCTCAAATATACCGGATGGATATAGAATTACACTCTAGTCACCCGGGGGTGATTCTGATGATTGATATATCATCATTAGAATTTATATTCGAGTGCCGAAAGTGGGTATCTATATATTTTTAATTGACTGGTGTGAGAACCAAAATATAGTTAGAATATATTGTTGTGACTTGGCATCAAGAATATGACTTTCTGTTTATATATATCAAAGTTATGAATTTGAAAAGATAATCAACTAATTGATTGATGGTTATGTTGTTTGATTTTTGGTTTGATGTTTTGAACCATTTAACCAAATTGTATCAAATATTGAACTGTGTTGGAAATTGTTTGGAAATGCATGCATGTACATATATATGTGTGAACATGTCATAGCAAGGAGGCTAGAGCAGAAGAACAAAATTATTTGCCCGACAAATAGGTACATGTTTATTGTATTTCTTTGGTTTTCGATGATTTTTTGAGCCGATTGGCTAGCTGCTTGGCTATTTCTTTTTCTTTTGGATTAGTGAGGGCCATGGGAGGCTATTTAAAATATCCCAAAGCTCCCGGTGCAGGGGAGGTTATGGCGATTTTTTTTGAAAATTTAGGGTGTTAGCCAAATTTTTGAAAAAATTGAAAAGTTCTTAGAAACTGAAAAGTTGAAGAACTTAAGCCATAACGAAAATAATGAAAATTGAGTTGGTTTGTAAAAAAACTTTCAGCTTCATTTCTTTTCGGGGACGAAAAGTTTTAAGTGGGGGAGATTGTAATAACCCGGAAATCCGAGCCAATTAAAAATTTTTATTTTGGCAATTTTTATGATTTTTGAATATTTAAAATGATTATTTTAAATAATAATGACGAGAAATTTATTTTGAATATGTATATATTTATTTGAATCGACGTTAGAATATAAATAATTATTTTTAATTATAAAAGGAATTGGAAATGGCGCAGTAGTTTGAAAATTCGATTTCAAATTTCAAATGAATGTACAGGATTTGAAATAAACCGGATTTAGTGAAACCAAAAATATTAGAATCTATTTGAGGATATCTTTCCAATGAACCTGAAAATTGAAATTTCATAGAGGGGATAAAAAGTTACGTTCAGTTGAAAATTCAGAATAGTCGCCATGGAATTCTGGCCCTTAAAAATGGAAATTTTGCAAATGACCTCGTTTTTTGACGAAACCAATTTTGTTGGATCCGGGATGTCAAATTATTGCTAGGTTTCAAAATTCATAATTTTTTAAGTCAGTATGTGAGCGTGGCACACTTAAACGTGTTTTAACATTTTCAGTGAAATTGGATCGACCAGAAAATGGCCATTTTTCAGACGGTCTTCAAATTAGACAAAATTAGGTTTGTTAGGACCGTATCGTCAATACGAAGCTAGAAATAATTTTTTTGAAAATTTTAAAGTCTGTGTGTGACCCCAGTAAATTAAAATATGCATCCAAATTGAATATATACTGATTTGTATTTTAAATTTTATGAAAACTGATCATACCAGCCGAATTGGGTTACGAAACATAATGGGGGTAATTAGCTAGGAAAGACAGTCGTTGGGTTTGAAGTGGAGTTCAGAATAAAAACTTACTTTTTGAGATATAATAGAATTAAATATTATTATATTTTCTTTTATATAAAAGTCCCTCCTCCTTCACTTTCTCTTTCCCGATTCAGATCTAAAAAAATGCGCTACAGCTCGTAGCTCCACCGCGCCGTCGCTCCACATCGCCTCCCTCCAGGATGAAGGCCGCCGCCATCCGCCCCTCTGCCAGCGGGCGCCACCGCCGCGGCGACCCCCCTTCTTCCTCAACTTCCCGTCCTTCTCTCCTCCTTCTACCCCTCAAAACCACAACATAGCCTCCGTGGGCCCTGCCTTGACCGCCGTCGACCAGTGGAGCACCACCAGCCACCCCTTGCGCCGCCCACTGCTCCTATACAGCCCCTCTGCGAACAAAAACGAAAAAAGAAAGTGAATGGTGTCTTTATTAACACTGTTCTTAAACCCGGTTGAGAAACAGATTAAATCTTTTTATTTAGATTTAATGAAGTATACCAATTAAATGGTATTTAATTGGAATTGAATTTGAATTGATTTTTGGGTTTATCATGAACAGTGTTTTAAATAACACTTGTTCTTTAACCCGATAATTAATGGAATGTGATTTTGGGTTGTCGTGAACGGTATCTTCAATAATACTATTCTTAAACCCAACGGAGTTAAGAAAATCAGAAACTAACTGAAGGTTAGTTAAGTTAAATGGTTTATTTTGTATTGATCTGATGTTGGTTTCGGCCTTTGGGGTTATTACATAGGGAATTGTTCACTTGTTAATTTCCGGTTAAAGGATGATGGAATAGAATGTGATTTTGGGTTTATCATGAACCGTGTTTTTAATGACATTGGTTCTTTAACCCAGTTAAAGACACGATATGATTTCCCAAGTTAAACAATCATTAATATTGATTTTTGGTAAGATTAAAACCAAGTGGAGTTTTAATGAATCTTTAATTAGATTGAAATGATCGAGAATGGAGTATCACCAATTTTGCTCCAGGCGATAGTTAAATCTTTAATTAGATTTGAACGTGAAATGGTAATTGAATTTACCGATAACACCGTGGTTTTAGATATGAAGTATGACCAGTTTTACTTCATGGGATGAATAGGTTGGGATTGGGAAATAAAATAAATGACTACTTCGGTGTGGTTTGCTAATCCCGACTAATTTGAATTGATATTCAAAAGAAGATTAAAGAATAAATTTAGACAATTTATCTTTGATAAAATTAATGGGAACCTTTCCCAAAATATAAGAATATTTGAATAAAAGAATATTCTGAATTGGAATGAGGCGTATGTTGTGTTTGTGTAACACTTGTTTATTATATACGCGAGTTATTCAGAAAGACCGGATTTATCCCATTCTGAATAACTGATTCGACGATGTGTCGAGGATGAAGACGGTGGTCGAAGACCGGAGGTCTTCACATCGTTTGGGTGATTACTGATGATCTTGATTGGGTTGTACACCCAAGAGGAGGGAATCAGTAGGTGATCGTCCAGACATACTTGGAGATCGATGGATATGCGAGGAATAAGGTTCCTCCAGTTTCGTTCAAACCCAAAACGAACTAGTATAGACTGTGTGTCTGACATTGAATTTTGCTCTGTGTTGATTGATCTCTATTAAATATACATCTGCCTGGTAAGGGGAATTCATTCCCTTACTTCACCCTTCTCTAAAACGTACCGGATCAGAGATTGTATATCGATAGACATCATTCGCATAGTGTGGATTGCCTGTATGGCATGTCTAAGTGGCAATTGATCAAGGCTTCTGTTGAAAAGCAAAGTCTTGTGGTTGATGATCAAAGCACCGCCTGTGTGGCATAGCTTTGTGTAACGTTGATTCGCGAGCCTTACACCCCGCTTGTAAACCGTAAACGGGAGAGGACATCAGGGAGGGCATGCGTTTCCTTCTAGCTAGGGTGGTGTCAGTGACCTACCAGCCCAGACATTTATATTATTTTCACCTATGTGGTTGTTGGATTGCGAGGCACCTCAGATATATCAGTGACTATGTGGAGCTGATGGAGTTATTTGGCTCATTTACATCCCAAAGGGCGGGGCAATGCAGTGTTCAGGCCTAATAATCCACATCGATGGACCGACCCTAATGATCCAAGGCTTGCCTGCGTGCTTGCCTGAGGGGTGGGCTAGAGCGTCTCGAATTCGGTAGAGGACGATCCCTTGCCTCGGTTCACAGATGGAAATCAAATTTCCAATACATGACTTTGCGGTTTTGATTGTAAAACCTATATATGGCGACATAGTGGTATGGGGCACTTATGTCGTCAACGATTGATACTTATGATTGAAATTTTTTTGACAGTATACACTTATAGTAATAACAAAAGATGAAATTTAGCGTATCAAGCATTCTTGGCCATTATAAGGAAAAAACCCTATCCTTCAGCTTGTGTTGCATTGTGTGATGGGACCTGGGTCTTATAATAGCTTCATTGTTCTTTATTTAGCATTGCGTTGTTGTTTTATGCACTGGTATCCTTGGGAGGAAACTCGTTCCGTGTTATATGGCGTGGTCCCTTGATTTACCTAACTTTAAAATAAAGATCAATAACTGTTTTAGTTCTCACACAAGTCACATGACTGACCTGGAGTTTATTGTTTTAACCTAAACTCTGGGTGCCCTTATTTTGACACGGGCAGCTAGTAGTTTTGGTTTTGCAGATTTATATTCACAGGAACCTGGTTTATAGCGGGAATGATATCCGGAAAGCTCTGTATCCGTATATCTCTTTCAGTTTTGTATTGTATTATTTTTCCGCTGCTATGTAATGTATTGTAATCTCTGATAATTTATAATGTGTAATATTTATTCATACTCTGTATATTCTTGTATTCTGATGTAATTGTTGTAATAAACAATGAAATGTTATTCTGTTTGTGTTCTGATTTGTCGTGTTCTCAAAACAATCAGGGGTTTCAAACGGTCTTGGTCGGTTTACCGATCGATTCAGATCGAGCGAAATTCTTTGTTTTCACACCCAAGGAATTGATTTTCATCTTCTTTCTAGATCGAATTGCACGAAATAGGAAGAAGAGGATTAAAATCCTAATATAAATAAAAAGATGGATTATAAATTAAAGGAAACTACTGGAAGGAAGATTACTTAAGATCATCCCTTCAAAATATTGGACTAAACTCCAAGATATTGCTCTTGAATTTAGGGGAAAGATATAGTTCTAGGGTTTTCCAATTTCGAGATTATTGATTTCTGCTTTTATACTAAAAAAATGAGTCAGAAGACAAATGAACATGAGATTTGATATTATGCGTTAATTGTAATTGAATACTTATTATTAATTACTATGATTAATCATAATAAATTATTAAAAAATAAAAAAATAATTATCGATTATAGATAAAAATTAGTAGTTATAATTTGTTTATTAACAATCACTGGTGCGAACCCGTGCTACGCTCACGGGTTTAATTTTATAATTTTTTAGAACATAACAATTTATTTTCTATTATTTATATTTGTTACAAATTTCAGTCTTTTAAATTAGAACTCTATACTAAAAGTTAAATTCACTGTGTACATATTAAATGTTTTTTACTATATATACTACACCGAAGGACACTAAACACAGCAAAGCAGAAAATAGGCATATATATGAAAGCTAAATTAGCAAAAAAAGTGCTTAGTCAAAAAGCTAATTCATCACATGTAACAGTGTATCTTCATTATAAATAACATAAAAAATTCATTTAACATCAAATGTGTTTACACTGCTTTCAAATATGTCTGGTTTGACAAATTAAAGCAATCTGCGTAAACAAAAATACAAACGGATCAAATAAGCAATCTGCATAAAACAAAAGACAAACTGATCAAACCTTCAGTAGGTGCATAACAATATAACATTTCTAATTTATTTCACAACATATTCTACAATATCTTCCAAAAAGTTAATTAAACTTTGTAAATTTCTGGTGCATTTGTTGGCTGTTCCGTTGGACACTTTGACCAGCATAATCTATTGATGGTTGTTCTATTGAACGCTTTGACCTACGTAAAAGATGTGAAATATTTTCCACAAGTGCACTTGTACCCAAAATGAAAATAGTACTCTAGAATGCTCCTATTTTGGACATGATGTTTTAGCATACCAATAAAAATTAACTAGAAAGTCCACTTTTCATCCATAGAAGGGACTAATTTAACATTTAATACAAAAAATAATGCTTCTTAGTAAATAAATAAAGTAAAACTGCAATATGTTGTACACATTACATTGTACATTACTATTATTTTTATCTTAGCCCTTCCTTTTTGGAAGTAAATAATAGATAATATCGTAAAATAGACTATAACATGTATTTTATAATCAGCATATGATATTTAACCAAGAAGTAGCTAGGCATCAATGGTGCTTCATTTAGTATTTAACAATACATGCTCTAACTACAAGAAAAGTATGGATTTTCGATGGCTGTCAACTGTCGGCAGCCGTCGGAAATCCAAGTCTCAAATTAAGGCGTTGGTAAATAGGATTTCCGACGGCTATCGACACAACTCGTCGTTCACGTTTCCTATGGCTTGAATCCTGTGGTAACGGTTTCCGATGTTTCCGCTGGCCATCGGAAACCGTTACTATATTTAACCAATACGCCATCCTTTGCTTTCAGAAACCGTTGGACATTCAAGAATCCAGATGCCGTCGGGAGCCGTCGGGAGCCATCGGAAATACTGCATTTTTTTTTGTATTTCAGCTACTATTTAGCCTTCCAGCACACATTTATCTCAAATCATCGTACTAGACCATCAGTTTATAACCCAACAATCAAAAATTCATGCAAAACACGACATATCTACAAAAAAATATGAAAAAAAACAACAACATAAATATGTACATAATACATAAATTACCATCACATCAACAAAACATACAACAAGTCTACAACATCGACTGTACCGAAACATGTCTACCGTCATAATACATACAAACCAAAGTCATACCCATACCATAGTCATAACAACCCAGTTGTTTGACAAAAAAATGACACTAACACCCAATTGTCTAGGATTTGTAGATAACATCTGGGAATAATAATCTAAAAATAGAGAAAAAGCAATCAGCACACGAGATTTATAGTGGTTCGGCATTAACAAGCCTACATCCACTTTACAGTTCTTCATTCGATAGATAACTACAATTACAATGAGTAGCATCATTCCAACACTCGATTACAATGAATTTATCTCTCCGAATTCATTGTTCTTCATCTAAGAAGAAAGTGATTTCTTATACTGAGGAGGTGCGGCCACGGAAGATGTCACGAATCGAAATGCAAAAAGAGCCCTTCAATTGTGTGCAAAATCATGTTTTATAGGCATAGATTTGGTTAGGAGGAGTGGCCACGTGGAAGTATCAGGGAGGACTTCGAAAGTAATGGAGATAGTGGAGAAATTGGCTTCATTTCATGAGAAAAAAGTGGCATCTGGTCCCCTTTTTTAGGCATGAAATTCAGCCCTTATTTGAATGGGCATAACCACTTCAGGGCATCCAAATAGGGCTTCTAATTGCGAATGGGGAGGCTCTAGTGCGGTGCAACCCAAAGAGATCCAATGATCAGTTTCGTAACACTAACAGATCGGATCCTCCTCGTACGAACCGAACCGGAGCTTTTCAACGTCCAAATCTGTGCGTGCAGCGTCAACTTAAGGTTGGTCAGGGTTCTGTTTCATCTGACCCTAGCCGATGGTATCTGCTAATACCATTCAATGTGTGCAGTTGGCATGTGATCGGGTTCATCTAGGGCGATCCGATCCGGAGACAGTCACATGTCAGTAGTTCAGAAGCAAAGTTGTTCTAGTGTGCAGAATTGGATAGGTTCGGGTCCATCATATCTGACCCGTTCCCCTCAATCTAAACCGCATGGGGCATAAGTAAAACTTTCCTTCATTTGAATCGATCCAAGGGTTGCGAGTCAACCTGAGGTGTTAAACCTGATCCGTGATTTGATCAATATAATAATCCAAGTTCCCAACATCTCATCACTTCATCCAAGCTTTGGGTGGCCTGGTCACAAAGTAGGCTAACATTTTACCCCCCAAAGTACGTCTTATCGCAGATGAGATGTGCTTTGAATAAGTTTAATTGAATCTTTCTGGAATGTCATCCATTATTGTGAAGGCATTATCAGCTTGTAGTGTCCTCTTAGTGGTTTCTGATATTTCGACTCTTCGTTGTATAGATGGCTTGTCATATATCGCATTGCTTCCATGGGTGTCCATCGGGTCATATTCTATAGCCAGAGTGGACAAAATGATCAAGTAATTATTTAGACTACGTCAAAACAAGGGGTTCAACTCTTTCACCATAAGTCGTGCTGGATCATTGGCTCCCAAATGTGATTTCACACACATAGGTCGTTTCCAAGTGTTGTCATCTTCCTACACAATTCAAGCGCATGGTCGAATCTGATTTTCTTTTATGTATGAGTCAATTTATGGTGTAGTAATCCAGGTCATAGGGTTGTATCAGAATCTTCGGGCCTTGAGCTAGCATCTGGCTTATTAGGATACAATGCTTCAGAATTGGCATATGGATCTGTCACTTGTGCTTGGATTTGGTCTATCTCAACATCAGGATATAAATCCAGGGTTCCTCGATTACATCGAATCATAACAATAAGGCATCTGAAAGCCATGACACTACGGATCATTTTGTAATCTCGTGATCACATACGAGTCAGCACGAGATGTTGAAAATATGCAAGTCAGTAGTTGGTAGGATCATTACAATCTTAAGGCAGCAGAGGAGTTTATCACACTCTCCATTCGATGCAATTGCGAATCAAGCCTTTGGATTCAAGATTGATCTAGTAGTTGGCTTTCTTGAACGGTCAGGATGAATCATATCAGATTCTGGAGATATAGCTTATATGTTCTGAATTATGCACAAAGTCAGGGTCATATTCAAATTCAGTCTGCAAGTTAAAGCTCGTGCTCCTAACGTCAGTGGAGGACAAATGAAGTCAATATTTATGCCTTCGGCATCAGTGGGGGTTGGACCATATCAATCAGACATCTAGTCTTCTAGCCATTTTACTTTTCATTATTGCATCAAGTTAGAGCTGTAGGTTCGACAATCGTAGTCAACCCAAATCATTCTATACTCTTTCTCTAGTCAGCAAGAGTTGAAATTTTATGCGTAAATGGTCGAATCATGTTCGCTTTGGTGTCATCTCGTCTCTTTAGTCAAAAAGTGAGGATTAACTTATTGAGTGTCAATGAATTCAGATACCCTCCTTGCATCAGTCACAGAGTTGAGTATGCTTGTCAATCATGCAAGCGAAGAATGTTGTTAGGGAGATATTTGAGCTCCTTTGTTTCATGATTTGGCATAATCCGAAATAGTCATCATAGTCTTGTTGAGTCTATCTCTCATGCTTGGTTCCATTGAGCTTGACAATCAAGATCTCCGGCTTCATCAATAAAATTAGTCCTTTCTGGAATTTTACATTCATATCGGTCTTTTCCGGGGCTTTCCTTTTATCTTTATCATTTCAAGAGTCGGATGATGCTCTATTCTTGTCATGAAAGCATTGACACCATCCATCTCAATATTAGTATCCTCTTGTTGCAAGAATCTGTCTCAGGATAGAATTCACCAACTTCACTAGGAAAATCTCATAGCATAAAGATATTGAGGCATGTTCCAAAGGTAAATCCTCCAAGGCCTTTTGGTGGGTCTCAACGCGAAGAGACTTTGAAATCTGAGTTATCTAAAATGTCGGATATTGCTGCTATCAATACCATAGATGATCCAAGTTGATCTACAGATGCCGCTGCGGCTTGAATCTTTCAAGGAATGCATGCAGGGTTTCGCCGGATCTCTGTTGAAGCATCAATTGAGGTTGGCACTCTGGTCTTCGTCATTGAGAAGTTGTCGACAATTTAGCATTGGTGCCCCCAACATGAAGTCTTGAAGTGGGTAAAAGCTAGTCTCTGGCTTCTTAGGTCTGCATATGTAATAGTCGTCAATCAAGCTTCCGTCCTGCAATTCTGGATAATGATTCGCGGCTCGGATGTATGTGGGATAGTCTTTGGTCTCGCATCCAAACTCTGGGGATCGGAGTTGGGTGGTGATAAGATTAAATTATAGGTGGCTCAAATGCTTCTACTTGCCCCTACATTAAGGAATGGGGAGATTCATGTCGAGGTTGAGTTGGGTTGGATTTTAAATAATCATCCGAATTGGAGCAAAGGTTTGTTGGACTCCGTTTAACATTCCAGTGCTCTTGCATTGCCGTCGTTTTTCTCTAGAATGTTACGTTAGAAGTTACATGTTGCATATGTGTAGGAGGAGATTGATTTCCCCTTGTTTCATCCTAGACGACGTTGTCAACTTGTCGTAGGGTCTCGTGGGATATGAACTACAGAGTAGGGAATGTTTGAGCCTAGTTCATTATCGCTTGAATTACCACGATGCTTTCTCCAAAAAGTAAGTCATAGTTGCTTGGCCTTCCATCCATCTGAGTGAAGAAGTTACCCATCATTTTATGTCACTTGCGGAGAATTTCATCTTGCCGATCCATCTGGGTTCTCAATTCAACGAGGGAACCATCCACTTCATATCTAGTTTGATGTGCTAAGGTTCACCGAGAGGAAATCTCTTGACATCCTTTGTTCCTAGCGCCTTTCGTGTCAACATCCTCAGCATGGCAGAAGGTTCTATCTTCTTCCTCTTAACCCTTGAGTCGGAGTATCAAGAAATTCGCTTGCGGGTAGAAGTCGAAGTTGTGGTGTTCCCCCTTTGTCCGGGACCTTTCAGTCGGGTAGTCAGTTGGAACTAGCAAATGGACGTTCACCCTGCATCCCCCTTGTGGTCCTTAAGCGGCCTATCAGGATCAAAGCAAAAGTTAGACATGGAAAGATAAGTTATGCCATTAGTAAAAACTTTCAATAGCTATGCCCCCAGCTGGGGGGCAATGGCGAAAGAGAGGTAGTCGTATCACATCCCTTTTAAATTTAGACATGGATGTACGCAAAAGACATTTCTTTGAAAGCTTAAGTGATTGAGTTATCCAAGTGCTCGTGTCATTGAATTTTCCATTTGGTGTACTTGCAAGGTGGCACTCGTCATTGTACTTGAGATGTCACTCCCAAGGCCTCCTTTTGGTCGATGTATTAAGTCATGCAGAAAGTTTAACTTCAAGCATCGGCGTCAACCCTTCAAATGCGGCCCTTTATCAATGTTGTGAGTGCGGCTCTCGCGTCTTTGTCTTGTTATCTTGCACACACTATACTGAGTAGTAAGCAATAAATCACATCACAAACCAGATAAGGATTTCAATTTGGTATCCCTGCAAATAAATAGCATACCGTATCGCAATTATCGTAGGGTTGTGATGTGTGTGTATTCCCCAATTAATAGTGAATAAAGTGCCTAACTAGACTTGTTTGGGATTTATTAGGATAGACAATGCATCACCCCCCATGTCCGAAAATGAGTGGTTCGGGATCATCTTTCATTCTTGCCCCCGATCCTACAATGGGGTAGGAGCCCTTCCGTGGCATTTAATCGCAATGCCTTTATACGTACCTGTCGTATGCCCAGGATAGAGTTCGAACTCAGCTTTCATTCTGCCCCCCAATCCTTTAGTGGGGTAGGAGTTCATTTGCAGCGCTCAGTTCCTTGCGCCTTTATACTCTCCCATCGAATGCCTAGGGTAGAGTGGAATCAAGGCGGTCTTTTAATCTTTGTGCATCATTACGCCTTGGGGACATCATCTTCCCTTCCTTTATACTCTCTCTCTCTCTTTCGAATCATGAGAGTTAGAGTTAATCAGGCGAACGGTCATGTCATTTGCCCCGGCCTTCCTTCTACACTCTAACTCCAAGAGTGGGATTCTTCCAGCTCGAGTGTCGTTCTCGAACTCGATTTTAATCCATACTTCCCACTTCGCTCTGGCGGATGTACATTATCGGGCAAGTGGTCGGGACACACTTGCCAAATCTTTGCGCTCCTCCATTCAATCTATGAGAGAATTAATTGGCATCAAACTCCAGGTATCTGCATCAATCATGTTGCACAAGTTAGTCATGTCAATAATTCAGAAAGCATGTAAAAGTAGATCGCATAATTGAAAAGTAAGCATATCAAGGGGCAGTGCTTCCTCCTTTATTCGGATTCATGTAATCTGGTGGCGTCGTGCATAGGATCGTGCCATGTAGCTAGTCGGGCTGCATTTATCTGGAGTTAGATTCTGACCTTGCAATTCAAAGATCAATGCAAAATTATCTTGAGGCCTGCTACGTATGAGACAAGGAGTGGATGGTCATCCCGGATCCACCTTGAGCTATACAACTCTCTTTACATGGAGGGTGTGGCTTTGTATATGAGAAGTTCAGTCGAGCCCGTTATGGGTTTTTTCCATAACTCCATATGCGGGTGCCAGAAATCTGATCGGTATCAAATCCTAGGTACCTACAACATCCACATATTAATTCATCTGAGTTAATTGCATCAATAACTCATAAATCATGCAAATATAAGAGTCACGGTTAAAGAGAAATTCTGTTAAAGGAATGAATATCATTCTGTGTGAAAATGGCATTGCATGCTCTTTGCATGTCCATTTTCCCCTGACAATCTCTGTCGGGGATGGCTGCCAAAATCTTTAGCTGGTGATGAACGTCTTTTCAAAACATCGTGGGATGGCGGTCCCAAGAATGAGTAGACCTTGATTGGGGTCTTGGAGCGCCAAGGCAATAAGGCGAATCAGTGCGTATCACAATCAGATGAACTTGGAAATAGTGGAGGAGTTTTCTCAAAGCAATCAGCAATCTGTAAGCATGCTTTTCCATCTTTGGGAAGTTGATTCATTAGATGTCAACCTCCTGCATCACGAATCTTCATCCTCTTTGAGATCTATATCTTCAAGTAGATCATCGGGAAACTCTTTCTGTGACATCTTTCTTGCTTTGCCCATGCCTCTTTCACACTCCATCTTATCGGAAAGGGAAGCGTTGTTGGGTTCCATAACATCTCTATAGCATAACATATATCATTCGACTAAATAGAAAGTCCTCCAGTAATTTGGTTGTCCAAACCATTCCCACTCCAACCTCGGTTGGGATGTTTAGCAGTAGACACTAAGGTGCTATGTAAGCTCTGAATTCCGCTACAGCTGGTCTATCGAGACCTTGCTCAGATATGCTTAAATGCAATAGCATGGCTTGGAAGGCTTCAAGTAATGTTCACACATTTTGTCACAACTATTGTATGAAGTGGAGAGCTAATGGCTGATTCATATTTTCCTTGATCTCGAGCTCTCATCTCTTGACCGAAGTCGTACGGTGACCGGTGAGCAGTCAAGTTGCTATAATCTGGGAAAGGATCCATAGTTCCAATCATGGCGTGTAGTAGACCAACTAGTACCTAACTCTGGACACCAAAGTATGTTGACCTAACCATTATTCGATAGAGATCAGTCTTCCTTGACGTGGTTGACATCAAATAGCCATTGCAAAGGTTAGCCAAGTTCTTCGGGAGGTGAACCGCAGGACATATTTCATTCATCGCATCATACAATTGAAATGTAGCTTTAGGATGTTGATATCCTTAGCTGCTTTCTGGTATCCCATTATTGACAATCATGGTCACGAAGATCATATGAATCATCTTCAAAGTAGTGCTCGGACTGTTCCATATAACTGTCATTCGATGCTTCGCTGATTGGACAGGTTTAAGTTACATAAATAAGGTGGTCACTACTCGTTAGGGAACAACATCAGTTGCATCGGTGAAATCTATATACAATCGGGGCTACGGAAGAAGAAGCTGCTATGAGAAAACCATTGCCTCGTATACTATCGTTGATAGCAAGCTGAATCTAATCGATAGCTTCTCGCATTGGCCTACTAATATAAGTAGGTGTCATGGGTCTAGGAATAATCCCAGTTGTTTCCATTTTATTATCATACTCTTTGAATATCCATCTAATCTTCGTTGATAAGCTTTGATGACTGCTGTTGGCCAAAATATATGTCGAGCCGAAGGCGAGCCGTGCTCCGAGCCAAAGGCGAGGCCATCAGCGGGTCCGGGCGCAGCGCCATTGGGGGTCTGGGGCCCTACAGTCCCAAACGTATTTTCCCAAAAATAGCTGTTTCAGGTCGGATTGGATCATCCCTTCAAATTGTGGCTCAGGAGTGCCTTCAGGCTGGGTCGGATCAGACTCGTTCCTCTGAGCCGCATCGGGGCACCATCAGCTAGTCGGTTCAGATCTTCCCCTGCTATTCGAGTCGGGGTCACTCTTCCGGGTTGGATCGTGATGTCATTGGGGGCTGCGGGTCAGAAGTTGCTTGTTCGATCCGATGCACTTCAGGCGGATCGGATCCCTGGTCATCCGACCCGAACCAGTGCTGCCATTCCAAGATCTAGCGTTCCAATATGTGACTTCGTTGGGTCGGGTTGGACCCGAACCAGTCCAAATGTGACAATCCTAACCGGAGATGTGCGATCTATATCATCTCGATCTGAGCTCCTTCTCACTTGCATCCGATTTAGAGACTTCTTTGAAGTGGGAACATGTTGTTGCTATAAGATAGCGTGGGGGTGGCTTCACATCTGGTGATCTCCACGCTTGTAAAATCTATATATAATGTCGAATTCACAGGATTTCCTCATCATACTTAGTGATCCAATAGTAGAATGGAGAATTCTTATATGCTAAGAATCTTCAATTCTCAATGAAAGCACCAAAATTTTAGACCAAAAAAATGGCACTAACACTCAATTGTCTAGGATTTGTAGTAACATCTAGGAATAATAATATAAAAATAGAGAAAAAGCAATCAACACATGAGATTTATAATGGTTCGGCATTAACGAGCCTACATCCACTTTACAATTCTTCATTCGATAGATAATTACAATTACAATGAGTAGCATCATTCCAACACTCGATTACAATGAATTTAACTCTCTGAATTCATTGTTCTTCATCTAAGAAGAAAGTGATTTCTTATACGGAGGAGGTGCGGCCACGGAAGATGTCACCAATCGAAATGCAAAAAGACCCCTTCAATTGTGTGCAAAATCATGTTTTATAGGCATAGATTTGGTTAGGGAGGAGTGTCCACGTGGCAGCATCAGGAAGGACTACGAAAGTAATGGAGATAGTGGAGAAATGGGCTTCATTTCATGAGAAACAAGTGGCATCTGGTCCCCTTTTTTAGGCATGAAATTCAGCCCTTATTTGAATGGGCATAACCACTTCAGGGCATCCACATAGGGCTGCTAATTGCAAACGGGGAGGCTCATCTGCGATGCGAGCCAAAGAGATCCAATGATCAGATTTGTAACACTAACAGATCGTGTCCTCCTTGTACGAACCGAACCGGAGCTTGTCAACGTCCAAGTCTATGTGTGCAGCGTCAACTTGAGGCTGGTCGGGTTCTGTTTCTTTCAACCCGACCCGATGGTGTCTGCCAGACCATTCAATCTGTGCAGTTGGCATGGGATCGGGTACATCTAGGGCAATCCGATCCGGAGACAGACACATGTTAGTAGTTTAGAAGCAAAGTTGTTCAAGTGCGCAGAATAGGATAGTGTCGGGTCCTTCTTATCTGACCCGTTCTGTAACAACCCGTATTTTCAATAACCTGTTATAACATAAATCGAGGCAGAATTTAATTCAAAAATTTTAATCAAGGGAAACGGGCTATGCCATTGCGTTCGTCTCGGAAAAATACGCGAAATAGAGTCCGAGTTTTCGAAAATCGGAGTATGTATGACCCAGTTAAGGCCCATTGGAGTTTTCAGAAAATTCCTAAGTAAAAACAAATCTAAATTTGAAATTAAAAACAAGGGTTAGGGCAAACTGGCGCAGGCGGGAAAATTCCCGCCAGGACCCGCATGTCGACAGGCCTGTCGACAGGGTCCCCAGGGTGTCGACTGCCCTGTCGACAGCCCTGTCGACACGGGGTGGCCGGGCAGTTTTGCCTGGCGCACCATTTTGATTTGGGCTTGGTTGTGTGGCTTGGTTCTGGAGAATTCCGAAATCTGATGGACCTAATTCAACCTAGGGTTAATCCTATGGTCTAAATCACTAGCCTAATCTATAAATAAGACCCTAACCTACCCTAAATCACTCATTATTCATTCTAGCAACTAAACTATGCCAAAATCAAAACTCTCATGGCCTCCACTCTCTTCATACAATTCCTAAACAAATCCCTAAGAGATTTCCATGCATACAAGTGTATTTAGGCTTGTATGATCGTCTTTAGCTTGCATTAATGTCTTGTTTCTCCATTGTCATCATAAAGGAGGAGTCTTGATCAAGTTTGCTTGCATTTTGGGGTTTTATTTTGTTGCATAAGGGGTTTCTTACATTTGCTATACTTATTTGAGTCCGCATAAGCATTGTAAGCCCTCTTACCTTCATTTTAGAAACTCTAAAGTTAATATGTGATGAAAGTTGGGATTTATGCATGTTTGATAAGTTATGCATGCTTATGCGAGTTCAATATGCCATGTTACACATGTTTAATAAGTTATGCATGTTTATGCAAGTTCACTAAGCCATGATTTGCAAGTTTATTGAGTTATGCATGTTTATGCAAGTTCACTATGCCATGATTTGCAAGTTTATTGGGTTATGCATGTTTATGCAAGTTCACTAAGCCATGATTTGCAAGTTTATTGAGTTATGCATGTTTATGCAAGTTCACTATGCCATGATTTGCAAGTTTATTGGGTTATGCATGTTTATGCAAGTTCACTAAGCCATGATTTGCAAGTTTATTAAGTTATGCATGTTTACGCAAGTTCACTATGCCATGATTTGCAAGTTTATTGGGTTATGCATGTTTATGCAAGTTCACTATGCCATGTTATGCATGTTTAATAAGTTATGCGTGCTTATGCAAGTTCACAATGACATGTTATGCATGTTTGACAAGTTATGCGTGTTTATGCAAGTTCCATATGCCATGTTAAGCAAGTTTAACATGTTATGCATGTTTATGGTAATATGCAAGTTCACTATGCTAAGTTATGCAAGTCTAACATGTTATGCATGTTTGTTGTGATATGCAAGTTCAACATGTATGTTATGCCAAGTTCCCTCTTCCTATCCTTTATGCGTTGTTACGAATATGTAAGCGATAGAATGACGTTGGGGGGGTTTGGGTAAACTTAAAATACATGAAAATATAAGATTGGGAATTTACCTATTAAGTTAGGTCTACCCCTTGGGAATTTACCTATTAAGTTAGGTCTACCCAAGTATTTGTTGACTTGTAATTATGTTTTGAAATAAAGTGGACATGACACTTAGAAAACATAAGTGTGGCCAACTCGAGGTTGGGTTGAGTTTGTAGCATAATTCTACCCGGAACCTACCGGCTTAACTAGTGGCTACAAACAATAGGACCCAATGTGAGAAGTTGGTCATGTGGTGCCAAGACCCGAGGTTAGACCAAGTTGTGGTGTAAATCTATCCGGAACCCACCGGCTTAAATAGGTAACCACAACAAAGTCTAATGTGAGAAGTTAAGGTGCATTAAATTAATTAATGGCTCATGATTAGGGTTAAGTCAGGGTCCACTAATACTTAACCAATTTGGGGATTCGAGGGATTGAAATGGGGTTAAGTGTGAACTGTCGGTTACACTTAACCAATTTAATCCATTTGGGGGTTTGAGGGATTGAAATGGGGTTAAGTTGTGAACTGTCGGTTACACTTAACCAATTTAATCCATGATTAGTGAAGGGTTAAATCGCACTTAACCCTCTTAGGAAACCCTAGCAACGTGGTCTGTTCCAGCAGTAATCCCAGTTTGGTATCATCACAACCCTAGAGGCTAGGCTAGGGCGGGGCACGATTACTGGACTGATGTAAGCGACCAAAGCGACGGCTGAGTGGTACAGCGGTGCGGGTCCAGGCGGGCTACGGACGTGCACGTAATCCGGTATTGGACAAACTTGAGGCACGGGTACCAGTAGGTTCAGACTGTGCATTATTGCTTCAGTGTCTGGGGTTGACACCCGAGGGCTTGATACACCCAAAGGTGGACCCAGCACAGTCTGACTACATCCATATGTGGGCCGTATGGACACCAACACTTGACGTGTTAGGCGTATAGGGAGCCGATCGACTAGACCGTTTGGTTGGACCTTATATTAAGGTCACTTCATGTTATTGGGTCAAAGCTTGGGCCAAGGGATCAATGCCTGTTATGTTGGTTTGCTAGTACACCGTGGTGCAAAACTTAACCTTGTTTATGCGATGACACCTCTATCTGTCTTGTAGTTAATTTATCATGCCAGTATGTTGTTATCTATGATCATCTCAGTTTCCATCATGCTGTTAACTTTATTAGTTTATAGACTGATCGTAGCAGGGCTTACTCAGTCTTTTTGACTGACCTGTTTTCTTTCGCCTCTTTTCTTCCGTTTCCCCCCGCCCCCCAGGTTCTCAGGGAGGGAATACAGGAGCCTAGCTTGGATCTTAGCTGCTTTCTTGGATAGCTAATGTATGCTTTGGACTTGAGCTCGCTATGTTTTTTCCACTTTGGGGATAGCTACTTTTATGTTTTCCTTTTCAGTTTCAGATGATGTTGTTTTATGTACTAGACTTGTTTATTTGGGAAATTGACATTATGATGTAGCAGACTTGTTTTTGAAATGGTTTAAAATTCTTCCGCTGCTTTATCTATCTACTTACTCTGTTTATTTACATATATATATATATATCATGTCCTGCCTTGTTATATCATTATGCATGTTTACCTTGTTTTAAAACGCCCCACCAAAGTCAGAGTTGCTTGCAAGAGCCACCCTGGCGGAGGTGGGGTGTTACATTTGGTATCAGAGCATATGGTTTACGAGAAGGGATAAAAAGGTTTTTAAAACTTTTGAAAAACTATTTTCAAAACCAAGTATAAAGTATTTTCCAAAGAAAAGTCTAGTTATTTTTAAAAAGGCTATTCCCCAAAAGCCATTAGCACCATCCTTTGACCCCTCATTTGAACTCTTTTCTTTTCATTTCCAGCATGTCTGATAATCTCATCTTGCCCGAAGGAGTAACAATACCCGATTGGTTTCGTCGGTACTTGGAAGTCACGGCACCGGTCCCGGGTGTCTCTAATGTTGTCTTTCCAGTCGAGGCCGCTGTTCCTCCTCCTCCTCCCGTAGCTGATGTTCCTCTTCCCCCTCAGCCTCCACAAGCGGATTTTGCGGAAACTTGTAAGAACTTTAAGACGATGGGTGGCAAGAATTTTAGTGGAACAGAGACTTTTGTAGAAGCAAGGAATTGGTTGAAAGAGACCGAAGATCTTTTAGCCACCTTTGATATAGGTGACCGCAAGAAGGTTTTATTAGCATTATGGTTGCTAAAGGAAGAAGCTGCACGTTGGTGGGTAGTCACCACCGCTACTAGGCCAATTGAGACTTGGGATGATTTTAGAGGAAGGTTTGGACTGAGGTTCTTATCACTGAAGCAAGGGAACATGACTATTAGGGAATACATAGATAAGTTTAATCAACTGGCTCGGGTCAATTCAGACTTGGTTAATACAGCTCAGAAGAAGGCCCTACACTTTGCTCTAGGATTAAACGAGCCATTACATGGTTTGGCCATGTCTCATATACCCTTGGGGGCGACTTTCGAGAGTTTGGTGAATATGGCCCTACTTCAAGAAGAAGATAACAATGACAAGAAAGAGGTCAAGGCGAATGAGTCTCAAGGCAAGAGGGTAAATTCCGGGAAACGAGGCAAGAATAACAACAACCGCAAGGACAAGCCAAGAGAGAATAGGAAATGCAACTTCTGTGGTAAAGTTGGACATATATCCAGGGAATGTAGGAAGAAGAAGAGAAAGCGGGGCGAATGCTTTCAGTGTGGTGAGTTTGGACATCTCAGCAAGAATTGCCCGAGGAAACAAGGGCAAGGTCAGACTCAGTATGCAGGACTATCTGGAGGGCGAGTTCATCCCCTCAGCACCGTTCTTCCAGCTCATGATAGAGGTAGTGTTTCTGTTGAAAGTCTTGTTTACATTTTCTGACTTTCCCTGTTCGTACTTTGTTTGATTCTGGCACATCGCATAGTTTTATTTCATCTGATCTAGTTGAAAGTTTGCACCTAAGTACTAGTCTAGTTGATGATCCCGTATGTGTTTCAAATCCAATTGGGGGTTCTGCCCGGTTGTCTGTGGTCTGAGTGGATTTGAAAATTTCTATCTTGAGTATAGAATTCTCATGGGATGTTTATATTCTCGGTTTCAGGGGATATGGGTTGGTTTTGGGCATGGAATGGTTGTCCTGTTTTGGAGCCATTCTTGGTTTTTGTATATAGGGTTGGGAGGCTCATGACTCACCTCGGTAATACCCTAGAAATTTCTAGCAACCCTATGGGTCCCGTCATGTTATGTTATCTTGAATCCCTCAACTCGTCTATTGATAGTTTGCAATCTGTGAGGGTGGTCCGAGAATATCCTGATATCTTGGGTGGAGTGAAGGGGTTACCCCTGGACGTGGGATAGATTTCCGCATTATCTGGTTGGTAATACCAAGCCAGTTTCGTGGCCGGTTAGGCACATAACCTCACGAGATGAGAGTTAAGAAAGCAAGTCAAGGAGTTGCTTGAGAAGAACTTCCTGAGACGAAGCATTTTCGAGTAAGGTGCTCTAGTAGTATTCGTTACTAATGTGGACAGTTTGCTTCGCTTATGTGTTGATTATCGTGAGAAGAATAGACAATCGTTACCAAGGATCGATGATTTTTTTGATCAGCTTGTAGGAGCATCTGTCTTCTTTTGATCTAGCTACCGGATTCCATCAGCTTAGGATGGCTGAGGATGGAATTGACAAGACTGCGTTTAGGACTCTAGATGGATTTTTAGAATGGCTAGTCATGCTATTTGTTTGACTAATGCACCCGCATATTACGTGAACTTGATGGGTAGGGTGTTTAGGGAGTCCTTGAACAAGTTTGTCGTGGTCGTCGTAGACGATATTTTGATCTCCTTAAAAGAACGAGGTAGAACAAGCTAGACATCCCAAGGAGGTGATGGATATGCTTAGAGCCACCAGTTGAAGGTCAAGTTCTCCAAATGTCACTTTGGAGGAAAGAAGTTGGATTTCTTGGGCACATAGTTCCTAAGTAAGGCTTAGCGGTGGATTCCGTTAAAGTGGTTGCGGTCTAAGACCGGAAAACCCTGAGGAGGGCAATTAAAAGCTTTCTCCGTTTGGCTAGTTAGTTAGCATTCCCTGAGCTTAGACTTCCTCTTCAGGATGAAGAAGGGGGTTTCACAGGAAGAAAGACCTGCAGTTAGTCAAGAACATGGACCAGTTAATTCGAGGCGAGATGTTAAGTCACCTCGCTAGATATATTATAGATGACAAGGGATGACTAAAGCGCGATGAGAGATTATGTGTTCCTCGAGTGAAAGACTTGGTAAAGAAGGATCTTGAAGATGCGCATTACTCGAGGAGGTGGCCGAGTTGGTCTTAGGATGCATGTTGTGCCACCAGGTTAAGGCCAAGTCATAGAAGCCTGGCGGGCCATTACCTCCATTGGAGGTTCCGCAAGGGAAGTGTGAAAACATCTCGATAGATTATGTGGATGGACTACCTAGATCAAAGAAAGGGAATACGGGTATGTGGGTCGTAATAGGTCTCACGAAGAGTGCTCATTTCTGTCCGGTGAAGAGCGAGAGGACTGCGTCATGGTTAGCAACGGTTTACCCTCAAGAAGTTGGCCAGTTTTGAAAGAGCCTACAGGAAGCCATGGGTAGGCAACTGAATCTAGGTATGGCCTATAGGCGGATGGTTCATTTCGATTAAGCCTGAGTTATAGAAAATCACATTTATAAGGGCAATTGGCAACGTGGATTGGTATTTTCAAGAAAAGTTCTGCTGCGTGGAATACTTTATAGTAAGTAGACGAGATCCAGGATTCACTAGTGAATTTTGGAGAGCTTGCATGAAATCATGAGGTTACAGTTATGTTTAAGCCAAGTATATATATATATAAAAAAAGAATAAGTGGAAAAGGAAGACGAGAGGCGATAATGAAATGAGTTCCAACTCGAATTTGGGAAAAAGGAGTTAGGAAGCCAAGAAATCATGAAGACGGTCAAGCACAATGGAGTTAAGCTCAAGGAAACGTGACTAAGAAGAGTGAAGACTAGATACGCGCATCATATCTCTCTGTAAGAGTGCATCCTTGATCCTTGTTTTCCTGTGGAGCTTGCTTGCAAGTTATCTTTTGTATATATCCTCTCGGTCCCATTCTCGATCTTATTTCTGTTGTAAACTCCATAAGGGGGTTATGACTCATCGGTTAGTACTATATGTCAGAGTTTGAATGGATTTCTTGTAATCCAAAAAAAAGGAGTTTATCTTGCTTATCTTCTAAGATCTCCTTTTTTAGCATATCTCTTTGTCCATGTTTATCTAGTTTATCGTGTTTATCTTGTCATGAGAACCTTAGGTAAAAACCCTTTGGATGAAACATGTGTTTGAAACATGTTATGCTTAATGGTTGCAAGTGGTTGCAAGTGGTTGCAAGTGTTTGCAAGTGGTTACTCGTGGATGCATTATACACACTAGGCACTGGATCGGCTCACACACTCTTCATGTTGCATATGCATGAGTGCTTACACTTATTCATGGTTGAAACTTGTTGTGCTACCACATGGATGTTGCATATGGATGAATGTTATGTGCACTCATATAGATACCATAAATTATGTTAGGAATTTGCATACATATGGATTCATTTCACTGACATACATATGCATTAAGGAGGTTTACTGTATCAGTAACCGCCTGATTTTCACTGACATACATATGCATTAAGGAGGTTTACTGTATCAGTAACCGCCTGATCTTTGCATTAGATAAGTACATATACACGCACTTTTGCATATGTTCATACCACATTTAGAACCTTGTAAGGACAATGATTGCTCGTGGATGATGCTTTGAGTAGATGGATGATTGGATGGTAGGATATGTTCTTCCTAACTTGAAGATTTCGGGGACGAAATCCTTTAAGGAGGGGAGAATGTAACAACCCGTATTTTCAATAACCTGTTATAACATAAATCGAGGCAGAATTTAATTCAAAAATTTGAATCAAGGGAAACGGGCTATGCCATTGCGTTCTTCTCGGAAAAATACGCGAAATAGAGTCCGAGTTTTCGAAAATCGGAGTCCGTATGACCCAGTTAAGGCCCATTGGAGTTTTCAGAAAATTCCTAAGTAAAAACAGATCTAAATTTGAAATTAAATACAAGGGTTAGGGCAAACTGGCGCAGGCGGGAAAATTCCCGCCAGGACCCGCATGTCGACAGGCCTGTCGACAGGGTCCCCAGGGTGTCGACTGCCCTGTCGATAGCCCTGTCGACACGGGGTGGCCGGGCAGTTTTGCCTGGCGCACCATTTTGATTTGGGCTTGGTTGTGTGGCTTGGTTCTGGAGAATTCCGAAATCTGATGGACCTAATTCAACCTAGGGTTAATCCTATGGTCTAAATCACTAGCCTAATCTATAAATAAGACCCTAACCTACCCTAAATCACTCATTATTCATTCTAGCAACTAAACTATGCCAAAATCAAAACTCTCATGGCCTACACTCTCTTCATACAATTCCTAAACAAATCCCTAAGAGATTTCCATGCATACAAGTGTATTTAGGCTTGTATGATCCTCTTTAGCTTGCATTAAAGTCTTGTTTCTCCATTGTCATCATAAAGGAGGAGTCTTGATCAAGTTTGCTTGCATTTTGGGGTTTTATTTTGTTGCATAAGGGGTTTCTTACATTTGCTATACTTATTTGAGTCCGCATAAGCATTGTAAGCCCTCTTACCTTCATTTTAGAAACTCTAAAGTTAATATGTGATGAAAGTTGGGATTTATGCATGTTTGATATGTTATGCATGCTTATGCGAGTTCAATATGCCATGTTACACATGTTTGATAAGTTATGCATGTTTATGCAAGTTCACTAAGCCATGATTTGCAAGTTTATTGAGTTATGCATGTTTATGCAAGTTCACTATGCCATGATTTGCAAGTTTATTGGGTTATGCATGTTTATGCAAGTTCACTAAGCCATGATTTGCAAGTTTATTGAGTTATGCATGTTTATGCAAGTTCACTATGCCATGATTTGCAAGTTTATTGGGTTATGCATGTTTATGCAAGTTCACTAAGCCATGATTTGCAAGTTTATTGAGTTATGCATGTTTATGCAAGTTCACTATGCCATGATTTGCAAGTTTATTGGGTTATGCATGTTTATGCAAGTTCACTATGCCATGTTATGCATGTTTAATAAGTTATGCGTGCTTATGCAAGTTCACAATGACATGTTATGCATGTTTGACAAGTTATGCGTGTTTATGCAAGTTCCATATGCCATGTTAAGCAAGTTTAACATGTTATGCATGTTTATGGTAATATGCAAGTTCACTATGCTAAGTTATGCAAGTCTAACATGTTATGCATGTTTGTTGTGATATGCAAGTTCAACATGTATGTTATGCCAAGTTCCCTCTTCCTATCCTTTATGCGTTGTTACGAATATGTAAGCGATAGAATGACGTTGGGGGGGTTTGGGTAAACTTAAAATACATGAAAATATAAGATTGGGAATTTACCTATTAAGTTAGGTCTACCCCTTGGGAATTTACCTATTAAGTTAGGTCTACCCAAGTATTTGTTGACTTGTAATTATGTTTTGAAATAAAGTGGACATGACACTTAGAAAACATAAGTGTGGCCAACTCGAGGTTGGGTTGAGTTTGTAGCATAATTCTACCCGGAACCTACCGGCTTAACTAGTGGCTACAAACAATAGGACCCAATGTGAGAAGTTGGTCATGTGGTGCCAAGACCCGAGGTTAGACCAAGTTGTGGTGTAAATCTACCCGGAACCCACCGGCTTAACTAGGTAACCACAACAAAGTCTAATGTGAGAGGTTAAGGTGCATTAAATTAATTAATGGCTCATGATTAGGGTTAAGTGAGGGTCCACTAATACTTAACCAATTTGGGGATTCGAGGGATTGAAATGGGGTTATGTGTGAACTGTCGGTTACACTTAACCAATTTAATCCATTTGGGGGTTTGAGGGATTGAAATGGGGTTAAGTTGTGAACTGTCGGTTACACTTAACCAATTTAATCCATGATTAGTGAAGGGTTAAATCGCACTTAACCCTCTTAGGAAACCCTAGCAACGTGGTCTGTTCCAGCAGTAATCCCAGTTTGGTATCATCACAACCCTAGAGGCTAGGCTAGGGCGGGGCACGATTACTGGACTGATGTAAGCGACCAAAGCGACGGCTGAGTGGTACAGCGGTGCGGGTCCAGGCGGGCTACGGACGTGCACGTAATCCGGTATTGGACAAACTCGAGGCACGGGCACCAGTAGGTTTAGACTGTGCATTATTGCTTCAGTGTCTGGGGTTGACACCCGAGGGCTTGATACACCCAAAGGTGGACCCAGCACAGTCTGACTACATCCATATGTGGGCCGTATGGACACCAACACTTGACGTGTTAGGCGTATAGGGAGCCGATCGACTAGACCGTTTGGTTGGACCTTATATTAAGGTCACTTCATGTTATTGGGTCAAAGCTTGGGCCAAGGGATCAATGCCTGTTATGTTGGTTTGCTAGTACACCGTGGTGCAAAACTTAACCTTGTTTATGCGATGACACCTCTGTCTGTCTTGTAGTTAATTTATCATGCCAGTATGTTGTTATCTATGATCATCTCAGTTTCCATCATGCTGTTAACTTTATTAGTTTATAGACTGATCGTAGCAGGGCTTACTCAGTCTTTTTGACTGACCTGTTTTCTTTCGCCTCTTTTCTTCCGTTTCCCCCCCCAGGTTCTCAGGGAGGGAATACAGGAGCCTAGCTTGGATCTTAGTTGCTTTCTTGGATAGCTCATGTATGCTTTGGACTTGAGCTCGCTATGGTTTTTCCACTTTGGGGATAGCTACTTTTATGTTTTCCTTTTCAGTTTCAGATGATGTTGTTTTATGTACTAGACTTGTTTATTTGGGAAATTGACATTATGATGTAGCAGACTTGTTTTTGAAATGGTTTAAAATTCTTCCGCTGCTTTATCTATCTACTTACTCTGTTTATTTACATATATATATATATATATATATCATGTCCTGCCTTGTTATATCATTATGCATGTTTACCTTGTTTTAAAACGCCCCACCAAAGTCAGAGTTGCTTGCAAGAGCCACCCTGGCGGAGGTGGGGTGTTACACGTTCCCCTCGATTTGAACCGTATGGAGGCATAAGGAAAACTTGCCTTCATTTGAATCGACCCAAGGTCTGCGATTCAACTGAGGGGATAGACCCGATCTGGGATTTGATCAACATAATAATCCAAGTTTCCAACATCTCATCACTTCATCCAAGCTTTGGGTGGCCAGGTCACAAAGCAGGCTAACACCAGTCATATATGTACATATGCCCCAACATCTAAAAACATACCAATATGACCATCTCTGATCATCATCTTCAGCAGATCCGGCTGATGAGGGGAAGCACCCATACTGTGCGCAAACTCCGCTAAGCGTCGATCTAGAAGCT
Organism: Allium sativum; assembly: GCA_030737875.1. Lineage (NCBI taxonomy): Eukaryota > Viridiplantae > Streptophyta > Magnoliopsida > Asparagales > Amaryllidaceae > Allium > Allium sativum. The sequence continues at coordinate 627,903,376 of CM060921.1, read as the reverse complement.
GAGTCGTCTCAATGGCTTGACGACGATTCTGCTCCTCAAGTTGTGCCACCCTAGCTCTCAGCTCCTCGATCTCTATGATATCAGCTACTTTCTACTCCGTTCCTGCTGACTGGTAGACTGTAACAATTATTTAAAAATCTTTTAATCATGTACTATGGTGGCTTGATGATTAACATATCATGGTTTAACTATAATCAAAATGGAATACTCTTATTTGATCTAATTATTAAATACCAGGTGAAAATTAAATTAAGGTAAAAAGCCTTTACCACTTGATTTATGAATCCGTATTGTCTGCTCCGTGTCGCTGGATCCACCACTGACTAGAAGATTATGTCCTCCTCACCGGTAGTGAGCTGCTCCTGTCCAGTCTCAGCTAAACGATTCTGACGTTGCTCCATAAACTTCTCCTACAAGACCAAATATGAATGTATCTAAAATTAATATCATGATATATTATATTATTATAATTTAACAATTACTACAAATACTTCTACATATAATGAAATCTTACATGACTCTTCCTAGACTTGTCGTCATGCCATGTGTATATGGTGTTCCCTTTTATATCGAGACGCTCAATGGCATGTGTACGGGTGAACACATCCATATATGAGACTGGACCCTGCCCCTCAGCCTCCTGAATTTGATTATTACACGCAATTACTACATTTTCAAAATTATATAGCATATTAATTTTTATATAAGTCACATTTAAAAAAAAAATCACCAATTCCTATCGATCCCGCTGAAAGGACTTCGATCCTCCTCGATGCGTGACTGGATTTTTATTCCGATTTGCGTTGTTTCTTTATGACTTCGTCTGTTCGTTCAAAATATGATACATTACTTATTGAGTAAATATTTTTTATATTTTAAAAAAAATTAGTACACTACCCTTTGCTTCATCACTTTCCCAATACTTTAGAAATCCTTCCCAAACGGCTGCTCCCATCCATGGAGATTTTTTCATGCTTTTCTTCATTGTTGATATGCCATCTTTATAATTTTCTCTCATTTTCGGCATCCAGTACGTCCGAGCCAGCTATAAATCATGCCTCTCTATATCCATCTCAGCCTGTACTTCACATTAAACAAACATTACTATTAAATATGTATAGTATATCAGTGACTAAAAGAAATTAAAATGCAAAAAGTATATAAGAAAATACTTACTAGCACATCCTGCCAAATGACCTCCTGTATGTAAGGTGGGATTAGATCCCCCTTAGGTCAACATCTCGACATTCGAGCCCTATATGCAGCTGTCGAAATGTCCAAAATAACCCTCGAAGGTTGCAGATCGAAAACCCTGCGTTAAATATGATATACATAAGTTATAGTAAAAAATAATTAACATTCTAAATAAAGTTTAATTTTTAACCTGTACTCGTAGGGGCCAAGGAGATGACTGGACGCTTAGAGGGTTGCGATCCAGTACCCTCTCCTGAAGAATTCCCTCTAGATGACATACTTGTCACATACAAATCATTTTAAAAGATAACAATAACATCATATTCAAATTCATTTTACGGCTACCTTATACAAACGATATAAGCTACTAAATAAACGACATAAAACATAATGAAATCGTTTATACCTGTATTTCATTGGGTCTCATATTCTAAGGAGTAACATATTACGTTGCAGATTTAAGATAAATAGGAAAAACAGAGTTAAATGAATTGCATATGACATAAAAGATGTAAAAAATTGATCATAAAATTAGAAAATTAAACAGAGTTACATGAATTGCAGAATGTACGTTGTATATTGCATAATTACATTACAACTAGAGAGCTAATACTCATCATGATCCACATTAGTCATCATCTTCTTTTGATTCAGATTCGGTCTCAGTTTCTACATTATCTTCCTTTGCACTATCAAACGCTTCTACTAAAACATTTGTCTCATCGACCAGAGGTCCAAAATATGCATGGTCGTCTTCAATTTGTATTTCATTGTACTGTTCGAGTTCTGCCTGATAGGTTCCTTCGTTTGGAATGTTCTTCCCGTCGAACGTAAATCTGACCTTTGTTTTAAAACTGTTGACCAATCTACTTTATCTTTTTTTACAGACGGGTAAGGAGAGTAATAAACTTGAAATGCTTGTTTGGCTGGTACAAAAGGATCATACTTGTAATAGTGTGATTTACGCTTTATTTTAGTCAGATTATAATCCTTATGCACATTAATCCCAGATCGTGGAACAATGCTAAACCAATCACATTTAAATAGAAACACCTCCTCCGTAGGTCGTGAGAAATATGTCAGTTGCAAAATTTGTGTTAAAATGCCATGAAAATCATTAATGTAATTTTCAGGATCGTCATTGCCTTTAACGAATAACCTGTATTGTTCGTTAATTTTTCAACACCGTATCCTTCGGTGTTAAATTTATACCCATTAACAAAATATATTGGATATGTCTTGACAAATCATTTTGGTCCCATTGCAAGACGTTTCAACCCTTCATCAACAACACAATTTTTGGGTTCATAAACATAATCTGTAAACCAAGCAGGAAATTCTTTAACGATATCTCCGTTTGGATGTTCACGTTCATAAACGCTGTAAGTAGAAATAAAATTTTACATTAATTATCGTACATAAGCAAAAATGTAGAAATGAATAAAGCACTAATTGGTATTCCAGATTACCTAACAAACGGTGCAACTTCAGCACAATTTAGAAGAATATAAGTGTGTGCTACACGGAGATATTTATCGCCTAGCCATACGTCTACACATTTCCCAGAAGGTCGATCATGTTGTCTAAAAGTAGAAAAAACTATTTGAGACGATTCTTGTACGTCTCCTTCGTCGTTTCGAGGAACACTTTCAAATTATATATTCACATGGTCACTGAAATAATAAGAGAAAATGAATGAAGCTTCATCTTCAATGTAAGATTTACATATCGAAACTTCAACTCGTGCTTTTTGTCTTACTATTTTCTTCAAATGATTCAAATATCGATGCAAAATTAATTTACATTATTTCATATTTTTAACTGCAATTAAATTAATGGGTCACATGTTTATATTTACCTCTCAAATGGATACATCCATCCATACTGAACAGGACCTCAAAGTCGTGCTTCAGTTGGAAGGTGAACAGGTAAATGCTCCATTACATTAAAAAAGCTTAGCGGGAATATTTACTCCAATTTGCAAAGCAATACTGGAATATCTACTTCGAATTTACGTAAGCATTCCACTTTTAATGTAGTCGAACAAAGCTCTTTGTAAAACAATCTAAACTTCGTTAATACCTTCCACACTTTTCACGACAGCAGTTTTTTGAACATAACGGGAAATAAATGCTCCATCATTATGTGACAATCGTGACTTTTCATTCCGCTCAATTTACCATTTTTGAAGTCAACACATCTACAAAGGTTTGATGAAATCCCATCAGGAAATCTTAACCCTTCAACCTATTTTAACACAACTTTAACCTGATTATTATCTAATTCATAACATACTTTGGGTTTTTTACTATCATTTGGTTTCATATGAAGCTCGCAATGTTTGCATAATTCTTCTATATCGCGCCTTGATTTCAAATCATCTTTAGTTTTCCCTTTAACATTCAAAACTATGTTAAAGACATTATCAAATACATTTCTCATTGTGCATCACATCAATATTATGACGAAGCAGAAGATGTTTCCAATACGGCGACTCCCAAAAAATAGATTGTTTACACCAATTGTGATAAATCGATTTTCCTTCAATTTCCGTTTGAACTCCAGTTTCATATATCTTTGGATGATTTTCAACCATTTCATACATTTCTTCACTAGATCATAGTGTTGGAGGTTGTCTGGTTTCTACTCTATTAGCCAAAAAGTTTTTCTTGTCTACTCTAAAAGGATGGTTTACATGGAGAAAACATTGATGGCAGTCAAACCATGAAATTTCTTACCATGCGGTAAGGAAAACGCTTGTGTATCTTCCATGCAATATGGACATGATAGACGACTAGCAGTACTCCGTCCTGAAAGCGTTGCATAGGCAGGAAAACACTTATAGTCCACAACAAAGAAACAAACAAATGAAAAAATTTCTTCTTCGAAACATCGTATGTTCCTACTCCTTCATTTCACAATGTTTTCAAATCTTCAATTAACGGTTGTAAATAAACAATAATTCCTTGTTTCGGATTGTCGGGGCCAGGAACTACAACAGTAAGAACCATATATTGTGTTTTCATACACATCCATGGAGGTAAATTATAAGGTGTGATGATAATGGGCCATGATGAGTATTTAGAAACAAACTAAGAAAATTGTGAAAAACCATCCGTACATAATCCTAGTCTGACATTACGACTCTCCGCTGCAAAATTCAGATAAGTTTATCGAAATGCTTCCATGCTTCCCCATCGGTCGGATGGGTCAACGTACCTTCTTCTTCCGGTCTCACCTTATACCATCTCGTATGAGATGCAGTTACAGAAGATGCATACAATCTTTGAAGCCTTGAAGTAATGGGTAAGTAATGCATACGTTTGAATGGAACATCCTTTCCCTTTTCTTTCTTGGTTTATATCTTTCTTTGTTACATATTTTACAATTTCTATGGTTTACGTTATCTTTCCAAAACAACATACATCCCTTTACACATGTATCTATTTTCTGATAAGGTAAACCAAATGCCGACATAAGTTTTTTAACTTCGTAGTGATTTTCATACAATAACTTATCCGGCGGCATGTGCCTTTCTACAGCTTGTACAATAACTGTAAACCCTGCTTCAATGATGTTGTATTTTGACTTCATCGCAATGTATTCTGAGATTACCGATAGTTGAGTGTCGCTTTTACAACCATCCCAAATAGGTTTCTTAGAATTATCCAACAAATCATAAATTTTCTTAGCTTCAATATTTGGTTCTTCGTCATTTCCATCATCGTCGTCAACTGCGTTCATAGGAAACATTGATCGTGCTGCGTCTTCGACCATATTTTCAATACATGGTGTACTAATATTTTAATCAACAACACTTTCTATCTCAGCCTCTACAAGAGTATTTGATACAACTTCTCCATGACGATCCCAAAAATATACTCCGATACGAATACTTTTTTGTACAAATGGACTTTCACAACATCGGGTAACAAATATTTCAAATGTCTACACTTGCTACACGGACAACGAATTTCAGGATCGCTTCCGTTATTACTTAAATCGAATTCAACAAAGACATTTGTACCATTATAAAAATCTTCTTTTATTGAACCTCTCTGTCCTCTACTTTGGTACATCCAACTCCTCCGATCAACAAAATAATCAATCATTTTTCCTATTTGAAAAATTTAGTCACAAGTTCAAAAATTAATATTTATTTTCAAGAATTCAAATTCGACAAAAACTTTTTTCAATTATGGTCATAAAATGCACGTATATATAACTGTTGAAAGCAAATAACATTTTCACTAAGTTAAAAAAAAAATTTGGCACTTTTTTTATTACAACTCTTTTACGTGTTCAGGCATCCTACTTCCCATTATAAATAGAGTAAACATTTACAATTGTATACTACTTCGTCTCAAACAATTCAACAAAATTTCGGCAGCATTTCCCTTTTGTTTACTGCACTGTACACATGTATGCAGGAAATAAAATGAAAAATTGAACTGTAATTTTGTGAATCTTTTGAAACGAAATAGTATACAAAATGTACATGCTTACTACGTTTATAGCTTGTCCAATACAAGGACAAATCCAACAAATATTGTACTAGATGAATATAAACAGTCATTTTTTTAATTTGACAAAAACGACTATTTAAATAACGATCATGTAAACAATCGTCGGACAAGGCCGAAAACACTCTAGGGGATATTTGTCAATTAGATATGTGCATTTTACTTTAAAAATACGTTTTACTACAACACAAAAATATTTTATCTTATCACATATGCTTGACATTTCAATCAACTTAAAGCCAATTTACTGTTATCGTCATTTCAATTGGCACAACTAGAATTTAGACTCATGTTTTTTTGTGCGTAAGTCAAAATTTGCACGATGTGCTATTCCAAGTTAATCCATTCAATTTTTTTCGTATGTCAACTAACTCATACAAGAATTACATGCGCATAACGGTGCACAAATATCCAAAATTATACAACGGCAAAAACCAAGCTGAATGGGAACATATTCACCAGTACCCAAAACACCGTACATTAAAATTTCAATTTCATTATATTACATGAAATATGCACATAATAGGATGCTATTACCCACTACTATGCTATTGGAACCAATTACAATCAATAATTAACCCCTATTTTCGATTTAGAGCATAAATAGGTTTAGGAAAAAAAAATCTGATTTTTAACCAAATAAGTAGATTATACCTCAAATTACTTGCCCAAGAGGTTAGAGATGAAGCCGGGGAGGATTATACGTGAAGAAATTGACGATTGGGGGTGAAAAATTCGATTTTGGATGTGGGTTAGGGTATATTTCCGTGCTGGAAATATTTGGAGCAAAGGTGGAGAATAGGGAAGAAAATGCTCTCGGCTGAGTATAATACGTTTATAACCAGCGGTTTCTGGTGGCCCGTCGAAAGTCGTCGGAATTAGGCCGTCGGAAACCAACGCCCCTTCCTATCGTAATTTGGAATGTTTCTTGTAGTAACCTCATATGAAAAGAACTTGTTCCTCTCCTAACCAAATGGTTAGAGATGCAAATCAAGTGGACTTTGATTAAAGTGATAGACGCCATATGCTTCCATGGACTCCTGACACTTTTTCTAGTCTTGCAGTTGCACAACTGCTTAATTCTTTACTTAGTATGCTTTATTTTTTGATGAGATTTGAGCCTGGTCCCCTGTCCCTCCAAGTTAAAAATATATGCCTACACCGTATCTAGTTTAACTATCATAATTTATTCGTATTCTACATTTTAAAAAAGTCAAAACATATCCCCAACTTCTAGCTAATAATGTTGTAATCAATGACCAAAAAAGGAGGTAACTTTCTATCTAATAATGTTGTAATCGATGACCAAAAAAGGAGACATTTTTCCGATGCATCACCTTTCCACAAATGCAAAGGATTCCCCTCTCAGCAAATATAATGGCTAGTATGTTGAATTTCTTCAAAAATTAAATTAATGTAGAAATTATCTACATGTTTTCCTCTATAAAGAAACATATAATTTTATCAAATTAAATGGAAATTAACATTTCATCACACATATTAATAAAACAATAGCAGATCTGGAGTAAAAGCTACAAAGATCGAGTTATCTTTTTTTGTTCTAACTACTGGCCTTTGTAAAAAAAGAAGCCGTGAAAGTCATGAAACCGATATTTTTGGCTAAGCTTAACTGAAGAACCGGTAGCGAATATAAATGAAGTGTTAATACCAAATGGTAGTAAATACTTATCCGGAATAAAGAGAAGCTTTCACATGTAATAAATAAAATTGCTACTTATGAAAGCTTCACGTTCAAGATCCAGTCTAACAATTTATATTTACAAAGCTTTATGTTCTGCTCTTGGCATCTTTTTTTTTTACCTTTTTATATACAAAATACCTTTCTCATTCCAACAAGTTATGCCCATTTGCGAAGTTGATATTCACCTGCGCATTTATGAAATGTGTAACACCCCGAATTTCTATTAATGCTAAAATTCACTAATTACAGAATAAATAATCTCAGATGTGAGAATTGGGGGAAACAGGCTGCGTCATTGCGTTTGTCTCGGAAAAATACGCGAAATAGAGTCCGAGTTTTCGAGAATCGGAGTTCGTATGGTCCGGTTATGGCCCAATGAAGTTTACAGAAAATTCAAAGTTCAAAACAGATTTAAAATTCAGGTTCAAATTTCGAAATTGCGGCCATTGGGCGCGGGGGGAAAATTCCCGCCTAGCTAGCCAAGTCGACAGCCCTGTCGACTGGGCAGTCGACTTGGCTAGGACCAAGTCGACGGCCCTGTCGACTTGGGTGTCGACAGGGGGTGCTCGGCCAGTTTGGCCTGGTGCACCATTTCAGGGTTTGGGCTGTGTTTTGGGGCTGGTTTCTGGAAGCTTCCGAGATCTGATGGTCCTAATCTAATTTAGGGTTAATCTAATGGCCTAAAACACTTGCCTAATCCTATAAATAAGACCCTAAGCAAGCCCTAAATGATCATAATCCTATACTCTAACTAAACTATGCCAAAATTTTCTATGATCATGGCCTCCACTCAAAGCCCTAGCCTCCATCCTCTTATAAAACTATTTCTATGAAGGCTTTCATGTTCATACAAGCATCTTTGAGTTGTATGAGTGATCATTAGCTTGCATTCATCATCAAGTTGCAAGCTTTATGTTCAAGGCTAGAGTTTTTGGGTGATTTTTGGCAAGGGTTTGCTTATGGGAGTTTAGTGTTGAGTTCTACAGCCTTAATAATCAATTGTTAAATTGATTATGATAGGATATGACAAGATATGGCTATGTTTGTGGATAAATGTGCTTATGCAAGTTTAGTATAGTGTATGTTGTGTGTTTTGCAAGTTTTATGCTATATGCAAGTTTAATGCTATGTTTTATGATGCTCACTATGCAAAACACTATGTTGAACATTGATGCATATGTAACATGTTATGCAAACTATATGTGAGATTATATGCAAGTTATATGTAACATGTTATGCAAGTTATGTATTTGGTTTTATGCATGCTAAGTATTTGGTTTTATGCATGCTAAGTATTTGGTTTTATGCAAGTCATGATGCAAGTTCATATGCAAGTTATGATGCAAGTTCATATGCAAGTTATGATGCAAGTTCATATGCAAGTTTGTCTCTTTTTATGATATGCATAATATATGCAAGTTTGCCTCTAAGTATGGCATGTTATGCAAGTTCATATGCAAGTTATGATGCAAGTTCATATGCAAGTTATGATGCAAGTTCATATGCAAGTTATGATGCAAGTTCATATGCAAGTTTGCCTCTATGTATGACATAAGTACATGTGCAAGTTCATCCCTTTTAGACCTATGACATGTATACAAGTTGACACCTTTATGATAGGTCTATGACATGAACATTTAAGCAAGTTACCATCTTTATGACATATGTGATTCATGCATGTTTGGTTTGGTTATTTATGCAAGTTGGGTTTATGGTCATATATAAAAGTTGACACCTTTTAAACCCATGATAATGCTAATGATATGCTAAGTTGAGCCCATTTTGTGTATGATGAATCTTCTCTTTTGAAGTATGTCATGTTAATGTATTTACGTGGGGACGATGGGGAAAAAATTAGTGAACACATAAAATTGTGTGAAGTGGGTATGATTAAACATACCGTAAAGTGGATGGACATAATTGGGAATTTACCTATTAAGTTAGGTCTACCCATATTATGGAATTGGGAATTCACCTATTGAGTTAGGTCTACCCATATTCTTAAATATTTGTAATTAATTAGGGATAATTAATACAAATTATGGGGGTGATTAATTAGGTGTAATTAATCTACTAAGACACGAGGTTGGACCCTTTTGTAGCATAAGACTGCCCGGAACCGACCGGCAAATCCAGCGGCTACAAATGATTGGCCCAATGTGAGAGGTCTTAGTCATAAACTAAATACGTGACAAGTGTAAAGACACGAGGTTAGACTCTGTTATGGTGTAAGGCTGCCCGGAACCAACCGGCATATCCAGCTGCCATAAAAGACAGTCTAATGTGAGAGGTCTTTACAAAGGTTACGGTCTTAATTAATTAAGAAACACTTAACCAAATTAGCATGTAGAGGGGCATGAGGGGTTAAGTGGGTGCCTTGGGTGGCATGTAGTAACTAGTGGGGGTGCCTTGGGTGGCATGAGGAAACTAGTGGGTTGCCTTGGGTGGCAATAGAAAATACGATTAGAATACTTAACCAAAGTGGAACATGTAATTAAACATGATTAAAGGGTTAAGTAAGTGCCTTGGGTGGCATGTGGGAATCAAGTAAGTGCCTTGGGTGGCATGCGGAAATCTAGTGGGTGCCTTAAGTGGCAATTGAAATATAATTGAATGACAAGCTTAAGTAGTAGCTTGTGGGGGCCTTAAGCGGCAATTGAAATATAATTAGATGACTTAACCAAACCTTAACATGTAAGGGGGCATGATTATAAAAGGGGTTAAGTGGGATGCACTAGATAAAATGACAAGCTTAAGTAGTAGCTTGTGGGGGGCCCATTTCAACCAATATCCCAAACGTATCTTTGTTGGCTCGACCAAGTCGAGGACGGGACACGCATATTGGGCTTGACTATAAGAGGCCAAAACGGGGTAGTGGTGGCAATGCGAGTCCAACGGGTTTCATATGCGTGTGTGGACCCGGGCTGGTAGGTAAGACGTTGTTGCATCGTGTAGATATAAGTCGTGCACCATTTGTTGTATCGGGTTGCCACTTTGGGGAGTGATACACCCCATTGTGGGGCCAGCACGGGTATCTACGGTAGGGAGCCGATCGCTTGGGGAGTAGTGGGTACACCTAGTGGAGATAGGGGCAGACGGCACCTATGTAGTCAGCTAGGGGTACACGAAACTACTATTAAAAATTACTGAGTACACCTAGTGGAGATAGGTGCAGACGGCACCTATGTAGTCAGCTAGGGGTACACGAAACTACTGGGTAAAATTACTAAGTACACTTAGTGGGATCAACCTTAAGTAGGAATTACCCTTGGGTGGGTAGAACTGGTGTGGTGCAGTGTAGGAATTACCCTTGGATGGGAAGATCTGGGGTGGTGCAATCTAGTAATTATCCTTGGGTGGATAAATGCGTCTTTTCGGTTATCTTAGTACATCCTGTGTTTAGTTGGCTACTTAGTGTAGTCATTATCCCCAGAGGTACCGTACCTTGTTTATATCATACCCTAATTACTTTAATGATTGTATTGTTAAGGTTATAGGACTCGCTCAGACTTATGTCTGATCCCGTTGTTTTTATCTTTTTCCCAACCCTCAGGTTATCAGAGTGGGCCTAGCACTAGTGGGCTTTGATCAGACTACTTTATCTATCTTTTGGAGCTTGGACCAGGGATGTAAAGCTCAGTTTATCTTTTCTATTATGGCTATTAAGTTATGTAGTGGGATTATGTACTTTTGTTTTATCAGGATGGATAATATGTACTTGACTCTTGTTTATGGTTTTGGTGTAACCAAACATGTTTTACTTTCCGCTGAAATGAAATGATGTTTTAAATTCTCAAGTATTACTTATATCTGTCTTGTTGTAATTTTTCTGTTCTATATTCACTTAAAATACTCCACCGATGTTATGGCATTCCCTTAGTGAGTGACCGTAGCGGGTGTGGGGTGTTACACGTGGTATCAGAGCTTAAGGTTACCAGAACAGATAAATTTTTTAGAAAAACTATTTTCTAAGAATATTTTAGAAAGGAGTATTTTCAAAAACATGTCTTTTAAGAGAAAAGTTTCTGAAAGAAAAGCGTAATCCCCAATAGCCATATCTATATCTTTCATATTCTCCGTTTCGAAACTCTTCCTCTCTCGTTTTGAGTTTCCCCTCCGTGTATAGATGATCTTTCTAAGATAGATAAGAATGGAAAACCACTTCAAGGGACTTAGACATTAGTCGGATTAGAAGTTGGTTCAAGAAGGAGGAGGACTGGTAGGTACCTATTGGATAGACGATGGGAGGAAGGCTCAAATAGTTATTTGGTTAATGAAGGATGAAACCTCATTGGTGGGAGGTTACGAGTGGAGAATGGGAAGAAGAGGGCTAGTAGTTATCCTTTTGGAGGAATAGGACACCTTATTAGGATTGTCCAAAGGGGCATGGGCAAGGTATGGAATCTCCTGGAGGGTAGTTGTATTCCCTCACTGCTAGTGTACCAGATGGGGATAGGACCGTCTAGGTCGGAATTTGGATTTCTTTATTATCCGGTTCGAACTTTATTTGATTCTGATGCATCGAGTTCGTTTATCTCATCATTGTTAGTTGAGTCACTGCACTTAGACACCCGCTTAGTTGATGATCCCTTAGTTGTTTCAAACCCAATTGGGGCTCCATGATGTGTTTGGGTTTGAAAGTTTCTATACTTAGCGTTGAGTTTAGATGTGATGCTTTTTGGGCTTCACGGGCTGTGGGTTAGTTTTGGGCATGGACTGGTTATCCAGTAGGGGTGCCGTTCTTGATTTTGAAGGGAGAGTTGTTAGGCTTATGACCCGCTTGGGTAACACTCTCGAGATCTCTTGTAATCCCATGGAATCTGTTATGCTAAGTTATCTAGAATCGCTTGACACGTCGGTCGAGAGTTTGCGATCTGTTAGAGTGGTCCGGGAATACTCGGATGTTTTTGAGGAGGTGAAGGGCTTACCTCCGGAGCGGGAGATTGACTTCCGAATATATCTGGTAGACAATGCCAAACCAGTATCTTGGCCAGTGTGCCACATGGCTCCTCGTGAGAGGAGGGAACTCCATAAGCAAGTAGGCGATTTGCTTGAGAAGGGGTTCATAAGACGAAGTATATCGGAGTGGGGTGCTCCAGTAGTTTTTGCCACGATGGCGGATGGGTCCCTCAGACTTTGTGTAGGCTAAAGAGAAATAAATAAACTCACAAAGAAGAATAGAAACCCATTGCCGAGGATTGACGATCTCTTTGATCAGATAGTTGGCGCCTCGGTATTTTCGCAGTTGGACTTAGCCACGGGGTTTTGTCAGTTGAGAGTGGCTGAGGATAGTATAGAGAAGACTGCCTTTAGGACTCCGGATGGTTTTTTTTATGAGTGGCTGGTGATGCCATTTGGTTTGACGAACGCCCCCGCATACTTTATTGATTTGATGAGAAGGGTGTTTAGGGAGTACCTAAATAAGTTTGTGATGGTCTTTTCTAGGAGCGAAATAAGTTTTCGTATGTGCTCAATAGGTTGAGCAAAGCCAGTTATGGAATAAACGGTGGTTTTGGAGCGAGACTGGCAAGGACATCTAGAGTTGGACAAGGGCTTAATTATTTAGCCGTTTTTACTAGTATCATCTCACGTAGGTCGTCTGAATTCGAAGGAGGTATCCCTTGGGTGTTTGTCTGATATTGGTTTAGGCCTTTGGGGCTTGCATTTGTGGGATGTCGAGTTCGACTAGGGTGGTCTGCGTGAGAGATGGACAGTTGTGATGATTTTGGATGGGATTCTTAGCATCCTATGAGTTTGAGATAGCGTATACCCATGGCAAGGGTAACATGGTAGCGGACGCCTTAAGTAGAAAAAGGTTGTCCTTGAGTTCATTGTTCGTTGAACGACGGAGCTTAGAGTTTATTTCTATGTTTGACTTTAGACCTTCCGTTGACTTTGTACCCAGTTTGCTAGCCTCCTTGGAGGTTAGGCCTACTCTTTTGGGACGGATTGGCGAGGCACAACGAGACGACCCACAGTTGGTTGAGTTAGTAGAGAAGCTCATAAGGGGGGGAGTCGTCCAGCCATTTGAGTAGGTACACCCTAGATGGTAAGGGGTGGTTGCGTAGATACAATAGACTTTGTGTACCGCAAAACGAGGGTTTGAGGAAGGCTATACTTGATGATGCACATCGGTCGAAGATGACCATTCATCCCGGTGGGGACACGATGTACCAAGACATGAAGCGAGTTTTCTTTTGGGCCGGTATGAAGAAAGATGTGGCCGAGTATGTCGCTAGATGCTTGGTGTGCTAGCAAGTGAAAGCGGAGCAGAAGAAACCCGGTGGGTTGCTTCACCCATTGGAGGTTCCGCTATGGAAGTGGAATAGTGTCTCGATGGATTACCGAGATCGAGGAAAGGTAATACGGGAATTTGGGTTGTGGTAGATAGACTTACTAAGAGTGCCCATTTCATACCCGTGAAGAGTAAGAGAACTGCTCCATGGCTAGCTTCATTTTACATTCAAGAGATTATTAGATTGCATGGTGTACCTTCCAGTATAGTGAGCGATTGAGATCCTATCTTCACTAGAGAGTTTTGGAAGAGTTTGCAAAAGGCGGTAGGGACTCAGTTGTGTTTGAGTACCGCATATCATCCTCAGACGGACGGCCAGACCGAGAGGGTGAATCATATTTTAGAAGACCTTTTGAGGCTATGTATCTTAGATTTTGGAGGTACATGAGAAGAGCATCTTCCATTGGTGGAGTTGCCCGACAGACTTAGTGGTGTACATGATGTATTCCATGTGAGGAAGTGCCTACATGAGACCGCAGAGGCGGTAGAGCCGAGCTTGCTTAAAGAAGTAAAGGTAGAGCGTGATGTGATTATTCGACGAGCTCCTACCTGCATCCTTGGGTCAGAGATTAGGGAGTTGAGAAACAGAGAGGTTCGACTAGTCAAAGTGAAAAGGGGAGAAGGTGAAAGCAATGCTACTGGGGAGACAGAAGCGAAGATGCGTTCGTTATACCCATTCCTTTTTGAGGGTATGTCCTTTAAACGTCTCCTTTATCGTTTGTCTAGTGCTTATCTTATCTTTAGTATGTCCTCTCATTAGTACCTTTGACCTTTAGATAGGGTAAACCTATGGTTGAAACATGTGTTTGAGACATGTTATGTTTGATGGATGCGTGTGGATGCAAGTGGTTGCTAGTGGTTGCTCGTGGATGCATATACACACACTCTAGACACTAGATCGGCTCAATCACTTCATATTGCATATTGCATATAATTGTGTGTAGGTAGCTATATTTTTGGATGTATAATGATTGTGTTATCATATGGATGATGCATTTTGGTGAATGATTGTGCACTCATGTAGATATTGTATGTGTCGATAGGGTTCTCTCGCATACATAATGGATGCATGGCACTATCATGGTTTGCATATGTTCATACATTAGATAGGGAACATATACACACACTTTTTGCATATGCTCATACATCATTAGAAATTGTTTTAAGGACAATGGATGCCCATGTTTGATGGATTGAGTAGATGGTTGTTTGGATGGTAGGATATGCCTTCTCCTTAGCTTAGAGATTTCGGGGATGAAATCCTTTAAGGAGGGGAGAATGTAACACCCCGAATTTTGATTAATGCTAAAATTCACTAATTACAGAATAAATAATCTCAGATGTGAGAATTGGGGGAAACGGGCTGCGTCATTGCGTTCGTCTCGGAAAAATACGCGAAATAGAGTCCGAGTTTTCGAGAATCGGAGTCCGTATGGTCCGGTTATTGCCCAATGAAGTTTACAGAAAATTCAAAGTTCAAAACAGATTTAAAATTCAGGTTCAAATTTCGAAATTGGGGCCATTGGGCGCGGGGGGAAAATTCCCGCCTAGCTAGCCAGGTCAACAGCCCTATCGACTGGGCAGTCGACTTGGCTAGGACCAAGTCGACAGCCCTGTCGACTTGGGTGTCGACAGGGGGTGCTCGGCCAGTTTGGCCTGGTGCACCATTTCAGGGTTTGGGCTGTGTTTTGGGGCTGGTTTCTGGAAGCTTCCGAGATCTGATGGTCGTAATCTAATTTAGGGTTAATCTAATGGCCTAAAACACTTGCCTAATCCTATAAATAAGACCCTAAGCTAGCCCTAAATGATCATAATCCTATACTCTAACTAAACTATGCCAAAATTTTCTATGATCATGGCCTCCACTCAAAGCCCTAGCCTCCATCCTCTTATAAAACTATTTCTATGAAGGCTTTCATGTTCATACAATCATCTTTGAGTTGTATGAGTGATCATTAGCTTGCATTCATCATCAAGTTGCAAGCTTTATGTTCAAGGCTAGAGTTTTTGGGTGATTTTTGGCAAGGGTTTGCTTATGGGAGTTTAGTGGTGAGTTCTATAGCCTTAATAATCAATTGTTAAATTGATTATGATAGGATATGATAAGATATGGCTATGTTTGTGGATAAATGTGCTTATGCAAGTTTAGTATAGTGTATGTTGTGTGTCTTGCAAGTTTTACGCTATACGCAAGTTTAATGCTATGTTTTATGATGCTCACTATGCAAAACACTATGTTGAACATTGATGCATATGTAACATGTTATGCAAACTATATGTGAGATTATATGCAAGTTATATGTAACATGTTATGCAAGTTATGTATTTGGTTTTATGCATGCTAAGTATTTGGTTTTGTGCATGCTAAGTATTTGGTTTTATGCAAGTCATGATGCAAGTTCATATGCAAGTTATGATGCAAGTTCATATGCAAGTTTGTCTCTTTTTATGATATGCATAATATATGCAAGTTTGCCTCTAAGTATGGCATGTTATGCAAGTTCATATGCAAGTTTTGATGCAAGTTCATATGCAAGTTATGATGCAAGTTCATATGCAAGTTATGATACAAGTTCGTATGCAAGTTATGATGCAAGTTCATATGCAAGTTATGATGCAAGTTCATATGCAAGTTATGATGCAAGTTCATATGCAAGTTTGCCTCTATGTATGACATAAGTACATGTGCAAGTTCATCCCTTTTAGACCTATGACATGTATACAAGTTGACACCTTTATGATAGGTCTATGACATGAACATTTAAGCAAGTTACCATCTTTATGACATATGTGATTCATGCAAGTTTGGGTTGGTTATTTATGCAAGTTGGGTTTATGGTCATATATACAAGTTGACACCTTTTAAACCCATGATGATGCTAATGATATGCTAAGTTGAACCCATTGTGTGTATGATGAATCTTCTCTTTTGAAGTATGTCATGTTAACGTATTTACGTGGGGACGATGGGGAAAAAATTAATGAACACATAAAATTGTGTGAAGTGGGTATGATTAAACATACCGTAAAGTGGATGGACATAATTGGGAATTTACCTATTAAGTTAGGTCTACCCATATTATGGAATTGGGAATTTACCTATTGAGTTAGGTCTACACATATTCTTAAATATTTGTAATTAATTAGGGATAATTAATACAAATTGTGGGGGTGATTAATTAGGTGTAATTAATCTACTAAGACATGAGGTTGGACCCTTTTATAGCATAAGACTGCCCGGAACCGACCGGCAAATCCAGCGGCTACAAATGATTGGCCCAATGTGAGAGGTCTTAGTCATAAACTAAATACGTGACAAGTGTAAAGACACGAGGTTAGACTCTGTTATGGTGTAAGGCTGCCCGGAACCAACCGGCATATACAGCTGCCATAAAAGACAGTCTAATGTGAGAGGTCTTTACAAAGATTACGATCTTAATTAATTTAGAAACACTTAACCAAATTATCATGTAGAGGGGCATGAGGGGTTAAGTGGGTGCCTTGGGTGGCATGTAGTAACTAGTGGGGGTGCCTTGGGTGGCATGAGGAAACTAGTGGGTTGCCTTGGGTGGCAATAGAAAATACGATTAGAATACTTAACCAAAGTGGAACATGTGATTAAACATGATTAAAGGGTTAAGTAAGTGCCTTGGGTGGCATGTGGGAATCAAGTAAGTGCCTTGGGTGGCATGCGGAAATCTAGTAGGTGCCTTAAGTGGCAATTGAAATATAATTAAATGACAAGCTTAAGTAGTAGCTTGTGGGGGCCTTAAGCGGCAATTGAAATATAATTAGATGACTTAACCAAACCTTAACATGTAAGGGGGCATGATTATAAAAGGGGTTAAGTGGGATGCACTAGATAAAATAACAAGCTTAAGTAGTAGCTTGTGGGGGCCCTATTTCAACCAATATCCCAAACGTATCATTGTGGGCTCGACCCAAGTCGAGGACGGGACACGCATATTGGGCTTGACTATAAGAGGCCAAAACTGGGTAGCGGTGGCAACGCGAGTCCAACGGGTTTCATATGCATGTGTGGACCCGGGCTGGTAGGTAAGACGTTGTTGCATCGTGTAGATATAAGCTGTGCACTATTTGTTGTATCGGGTTGCCACTTTGGGGAGTGATACACCCCATTGTGGGGCCAGCACGGGTATCTACGGTAGGGAGCCGATCGCTTGGGGAGTAGTGGGTACACCTAGTGGAGATAGGGGCAAACGGCACCTATGTAGTCAGCTAGGGGAACACGAAACTACTATTAAAAATTACTGAGTACACCTAGTGGAGATAGTGGCAGACGGCACCTATGTAGTCAGCTAAGGGTACACGAAACTACTGGGTAAAATTACTAAGTACACTTAGTGGGATCAACCTTTAAGTAGGAATTACCCTTGGGTGGGTAGAACTGGTGTGGTGCAGTGTAGGAATTACCCTTGGGTGGGAAGATCTGGGGTGGTGCAATCTAGTAATTATCCTTGGGTGGATAAATGCGTCTTTTCGGTTATCTTAGTACATCCTGTGTTTAGTTGGCTACTTAGTGTAGTCATTATCCCCAGAGGTACCGTACCTTGTTTATATCATACCCTGATTACTTTAATGATTGTATTGTTAAGGTTATAGGACTCGCTCAGACTTATGTCTGACCCCGTTGTTTTTATCTTTTTCCCAACCCTTAGATTATCAGAGTGGGCCTAGCACTACTGGGCTTTGATCAGACTACTTTATCTATCTTTTGGAGCTTGGACCAGGGATGTAAAGCTCAGTTTATCTTTTCTATTATGGCTATTAAGTTATGTAGTGGGATTATGTACTTTTGTTTTATCAGGATGGATAATATGAACTTGACTCTTGTTTATTGTTTTGGTGTAACCAAACAAGTTTTACTTTCCGCTGAAATGAAATGATGTTTTAAATTCTCAATTATTACTTATATCTGTCTTGTTGTAATTTTTCTGTTCTATATTCACTTAAAATACTCCACCGATGTTATGGCATTCCCTTAGTGAGTGACCGTAGCGGGTGTGGGGTGTTACAAAATGAAGAAAAACTATAAAATCGAAAAGGATTTGGGATAGATTGTACTTACAAAAAGAACCTGTAATTAACATATGCATATGTGTATGTGCACGTATGAGCATGAGAGTGGCTATAAAGGTACAATATTAAAGCTGTCATTCATATTATGGATTTCAACCATGAGATATGTGCATATATTTTTTATATAAATAGACAATATAGTGAGATCAAATAGCAAAGCGTTATTCGCATTACCAACCATGCTTTTATAATGTCCAAATGGACTTTCCAAAAACATAATAGACACATGCAAAGGGAATCATTCTATATTAATACGAATTGGTATAAAATAGGCATGGCTAATGTAAATCAACATACCAGATGATGTTGATAGTAGAAGAAATTGTTGCAACAATAAATTTTTAGTAAAAACATTACTATCAAATCAGAAAAATCACTAAGTTCTTTTTTATAATTCACATTCATAGATTATATGCTCAAAACTTATATCTTAAACAAGGGTCATGGGGGCAATGTTTTATTATGTTATAACTTATAAGAGCTCAGAATGTCTTATCATGCTTATAGAATTAGAAAAGTGCATTGCCGATCAGCTCATGACCAAGAAAGAGAAAAATAAAAGCCTGTCAATTGTAAAATCCTACTGTTTATGCCAAATTATTTTAATTTTTTTACCACAGGTCAGAATACGAATGCATTTTTGATTTATCGTAATGGGTTATAAATCATAAAATAATATCTAAAAACTAAGTATCGTTAACAAAAATAATAAAATGATAAGTTGTTTTTTATTATCTTTGCCAATTATTATCCCAACTAAAGATAACATGCTTAATAGTGTTGGAAACTTATCATTGTTAGTTAGTTATACAGCTCCATTTCTATGGCAAACATGAAGAGGTTAATACTTTGAAAAAATATAATTAGGAAAACACTCAAAATGAAACTAATTTAGAAAAAATAGTAATAGAGTAAGAATGAGAATTTTTTTAATATATTCTAATATGAACTAAAAATTATGCCAAAAATGTGATTATGCATACACAGAGAATTACCATTTTAGACGTTTCCTTTAATATGAGGAATGACATGATAAAACATTACTAAAAAACAACCGCTGGAAGCGTTGACTCATAACCTAAGATAACAGAAGAAAACAATAAGCAATAAGAGATGTTGTCATATTAATCAATGTAAACAAATGATAGACTCATATGACTATGCAAGAAATAGCTCGTAGATTGTTTTTAATGCTTGTACAATCATACTCATGTTGGATAAAAATACCTAGATTGATATGTTGGAAATGAATGAGAAAAGAAAGAGGGAATTGGGAAGAAGAAAAGATAGCAACATTTAAGTAGCACATCATGGAAATAATAACACAATCTCTCCTAATATATGAGAAGCCAATAGGCTTATGTAAAATAGAAAGGAGAGGGATTATATGAGGATGGGGTCTTGGCCATGACATAATAATACATTAAAAAATATCAAAGATAGGGCCTTGGACCTTGGGTCTCTTGGGGTCTCTTGATTGAATATGGCCGATGGTTGCTGATTGGGCTGGTGCACTGACATGAGAATATTTTTTCTCATAATTTTAAAGGTGTGTCCGTTCAATCCTGAATTCGAAAGAAATGTTTGTTAGCTGAATAACTACAACCATTTGAATAACTGGGTGGTTAAAGGGCCGCAACCTTTTCAATTCTAATGGTTATTAATGCATGCGAACAGCACTCCTCCTTGCCTATAAATACATTACCCAAAACAAGATAGAATTCACTTTTTTATGTCGCATTATTTCTTCTTCTTCTTAAATGTAATTCTTTCATCTGGTTTGTGTAATCTTCTTCAGTTTGTCAGAACTCCGTTTGCTAACACTACGCTGCGGAGTTTGTCCATTTTATCCTAGGAAACAAATTGCAACCATGTTAGCCAGTGCATACGACGGCAATATTGCTTCAAGGAAACAGAATATTTTCTGGACTTGGACATTACTGGAAAAAGAATACTTTATGTATTCTTCAACCGATTGCACAATCAGTTATGCTTTTTCTGTTGTAAACACATTTGACGCGACAATTATAGCATAATTATTGAGAAACATTGATTGTTGTTACTGTTTAATTTGCAATACAATCATGTATTGACAAAAGATATAACTTTTCAATACAATCGTCATTTACAAAAGTTCTAACAATCTTAAAACAATATTTTTCTTGTTTGAACGTATGCTAATTTGGAAGATTGTAATCATATCTTCTCTTAATAAAATTGCTATAGACTCAGGTATGCTTTGCTGTTGATTCAGTTATTTTCGTGTATTTGTTTCTCGATTAAATCAACCTGAGTTTCATGTTCAGATCTACAAACATTGTATTTCCAACAAGTAGTATCAGAGCCACTCATGGTTAATTCTATTGAGAAATGTAACGACCCGAATTTTTGCCAACTTATTTTGACCATTTAAATCTGTTTTAAATGTTGTATTAGAATATTTTAAAACGATTATATAAGGATTTATTAATTTAAAACGAATCTTTAATGTATAATTTAGAATATAATTTAAATAGTTTATTTTATTACACTTTTTGGAATCGCGGCACATCGCTCGATAAGATCGTATTTTTATTCTTGTCTATAGCGGTTCATATATATAAATGGAATTTTTCATATTTGAGTATGCTAAAACTAAAAAAAAATAGATGACTAATATTATATTCCACTTTTAAATGAAATAATATAGAACGAACTACAGATGTAGTTCACAGGAAATGCAAAACCGAAGTCATAAACAACAAAGGAAATTAACGATGGCCTACCTTACTTTACACCAGCATATTCATGATTATAATCAAACCTCAAGTATTGATGGACCATGGATAGTCTCCGTTATAAGCTTAGTCAAAGCTTATTGCAGATAATCTATGTTGGATATAGGGATCAACAAATTGTTGGTATTGTTTTTAAAGCCTTACACATCAAGTCATCGGAGTTTGGCCATAATAACAATGGTACAGATCAAGAAGATATATAGATATAAGCCGCAATTACTTTTCCAATAGAGTGATGTACATATGTGCATTTGAGTTTTCTACGTACAAATGTGAACATCCTTAATGAATTAAAAGCACGTCTACACCGAAAAAAGGGGTAAATGGTTCTAGAGTTTTTCCAAAGTCTCAATAAGTCTATATAGAATTATTGCATTAAATAATTATAGAACTGCACATTTAAACACATGTTTCTGTATCACATAATCTATATAGATGACTTTTGAATTCCATAATCCAATCAAAGTTTTCCAGTGAGCTGAAAGGTACAAACATACAACTGTAAATGGTCTAGCACACTAAAACGTGATGACTAAATTTTTCATACTGTGCCTACCAAGTTCATAAGCAGCGTAGCCCTCAAGCTATTTGATCTCGTGGCCCTCAAGTTGTTCGATCCCGTGCTTCCCAAGCAATTTCTCCGTTAAAATACTGGTATTCCACAATTATCTTCTCACTCTCATTTTTACTGTCAGCATTCTTCACCAAAACAATAAAACTATGATTTTTCCAAAATCAAAACTAACTGAACCAAATCCTTAAATTGCTAAAAGCTTCATCCTTGACCTTGTATTGGATTTTTCTTCAATTCCATTGGGTTTTCATCTGGTGTGCAAGCCCTTACTGGGTCCGCATTCGAGTAGTCGGGATTTTACAGATTCACTTGGAGGAGTTTGAAGCAGGAGGCTTCACCAGTTCGCTACGAATGATCATATATTTCCGTTGTGTATTATGTTCATATCTGGAAATAGGTGTTTATAACTATTCCAGAAATAGCTGCAATGCTCTGATAATGGTAAGTACATAATGTTACTGAATTATATTTCAAAGTTTATGTTGTTTAATATATTTTATTCGTCCCGCTATGAGTTCGTGATCATTGTTTTCTTCTATTCTAATATTTCTTTCTTTCTATTTCTCATCCTCTAACTTCTTTCTAATAATGATTCGTATTTCTGTAAAATTTGGGTTGGACGTCTCGTGTTACCATTCGACTCAAAGAGTATGGAAATTCGGGTTGTTACATCTGGTATCAGAGCGAGGTTGAGTAGTAATCTTGGCTCTGTGGCATAACTCAATAGAAATGGGGTTAATAATACCCTAGATTGAGTTTAAACGTATATACGAGCGCGTATTTGTAGATTTGGTATAAAATTGTTTTATATTGTATTAACTGGTTTGTTGAGTGGTTTATGAATTCTGATTGATACAAGATGTACAACTGTATCAATAGGCGTTTATAAACTCTCGAACAAAGAAATTTGATACAATATTGTTTTAGAATGGGTAAATGAAATAATTTGCCCAAAAAAATTATTTTGATATAAAAGGAATAATTTTTGACATGTTATAGTATATAGATGTGTTGATTGTTATTACAATCAAATGGAAGTATAAAATATTGAAATGGATATATATAACCAAATACAACTTGTATATGGAAAATATACATAAATAAGATGAATTGAAATTAAATTCAAACCAGAATTCGAGAATTTAAAACCCGGTTGTTTCGAAATATCTTCTAAAGTATTTTTAAGGTAATATGGCAATACTTTGAAGGATCTTTGAATAAAATGATTTTGAATGGGTTTTGAAAGTGATTAAGCACTTAAATCATTTCAGTGGCGAGAAAATAATTCCGATGATGGGTCGCAACATCATTAGTATTCATTTTCAAGTTTCTGAGTGATGGATTGCTACCATAATAGTTCGTTAATGGAAAAAAAATTGTTTGTAGAAAAGAAGAAGTTATTTTTTAAATTCAAAGGTTTTGGATTTGTAAATGGTTATGGATATATGTATCTATATTATTTCAAGCGAGTTTGAAATAAAAGCTGGGAATTTGAATTCTAGAACAAAAACTTAACTGGTGTAAGTTAAATGAATTAGAATGATTAAAGAGAATCAAATGGTGAAAAATTTAAATTAAGTTAAATAGAATTGTATCGGATTAGAAAATAAACTGAGCAGTTTGTAAAGTGGAAAGAGAATAAATTGATTTAACATCAATTTGAATAAATGTGAATGTTTATGTATGGATTATGGATTGGATTGGAAATAATCCCGAATGAAATTAAATATAGAGATGTTGAAATTCAAAATATTAAACTGGTTTGATTTATACATAAACCAGTTGAATATATATTGGATTTTGTTAATTAAAATAGAATTGTGATAAATTTGCATTCAAGTATAATAGGTGGATTGAATTAAATAGAAATCAGATTTGAATTGATAAAATAGAAGTGAAATAATCAAAAGTTGATTAGAGAGTTAAAAACTGGAAATTGGATTGATTTGAAACCAACTAGAAATGGATATATGTATGCTGAGCAGAAAATTTAATGGAAGTAAATTCAAGAGATAGAATTATGCCCGACAAAAAGGTACATGTTTACAATATTGCTTAGGTTTGATGGTTTTATGAGCCTATGGGGCAAGCCGCTTGGCTTTTTGATTTTCTTTTGGATTGGAGAAGGACTAGAAAGGCGAGTTATGGTTGTACCGATTGAGCCATATAAAGGAGATGCTGGCAAAAAATTTCGAAAATTTAAAGAGTTAGAAAATTTTCAAGAAATTTTTGATAATTTAAAATGGAGTTGTTAATTGTAATTGAAATTAGAAAACCATATTTGGTTAATAAAATTTCAAGTGGAATAATGAAATCGGTAAATGGATTTAAAATCAATTGGAATGGGTGTGTATATGTAGAAGAGCATATGGATTGAAGACAAGAAAGTCATGATCGATTGTCCAAAAATGGTGGAAAGATCATTTGGAAAGAATTATGAATGGTCGAGCATTTATATGAGAATTCGAAGGTCGGGTAAGAACCGATTTATGAAGATATGGAATATAAGGTTTCAACTAAGTAGGTTATAAGGAGTTAAAGTTATAGCATTTTTACTGCTTAGCAATTTCGAGGACGAAATTCTTTTAAGGGGGAAGGAATGTAATGCCCCAGATTTTTGCAAATTTATTTTGACCATTTAAATTTGTTTTAAATGTTGTATTAGAATATTTTAAAACGATTATATAAGTATTTATTAATTTAAAACGAATCTTTAACATATAATTTATAATATAATTTAAATAGTTTATTTTGTTATATTTTTGGAATCGCGGCACATCGCTCGATAAAGTCGTATTTTTATTCTTGTCCATAGCGGTTCATATATATAAATGGAATTTTTTGTAACTGAGTACGCTAAAACTTAAAAAATATATTAGATGATTGATATTACATGCCACTTTTAAATGAAATAATATAGAACGAACAACAGATATAGCTCATAGGAAATGCAAAACCGAAGTCATAAATAACAAAAGAAATTACAATGGCCTACCTTATTTTACACCATCATATTCATGATTATAATCAGACCTCAAGTATTGATGGACCATGGATAGTCTCCATTATAAGCTTAGTCAAAGCTTATTGCAGATAATCTATGTTGGATATAGGGATCAACAAATTGTTGGTATTGTTTTTAAAGCCTTACACTTCAAGTCATCGGAGTTTAGCCATAATAACAATGGTACAGATCAAGATTATATATAGATATAAGCCGCAATTACTTTTCCAATAGAGTTATGTACATATGTGCTTTTGAGTTTTCTATGTACAAATGTGAACATCCTTAATGAATTAAAAGCACGTCTACACCAAAAAAAAGGGGTAAATGGTTCTAGAGTTTTTCCAAAGTCTCAATAAGTTTGTATAGCATTATTGCATTAAATAATTATAGAACTGCACATTTAAATACATGTTTCTGTAACACATAATCTAAACAGATGACTTTTGAATTCCATAATCCAATCAAAGTTTTCCAGTGAGCTGAAAGGTACAAACATATAACTGTAAATGACCTAGCACACTAAAACGTGATGACTAAATTTTCCATACTGTGCCTACCAAGTTTATAAGCAGCTTAGCCCTCAAGATGTTTGATCCCGTGGCCCTCAAGTTGTTCGATCCCGTGCTTCCCAAGCAATTTCTCCATTAAAATATTGGTATTCCCCAATTATCTTCTCACTCTCATTTTTACTGTCAGCATTCTTTACCAAAACATTAAAACCGTGATTTTTCCAAAATCAAACTAACTGAAACAAATCCTTAAATTGTTAAAAGCCTCATCCTTGACCTTGTATTGGGTTTTTCTTCAATTCCATTGGGTTTTCATCCGGTGCGCAAGCCCTTACTGGGTTCGCATTCGACTTCTACAATCAGTAAACGACTTCTACAATCAGTAAAGGCTTTAGGCCATGGATTCACAGTCGCAATAGGAGGAGAGTGGTCACAGTGAAGTTCGGAGTTGGGTTTTTTGTTCCCTAAGATGCAAATTTGAACACTGGAAGGGTTTAAGGCATGAATAACTGGTGATTGGAGGGGAGGCTGTCCTTCGCGGCAAGGTGTGATTTTCCGGTTGACTATTGTACCGCCAGCGATGAGCAGAAGGGAAGATGTTGAGTTGGAAGCAGAAAGCGAGATGCGTGGGAGAGGAATAGTTATCGGCTATAATCAGGAGGTTATAATCTAATCAGTGTTACTAATTAATATTAATTAAGGAATTAAAAGATTTGATTAAAATTAAAATGGGTATAAAAACTTAAATGGTATTTAACGTGGATTATGTAAATTTATGGTTTAAAAGTTTGAAGTGTAGGGGACTCTGATGCGTATACTGGAAAGAAGATGCGTTTTATAATGTAGGGATTAAAGGAAAGTGGAGATTTTTATTGGGAATGAGAAGAATATGGTGAAGTGATGCTGTGATGGGTTCTCGCTGGAGTGGGTATAGTTATTATGAAACGGATGAGGTCTTGAAGAGTAGGGGCATAGTGGTTTTGCTTCTGGAAACCATTGGGACAAGTGCATGTAACAGTCGGAGCAAGGTGCAGGAATAGAGAGGCATCAGCATTTCAAAGTGGAGCATAAATTATTGGAATTAAGTGGTATATAATTTGTCTACTCGGCCATTTTTCCTTTAATAACGTAAATGGTATAGAATTAGTTTATTAAGAAATTTAAATGATTTAATTAAAACTATATATTAAAATACATATAACTTGTGTAAATGGTATAGAATTGGTTTATTAAGAACTATTTGCACTGAGAACCGAGTTATTGGAATCTCGTAGAAGAATCAAACGCTTGTTTGATTGTAAATGAAACAAAAGAAAAATCGTCAACTGTGAACCGAGGTGAGTAAACTGACAAACTTTACCTCGTTTATATTTTTATATAAACGAGCTTTAAATTTATTTATAGTAATTTTATAATGTGCAATTGTTGATTGGTTGAATAGTTGATAAAATTGGTTGAAATGGTTGATATGATTACATCGTTGATCGATTATCAGTTCTGACATTTCATATTGATGTGAAATTAATATTATTGATGTTGATTAACATATATGGATGCAGGGAAACAGGTTGTAGGAATCGAACTAGATTCCTCAACATTTATATTATTGTGTTTGCATTAGTTATGACCTATGCTTTGATATATTAACTGTGATTGATCTTGCTGTGTTTAAATACCACTGGCCCTAGAATTTGGTATTTAAATACCATAAAATATTTTGGAATATAGAAAATGAAATTTGAGTTTTAAAAAGGATTTTTTTTTCCAACAATAGAAATGAAATTTCGAATAGAGTTGAAACTAAAACATGTAAATGGAGAAACAAGAAGTTATTTATAAACGAGAATATAAATTAAGTGAATTATTTATCATTGAATAAATTGAAATAGAAATTCAAGTTTGAATTTATATGGAAAATGGTTTTGAAACCAATGTTCGAAATTAATTTGAATTTAATGAAGGGTGTTAAAAATTAGTTAATCTTCCGTTAACTATAACTAAAGTAATTATCGAATTGGTTAGTGTTAATAAAGTTAATTATTATTTAATAAGCTTTTAAAAGCGATAATTATACTATTTTTAGTTGATAGCAAAGTTAACTATTTTTAATATAGTTAATAATAAAGTTAATTGTTATTTTAATTAATAAAAATTAAAACAATGATTTTAATTGGAAATTCAATTAAGAAATGATTTAGTGACATTGATCAAGGAGGTGATAAGAGTTTCATAAAGGGATTTGTAATCCAAGTTCTAAATGCGATTTGTGTGACAACCCGGAAATGCGAGCCAGTTTAAAATTTTTATTTTGGCAATTTTAACGAATCTTGACTATTTAAAATAGATTATTTTAAATAATGGCGACGAGAAATTTATTTTGAATAGAATTAGAACGTATATATTTATATACGTCGTCGTTAGAATATAAATATTTTATTTTAATTATAAAAGGAATTGAAAATGGCGCGGTAGTTCGATAATTCGATTTCAAATTTCAATTGAATATACCGGGTGCAAAATAAACCGGATTTTAGTGAAACCAAAAATAATAGAATCTAATTGTGAATATCTTTCCAACAAATCCAAAAAATCGAAATTTCATAGCGGGAATCAAAAGTTATATCCAAATGAATTTTCAGAATAGTCGCTATGGAAATCTGGCCCTTAAAAATAGCCATTTTGCAAACCACGTCGGATTTCGACGAAACCACATTTGTTGGATCCATGATGTCAAGTTATTGCTAGATTCCAATTTTCATAATTTTTCGAATCAATGTGAGCGTGGCAAAGGAAAACGCGTCTGACCAGTTTCAATTGATTTTAATCGACTGGAAAATGGCCATTTTTCAAAATGTCTGAGAATTCGACGAAACTAGTTTTGTTAGGACCGTATCGTCAATACGAAGTTAGAAAATATCTTTAGGGAATTTTTCGAGCTAGTATGTGACCCCAGTAAATTGAAATACGCGTTCAAATTCAATATATATATATATATGTTAATTTTGACGAAAACTGATCGAAACGATCAAATCAGTTTACGATGCATATCCCATTGTGTTCGGAATGGGGGTAATTAGCTATGGGCGACAGTCGGTGGGTTTGATTTTGAGTTTGAAATAAAAAGTTACTTTATGGGATTAATTAATTAAATAAATAGTATTATATATTATATACTCCACCTTTTTCTCTCACTCCCTCTCACTTCGTTCTGGAGATTAAAAAAACCCAATTAAACCCCGTCAGCCCTAGACCCCCCGTCTCCCTCGATGTCGCCACCGCTCCAACCGCCCACCCCGCCGTCGCCCCCTCTCCTTCTTCTTCTCCTACCACGCGAAGCCCCCCCTCTCGAACCCCAAATCGACGCCCCCTGCTTCCCTCGCGCGTCAACAAGCAATGCGACCCACCCTCCTACCTACCTCCGACGAGACCATCGCACCCCTCCCCTTCAGCTCCTCCTCGCCTGATCGATTCCGCCTCCACCCCTCTGCTCCTCCACAGCCCACGCGAGCGCAACCTCCACTAGACGACGGTCACCCTGCGAGGCAACAAACCCCCCCTCTCTTCGTGAAAAGCAAAGGTGATTTATTTTTATTTATATTTTTATTTATTTCGGTTTCTTTTAATTATTACTCTTATACAAATCTGAAAATAAAGTTTAGATTTTTACATATGGAAAACTGATTTTATTTCATAGGAAAACTTTAGTTTTTATTTACAAAAAGAATGGATTATGTTCATGGAGTTATACATAGAAAAGAATAGATTTTTTTGTATAAAAAGATTAGATTTTTATAACATGAAAAGATTCAGTTTTTATATATATTTTTAATATGATAAAAGATCTGATTTTTAATCGAATAAAGATATAATTTTTATTGTAAGTGAAGATTAAAAATATAATTTTTATTATATGTGACGATCAAAAATATAATTTTTATAAGGTAGAGAATATAAAAATTCGAGTTTTATATATTGAATAGCAACGTAAAAATTCGATTTTTATATATTGAATAGCAAAGTAAAAATTCGATTTTTATAAATTGAATAGCAAAGTAAAAATTCGATTTTTTTATATTGAATAGCAAAGTAAAATTTCGATTTTTATATATTGAATAGCAAAGTAAAAATTCGATTTTTAAATATTGAATAGCAACGTAAAAATTCGATTTTTATATATTGAATTGCAACGTAAAAATTCGATTTTTATATATTGAGTAGCAAAGTAAAAATTCGATTTTTATATATTGAATAGCAAAGTAAAAATTCGATTTTTATATATTGAATTGCAACGTAAAAATTCAATTTTTATATATTGAATAGCAACGTAAAAATTCGATTTTTATATATTGAGTAGCAAAGTAAAAATTCGATTTTTATATATTGAATAGCAAAGTAAAAATTCGATTTTTAAATATTGAATAGCAACGTAAAAATTTGATTTTTATATATTAAATTGCAACGTAAAAATTCGATTTTTATATATTGAGTAGCAAAGTAAAAATTCGATTTTTATATATTGAATAGCAAAGTAAAAATTCGATTTTTATATATTGAGTTGCAACGTAAAAATTCGATCTTTATATATTGAATAGCAAAGTAAAAATTCGATTTTTATATATTGAGTAGCAAAGTAAAAAATTCGATTTTTATATATTGAGTAGCAAAGTAAAAATTCGATTTTTATATATTGAATTGCAACGTAAAAATTCAATTTTTATATATTGAATAGCAATGTAAAAATTCGATTTTTATATATTGAATAGCAAAGTAAAATTTCGATTTTTATATATTGAATAACGAAGTAAAAATGTGATTTTTATATATGTAGAGAATACGGGCAACGAAAGTGACAAAAGACGAAATGCTGAAGATTTCCTACATATGAAGTGTCGTGGAGTTGGGATAGCTTTGGTGAGAACTCCTCACTTTAAATTTTATTCTCTAGTTAAAATATATACTAGGATGCAGACGGTGTTTAGTAGCACCCGACACCCGTCGTCCACAGACCATGGACGGCTTGTATGCTTATTTGTTTGATTTTGATGTATGGTTGATTGTGTTATGTGATGTGAAATGAAATAAAATATTTTATAGTTAAAAATAGAATTTTTTAATGTGTATTTAAAATAAATATTTATAAACAAATCGGATATTTGTTTATATACACTAATTTGATTGATATTGATTGGGACGATAAATTTTACACATCGCCCAACTGCACAAATAAAATCTGTGTTTGATTGTTTGAAACCCCACACGGGTATTAGGTTGATAGATTGCATACATTAATCCCAATAATTAGTTGTATGTCGAGCGATTGATTGACAGGATGTTATAAACGTTAAATATTTATATTTGATGCTTATACAGTGTAGAACGCGCTCTGGACGATGGTTGATTATTTATCGTTGTTGTTTTGTACATGTGTTGTAGAAAATCCATATAATTAACATTATATGGTAATTGATTGGGCCTCATTCCAGTTTTGAAATAGAAATATTTGAAAAAGAAATATTTGAAATAGAATATTTGAAAATAGAAATATATGAAATCGTGTTGATTAGATTGACGCCATTTTGACATGAACGAAATTTATATCGATTTTATTCAATTTTCAATGTCTATTGAAAGTGACTTCGAAATTTGAATTATATTGAAAATAATCAAAATTCAAATTGAAATTGAATAGAATTGAATTCAAATTAAATTGAAATAAATTGGAATTCGAATTAAATTGAGTAGAATTGAAATTCGAATTAAATTGAAATCGATTTGAAATGAACTTAAAACGATTTATAAAGCATGTTTTGAATTGAAATCGACGAAATATATATTATATATATAATATAATGGCCTGAATAGAACGCGTCGCGCCGCGGCAGTACGTGAATTTCGACCATTGACTTCGAATGGATATTGCGGGGGATCCGACCGTCGGATTCTCTTAAAACCGAATCTGTTGGGTTCGTATCGAAAAGAGCTTTCTAATGAATATTAGAAATTTGAAATCTAATGGTTGGATTTGGAATTATGTCCTAATCAAATTTGAAAAAGGTCGCTGTAAGTGCAGTTCGATGGCCGTTGATGGAAATCGACTGTACGGGCCTTGATAAAATTATTAAAAATAATAATAATTTGTGTAAAATCATAAGAAATGATTTGGGAGAAATTGGGATGAAAAACTCCACATTTGAAAAGATAAAAATAGATTTTTATCGAAATGAACTAGTTTTGAACTAGAATAATAATTTATTTATTTATTTAGAATAAATAAATTAGATTTGAAATGGTTTTGAAAATAACCAGAATTTCCAATAATTGCATTGGAAGGGATTTGAATCGAAATTGTCTTCGGAATATTTCGATGTTGGATTTCGTGATTATACAGGTATTATTATGGGGATTTGAAAGATATATTTATATATCGTTATTTCTAATACAATATTTGTTGGTCGTAGAATTTGATATTGAATATAAGCCGATATATTTTCTATTCAGAGCCTTGTATTTAATATCAAATATGATTTGGGTTTGTCGTGAATAGTGTCTTCATTAACGCTGTTCTTAAGCCCAGTTGAGAAAAAGATTAAATCTTTTTATTTAGATTTAATGAAGTGTACCAATTAAATAATATTTAATTGGAATTGAATTGGTATTGATTTTTGGGTTTATCGTGAACAGTGTTTTAAATGACACTTGTTCTTTAACCCGATAATTAATGGAATGTGATTTTGGGTTTATCGTGAACCGTGTTTTAAAAGACACTGATTCTTTAACCCAGTTAATGATTAAAACTAAGTGGAGTTTTAATGAATCTTTAATTAGATTGAAAAGATCGAGAATGGAGTATCACCAGTTTTGCTCCAGGCGATAGTTAAATCTTTAATTAGATTTGAACGTGAAATGGTAATTGAATTTACCGATAACACCGTGGTGTTAGATATGAAGTATTACCAGTTTTACTTCATGGGATGAATAGGTTGGGATTGGGAAATAAAATAAATGATGACTTCGGTGTGGTTCGCTAATCCCGAGTAGTTTGAATTGATATTCAAAAAGGTGATTAAAGAATAAATTTAAAGAATTTATCTTTGATAAAATTAATGGGAACCTTTCCCAAAATATAAGAATAATTGAATAAAAAGAATATTCTGAAGTGGAATGAGCCGTATGTTGTGTTTGTGTAACACTTTTATAATATATACGCGAGTTATTCAGAAAGACCGGGTTTAGCCCATTCTGAATAACTGATTCGACGTGGTGTCGAAGATGAAGACGGTGGTTGAAGACCGGAGGTCTTCACGTTGTTTGGGTGATTACAGATGATCTTGATTGGGCCGTACACCCAAGAGGAGGGAATCAGTTAGTGATCGTCCAGATGTACTTGGAGATCGATGGATATGCGGGGTACTAGGTGCCTCCGGTTTCGTTCAAACCCAGAACGAACTTGTAAATAGTCTGTGTGTCTCACATTGGAGTTTATTCTGTGTGGTTGATTTCTATTAAATATATATCTGTTTGGCGGCGGAGAATTTATTCTCTTGCTTAACGCCCTTCTCTGAGACGTACGAGCTCAGGGGTTATATATTGATGGATATCAAACACATGGAGTGAACTGCCTGTGTTTCATGCCTAAGTGGTAATTGATCAAGGCTTCTGTTGAAAAGCAAAGTCTTGTGGTGATGATCAAAGCACGGCCTCTGTGGCATAGCTTTGTGTAGCGTCGATTCGCGAGCCTCACACCCCGGTTGTGAACCAGAAACGGGAGAAGGATCCAGGGAGGGCATGCGTCTCTTTCTAGCTAGAAGTGGCATCAGTGGTTTTACACACCCTGACGAGTTTGACTTATGTGGTTGTTGCTGTTGCGAGTTGCCTCGGATATATCGGTCGATCCGGGACCGATGGAGTCATTGGACTCATTTACGCCCCATAGGGCGAGGAGACATAGTGTTCAGGCATTTTAATCCACATCGGTGGACCGGCCCTGTGGCTCCTAAGGCTTGACAGAGTACTTCCTAGAAGCTCGGGCTAGAGAGTCTCGAATTAGGTGAGGACTATCTTTTGCCTCGGTTCATACATGGAAATCCAATTTCCAAATACGTGTCTTTGCGGTTTTGATTGTAGAGCCTAGTATGGCGACATGATATATGGTACCCATGCCGTCTATGATTGATACTTATGATTGAAATTGTTTTAAACACTATACACTTACTATAGTATCAAATGACTTGTTTTAAACGTATCAAGCATGCTTTGGATATTATAAGGGAAAACCCTATCCTCCGGTTTGTGTTGCATTGGGTGATGGGACCCGGGTCTTATAATAGCTTCATTTTTCTTTATTTAGCATTGCGCTGTTTGTTTTATGCACTGGTATTCTTGGGAGGAAACCCGTTCCGTGTTATACGGCATGGTCCCTTAATTTACCTAACTCTAAAATAAAGATTAATAACTGTTTTAGTTCTCACACCAGTCCCATGACTGACCTGGAGTTTATTGTTTTAACCTAAACTCTGTGTGCCCTTATTTTGACACGGGCAGCTAGTAGTTTTGGTTTTGTAGATTTATATTCACACGATCCTGATGTACAACTGGAACGATATCCGGAAAGCTTTGTATCCGTATATCTTCCTCAGTTGTATTTTGTATTATTTTCCGCTGCTATGTACTTTATTGTAATCTCTGATATTTTGTAATGTATAATATTCATTTATACTCTGTAAATTCTTGTATTCTGATGGAATTGTTGTAATATACAATGAAGTGTTCTCTGCGTCCTTTTGTGTGTTATTCTCGAAGTATCCGCTCTTTCCTTCATGGGGAAGTTACGGGTCCTAACAGTGGTATCAGAGCTTTGGTTTACAAAGCTCAGAGAACAAGACACGTTAGAACCATACGAAAGAATTCATCAGATGTTGGATTAGTAATATCCAATGAGAATGAATCGTTAGAGATGGGATCTGTAGTATCCTAGAACGAGTGTGAAGAGTATATTTTTAAAACGAAAACAATTTTTGTTTTGAAATTTAAATCAATTATTCGTATTTGATTATTTATTTGTATTGATTTGGACAGACCAGTATATAAAGATTTTGCGTATACGTCTGATCCGCGTGTATTCGAAGTTTTAATATACTGGATAGATATAGAATCACACTCTAGTCGCCCGGAGATGGTTCTGATGATCGCTATAGTACGTACATCATCAGAATTTATATTTGTGTTTCGAAAGTGAGATTTCTATATATTTCCATTAGACAAGTGTGAGAACCAAAATTAGATAGGGCTTATTTTTGTGATTTGGCATCAAAAATCTGATTTTTGGCTATATATCAAAGTTCTGATTTTGAATTGTTAATCAACTAATTGATTGATGATTGTGTTGTTTGATTATAGTTTGATTGATTAAAATGTTGAACCTTTAGCCAAATTGAATCAAATAGTGAATTGTATTGAAAATTTATCGTATTTGCATGCGTAGTACATGTATATCCATTGAACAGGTCATAGCAAGGAGGCTAGAGCAGATGAAACACCCCACCTCCGTTAGGGTCACTCTCAAAGGGAATGCCCTAATTTTGGTGGAGGTTTATAATTACAAGTCACAGATATACAAGACAGATATAAGAACACATATTTGTAAACAGCGGAAGAACAACAACAAACTTTTATTTCATAAAGTCAAATACGTGTTACAACAACATCCTTTCCAAAATCATAACATAACACTTTCATAATCTGTCTTGAGTACATTATTTTAAAGAAGCATAAATAAAACATAGATAAACTGCAAAAGCCCCATAGTGGATTTTCCAAAGCCATAGTTCAAAACAGGAAAGTCCAGGCAATACATTTTCTCTTCTTCAAGCTGGATGTTGAGGTAGGTCAAGCTGCTGTGTTCCCTCCCTGAGGACCTGGGGGGGGGGGGAAACGGAAGAAAGAAGACGAAAGAAAAATAGAGTCAGACATAAAGCCTGAGTAAGTCTAGTACTACTTTGTCTATGAATAAAGAACTGGGTATGAGAAGTAAAACAGGAAGTGGGCAACATTATAAACTTGGTTAAGTTATCTAGGGTCGAATATACTATCGTACCCCATGTTAATCTCTGAACCCATATAAACTAGTTTCCAATTTGCACCCCATATTCAGGGTGATGTGATCCATTCTACGATGATCGGCTCCTACTCGCATAGTTCCATGTGTCTTACGGCCCCCGATGTCTGTAGTTACCTATGCTGGTCCCACCATGGGGTGTATCAAGTCCCATAGTGGCAACCCGACACAACCTTAGAGTGCACAGGTATGCTACTGGTGTCCAGTGCCTTATTTTTCTGCGCTGGAGTGTGTGCACGCCCGCACTCCGTTAGAACCTACACTGCTACACCACCGCCGTCGCTTTGACCTCTTACAATCAGCCCAGTAATCGTGCCCCACCCTGCCTAGTTTCAGGGTATCCTGATACACCTTTTAGTGTTACTGCTGAAAAGGGTCCCCCGTTACTAGGTTTTCTATCTCTAGCCAACATGCTAAGTTGGTTAAGTGTTTTCTAACCTAACCCCACCAGTCCGTTTAGTTTAGCATGTTCCATTTTGATTAAGTCTTTAGTTCACTTAATCCTATCAATCCTGACTCAGCCTTAATTGTCTTATTAAGGCCCTGACCTCTCACATTAGACAGGTATTGTTGTGGCTGCCTGTTGCCGGTTGGTTCTGGGCAGTCTTACGCCACAACTCAGTCTAACCTCGGGTCCTTATTGGGCTCCATGTTTAACCTCCCACATTGGATAGGTATTGTTGTGACTACTGGACAACCGGGCGGTTCCGGGCAGGTTTACATCACAACTCAATCCAACCTCGGGTTAAACCCATCGTATTTTCTACATTTACATATCTTGTCATTCTTCTTTATTTCTTATATGTAAATATTTGCGGCCCATTATTATGTTAATGGTGTAAAGGTTACACCAACCATGGGCCCAACCCATACTTGACTTTGGGCCCTTCTATTTCATATTTTCATTCATTAATTAATTTTTAACCCAACGTTATTTTCCCCCGTTTTACACGTCCGTTTATATATATTGGGCTTAGCCTTTTAAAGCCCAATTTTGCCATGCGAAAAGGGGAGGCTTATGGCGTATACACAAAGAGGGGAAAGTGAGCGCATGAACTTGCATATGACGTTGGAAAATACATAATAGAAATTGGTGTACTTGCATAATGGTAACATAGGTGATATGAATCAAAGCATGTGAACTTGCATAGGTTTAACTACAACATGAACCTATATTCTTATTTAGGCATAATGTCAAACATAAGCATGGCATAAATACTGCTAGCGTAAACACGGCATAATGTCAAACATAAGCATGGCATAAATACTGCTAGCATAAACATGGCATAATGACAAAGCCTCAAATTTGCATGAATTTCAATTAACTACATACATGTAGCTTCAATATAGATTACACAATTTGCGAAATATTCCAAACGTTTATTTGCATAGAACTACCGCATGTAGTTCTTTATAATGAATAACATAATTTTGCACAAATATGAATTACTTCCATTGCCACAATTCAAGCATACACATCAACACAGTTGTTTATTAATACCAAAGTAATACTCTACTTACAATGGTTGCGGCGAATTCTCTAATTAAGAGACACGATTCCTTTGTTGAATTGATTAGCTTTAGGTTGCTTGAATTGCTTTAGGCTTTAGAACTTTCTCCCTAATCCTCTCTTTAGTTGGCGGCTATTCTTTGTCGTTCCTCAGCAACATGGCGGCTATAATCTTATTTTGAATGAATAGATTAGGGTTTAGTCTAGGGTTGTTTATATAGAGGTTAGGAATTGATTAGGACCCTTGATGTGGCTAGGTTAGATCATAGCCATTCATTAGGAAGAGAGACCAATAAAAACCCGCCACCTAGCCCTAATGACAAAGCAGACCACAGAAATTCGACCACACACCGACCTGGCCAGCCAGGTTGACTGGGCTCGACCAGGTCGACACCCCTGTCGACAGGGCTGTCGACAGCCCTGTCGACATGGGTAGCCCAGGTCGACAGCCCAGTCGACCTGGGTGGCCCAGGCGGGTGTTCTTCCACCCTGGCCCAATGGGCCCCACTTCGGAATATTTAATTATTTAATTCTGTTTGAATTTTAAATTTAATTCAAAACTTCCGAAGGCCATATCTTCTTCATACGGACTCCGTTTTTCGAAAACTCGGACTCTATTTCGCGTATTTTTCCGAGACGAACGCAATGGCGTATCCCATTTCCCTTAGTTCTTTGATTTCAGATTAATTATACTTTAATTCATGAATTTCACAGTTATAGAATTTTCGGGGTGTTACATTCTCCCCCACTTAAAAGGATTTCGTCCCCGAAATCTTCAAGTTAGGAGGAATGTATATCCTAACATCCAATCATCCATCTACTCATCCATCAAACACAAGCATCCATTGTCCTTAAAAGACTTCTAATGCTTCATGATCATATGCGAAGTGTGTGTACATGAACTTATCTAATGCAAAATCAGGCGGTCTACTGATTCAGTCGACCTCCTTAATGCGAATTATGTAAGTGCCATGAATCCATTATGTATGCAAATTTTCCTATTCATGATTCTACATGAGTGCACAATCATTCAATACGAATGCAACATCCACATGACAACACATTAAAGTTCAACCATATACGAATGCAAACATATATGCATATGCAATATGAAGTGACTGAGCCGATCTAAAACCTAGATTGTGTGTGTATATGCAACCACGAGCAACCACTAGCAATCACTTGCAACCAGTTGCAACCATTCATACATAACATGTTTCAACTACATGTTTCCATCCAATAAGTTTCTACCTAAAAGATACGGTCGAGGAAATATACCTAAAAAGATAAAAGCGCAACTTAAGGAAAGAGAAAGATCAAGGATGTACCCTCGAACAGAAAAGGGTAGGTTGTACGGATTCTATCTTCAGTTTCCCAAGTCGCGTCTCCCTCGGCGTCGCTCCACTGAACTTTGACGAGTTTGACTTCGCGGTTGCGTAGCTTCTTCACTTCCGTTCCTAAGATGCGGGTTGGAACTCTTCTTATGGTTGCTTCGCGTTCCACTTCGGCCTCTTCGAGGATATTTGGCTCTACCACTTCAGCAGACTCATGTAGACATTTTCGGAGATGTGAAACGTGAAAAACGTTGTGGACTCCAGCCAACTTCTCGGGTAGCTCTAATCTATAGGCCATTTTCCCAATCTTCTCGATAATAGGGAATGGCCCTACGAATCTTGGCGCTAGCTTTCCTGTGGTTCCAAAACGAACAACGTTCCTTAGCGGTGATACCTTGAGAAAAACTCTGTCTCGAACTTCAAATTCAAGGTCGGTCCTCCTCTTGTCGGCATAGGACTTTTGTCTGTATTGGGCCGTCTTCATCCTTCTTCGTATTAGGTCTACTTTCTCTGAGGTCTCTCGGATCATATCTGGTCCAAGTATGAGCTTATCCGTGGACTCCCACCAACAAGTGGGCGATCGGCATGGTCTTCCATATAAAGCTTCGAAGGGCGCCATTCCGATGGTTGCTTGATAGCTGTTGTTGTAGGCAAATTCCACCAAAGGAAGGTGGTCTTCCCATGTCCCTCCGAAGTCGAGGACGCATAGCCTTAAGAGGTCTTCCAAAACTCTGTTCACTCTCTCTGTTTGGCCGTCGGTTTGGGGATGATAGGCTGTGCTTAAGCATAACTGCGTTCCTACTGCTTTTTGCAGACTCCGCCAAAACTCACTGGTGAAGATGGGGTCTCGGTCACTAACAATACTATATGGTATTCCATGGAGTCGAACGATTTCCTTAAGGTAAAGTGATGCTAGGGATGAAGCAGTTCTCTTACTTTTGACAGGTAAAAAGTGGGCGCTTTTAGTAAGCCTATCCACTATTACCCAAATACTAGTGTTGCCTCTCCTAGACCTAGGCAGCCCATCGATGAAGTCCATTGAGATGCTATCCCACTTCCACTGTGGGACCTCCAGAGGATGTAGTAGTCCGCCAGGCTTTTTCTGTTCCGCCTTAACCTGTTGGCACACCATACACTTAGAAACGAATTCTGCCACGTCCTTTTTCATGCCGTTCCAGAAGAAAGTCCTTTTTATGTCTTTGTACATTTTATCCCCGCCTAGGTGTATCGTCATCTTGGAGTATTTGTTGAGGTGACTTGAAGTCTCACCCCTAATTAGCCTATCAATCAATTCCACAAGCTGAGGGTCTTCGCGTTGTGCTGCCCCTACTGAATCCACTAAAGTTGGGCGTACTTCGAGAGATGCTAGCAAGCCTGGTACGAAATCGGAGGAGGGCCTAAAGTCGAAACTGGCTATAAACTCTAGGCTTTGCCTTTCAACAAACAACGGGCTTAGGGTCAATTTCTTTCGGCTCAACGCGTCTGCCACTACGTTGCCTTTACCCGGAGTATAGGAGATTTCGAAATCGTACGAGGTAAGAAACTCCATCCATCTTTGTTGCCTCAAGTTAAGATCTTTCTGCGAGAAAAGATATTTCAACGATTTATGGTCAGTGTAAAGTTCGAACTTCTCACCTAGGAGATAGTGTCGCCAAGACTTGAGTGCAAAGACGATGGCGGCTAACTCAAGATCGTGGGTTGGGTAGTTCTTTTCGTGCGCTTTCAACTGCCTCTCGCCATAAGCTACTACCCTTCCTTCTTGCATTAAGACGGCGCCTAGTCCTGTCCCACATGCATCCGTATAAACAGTGAACATCTTGCTCCCATCTGGCAGCGTCAAAACTGGGGCTATTGTGAGAGCCCTTTTCAGTCGTTGGAAAGCAAACTCGCAATCCAAATCCCAATTGAACACTAGATTCTTCTTAGTCAATTTCGTGAGCGGAGCTGAGATTTTCGCAAAATCCCTTATGAATTTTCGATAGAAACCCGCTAGTCCTAGAAAGCTTCGGACCTCAGTCGCATTCCTTGTTGTCTTCCAATCTTGTACCGCCACTACCTTAGCAGGGTCCACCGCTAACCCTTGTTTGGATACTATGTGCCCAAGGAACCTCACCTCTTCTCTCCAAAAGTGGCATTTGGAGAATTTGGCTTTTAGTTGATGGACTCGCAAAGTTTCCATGATTGCCCTTAAGTGCTGAGCATGTTCCTCTTCACTCTTTGAGAAGATAAGGATATCATCTACGAAGACCACTACGAATTTGTTGAGGAAATCTCTAAATACCCTACTCATCAGGTCCACGAAGTAAGCAGGTGCATTTGTCAAGCCGAAAGGCATGACAAGCCATTCAAAGAAACCGTCTGGGGTTCTGAAAGCCGTTTTATCGATGCTATCTTCAGCCACCCTTAGCTGATGAAAACCGGTCGCTAAATCGAGTTGGGAGAAAACAGACGCTCCTATAAGCTAGTCAAACAAATCGTCAATTCTAGGGAGAGGGTGCCTATTCTTTTTCGTTAGCTTGTTGAGCTCCCTATAGTCAACACATAGACGGAGTGATCCATCCGCCTTTGTAGCGAACACCACTGGAGCGCCCCATTCTGAAATACTCCTCCTAATGAACCCCATTTCTAGAAGCTCTTTAATCTGTTTACTGAGCTCTTTCCTTTCTCGTGGAGCCATATGTCTAACGGGCAACGCAACGGGCTTTGCATTATCTACAAGATATATGCGGAAGTCTATTTCCTGCTTCGGAGGTAAGCCCTTCACCTCTTCGAAGACATCCGGATATTCCCGGACCACTCTAACTGATTGCAAGTTTTCAACGGAGGCATCTAGCGATTCAAGATAACTAAGCATAACCGCATGCGAGGGATTACAAGAAATTTCCAAAGTATTACCGAGCTGGGTTAGGAGCCTAACAACCCTTTTTTCACAATCAAGGATGGCCCCATTACTGGATAGCCAATCCATGCCCAAAATCAAACCATACCCCGAAAAGCCCAAAACAAAGGCACTACATTGAAATTCAACACTTAGGATAGAAATTTTCAATCCCAAACAGATCATAGACAAATGAGCTGGGCCCCCAATTGGGTTTGAAACAATTAAGGGGTCCTCTACCATACTAGTTTTTAGGTGCAGAGATTCTACTAAAGCAGACGAGA
The DNA here is from genome assembly GCA_030737875.1 of Allium sativum. Taxonomy (NCBI): domain Eukaryota; kingdom Viridiplantae; phylum Streptophyta; class Magnoliopsida; order Asparagales; family Amaryllidaceae; genus Allium; species Allium sativum. Next base: position 627,861,575 of record CM060921.1, on the reverse strand, counting down.
TAAAGGAGTGAGACGCGCCAGAATCAAATAAAGTGCGAACGGGGTGATCATAAAGATAAACTACACTTTCTACAGAAGTATTTATACCTCGCTGTTGCAGAGGTGGCGCTTCTAGCACATGAACCTGTGCCCCTGGGGTGGATCCAGTCCTCTGCCCCTGTCCTCGTTTCTTTGGGCAGTCCTTAGCCCTATGGCCTGTCTCACCACAAGAAAAGCACCCACCATTTTCCTTGGCCTTCTTTTTCCGGCAGTCCTTTACTAAGTGCCCCACTTTGCCACAGAAATTGCACTTCCTCTTCTCTTTGTTGCCTTTTCCGCCTTTCTTAAAGTCTGTCTTCTTGGGCTGCAAACCCTCTTTCTTCCCTTGAGAGCTTTCTGCCTTCGTCTCCTTCTTGCTCTTATCCTCTTCATTCAGCAATGCCATTTGCACCAATCTTTCATACTTGGCTCCCATGGGTATGTGGGTCATGGCCAAACTATGTAATGGCTCATTTAACCCTTTGACGAAACGGAGAGCCTTCTTATGCGGGGTGTTGACTAGGTCAAGCCCAAACCTAGCCAGCTCATCAAACTGATTCACATACTCCCTGACTGTCTTGTCTCCTTGCTTAAGAAATAAGAATTTTTCCAACTGCAAACTTCTTTCTGCATCTGAGAGAAACTTGGTCTCAAACCTTGCCCTAAAGTCCTCCCATGTCTCCACTGGTCTTTCAGCATTAGTGACTTCCCACCAGTAGGAAGCCTCACCCTTCAATAGCCACACTGCCAACTGTACTTTTTGTCTATCTTCTACCTCAAAGATGATGAATAGGTCCTCCGTTTCCTTCAGCCAATTTCTAGCTGCCACGAAGGACTCAGTTCCATGGAAATCCCTTCCTCCCATAGCTTTAAAATCTTTACATATCTTAGCAAAATTGTTTCCCCGAGGAGGAGGTGGAGGAAAAGGTGCCGCTGCAGCTGGATGATTTCCTTCCGCTGGGGGAGGAGGAACGGTAGGACCTGGCTGAGTGGCCCTTGCTTCTAAGAACCGTCTAAACCAACCAGGTATGGGCACTCCTTCCGGCAAGTTAAGTTCTTGGGACATGCTGAAACAAAAAGGATAGATTCAAAACGAATGATAAGAGATAATACCTATGGCTTTGGGGAGTGGACTTTGCCTTTTTAGAATAAAATAATATTTTTCTTTTTTTTAAAATGCTTCTTTAAATTTCCTTTTTGAAAATAATTTTTTTTTTCAAAACTTTTTATCTTATCTGGTAAACCTATGCTCTGATACCAAGTGAAACACCCCACCTCCGTTAGGGTCACTCTCAAAGGGAATGCCCTAATTTTGGTGGAGGTTTATAAGTACAAGTCACAGATATACAAGACAGATATAAGAACACATATTTGTAAACAGCGGAAGAACAACAACAAACTTTTATTTCATAAAGTCAAATACGTGTTACAACAACATCCTTTCCAAAATCATAACATAACACTTTCATAATCTGTCTTGAGTACATTATTTTAAAGAAGCATAAATAAAACATAGATAAACTGCAAAAGCCCCATAGTGGATTTTCCAAAGCCATAGTTCAAAACAGGAAAGTCCAGGCAATACATTTTCTCTTCTTCAAGCTGGATGTTGAGGTAGGTCAAGCTGCTGTGTTCCCTCCCTGAGGACCTGGGGGGGGGGGGAACGGAAGAAAGAAGACGAAAGAAAAATAGAGTCAGACATTAAGCTTGAGTAAGTCTAGTACTACTTTGTCTATGAATAAAGAACTGGGTATGAGAAGTAAAACAGGAAGTGGGCAACATTATAAACTTGGTTAAGTTATCTAGGGTCGAATATACTATCGTACCCCATGTTAATCTCTGAACCCATATAAACTAGTTTCCAATTTGCACCCCATATTCAGGGTGATGTGATCCATTCTACGATGATCGGCTCCTACTCGCATAGTTCCATGTGTCTTACGGCCCCCGATGTCTGTAGTTACCTATGCTGGTCCCACCATGGGGTGTATCAAGTCCCATAGTGGCAACCCGACACAACCTTAGAGTGCACAGGTATGCTACTGGTGTCCAGTGCCTTATTTTTCTGCGCCGGAGTGTGTGCACGCCCGCACTCCGTTAGAACCTACACTGCTACACCACCGCCGTCGCTTTGACCTCTTACAATCAGCCCAGTAATCATGCCCCACCCTGCCTAGTTTCAGGGTATCCTGATACACCTTTAAGGGTTACTACTGAAAAGGGTCCCCCGTTACTAGGTTTTCTATCTCTAGCCAACATGCTAAGTTGGTTAAGTGTTTTCTAACCTAACCCCACCAGTTCGTTTAGTTTAGCATGTTCCATTTTGATTAAGTCTTTAGTTCACTTAATCCTATCAATCCTGACTCAGCCTTAATTGTCTTATTAAGGCCCTGACCTCTCACATTAGACAGGTATTGTTGTGGCTGCCTGTTGCCGGTTGGTTCCGGGCAGTCTTACGCCACAACTCAGTCTAACCTCGGGTCCTTATTGGGCTCCATGTTTAACCTCCCACATTGGATAGGTATTTTTGTGACTACTGGACAGCCGGGCGGTTCCGGGCAGGTTTACATCACAACTCAATCCAACCTCGGGTTAAACCCATCGTATTTTCTACATTTACATATCTTGTCATTCTTCTTTATTTCTTATATGTAAATATTTGCGGCCCATTATTATGTTAATGGTGTAAAGGTTACACCAACCATGGGCCCAACCCATACTTGACTTTGGGCCCTTCTATTTCATATTTTCATTCATTAATTAATTTTTAACCCAACGTTATTTTCCCCCGTTTTACACGTCCGTTTATATATATTGGGCTTAGCCTTTTAAAGCCCAATTTTGCCATGCGAAAAGGGGAGGCTTATGGCGTATACACAAAGAGGGGAAAGTGAGCGCATGAACTTGCATATGACGTTGGAAAATACATAATAGAAATTGGTGTACTTGCATAATGGTAACATAGGTGATATGAATCAAAGCATGTGAACTTGCATAGGTTTAACTACAACATGAACCTATATTCTTATTTAGGCATAATGTCAAACATAAGCATGGCATAAATACTGTGTAACAACCCGTATTTTCAATAACCTGTAATAACATAAATCGAGGCAGAATTTAATTCTAAAATGGGAATCAAGGGAAACGGGCTATGCCATTGCGTTCGTCTCGGAAAAATACGCGAAATAGAGTCCGAGTTTTCGAAAATCGGAGTCCGTATGACCAAGATATGGCCTCGCGAAGTTTCACGAAAATTCCCAAATTAAAGTATACTTAATTAAGTGAAATGGGTTGTGTAGATATATATATATATATATATATATTGATATATATATATATATAATTGAAAATTTAATAAATAAATATGCAAAAATGCTCAAAACAGCGAATTGGGAGAGGGGAATAACCGAACCGGCCGATTTTTGAAGTCGACCCGAGCCCGCTGGGTCGACTAGGGGTTAATCCAGGGTGTTTGGCTGTCAACCCGTGGGCCGATTCGCTCAAGTGCAGATTTTGCATTTGAATGGTTCTCATGGTCCATCTTTAATCTAAAGGCCCTAGATGGTTCCTACACTTGACTTCTTCCCCAAGACATGCTTTGATGGCTTGGATTGAATCTAGGGTTAATCCTATGGCCTAAAACACTTGCCTAATCTATAAATAAGACCCTAACCTACCCTAATTCATTCATAATTAAACCTAGTGACTAAACTATGGCAAAATGCTAGCTCTCATGGCCTCCACTAATTTTATGAAGAGGGTTGCATACTAATCACTCTCTAATCAACTTCTAATCCCTTCTTAGCATCTTAATCTTCTTCATTTGGTGTTCAAAGTTGCTAGTTGTGAGTTTCTATCACTTTGATGATCTTTTGGTAAACTAATTAGATGAGATGTGATGAGATTTATGGTTTTGTATGTGGGTTAATGAGCTTTGAATCATATGATATGATGTTAGCATTAATCTTATGTTTATGCATGTTGAGTATGTAAGCTTATGCAAGTTTAATATGATGTATGTTATGTTTGCATGATGCTAAATATGCAAGTTGTGGGCTATGTAATCATATGCATGTTATGCAAGTTCATGGTAATATGCTATGCAAGTTACATGTATGTAAATATGCAAGTTACATGTTTGTTAATATGCAAGTTACATGTATGTAAATATGCAAGTTACATGTTTGTTAATATGCAAGTTACATGTTTGTTAATATGCAAGTTACATGTTTGTTAATATGCAAGTTACATGTATGTAAATATGCAAGTTACATGTTTCTTTATATGCAAGTTACATGTTTGTTAATATGCGAGTTACATGTATGTAAATATGCAAGTTACATGTTTATTAATATGCAAGTTCATGATGACACATTATGCAAGTCTATAAGCTAATATGCAAGTTTGTTATGCAAAATGAATATGTAAGTTATGTGACATATTATATGCAAGTTATGTGACATGTTATGCAAGTTCATATGCAAGTTATGTGTTTGTTAATATGCAAGATGGCACCTTTGAAACATGTTCATTCATATGCAAGTTGACACCTTTTATATGTGTTATATCATGAACGAAATTACGTGGGAACGATGGGGTAATTAAATGCATAAGTTAATAAGATTGTGTGAAATTAATATAATTATGCATAACACAAAATAAATAAACATAGTATGGGAATTTGCCTATTTGTTTAGGTGTACCCATACTATGTGTTGGGAATTTACCTATTGAGTTAGGTCTACCCCATGGGAATTTACCTATTAAGTTAGGTCTACCCATGTTAAGAAAACTTGATTAATTAGGGATAATTAATATAAAATTATGAGGGTGATTAATTAGGTGTAATTAATTGACTAAGACACGAGGTTGGACTCAGTTGTAGCGTAAAACTGCCCGGACCCAACCGGCTTAACCAGTTGCTACAAATGTTAGCCCAATGTGAGAGGTCTTAGGCACAAACTAAATACGTAATTAATGTAAAGACACGAGGTTAGACTCTGTTATGACATAAGGCTGCCCGGACCCAACCGGCTTAACCAGCGGTCATAAAAGACAGTCTAATGTGAGAGGTCTTTACAAAGGTTACGTTCTTAATTAATTAATTAAGAAACACTTAACCATATTAGCATGTAGAGGGACATGAGGGGTTAAGTGGGTGCCTCGGGTGGCATGAGAAAATCTAGTGGTTGCCTTGGGTGGCAATAGAAAATACGATTAGAATACTTAACCAAAATGGAACATGTAATTAAAACATGATTAAAGGGTTAAGTGGGATATACTAGAAAAAGGGACAAGCTTAGGTGGGTAGCTTGTGGAGGCCCATTTCAACCAGTAACCCATACGTATCTTTGTGGGCTCGACCCATGTCGAGGACGGGACACGCATACTGGGCTTGACTGTAAGAGGCAAACGGGTTAGCGGTGGCAACGCAAGTCCAACGGGCTTCATATGCGTGAGTGGGCCCGGGCTGGTAGGTAAGCCGTTGTTGCATCGAGTAGATATAAGCCGTGCACCTTTAGTTCCATCAGGTTGCCACATTGGGGAATGATACATCCCACGGTGGGGCCAGCACGGGTATCTACGTTAGGGAGCCGATCGAATGGGAAGTAGTGTGTACACCTAGTGGATTGTAGGGCCCCGTGGCGCCTACTTGGTCACCTAGGGGTACGCAGGTACTAATTAGTAAATTTTATAAGTCCTTGGGTGGGATCAACCTTTAAGTTAGGAACGACTGGTGTGGTGCAGTTTAGTAATTTACCTTAGGGAGGGTAGATGCGTCTTTATCCTTTATCTTCGTTTAGTTGACTGCTTAGGGTAGCCATTCATCCCTATATGTTACCGTATATCAGTTTATGTCTTCTCTGGTTACTTTAACGATTGTATTGTTAAAGTTATAGGACTCGCTCAGACTTATGTCTGACCCTGTTGTTTTTATCTTTTTCCCAACCCTCAGGTCCTACGGTGGATCCTAGCAGTAGTGGAGCTTGATCGGATTGCTGTTCCAGTCTTTAGGAGCTTGGATAGATGTAAAGCTCCAGTTATCCAGTTATCTTTTCTTTTGTTTGGCTATTGTATGAGAGTGGGATTATGTACTTCTTTATTTTGATGGATATTGTACTTGACCTTTATTGTGGTTTTATGATGTAACCAGACATGTTTTACTTCCGCTGTTATGAGATGATGTTTTAAAATTTCAAGTACTATTTATATCTGTCTTGTTGTAATTTTTCTGTTCTATATTCACTAAAATACTCCACCAATGCTATGGCATTCCCTTAGTGAGTGATCATAGCGGGAGTGGGGTGTTACACGTGGTATCAGAGCTTAAGGTTACCAGAACAGATAAAATTTTTGAGAAAAACTACTTTCTAAGAGTATTTTCGAAGAAAGGATTTTTAAAAGCATGTCTTCTAAGAGAAAAAGTTTTTGAAAAAGAAAAGTATAATCCCCAATAGCCATATCTTTATCTTTCGGAATCTCCTTTTTGAATCTTTCCTCTTTCGTTTCAGCATGGCTGAAGATCTTAACATCCCGGAGGGTTTAGTTATACCACTATGGTATAGGAGGTTGCAAGAGGCTAGGGCCGCGGCTGCGGGTCCGGCCAATGCTACTACACCAGAGACAACCGCTCCTCCTCCTCAGCCTAGAGTGGATAATTTTGCTAAGGTTTGCAAGGAGTTCAAGGCTATAGGAGGAAAACCTTTTCTTGGTTCAGAGACTTTCGTAGAGGCTAGAGATTGGCTTAAGGAAGTGGAAGAGTTGCTAGATATCTTTGAAGTGGAAGAGGGAAAGAAAGTCAAGTTGGCGGCTTGGTTAATGAAGGGAGAGGCCTCATTCTGGTGGGAGGTCACTAATGGAGAACGCCCTGTTGACTCTTGGGCAGATTTTAAGCAAAGGTTTGGGGCTAAGTTTCTCTCAAGGGCGGAATAGAATCTGTTTATGGAGAAGTTCTTGAATTTGAAGCAAGGGAATCTCACGGTGAAAGAATATGTCAACAAATTCAATCAATTAGCAAGGTTTGGCATAGAGTTGGTGAATACACCGGAGAAGAAGGCTTTGAGGTTCGTTAGAGGCTTGAACGAACCATTGCAAGGAATAGCTATGACTCACATTCCTATGGGGGCCACTTTTGAGAAGCTTGTCTACATGGCACTTATGCATGAGGATGATAAGAATTCTAAGGCACCAGAGAAAAAGGGGGATCAGAAGAAACCGCAACAGCAACAACAAGGCAAGGGCGGAAAAGGCAATGGTGACAAAAAGAAGACGAAGAAGAAGTGCTTCAATTGTGGAACACCAGGACACCTTAGTAAGGATTGTCGCAAAAAGAAGAAAACCGGTTGCTTTCATTGTGGTGAAGCAGGGCATCTTGTGAAAAACTGCCCAAAGAAGGGGCAGAAGACGGGGTCTACCTCAGGAGGCCAGGTGCAAGCTCTTATAGCACCACCTCAGTCAGGGGGGCAAGTTCAGGTTCTCTCAGTTCCACCGATTCAGCAGAGAGGTAGAACTATTTCCGTTGAAAGTCTGGTTTTTCTGTTTGATCATCCAGTTCGTACTTTGTTTGACTCTGGCGCATCGCATTCTTTTATCTCATCATCGTTAGTTGAGTCACTGCACTTAGACACCAGTCTAGTTGATGATCCCTTGGTTGTCTCAAACCCAATTGGGGGCTCCATATATCTGTCTATGATATGTTTGGGTTTGAAGATTTCTATACTTAGCGTTGAGTTTAGATGTGATGCTTTTGTATTGGGCTTCACGGGCTATGGGTTGATCTTGGGCATGGACTGGTTATCCAGTAATGGTGCCGTTCTTGATTGCGAAAGGAGAGTTGTCAGGCTCATGACCCGCTTGGGTAACACTCTCGAGATCTCTTGCAATCCCATGGAATCTGTTTTGCTAAGTTATCTTGAATCGCTCGATGCTTCGGTCGAGAGTTTGTGTTCTGTCAGAGTAGTCCGGGAATATCCGGATGTGTTTGAAGAAGTAAAGGGTTTGCCTCCGAAGCGGGAGATAGATTTCCGAATTTATTTGGTGGATAATGCCAAACCAGTGTCTTTGCCAGTACGCCACATGGCTCCTCGTGAGAGAAGAGAACTTCATAAGCAAGTAGGGGAGTTGCTTGAGAAGGGGTTCATAAGGCGAAGTATATCGGAGTGGGGAGCTCCAGTAGTGTTTGCCACGAAGGCGGATGGGTCCCTCAGACTTTGTGTGGATTATAGAGAACTTAATAAGCTCACGAAGAAGAATAGACACCCATTACCGAGGATAGATGATCTCTTTGATCAGTTGGTTGGCGCGTCAGTATTTTCGCAGATGGACTTAGCTACAGGGTTTCATCAGTTAAGAGTGGCGGAGGACAGTATAGAGAAGACTGCTTTCCGGACTCCGGATGGTTTTTATGAGTGGCTAGTGATGCCATTTGGGTTGACAAACGCCCCCGCATACTTTGTTGATCTCATGAGTAGAGTGTTCAGAGAGTATCTGAATAAGTTTGTAGTAGTTTTTGTGGATGACATCTTGGTCTTTTCCAAGAATGAAGAAGAGCATGCCTTACATCTCAAGGAAGTGTTGGAGACTCTTCGAGCGCATAGTCTTAAAGCTAAATTCTCTAAATGCCATTTTTGGAGAAGAGAAGTGCGATTCTTAGGGCATGTGGTCTCTAAGGAAGGGATAGCTGTGGATCCCGCAAAGATAGTATCTATCCAGGATTGGAAAGTTCCTAGAAATGCTACCGAGGTAAGAAGTTTCTTGGGGTTGGCAGGATATTATAGGAAGTTCATCAAAGACTTCGCGAAGATATCAGCCCCATTAACCCGCTTGACGAAAAAGAATCTGGTTTTCTCGTGGGATGTAGATTGTGATGATGCTTTCCGACGGTTAAAGAGAGCTTTGACCACCGCTCCAGTTTTAGTGCTCCCGGATGGGAGTAAGCCGTTTGTTGTTTATACCGATGCTTGTGGAACAGGATTAGGCGCAGTCTTGATGCAGGAGGGAAGGGTAATAGCCTATGGAGGGAGACAATTGAGAGTGCATGAGAAGAATTACCCTACCCATGATCTAGAGTTGGCCGCGATTGTTTTCGCACTTAAGTCTTGGCGCCATTATCTTCTTGGTGAGAGATTCGAGTTGTTCACCGACCATAAATCATTGAAGTACTTATTCTCTCAGAAGGATTTAAACTTAAGACAGCAAAGGTGGATGGAGTTCTTAGCATCCTATGATTTCGAGATAGCGTATACCCCTGGTAAGGGTAACGTGGTGGCAGACGCCTTGAGTAGAAAAAGGCTATCTTTGAGTCCATTGTTCGTGGAACGACGAAGCTTGGAGTTTCTTTCTTTGTTTGACTTCAGACCTTCTGTTGATTTTGTACCTGGTTTGTTGGCATCCTTGGAGGTTAGACCTACTCTTTTGAGACGGATTGGCGAGGCTCAGCGAGACGACCCACAGTTGGTTGTGTTGGTAGAGAAGCTTATAAGAGGGGAGTCGTCCAGCCATTTGGGTAGATACACCATAGATGATAAGGGATGGTTGCATAGAGACGGTAGACTTTGTGTACCGCAAGATGAGGGTTTGAAGAAGGCTATTTTGGATGATGCACATCGTTCAAGAATGACTATTCATCCCGGTGGAGACAAAATGTACCAAGACATGAAGAGAGTTTTCTTCTGGGCCGGTATGAAGAAAGATGTGGCCGAGTATGTGGCTAGATGCTTAGTGTGCCAACAAGTTAAAGTGGAGCAAAGGAAACCCGGTGGGTTGCTACACCCATTGGAAGTTCCACAGTGGAAGTGGGATAGTGTCTCGATGGATTTCATCGACGGGTTACCGAGATCGAGGAAGGGCAATACGGGAATTTGGGTTGTGGTAGACAGACTTACCAAGAGTGCCCATTTTATACCCGTAAAGAGTAAGAGGACCGCTCCATGGCTTGCTTCAGTCTATGTTAGAGAGATTGTTAGATTGCATGGCGTACCATCCAGCATTGTGAGTGATCGAGATCCTATTTTCACTAGTGAGTTTTGGAGAAGTTTGCAAGAGGCGGTAGGGACTCAGTTGTGTTTGAGCACCGCATATCATCCTCAGACGGACGGTCAGACTGAGAGGGTGAACCGTATCTTAGAAGATCTTTTGAGGCTTTGTATCTTGGATTTTGGAGGTACATGGGAAGAACATCTTCCTTTGGTGGAGTTCGCATATAATAACAGCTTTCAGTCCAGTATTGGTATGGCTCCTTTCGAAGCTCTTTATGGAAGGCCTTGTCGATCTCCTACATGTTGGTGGGAATCTACGGATAAGATCTTGCTTGGGCCGGATATGGTTAGAGAGACTTCAGAGAAGATTGATTTAATTCGAAAAAGGATGAAAGCAGCGCAAGATAGACAGAAATCTTATGCGGATCGGAGAAGGACGGATCTTGAGTTTGAGGTTGGGGACATGGTTTTTGTCAAAGTATCTCCATTGAGAAATGTTGTTCGCTTTGGGTCCGTAGGGAAGTTAGCACCGAGATTTGTTGGGCCGTTTCCTATTAAGGAAAGGATTGGACGGATGGCATATAGGGTGGAGTTGCCCGACAGACTTAGTGGTGTTCATGATGTATTCCATGTATCACATTTGAGGAAGTGCTTACATGAGACCGCGGAGGTGGTAGAGCCGAGCTTGCTTAGAGATGTAGAGGTAGAGCGTGATGCGACGATTCGACGAGCTCCTACTCGCATCCTTGGGTCAGAAACTAGGAAGTTGAGGAACAGAGAAGTTCATCTAGTTAAAGTGCAATGGGGAGATGACGAAAGCAATGCTACTTGGGAGACGGAAGCAAAGATGCGTTCTTTGTATCCATTTCTTTTTGAGAGTATGTCTTTTAACTTCTCCTTTATTGCTTGTCTAGTACTTATCTTATCTTTAGTATATCCTCTCGCTAATACCTATGACCTTTAGATAGGGTAAAACCTATGGTTGAAACATGTGTTTGAAACATGTTATGGTTGATGGATGCATATGGATGCAATTGTTTGCTAGTGGTTGCTCGTGGATGCATATACACACACATTAGGCACTAGATCGGCTCAGTCACTTCATGTTGCATATTGCATAAATGGATGTGGTAGTTAGATTGATGGATGTATCATGGCTGTGTTATCATATGGATGATGCATTTTTGTGTATGGTTGTGCACGCATGTAGAAATTTGTATGTGTCAATAGGGTTTCGCATACATATTGGATGCATGGCACTATCATGGTTTGCATTAAGGAGGTTTACTGTATCAGTAACCGCCTGATTTTTGCATTAGGTAAGTACATATACACACACTTTTGCATATATCCATCCAGCATTTAGAATCTTGTAAGGACAATGATTGCTCGTGGATGATGCTTTGAGTAGATGGATGATTGGATGGTAGGATACGTTCTTCCTAACTTGAAGATTTCGGGGACGAAATCCTTTAAGGAGGGGAGAATGTAACAACCCGTATTTTCAATAACCTGTAATAACATAAATCGAGGCAGAATTTAATTCTAAAATGGGAATCAAGGGAAACGGGCTATGCCATTGCGTTCGTCTCGGAAAAATACGCGAAATAGAGTCCGAGTTTTCGAAAATCGGAGTCCGTATGACCAAGATATGGCCTCGCGAAGTTTCACGAAAATTCCCAAATTAAAGTATACTTAATTAAGTGAAATGGGTTGTGTAGATATATATATATATATATATATATATATATATATTGATATATATATATATATATATAATTGAAAATTTAATAAATAAATATGCAAAAATGCTCAAAACAGCGAATTGGGAGAGGGGAATAACCGAACCGGCCGATTTTTGAAGTCGACCCGAGCCCGCTGGGTCGACTAGGGGTTAATCCAGGGTGTTTGGCTGTCAACCCGTGGGCCGATTCGCTCAAGTGCAGATTTTGCATTTGAATGGTTCTCATGGTCCATCTTTAATCTAAAGGCCCTAGATGGTTCCTACACTTGACTTCTTCCCCAAGACATGCTTTGATGGCTTGGATTGAATCTAGGGTTAATCCTATGGCCTAAAACACTTGCCTAATCTATAAATAAGACCCTAACCTACCCTAATTCATTCATAATTAAACCTAGTGACTAAACTATGGCAAAATGCTAGCTCTCATGGCCTCCACTAATTTTATGAAGAGGGTTGCATACTAATCACTCTCTAATCAACTTCTAATCCCTTCTTAGCATCTTAATCTTCTTCATTTGGTGTTCAAAGTTGCTAGTTGTGAGTTTCTATCACTTTGATGATCTTTTGGTAAACTAATTAGATGAGATGTGATGAGATTTATGGTTTTGTATGTGGGTTAATGAGCTTTGAATCATATGATATGATGTTAGCATTAATCTTATGTTTATGCATGTTGAGTATGTAAGCTTATGCAAGTTTAATATGATGTATGTTATGTTTGCATGATGCTAAATATGCAAGTTGTGGGCTATGTAATCATATGCATGTTATGCAAGTTCATGGTAATATGCTATGCAAGTTACATGTATGTAAATATGCAAGTTACATGTTTGTTAATATGCAAGTTACATGTATGTAAATATGCAAGTTACATGTTTGTTAATATGCAAGTTACATGTTTGTTAATATGCAAGTTACATGTTTGTTAATATGCAAGTTACATGTATGTAAATATGCAAGTTACATGTTTCTTTATATGCAAGTTACATGTTTGTTAATATGCGAGTTACATGTATGTAAATATGCAAGTTACATGTTTATTAATATGCAAGTTCATGATGACACATTATGCAAGTCTATAAGCTAATATGCAAGTTTGTTATGCAAAATGAATATGTAAGTTATGTGACATATTATATGCAAGTTATGTGACATGTTATGCAAGTTCATATGCAAGTTATGTGTTTGTTAATATGCAAGATGGCACCTTTGAAACATGTTCATTCATATGCAAGTTGACACCTTTTATATGTGTTATATCATGAACGAAATTACGTGGGAACGATGGGGTAATTAAATGCATAAGTTAATAAGATTGTGTGAAATTAATATAATTATGCATAACACAAAATAAATAAACATAGTATGGGAATTTGCCTATTTGGTTAGGTGTACCCATACTATGTGTTGGGAATTTACCTATTGAGTTAGGTCTACCCCATGGGAATTTACCTATTAAGTTAGGTCTACCCATGTTAAGAAAACTTGATTAATTAGGGATAATTAATATAAAATTATGAGGGTGATTAATTAGGTGTAATTAATTGACTAAGACACGAGGTTGGACTCAGTTGTAGCGTAAAACTGCCCGGACCCAACCGGCTTAACCAGTTGCTACAAATGTTAGCCCAATGTGAGAGGTCTTAGGCACAAACTAAATACGTAATTAATGTAAAGACACGAGGTTAGACTCTGTTATGACATAAGGCTGCCCGGACCCAACCGGCTTAACCAGCGGTCATAAAAGACAGTCTAATGTGAGAGGTCTTTACAAAGGTTACGTTCTTAATTAATTAATTAAGAAACACTTAACCATATTAGCATGTAGAGGGACATGAGGGGTTAAGTGGGTGCCTCGGGTGGCATGAGAAAATCTAGTGGTTGCCTTGGGTGGCAATAGAAAATACGATTAGAATACTTAACCAAAATGGAACATGTAATTAAAACATGATTAAAGGGTTAAGTGGGATATACTAGAAAAAGGGACAAGCTTAGGTGGGTAGCTTGTGGAGGCCCATTTCAACCAGTAACCCATACGTATCTTTGTGGGCTCGACCCATGTCGAGGACGGGACACGCATACTGGGCTTGACTGTAAGAGGCAAACGGGTTAGCGGTGGCAACGCAAGTCCAACGGGCTTCATATGCGTGAGTGGGCCCGGGCTGGTAGGTAAGCCGTTGTTGCATCGAGTAGATATAAGCCGTGCACCTTTAGTTCCATCAGGTTGCCACATTGGGGAATGATACATCCCACGGTGGGGCCAGCACGGGTATCTACGTTAGGGAGCCGATCGAATGGGAAGTAGTGTGTACACCTAGTGGATTGTAGGGCCCCGTGGCGCCTACTTGGTCACCTAGGGGTACGCAGGTACTAATTAGTAAATTTTATAAGTCCTTGGGTGGGATCAACCTTTAAGTTAGGAACGACTGGTGTGGTGCAGTTTAGTAATTTACCTTAGGGAGGGTAGATGCGTCTTTATCCTTTATCTTCGTTTAGTTGACTGCTTAGGGTAGCCATTCATCCCTATATGTTACCGTATATCAGTTTATGTCTTCTCTGGTTACTTTAACGATTGTATTGTTAAAGTTATAGGACTCGCTCAGACTTATGTCTGACCCTGTTGTTTTTATCTTTTTCCCAACCCTCAGGTCCTACGGTGGATCCTAGCAGTAGTGGAGCTTGATCGGATTGCTGTTCCAGTCTTTAGGAGCTTGGATAGATGTAAAGCTCCAGTTATCCAGTTATCTTTTCTTTTGTTTGGCTATTGTATGAGAGTGGGATTATGTACTTCTTTATTTTGATGGATATTGTACTTGACCTTTATTGTGGTTTTATGATGTAACCAGACATGTTTTACTTCCGCTGTTATGAGATGATGTTTTAAAATTTCAAGTACTATTTATATCTGTCTTGTTGTAATTTTTCTGTTCTATATTCACTAAAATACTCCACCAATGCTATGGCATTCCCTTAGTGAGTGATCATAGCGGGAGTGGGGTGTTACATACTGCTAGCGTAAACATGGCATAATGTCAAACATAAGCATGGCATAAATACTGCTAGCATAAACATGGCATAATGACAAAGCCTCAAATTTGCATGAATTTCAATTAACTACATACATGTAGCTTCAATATAGATTACACAATTTGCGCAATATTCCAAACGTTTATTTGCATAGAACTACCGCATGTAGTTCTTTATAATGAATAACATAATTTTGCACAAATATGAATTACTTCCATTGCCACAATTCAAGCATACACATCAACACAGTTGTTTATAAATACCAAAGTAATACTCTACTTACAATGGTTGCGGCGAATTCTCTAATTAAGAGACACGATTCCTTTGTTGAATTGATTAGCTTTAGGTTGCTTGAATTGCTTTAGGCTTTAGAACTTTCTCCCTAATTCTCTCTTTAGTTGGCGGCTATTCTTTGTCGTTCCTCAGCAACATGGCGGCTATAATCTTATTTTGAATGAATAGATTAGGGTTTAGTCTAGGGTTGTTTATATAGAGGTTAGGAATTGATTAGGACCCTTGATGTTGCTAGGTTAGATCATAGCCATTCATTAGGAAGAGAGACCAATAAAAACCCGCCACCTAGCCCTAATGACAAAGCAGACCACAGAAATTCGACCACACACCGACCTGGCCAGCCAGGTTGACTGGGCTCGACCAGGTCGACACCCCTGTCGACAGGGCTGTCGACAGCCCTGTCGACATGGGTAGCCCAGGTCGACAGCCCAGTCGACCTGGGTGGCCCAGGCGGGTGTTCTTCCACCCTGGCCCAATGGGCCCCACTTCGGAATATTTAATTATTTAATTCTGTTTGAATTTTAAATTTAATTCAAAACTTCCGAAGGCCATATCTTCTTCATACGGACTCCGTTTTTCGAAAACTCGGACTCTATTTCGCGTATTTTTCCGAGACGAACGCAATGGCGTATCCCGTTTCCCTTAGTTCTTTGATTTCAGATTAATTATACTTTAATTCATGAATTTCACAGTTATAGAATTTTCGGGGTGTTACAGCAGAGGAATAAAATTGTTTGCCCAACAAATAGGTACATGTTTATTGTATTTCTTGAGTTTTGGATGATTTTGTGAGCCGATTGGCTAGCCACTTGGCTTTTTAATTTTCTTTTGGATTGAAGAAGTCCATGGGAGGCTATATGAAATATCCCGAAGTCCCCGGTGCAGGGGATGTTATGGCGAAATTTTTCGAAAATTAGGGTGTTAGCCAAAATTTTGAAAATTTTGAAAAGTTCCTAGAAACTGAAAAGTTGAAGAACTTAGGCCGTAAAGAAAATAATGAAAGTTTAGTTGATTTGTTAAACAACTATCGCCTTCGTTCGATTTCGGGGACGAAAAGTTTTAAGTGGGGGAGAATGTAACAACCCGGAAATGCGAGCCAGTTTAAAATTTTTATTTTGGCAATTTTAACGAATCTTGAATATTTAAAACAGATTATTTTAAATAATGGCGACGAGAAATTTATTTTTAATAGAATTAGAACATATATATTTATGTACGTCGTCGTTAGAATATAAATATTTTATTTTTATTATAAAAGGAATTGAAAATGGCGCGGAGTTCGATAATTCGATTTCAAATTTCAATTGAATATACCGGGTGCAAAATAAACTGGATTTTAGTGAAACCAAAAATAATATAATCTAATTGTGAATATCTTTCCAACGAATCCGAAAAATCAAAATTTCATAGCGGGAATCAAAATTTATGTCCAAATGAATTTTCAGAATAGTCGTTATGGAAATCCGGCCCTTAAAAATAGCCATTTTGCAAACGACCTCGAATTTCAACAAAACCTCTTTTGTTGGATCCGTGATGTCAAGTTATTGCTAGATTCCAATTTTCATAATTTTTCGAATCAATATGTGAGCGTGGTGAAGGAAAACGGGTTTGACCAGTTTTAGTTGATTTTAATCGACTGGAAAATGGCCATTTTTCAAACGGTCTCAGAATTCGACAAAACTAGTTTTGTTAGGACCGTATCGTCAATACGAAGTTAGAAAATATCTTTCGGGAATTTTTCGAGTTTGTATGTGACCCCAATAAATTGAAATACGCGTTCAAATTCAGTATATAGATATGTTGATTTTGACGAAAACTGATCGAAACGATCGAATCAGCCTACGATACATATCCCATTGTGTTCGGAATGGGGGTAATTAGCTATGGGTGACAGTCGGTGGGTTTGATTTTGAGTTTGAAATAAATAGTTACTTTATGGGATTAATTAATTAAATAAATAATATTATATATTATATACTCCACCTTTTTCTCTCACTCCCTCTCACTTCGTTCTGGAGATTAAAAAAACCGGATTAAACCCCGTCAGCCGTAGCCCCCCCCCCCCCCCCGGTCTCCCTCGATGTCGCCGTCGCTCCAACCGCCCACCCCGCCGCCACCCCCTCTCCTTCTTCTTCTCCTACCACGCGAAGACCCCCCCCCCTCTTGAACCCCAAATTGACGCCCCCTGCTTCCCTCGCGCGTCAGCAAGCAATGCAACCCCCCTCCTACCTACCTCCAACGAGACCATCGCACCCCTCCCCTTCAGCTCCTCCTCGCCTAATCGATTCCCCCTCCACCCCTCTGCTCCTCTACAGCCCGCGCGAGCGCAACCTCCACTAGACGACGGTCACCCTACGAGGCAACAAACCCCCCTCTCTTCGTGAAAAGCAAAGGTGATTTATTTTTATTTATATTTATTTTTATTTCAGTTTCATTTAATTATTACTCTTATATAAATCTGAAAATAAAGTTTAGAGTTTACATATGGAAAACTGATTTTATTTTATAGGAAAACTTTAGTTTTTATTTATAAAAAGAAAGGATTTTGTTCATGGAGTTGTGCATAGAAAAGAATAGATTTTTGTGCATCAAAAAAGATTAAATTTTTATAACATGAAAAGATTCAGTTTTTATATATATTTTTAATATGATAAAAGATCTGATTTTTAATCGAATAAAGATATAACTTTTATTGTAAATGAAGATTAAAAATATAATTTTTATTAGATGTGAAGATAAAAAATATAATATTTATAAGGTAGAGAATATAAAAATTCGATTTTTATATATTGAATAGCAACGTAAAAATTCGATTTTTATATATTGAATAGCAAAGTAAAAATTCGATTTTTATATATTGAATAGCAAAGTAAAAATTTGATTTTTATATATTGAATAGCAAAGTAAAATTCGATTTTTATATATTGAATAACAACGTAAAATTTTGATTTTCATATATTGAATAGCAAAGTAAAAATTCGATTTTTATATATTGAATAGCAAAGTAAAAATTCAATTTTTATATATTGAATAGCAAAGTAAAAACTTGATTTTTATATATTGAATAGCAAAGTAAAAACTCGATTTTTATATATTGAATAGCAAAGTAAAAATTCGATTTTTATATATTGAATAGCAACGTAAAAATTCGATTTTTATATATTGAATAGCAACATAAAAATTCGATTTTTATATATTGAATAGCAAAGAAAAAATTCGATTTTTATATATTAAATAACGAAGTAAAAATGAGATTTTTATATATGTAGAAAATACGGGCAACGAAAGTGACAAAAGACGAAAAGGTGAAGATTTCCTACATATGAAGTGTCGTGGAGTTGGGATAGCTTTGGTGAGAACTCCTCACTTTAAATTTTATTCTCTATTTAAAATATATACTAGGATGCAGACGGTGTTTAGTAGCACCCGACACCCGTCGTCCACAGACCATGGACGGCTTGTATGCTTGTTTGTTTGATTTTGATGTATAGTTGATTGTGTGATGTGATGTGAAATGAAATAAAATATTTTATAGTGGAAAATATTTTATAGTTAAAAATAGAATTTTTAACGTGTATTTAAAATAAATATTTATAAAAAATCAGAGATTTGTTTATATACACTAATTTGATTGATATTGATTGGAACGATAAATTTTACACATCGCCCAACTGCACAAATAAAATCTGTGTTTGATTGTTTGAAACCCCACACGGGTATTGGGATGATATATGACATACACTAATCCCAATAATTAGTTGTATGTCGATCGATTGATTGACAGGCTGTTATAAGCGTTAAATATTTATATTTGATGCTTATACAGTGTAGAACTCACTCTGGATGATGGTTGATTATTTATCGTTGTTATTTTGTACATGTGTTGTAGAAAATCCATATAATTAACATTATATGGTAATTGATTGGGCCTCATTCCAGTTTTGAAATAGAAATATTTGAAAAAGAAATATTTGAAATAAAATATTTGAAAATAGAATTATATGAAGCCGTGTTGATTAGATTGACGCCGTTTTGACGTGAACGATATTTAGATCGATTTTATTCAATTTTCAATATCTATTGAAAGTGATTTCGAAATTTGAATTATATTGAAAATAATCGAAATTCAAATTGAAATTGAATTCAAATTAAATTGAAATAAATTGGAATTCGAATTAAATTTAGTAGAATTGAAATTCGAATTAAATTGAAATTGAATTGAAATCGATTTGAAATGAATTTAAAACGATTTATAAAGAACGTTTTGAATTGAAATCGACGAAGTATATATTATATATATTATATATATAATGTAATGGCCCGAATAGAACGCGCCGCGCCGCGGCAGTTCGTGAATTTCGACCATTGACTTCGAATGGATATTGTGGGAGATCCGACCGTCGGATTCTCCTAAGACTCGAACCATTGGGTTCGTATCGAAAAGAGCTTTCTAATGAATATTGGAAATTTGAAATCTAACGGTTGGATTTGGAATTATGTCCAAATCAAATTTGAAAAAGGTCGGTGTAAGTGCAGTTCCATGGCCGTTGATGAAAATCGACTGTACGGGCCTTGATAAAATTATTAAAAATTACAATAATTTGTGTAAAATCATAAGAAATGATTTGGGAGAAATTGGGATGAAAAACTCCACATTTGAAAAGATAAAAATAGATTTTTATCGAAATGAACTAGTTTTGAACTAGAATAATAATTTATTTACTTATTTAGAATAAATAAATTAGAATTGAAATGGTTTTGAAAATAACCAGAATTTCCAATAATTGCATTGGATGGGATTTGAATCGAAATTGTCTTCGGAATATTTCGATGTTGGATTTCGTGATTTTACTAGTATTGTTATGGGAATTTGAAAGATATAGTTATATATCGTTATTTCTAATACGATATTTGTTGGTCGTAGAATTTGATATTAAATATAAGCCGATATATTTTCTATTCAGAGCCTTGTATTTAATATCAAATGTGATTTGGGTTTGTCGTGAATGGTGTCTTCATTAACACTATTCTTAAGTCCAGTTGAGAAAAAGATTAAATCTTTTTATTTAGATTTAATGAAGTGTACCAATTAAATAATAATTAATTGGAATTGAATTGGTATTGATTTTTGGGTTTATCGTGAACAGTGTTTTAAATGACACTTGTTCTTTAACTCGATAATTAATGGAATGTGATTTTGGGTTTATCGTGAACCGTGTTTTAAAAGACACTGATTCTTTAACCCAGTTAATGATGAAAACTAAGTGGAGTTTTAATGAATCTTTAATTAGATTGAAAAGATCGAGAATGGAGTATCACCAGTTTTTCTCCAGGCGATAGTTAAATCTTTAATTAGATTTGAACGTGAAATGGTAATTGAATTTACCGATAACACCGTGGTGTTCGATATGAAGTATTACCAGTTTTACTTCATGGGATGAATAGGTTGGGATTGGGAAATAAAATAAATGATGACTTCGGTGGGGTTTGCTAATCCCGACTAGTTTGAATTGATATTCAAAAAGGAGATTAAAGAATAAATTTAAAGAATTTCTCTTTGATAAAATTAATGGGAACCTTTCCCGAAATATAAGAATATTTGAATAAAAAGAATATTCTGAAGTGGAATGAGGCGTATGTTGTGTTTGTGTAACACTTTTATAATATATACGCGAGTTATTCAGAAAGACCGGGTTTAGCCCATTCTGAATAACTAATTCGACGTGGTGTCGAAGATGAAGACGGCGGTTGAAGACCGGAGGTCTTCACGTCGTTTGGGTGATTACTGGTGATCTTGATTGGTTCGTACACCCAAGAGGAGGGAATCAGTTAGTGATCGTCCAGACGTACTTGGAGATCGATGGATATGCGGGGTACTAGGTGCCTCCGGTTTCGTTCAGACACAGAACGAACTTGTAAATGGACTGTGTGTCTGACATTGGATTTTATTCTGTGTGGTTGATTTCTATTAAATATATATCTGTTTGGCGGCGGAGAACTTATTCTCTTGCTTAACTCCCTTCTCTGAGACGTACGAGCTCAGGGGTTATATATTGATGGATATCAAACACATGGAGTGAAGTGCATGTGTGGCATGCCTAAGTGGTAATTGATCAAGGCTTCTGTTGAAAAGCAAAGTCTTGTGGTGATGATCAAAGCACGGCCTGTGTGGCATAGCTTTGTGTAGCGTGGATTCGCGAGCCTCACACCCCGGTTGTGAACCAGAAACGGGAGAAGGATCCAGGGAGGGCATGTGTCTCTTTCTAGCTAGAAGTGGCGTCTGTGGTTTTACACTCCCGGACGAGTTTGACTTATGTGGTTGTTGCTGTTACGAGGCGCCTCGGATATATCGGTCGATCCGGGACCGATGGAGTCATTGGACTCATTTACACCCCATAGGGTGGGGAGACGTAGTGTTCAGGCATTTTAATCCACATCAGTAGACTGGCCCTATGGCTCCTAAGGCTTGACAGAGTACTTGCCTGAGGCTCGTCCTAGAGAGTCTCGAATTCGGTGAGGACTATCTTTTGCCTCGGTTCATAGATGGAAATTCAATTTCCAAATACGTGACTTTGCGGTTTTGATTGTAGAGCCTAGTATGGCGACATGATATATTGTACTCATGTCGTCTATGATTGATACTTATGATTGTAATTGTTTTAAACACTATACACTTACTATAGTATCAAATGACTTGTTTTAAACGTGTCAAGCATGCTTTGGCTATTATAAGGGAAAACCCTATCCTTCGGTTCGTGTTGCATTGTGTGATGGAACCTGGGTCTTATAATAGCTTCATTTTTCTTTATTTAGCATTGCGCTGTTTGTTTTATGCACTGGTATTCTTGGGAGGAAACCCGTTCCGTGTTATACGGCGTGGTCCCTTAATTTACCTAACTCTAAAATAATGATTAATAACTGTTTTAGTTCTCACACCAGTCCCATGACTGACCTGGAGTTTATTGTTTTAACCTAAACTCTGGGTGCCCTTATTTTGACACGAGCAGCTAGTAGTTTTGGTATTTCAGATTTGTATTCACAGGATCCTGATTTACAGCTGGAACGATATCCGGAAAGCTTTGTATCCGTATATCTTCTTCAGTTGTATTTTGTATTATTTTCCGCTGCTATGTAATTTATTGTAATCTCTGATATTTTGTGATGTATAATATTCATTTATACTCTGTAAATTCTTGTATTATGATGGAATTGTTGTAATATACAATGAAATGTTCTTTTGTCTGCGTCCTTTTGTGTGTTATTCTCGAAGTATCCGCTCTTTCCTTCACGGGGAAGTTACGGGTCCTTACAATTTGTAAATGGGATTTGTCGGTAAATGCAAAGATTTATACAAGGTTTTTTTTGTTAAATTTTAAATTAGGAAAAGAAAATTCAATGGAAAGAAACTTTTAAGGAAGATGGTTAATAGGTTAATAATAGACTAAAATATGCTAATGGTTTTAGAATGAAATCTCAGCTAAGTGGTGAAAAGATGGTAAACGGATTAGTATAAGTGATTAATCCAAACAAGGTTTAAATGAAGTTTTTAAAACCAAAGTGATGACTTTAATTTGATTAAGAAAAGCACTTTAATTGAAATAAAAAATTTAAATGCAAAGGAAAACACATATAATAGTTTTGTGTTAAACATTGATAAATGGATTTTTGAAATAAAATCCATGGAAAGAGGTTTTGTTGTGAAGAAGGTGGAAAGCGAATTTTTATCCGTATATAACCTTTATCATATGGGTTTCGACAAACAGAATGGTATATGTCTGCATTGTTTAAATCCAAACATTTTGACTATCTTTAAAAATGAACCACGGAAGCGTGTGCGTCGCACATGGTACTTTGTTCAAAACAATGATTATAACGCTACTGTTATAATAGATGTTTTGTAAATCTAAACAGCGATTTTAACACTGCTATGATAACAAATGTTATAATGCTGTCGTTGAAATAAATGTTTTATAAATTAAATAGTTGGAAACAGCGATTATGACGCTATTGTTATAATCAATATTTTTCCGTAAAGGAAGTGGATTCTTAGATTGAATCTGAAAGCCACGTAAGCGATGTTTTTTTGAAGTTGTGAGCTTTAACTATTTCAAAGTTGAGAATGTTGTTTAATTAAGGTCTAAGAGGTAATTATACCCTAACTTGATTGACTTCATGATTGATGGAGGAATGGTTAAAGTTTGTTAGTGAAGATTGGTTAACAATATGGTTAGTTAATAAGTGATTAATGGTTTGAGATACAATAACGATGTTTTATTACATCGCGTAAATTTAAAGGATTTTGAAATATTTTTCCAAATAAAACGAGAGTTATTTTCTACGCATAGGAAATGAAATGAATTGGTCAACGAGGAATTTAGAAATGGAATAAGGAAATATTTTCCGATATTAATAAGGGATAATTTCTGAATATAGAAAATAAGGATTCGTAAATCTATAGAAATGTTTTCTAACTGGAATAAGAGATATTTTCTCGAGTAAAGAAATTATGATATTGTAAATGTTTTACAAGAATAGAGAGAGAAAATCGAGCTTGGAAAAGATAGGAAAGATGGAAATTTGCAATTGATAACGAAATAAGGAATTTATATAAATAGGGGCCAGTATTGCTTGATGGTTGATCCGTAGAATTTCCATTTGGAAATAGGGTCATTGGTTGAATGGATGTTCCTTTGATAGTTAAATAACCAACTATCAAAGTTTTGATTTATTTTATACCTCCGTTGTCAATACGGAGAGACCGGGATCAGATTTAATATCTGAAAACCACTCCGTATTGGCATAAGCATTACGAATCAACTTATGTTGAAGAGATTATGAAGACGGAGTAAAGCGCAAGGGCTGTTCTATTAATCCTAGGTAGAAATTGCCTAAGATAGATTAATAGAATGGTGCCTTCGGTTTGTCTAGACCCAGGACAACTTGTAAGGACGAGTGTCTGACAGGGTATTTCCAAAGGGATTATGTACGTTGATTCCTTCAAACGTACGAAGTTGGTGGCAAAGAAGGGAAACTTCTTTAGCTTGACAATCTGAGTATTTTTGTGGGAATCAATTAGTAATTTCCGATGGATCTGACAATGTGGAATTCAAAGTGAATGGTGGCCAGATGTTCTAGAAGATAATTCAAACCTCAAGCCACACAACCGGAAATTGACAAAAATTGGGCAGACAGCATGGATAGGTGGGTCGCTCCCATTAGGACGTATAATCACCTATCTTGGGAAATTCCATTTTGTTCTTTAATCTATCAATGCTGTCCCTTTCGGGAAATGGTTGCTGATCCCAACCGATGGTGACATACATTCGATACACTCAAGCGAAATGAGTGGTCGGTCATGTGTGGGTCGGGTTGCAAGATGTTCTTGTTGAACCCCAATGTATCCCCTCTAGAGTACACTGATTGGAAGGTGGTTCCATACCTTGTCATGTTGGAAATCCAATCTCTAATAAGCGCCATGCGGTTTTCGATTTTATATTATATATGGAGCGTGAGATGCAAGCGTTCCGATAGATTCTATTTATTTGATGTAGACATTATTATAATATCACTGAATTTGATATCAAAAATATTTTGTGTTATCGTAAGGTAAAAACCATCCGTGTTTATGTGTGGATCGGTCTTACGATTATCATTTCTTTCGAAAAAGATTTTGAAAGTTAAACAAATGGTTGGAGTTTACTCACACCAGTCCCATGACCGACCCAGAGTTTGTTTTGTTTGTTTTCCCTAAACTCTTGGGTGCCCAAATTTTTACAGGCAGTCAAGTAGTCGGGATTTTACAGATTCACTTGGAGGAGTTTGAAGTAGGAGGCTTCATCAGTTAGCTATGAATGATCATATTTTTCCGTTGTGTATTATGTTCATATCTGGAAACAGGTGTTCATAACTGTTCCAGAAATAGCTGCAATGCTCTGATAATGGTATGTACATAAAGTTACTGAATTACATTTCAAAGTTTATGTTGTGTAATATTTTTTATTTGTCCCGCTGTGAGTCTGTGATCTTCGTTTTCTTCTATTCTAATATTTCTTTCTTTCTATTTCTCATCCTTTAACTTCTTTCTAATAATGATTCGTATTTCTGTATAATTTGGGTTGAACGTGTCATGTTACTAGTCGACTCAAAGAGCATAGAAATTCGGGCCGTTACAAGAAATCTTTGTTTGTATTTACGTCATTAATTATGTAAACATTTGAATCCTAAGATACGTTGAATTTGTTTTGATCTATACTGATATTCTTAAAATTCTTTCTTTCCATTGAATCAGTGGTTGCAAACATCTTCAAGTATCAAATGATTCATTTATATTCAAACATTTCATCATTTAAAGGTCACATATATACATTATCAGACTTTTCTTCTTCTGAAATTCGTAACTTTAGTGAATTAAATATGAAATTCTTATGTTGCTAGCTGACATCTGACTCTTCATATTCGAAATGATTTATGCTTTAAATGTCTATTTAATAAATCATTTAGGCTTGTAATGCAAGATATGTTTAGCATATTCAAATCATAGTGTGAATGGTATGAATTATATTATGAAATTTCTTTTTTGGCTTGCTTTCCATGGTCTGACATTTCAATATTTCCATGTAGCTTGCAAATTTTTTTAGGGTAATGTTAGCATTTGATGTGTTTAAACAATACAAAATGGAATTTGAGAATCAACTCAACCAGAAAATGAAAAGCAAAATGGAAAGAGGCAAGCAAACAAAAGTCTAACATTATGAAATATGAGTACCCACCTCTCTATATGCTTATATAAATAAAGGAGAAGGTGGCTAGTAAACAGGTGTGGCTAAGATAAGATATAATATTATATTGATGTCAAATTAGGCCTAGTTCTTTGGGATTCTTGGAGTACATGACATAATATTTTATTGATTTCATATTGGGGCTTGCTAGATAACTTTTGGGGAGAAGCTATTCTTTCTGGAAATCATATTTTAAATAAAATATCCTTAAAGAAAACTTCTAAGTCTCCTTATGAACTTTGGAAAAATAGACCACCATCCTACAAATACTTAAAAGCATGGGGGTGTCTTGCCGAAGTAGAGGTACCAAAACCAAAGAAGGTCAAAATTGGACCAAAAACAATTGATGTGTATTCATTGGATATGCACTAAATAGTGTTGTATACCAATTTTTGGCACATAAATCTAAAATTGATGATATTCAAGAAAATACCATCAATGAGTCGAGAAATGCTAGATTTTTCGACCATTTATTCCCCTTGAAACAAAGAGACCAAGGGGGGATGGAGTTTCTTATTCTCTTGAGAATATTGAACAAAATAAAACTCAACAAAGTAATGCTGAGAAGCAAGTGGAGGAACCAAGTAAAAATTAAAAAAGTCAAGGACCTTAAAAAGAACCTTTAGACCGAACTTCTATACCTTTATGTAAGAAGATGATCCATTGACATACAAAGAAGATGTGTCTTCCAGCGATGCCCCTCATTGAAAGAGGCGATTAACAATTAGATGGAATCCGTTATATCCGATCATACATGGGAATTGGTTGATTTACCTCTAGGGTGTAAGACCTTAAGTAATAAATGGAAAAAGAAAATGAAACCTGTTGGTTCAACAGACAAGTACAAAAAGGAAAATGCCAATGTACAAACTTTTATTGGCCATTCATCTACTTCAAAGGTGGAAGGCAAAGTAAAGGTTTTGTTGAAACTGACTTCAGGATCATCACTGAGCAATCATCGTTTCAAATTAATTTTTGAAACCAATAAATTTGTTCTTTCCAAGAATGCAGTGTATGTTGAAGAGTATGCGTGTGACGGTTTTTTTAAAGCAAATGTAACCACTGTTGTACCATGCACTGATATAAATAAAAGTGAATCTTTTGCTTATATTGTTGAATCTTCTAACATACGGCATTCCAGATTAGAGCATGTAAACTTTGATACATTGTGAAAATTGATTAACCTAGAATTTATACCAAATTGCAATATAAATTCGAACTACAAATGTCAAGTTTATACAGAAGAAAAATTGACAAGAATCTCGTTTCATCATGTTGAACGAGGGACAAAACCTCTAGACTTAACACATACTAATGTGTGCGATTTGAAAATGTATCAAACTAGAGGTGGAAAAATGTATTTTATTACATTCATTTACGAATGTACAAGATATTGTCATGTATATCTCCTTAGAAACAAGGATAACATCAATAAGAATGCTTATTGCAATTGCATCCATACATGACTTAGAAATACATCAAATGGATGTTAAAACTGCACCTTTGAATGGTGAATTAGAGGAAGAAATCTATATGAAACAACTTGAAGGATTTCTGAGCTCATAAAATGAGAATAAAGTTTGCAAACTGGTAAAAAACACTTTATGGTTTTAAGCAAGCTCCAAAACAGTGGCCTTAGAAGTTTGATAAAACTATGTTATCAAATGGATTCACGGTAAATGAATCAGAATAATGTCTGTACATAAAACACACACATGTTGGATATGTCATTGTTTGCCTCTATGTTGATGGCATGTTGCTCCTAGGCAATAACAAGCCATAATAACATCTACAAAGGATATGTTATCCATAGATTGGATATGAAAGACCTAGGATTGGCTGATGTGATATTGGGTGTAAAAATTCTAAGAATACCACAGGGAATGCATTATCCCAATCGCATTACATCACCAAAATACTTGAAAAATTCAAGCAATATAATATAACTACTGCAAAATCACCAGTAGGTATGAACCAATATTGGGTAAAGAACACTGGTGATGGTATCTACTAGTTAGAATACTCTCGTATACTAGGAAGTATCATACATGTTATGAACTGTACTAGGCCTGATATTACATATGCTGTAAGCAAACTAAGTAGATTTACCAGCATACTGGTAAACATCATTGGAAAGCGATAATCAAAGCTCAAGGATATCTAAAGTATACGCAGAGCTATGGTCTATACTATACAAAATATCCTTCAATAGTGGAAGGTTACAGTGATGGAAATTGGATCACTAGATTACATGATACAAAGTCTACAAGTGGATATGTGTTCACATTAGGAAATGGAGCAATTTTATGGAAATCATCTAAACAGACTTGTATCACTAGATCTACGATGAAATTGGAGTAAATTGCACTAGTTAAGACTGCATAATAAGTAGATTGGATTTTAATCTTCTTAGACGACATTCCTAATTGGAGCAAACATATGCCTCCAATATTATACATTGTGATAGTCAATAGTACATTTTACAATGGTAAATCTTGGCATATTCGTCGTAGACATAAAAAGATAAGACAACTTCTCTCTAACAGAGGTTATCACAATAGATTACATTCAATCTAAAGATAACTTAGCGGATCCACTTACAAAAGGCTTTCCAAAAGGGAAAGTTCAAATCTGGTCGATGGGAATGGGCCTAAGTCCTATAGACTAAATGTTTTTCTAAAATGGAAACCCCAACTAGTTGACTGGAGATCCCAAGATCTATATTCAAAGGGACAACGAAGTTTAAGAAAAACTTGATGGCACTGTTATACACAAACCATTCCTGTGATAAGTCATTGCATTATATGCTAAATTAGGTTAAGTATTTGTACTTTTAATGATGTCTGTATTTGAGGAATTAGAGAATACTCTTTACAAAATCACCTACGTAAGTGCGAAGGCACCGCTTCAAAGAGAATTATGAGGCCAAATTCTCTAAGCACTTATGAGACCAGGCAGGTGTTCAAGGCAAAAACGAACACATACAAAGAACGAAGGGTTATAAGAAACATTTGTGTGTAATCTACTTTGGAATTACACAAAAGGCTTACAGTTCAAGGATACTTTATGCATACTGATTCGCTTGTAATTCAAATTGGTAATCACTAGGAAAGTTCAAGGCCCATGTGCTACTTTAACTGATGCGATAAATGGTTCGTGAAAATAAGATCGACTGCTCATTCATGTGGGGATTGTTGGAAATGAATGAGCAAAGAAAGAGGGAATTGGGAAGAAGCAAAGATAGCAACATTTAAGTCCCACATCATGGAAATATTAACATTATCTCTCCTAATATATTAGAAGCGAATAGGTTTATGTAAAATAGAAAGGAGAGGGAATATATGAGGATGTGGGCTTGGCCATGACATAATAATACATTAAAAAATGTCAAAGATAGGGCCTTGGGCCTTGGGGCTCTTGGGGTCTTTTGACTGAATATGGCCGACAGATGCGGATTAGGCTAGTGCACTGACATGAGAATATATTTTCTCATATTTTAAAGGTATGTCCATTCAATCCAGAATTCGAAAGGAATGTCAGTTAGCTGAATAAGTACCCCATTTGAATAACTGGGTGGTAAAGGGTCGCAACCTTTCCAATTCTGACGGTTACTAATGCATGCGAACAAGCACTCCTCCTTGCCTATAAGTACACTGCCCAAAACAAGATAGAATTTACTTTTTTATGTCGCTTTGTTTGTTTTTCTTCTTAAAAGTAATTCTCTGATCTAGTTTATGTAATCTTCTTCAATTCGTCAGAACACCTTTTGCTGGCACTATGCTGTAGAGTTGGTCCATTTATCCTAGGAAATAAATTGCAACCACGTCAGCCAGGGGGTACGACGACAATATTGTTTCAAGGAAACAGAATATTTTCTGGACTTGGACATTACTGGAAAAAGAATACTTTCTGTATTCTTTAATCAATGCACAATCGATTTTGCTTTCTGTGATTATTGTAAACAACAGTTTGACGTGACAATTGTAGCATAATTATTGAGCAACACTGATTGTTGTTACTGTTTAATTTGCAATACAATCATGTATTGACAAAAGATATAACTTTGTAACACAATCGTGTATTTACAATAGTTCTAACAATCAAGAAACAATATTTTTCTTGTTAGAACGTATGCTAATTTGGAAGATTTTAATCATATCTACTCTTCATAAAATTGTTGTAGACTCAGGTATGCTTTACTATTGATTTAGTTATTTTCATGTATTTGTTTCTCGATTAAATCAACCTGAGTTTCATGTTCAGATGTAAAAACATTGTTTTTCCAACAAATGGTATCAGAACCACTCATGATTAATTCTATTGAGGAATCTTTGTTTTTATTTAAGATGTGAATTATTGAAACATTTGAATCCTAAGATACGTTGAATTTGTTTGGATCTGTACTGATATTCTTAAAATTCATTTTTTTTCCTTTGAATCAATGGTTGGAAACATCTTCACGTAGCAAATGATTCATTTATATTCAAACACTTCATCCTTTAAGGGTCACACATATACATTATCAGACTTTTCTTCTTTCGAAATTCGTAACTTGTGTGAATTAAATATGAAATTCTTATGTTGCTAGCTGACATTTGAATCTTCGTATTCAAAATGATTTATTCTTTAAAGGTCTATTTATCAAATCATTTTAGCTTGTAATGCATGACATGTTTAGCATATTCAAATTGTAGTGTGAATGGTATGAATTATATTATGAAATTGCTTTTTTGGCCTGCTTTCCATGGTTTGACTTTTCAATATTTCCATGTAGCTTGCAAATTTTTTTGTGTAATGTTAGCATATGATGTGTTTTAACAATACAAAATGGAAGTTGGGAATCAACTCAACAAGAAAATGAAAAGAAAAAAGGAAAGAGGAAAGCAAACAAAAGTCCCACATTATGAAATATGAGTACCCATCTCTCTATATGCTTATATAAATAAAGGAGAATGGTGGCTTATGAACATATGCGGCTAAGCCAAGACACAATATTATATTGATGTCAAATTGGGTCTAGTTCCTTGGGATTCTTGGAATCCATGACACAATATTTTACTTATGTCAAATTGGGGCTTGCCAGATAACTTTTGGGGTGATGCAATTCTTTCGGGAAATCATATGTTAAATAAAATATCCCAAGAGAAAACATCTTAGTCCCCTCATGAACTTTGGAAAAACAGAACACCATCCCACAAATACTTAAAAGTGTAGGGGTGTCTTGCCAAAGTAGAGGTACCCTAACCAAAAAAGGTCAAAATTGGACAAAAAACAATTGATTGTGTATTTATTGGATATGCACTAAATAGTATTGTATACCGATTTTTCGTACACAAATCTGAAATTGATGATATTCAAGAAAATACCATCAATGAGTCAAAAAATGCTAGATTTTTCGACCATATATTCCCCTTGAAACAAAGAGACCAAGGGAGGATGGAGTTCCTTATTTTCTTGAGAATATTGAAGTAAATAAAACTCAGCAAAGTAGTGTTGAGTAGCAAGTGGGGGAACCAAAAAAAAGTAAAAAAGTCAAGGGCCTTAAAAAAAATCTTTGGACCAAACTTCTATATCTTTGTTTTAGAAGATGATCCATTGACATACAAACAAGATGTGTGTTCCAGCAATGTCCCTCATTAAAAGAGGTGATTAACAATAAGATTGAATCCACTCTGTTCAATCAAACATGGGAATTTGTTGATTTACCTCAAGGGTGTAAGAGCTTAGGTAATAAATGAAAAAATAAAATGAAACCTGATGGTTCAACAGACAAGTACAAAACGGAAAATGCTGATGAACAAACTTTTATGTGCCATTTATCTACTTCAAAGGTGGAAGGCAAAGGAAAGGTTGTGTTGATACTGACTTCTGGAAAGGAACTAATGATTTCAGGATCATCACTGAGCATTCATGGTTTCAAATTAATCTTTGAAGCCAATAAATTTATTCCAAGAATGGAGTGTATGTTGGAAGAGTATATGTGTGTGATGGTTTGTTTAAAGCAAATGCAACCACTATGGTACCACACACTAATATAAATAAAAGTGAATCTTTTGCTTATATTGTTGAATCTTTTAACATATGGCATTCTATATTAGAGAATGTAAACTTTGATACATTGCGAAAATTGATTAATCTAGAATTTATACCAAAATGCAATATAAATTCCAACTATAAATGTCAAGTTTATGCAGAAGCAAAATTGACAAGAACCTTGTTTCATCATGTTGAACGAGCGACCGAACCTCTAGACTTAACACATACTGATGTACGCGATTTGAAAATGTGTCAAACTAGAGGTGGAAAATGTATTTATTACATTCATTTACGAATGTACTAGATATTGTCATGTATATCTCCTTAGAAACAAGGACAACATCAATAAGAATTCTTATTGCAATTGCATCCATACGTGACTTAGAAATGCATCAAATGGATGTTAAAACTGCACCTTTGAATGGTGAATTAGAGGAAGAAATCTATATGAAACAACTTGAAGGATTTCTGAGCTCAGAAAATGAGAATAAAGTTTGCAAACTGGTAAAAAACACTTTATGGTCTTAAAAAAAATCCCAAAGAGTGGCATGGGAAGTTTGATAAAACTATGTTACCAAATGGATTCATGATAAATGAATCAGATAATTGTGTGTACATAAAACACACACATATTGGATATGTCATTGTTTGTCTCTATGTTGATGACATGTTGCTCCTACGCAATAACAAGTCCATTATAACATCTACAAAGGATATGTTATCCCTAAATTGGATATGAAAGACCTAGGACTGGCTAATGTGATATTAGGTGTAAAAATTCTAAGAACACCACAGGGAATGCATCATCCCAATCGCATTGCATAACCAAAATACTTGAAAAATTCAAGCAATATAATATAACTATTGCAAAATCATCAGTAGATATGAAACCAAATTAGGTAAAGAACACTGGTGATGGTATCTACTAGTTAGAATACTCTCGTATACTAGGAAGTATCATACATGTTATGAACTGTACTAGGCCTGATATTGCATATGATGTAAGCAAACTAAGTAGATTTATCAGCAATCCTTGTAAACATCATTGGAAAGCGATAATCAGAGCTCTAGGATATCTAAAGTATACGAAGAGCTATGGTCTATACTATACAAAATATCCTTTAATAGTGGAAGGATACAGTAATGGAAATCGGATAATTGGATTACATGATACAAAGGCTACAAGTGGATATGTGTTCACACTAGGAAATGGAGCAATTTTATGGAATTCATCCAAACAGACTTGTATCACTAGATCTACAATGGAATTGGAGTTAATTGCACTAGATAAGACTGCATAATAAGCAGAATGGATTTGAATCTTCTTAGAAGACATTCCTAATTGGAGCAAACATATGCCTCCAATATGTGTACATTGTGACAGTCAATAGTACACTATACAATGGTAAACCTAGGCATATCCGTCATAGACATAAAAATATAAGACAGCTTCTCTCTAACAGAGGTTATCACAATAGATTACATTCGATCAAAAGATAACTTAGCGGATCTACTTATAAAAGGCTTGCCAAGAGAGAAAGTTCAAACCTTATCGATGGGAATGAGGCTAAGTCCTATAGACTAAATGTTTTTCTAAAATGGAAACTCCACCTAGTTGACTGGAGATCCGAAGATCTAGGTTTAAAGAGACAACGAAGTTTAAGAGAAACTTGATGGCACTGTTATATACAAACCATTCCTATGATAAGTCAATTCATTTTATGTTGAATTAGGATAACTATTTGTATTTTTAATGATATCTGTATTTGAGGAATAAGAGAATATTTTTTACAGAATCACCTACGTAATTTTGAAGGCGCGGCTTCAAAGAGAATTATGCGGCTAATTTCTCTAAGCACTTATGAGACCAGTCAGGTGGTCAAGGAAAAAACAAACACATACAGAGAACAAAGACTTATAAGAAACATTTATCGTGTGTAATCTACTTTGGAATTACACAAAAGGCATGCAGTTCAAGGATAGTCTATGTCTACTGATTCGCCTGTAATTCATATAGGTAAGCACTAGGAAAGTTCAAGGCCCATGTGCTACTTTAACCAATGTGATAAATGGTTCGTGAAACTAAGATCGACTACTCATTCATGTGGGGGATTGTTGGAAATGAATGAGCAAAGAAAGAGGGAATTGGGAAGAAGAAAAGATAACCACATTTAAGTCCCACATCATGGAAATATTAAAACAATCTCTCCTAATATATTAGAAGCCAATAGGCTTAGGTAAAATAGAAAGGAGAGGGATAATATGAGGATGTGGGCTTGGCCATTACATAATAATAAATTAGAAAATGCCAAAGATAGGGCCTTGGACCGTGGGGCTCTTGGGGTCTCTTGATTGAATATGGCCGACAGTTGCTGATTGGGCTAGTGCACGGACATAAGAATATTTTTTCTCAGAATTTGAAAGGTGTGTCCATTCAGTCCAGAATTCGAAAGGAATGTCTGTTGGCTGAATAAGCACAACCATTTGAATAACCGGGTGTTTAAAGGGTCATAACCTTTCCAAATCTGACGGTTACTAATGCATACGAACAGGCACTCCTCGTTGCCTATAAATGCACCGCCCAAAACAAGATAGAATTCACTTTTTTATGTCGCATTGTTTCTTATTCTTCTTAAAAGTAATCCTATGATCTAGTTTCTGTAATCTACTTTCGTTCGTCAAAACTTCATTTACTGGCACTACGCTGCAGAGTTGGTCCATTTTATCCTGGGAAACAAATTGCAACCATGTCAGCCATTGCATACGACGACAATATTGTTTCCAGGAAACAGAATTTTTTCTGGACTTGGAAATTACTAGAAAAAGAATACTTATGGTATTCTTTATGTGATTGCACAATCGGTTACGCTTTCTGTGATTATTGTAAACACAGTTTGTCGCGACAATTGTAGCATAATTATTGAGCAACATTGATTGTTGTTACTGTTTAATTTGCAATACAATCATGTATTGAAAAAAGATATAACTTTGTAATACAAATGTGTATTTATAATTGAAACAATATTTTTCTTGTTTGAACGTATGCTAATTTGGAAGATTGTAATCATATCTTCTCTTCATAAAATTGCTATAGACCCAGGTATTCTGTGCTGTTGATTCTATTATTTTCGTGTATTTGTTTCTCGATTAAATCAACCCGAGTTTCATGTTCAGATCTAAAAACACTGTATTTCCAACAAGTGGTATCAGAGCCACTCATGGTTAATTCTACTGAGAAATTGTTGTTTTTATTTAAGACGTGAATTATTGAAACATTTGAATCCTAAGATACATTGAAATTGTTTGGATCTGTACTGATATTCTTAAAACTAATTTTTTTTTCCTTTGAATATCAGTGGTTGCAAACATCTTCAAGTATCAAATGATTCATTTATATTCAAACACTTCATCGTTTAAAGGTCGCACATATACATTATCAGACTTTTCTTCTACTGAAATTTGTAACTTGTGTGAATTAAATATGAAATTCTTATGTTGCTAGCTGACTTCCCACTCTTCATATTCAAAATGATTTATGCTTAAAGGTCTAATTAACAAATCATTTTGGCTTGTAACGCATGACATGTTTAGCATATTCAAATCATAGTGCGAATGACTTTTCAATATTTCCATGTAGCTTGCAATTTTTTTTGGGCAATGCTAGTGTTTGATGTTTTTAAACAATACAAAATGGAAGTTGAGAATCAAATCAACAAGAAAATGAAAAGCAAAATGGAAAGAGGAAAGCAAACAAAAATCTGACATTATGAAATATGAGTACCCACCTCTCTATATGTTTATATAAATAAAGGAGAAGGGGCCTTGCAAACTGGTGTTGTTAAGCCAAGACACAATATTATATTGACGCCAAATTAGGTCTAGTTCCTTGGGATTCTTGGAGTCCATGACATAATATTTTATTGATGTCAAATTGGGGCTTGCCAGATAACTTTTGGGGAGAAGCTATTCTTTCAGGAAATCACATTTTAAATAAAATATCCTGAAAGAAAACTTCTAAGTCTCCTCATGAACTATGGAAAAACAGACCACCATCCTACAAATACTTTCAAGTGTGGGGGTGTCTTGTCAAAGTAGAGGTACCAAAACCAGAGAAGGTCAAAATTGGACCAAAATAATTGATTTCGTATTCATTGGATATGAAAGAAATAGTGTTGTATACCGATTTTTGGTACACAAATCTGAAATTGATGATATCAAAAAAATACCATCAATGAGTCGAGAAATGGTAGATTTTTCGACCATATATTCCCCTTGAAACAAAGAGAATAAAGGAGGATAGAGTTCCTTATTCTCTTGAGTATATTGAACAAAATAAAACTCAACAAAGTAGTGCTGAGCAGCAAGTGGACGAACCAAGAAAAAAGTAAAAAAGTCAAGGACCTTAAAAAAATACCTTTGGACCGAACTTCTATACCTTTATGTTAGAAGATGATCCATTGACATACAAACAAGATGTGTCTTCCAGAGATGCCCGACATTGAAAGAGGTGATTAAGAATAAGATTGAATCCTTTATGTCCAATCATACATGAGAATTGGTTGATTTACCTCAAGGGCGTAAGACCTTAGGTAATAAATGAAAAAAAATGAAACCTGATGGTTCAACAGACAAGTACAAAACGACAAATGCCGATGAACAAACTTTTATGGGCCATTGATCTACTTCAAAGGTGGAAAGCAAAGGAAAGGCTATGTTGAAACTGAATTCTGGAAAGGAACTAATGATTTCAGGATCATCACTGAGAATCAAGGTTTCAAATTGATCTTTGAAGCTGATAAATTTGTACTTTCCAAGATGGAGTGTGTGTTGGAAGAGTATATGCGTGTGATGGTTTGTTTAAAGCAAA
Source organism: Allium sativum (assembly GCA_030737875.1). NCBI lineage: Eukaryota > Viridiplantae > Streptophyta > Magnoliopsida > Asparagales > Amaryllidaceae > Allium > Allium sativum. The sequence goes on along the minus strand of CM060921.1, from coordinate 627,824,831 downwards.
TGTAACAACTATTGTACCATGCACTGATATAAATAAAAGTAAATCTTTTGCTTAAATTGTTGAAGCTTCTAACATATGACATTCTAGATTAGAGCATGTAAACTTTATACATTGCAAAAATTGATTAATCTTGTATTTTTTCCAAAATGCAATATAAATTCCAACTATAAATGTCATGTTTATGCAGAAGAAAAATTGGCAAGAACCTTGTTTCATCATATTGAACGAGGGACCGAACCTTTAGTCTTAACACATACTAATGTATACGATTTGAAAATAAGCCAAACTAGAGGTGGAAAAATGTATTTTATAACATTCATTTACGAGTGTACTAGATGTTTCATGTATAACTTCGTAGAAACATGGACAACATCAATAAGAATGCTTGTTGCAATTGCATCCATACATGACTTAGAAATGCATCAACTGGATGTTAATAGTGCACCTTTGAATGGTGAATTAGAGGAAGAAATCTATATGAAACAACTTAAAGGATTTATGAGCTCAGCAAATGAGAATATAATTTGCAAACTGGCAAAAAAACACTTTATGGTCTTAAGCAAGCTCCAAAATAGTGGCATGAGAAGTTTGATAAAACTATGTTATCAAATGGATTCACGATAAATGAATCAGACAAATGTGTGTACATAAAACACACACATATTGGATATGTCATTGTTTGTCTCTATGTTGATAACATGTTGCTCCTAGGCAATAACAAGTCCATAATAACATTTACAAAGGATGTGTTATCCCTAGATTGGATATGAAAGACCTAGGACTGGCTGATGTGATATTGGGTGTAAAAATTCTAAGAACACCACAGGGAATGCATTATCCCAATCGAATTACCTCACCAAAATACTTGAAAAATTCAAGCAATATAATATAACTATTGCAAAGTCACCAGAAGATATGAACCAAAATTGGGTAAAGAACACTGGTGATGGCATCTACTAGTTAGAATACTCTCGTATTCTATGAAGGATCATACATGTTATGAACTTTACTAGGCCTGATATTGATATGCCGTAAGCAAACTAAGTAGATTTACCAGCAATCCTGGTAAACATCATTGGAAAGCGATAGTCAAAGCTTTAGGATATATAAAGTATACGCAGAGCTATGGTCTAAACTATACAAGATATCCTTCAATAGTGGAAGGATATAGTGATGGAAATTGGATCACTGGATTACATGATACAAAGTCTACAAGATGATATGTGTTCACATTAGGAAATGGAGCAATTTTATGGAAATCATCCAAACAGACTTGTATCACTAGATCTACGACGGAATTGGAGTTAATTTCACTAGATAAGACTGCATAATAAGCAGAATGGATTTGAATATTCTTGGAAGACATTCCTAACTGCAGCAAACATATGCCTCCAATATGTATACATTGTGATAGTCAATAGTACAGTGTGCAATGGTAAATCTAGGCGTATTCATCGTAGACATAAAAAGATAAGATAGCTTCTCTCTAACGAAGGTTATCACAATAGATTACATTTGATCTAAAGACAAATTAGCGGAACTACTTACAAAAGGCTTGCCAAGAGAGAATGTTCAAACCTTGTCGATGGTAATGAGGCTAGGTCCTATAGACTAAATGTTTTTCTAAAATGGAAACTCCTCTTGGTTGACTGGAGATCCCAAGATCTGGGTTCAAGGGGACAACGACGTTTAAGAGAAAATTGATGGCACTGTTATACAAAAACCGTTCCTATGATAAGTTAGTGCATTATATGTTAAATTAGGATAAGTATTTATACTTGTAATGATGTCTGTATTTGTGGAATTAGAGAATACTCTTTACAGAATCACCCACGTAACTTAGAAGGCGCAGGTTCAAAGAAATTTATGAGGCCAAATTCTCTAAGAACGTATGAGACCAGGCAGGTGTGACGGCAAGGAATTTCGCTCGGTCCGAACCAGTCGCTAAACCGATCCAGGCCGTTCGAAACGCCCTATCGTTTGCGAACACGACAAAGCAGAACGCATACAGAAGAACATCTCATTGTATATTACAACAATGCTAATTTTTATATTTAAAAATCATTTCAAATTTATATTTTCTATTTAAAGTTTTAACCTTTTTCTAATCAGTTTTAAATACCCTTTTAAAATCAGTTTTTTTTATACTTTAAAAACAAATCAGATTTTTATACTTTAAAAACAAATCATATTTTTATACTTTAAAAACAAATCAGGTTAACAATATAAATACAATAAAGAAATAATTAAAATAAACTTACATCAACTGTTGAAGGGGGGGGTCTCGCGGTGGATCTGGGGCTAGGGTTCGACAAGGAGAGGGGGGTGGCGCTTGCGGGTGGCGTCGGTCTTCGATTGGGGTGCGATTTGGTCCTCGCGGTGCTGGAGGGGTCGTGGTCGGAGGATAAGAGGGAGCGCGAGAGGAGAGGGTCATCGATGTGGTGGTGGTTGCGGTGGAGTGGTGGGGTGCGGTTTCCGTTCGATTTGGGGGTTCGTGGTTTCGTGGGTGGCTGAGGGTCTTCGACGGAGTGAGGGGAGAGAAGGAGGGCAGTGGTGGGGTGGGGAGGGGGGGGAAGATCGACGGAGGAGGCGGCGATGGGGGGCGCGGTCTGGAGGTGGGCGACGACGAGCTCCCATCGTTTTTTTTTTCTTCTTTTTTTTGTATTTCGAAATGAATTTCAGAAGGGGGGGGGGGCAGATGAGTTATAGAGGGGAGAGAGATAAATTTTTTTTTATTAATTAATTAATTTATTTTATCCTAAAGAGTTGACTTTCACATACGACCTCGAAACGAGGGCCACCGCCTGCCGTCCATAACGTTTCACCCTCATTCCGAACACAATGGAATATGTATCGCAAGCTGATTTGATCGATTTAGTCAGTTTCCTTTGAATTTACATTTAAATCACTATACTGAATTTTAAACGTACATTTCAAATTACCGGGGCCACATACTAACTCGAAAAATTCCAGAAATATATTTTCTAGCTTCGTATTGACGATACGGTCCTAACAAAACTATTTTCGTCGAATTCTGAGACCATATGAAAAATGGCCAATTTCCAGTCGATTAAAATCAACTGAAACTGGTCAAACGCGTTTTCCTTTGCCACGCTCACATATTAATTCTAAAAATTATTAAATTTGGAATCTAGCAATAATTCGACATCACGGACCCAACAAAAGTGGTTTCGTCGAAATCCGAGTTCATTTGCAAAATGTCCATTTTTAAGGGCCTGAATTCCATAGCGACTATTCAGAATTTTCAACTGGACATATCTTTTGATTCCCGATATGAAATCTTGATTTTTCGGATTCGTTGGAAAGATATTCACAATTAGATCCCAATGTTTTTGGTTTCACTAAAATCCGGATTGTTTTGCACCCGGTACATTCAATTGAAGTTTGAAATCGAATTATCGAACTACCGCGCCATTTTCAATTCTATTTATAATTATATATAATTATTTATATTTTAACGACGACGCGTATAATATATACGTTCGAATTCTATTCAAAATAAATTTCTCGTCGATTATATTTAAAATAATCTATTTTAAATATTCAAAATCCGCTAAAATTGCCAAAATAAAAATTTTAAACTGGCCCAGATTTTCGGGTTGTTACAATCTCCCCCACTTAAAACTTTTCGTCCCCGAAAAGGAACAAAGTCGAAAGTGGTTTGATCATTCAACTCTACGCTCGTTCTGGCTTCCATTCTCCAACTTTTCAGTTTCTGAGAATTTTCAAAATTTCAAAAATTTGGCTAACACCCTAAATTTTCGAAAAATTTCGCCATAACCTCCCCTGCAATGGGAGCATCGGGGAATTTCAAATTGCTTCCCCGGTCCTTCAGATTTCAAAAAGAAAAAGAAAAAGCCAAGCGGCTAGCCAATAGGCTCATAAAATCATCATCACCCAAACAAAACAGTAAATTATGTAGTAAACATGTACCTATTTGTCGGGCAAACAAATTTTATTCTCTGCTCTAGCCTCCTTGCTATGACCTGTTCAATGTAAGTATATGTATATGCAAGCCTATGCGACCAATTTTCAATATAATTCAATATTTGATGCTATTAGGCTAAATGGCTAAAAATTAGCAAACAAATAAACAAACAACACAAACATCAATCAATTAGTGAATTAGAGTTTCAAATTCATAATTTTGATACATATACAAAAATCATGTTTTTGATGCCAATTCACAACAATGTATTCTAGCTATATATAAGTTTTGGTTCTCACACCAGCCTAATTGAAATATATAGAAAATCACACCTTCGAAACACGAACATAAATACTGATGATGTCATGACAATCATCAGTACCATCTCCGGGCGACTAGAATGTGATTCCATATCTATCCAGTATATTAAAACTTTGAATATACGTTTGCAAGGCGTATATGCAAATTCTTTATATACTGAATTGTCCAAAATCAATATAAACAAATAATCAAATATGAATAGTTGATTTAAATTTTCAAAACAAAAATGTTTTCATTTGAAAAATATACTCTTCACACCCGTTCTAGGATACTACTGATCCTATCTCTAACGGGTCATTCTAATTGGATATTACTAATCCAATATCTGATGAATTCTTTCATAGGGTTCTAATGTGTCTTGTTCTCAGAGCTTTGTAAACCAAAGCTCTGATACCAACTGTGACGGCAAGGAATTTCGCTCGGTCCAAACCAGTCGCTAAACCGATCCAGGCCGTTCGAAACGCCCTATCGTTTGAGAACACGACAAAGCAGAACGCATACAGAAGAACATCTCATTGTATATTACAACAATGCTAATTTTCATATTTAAAAATCATTTCAAATTTATATTTTCTATTTAAAGTTTTAACCTTTTTCTAATCAGTTTTAAATACCCTTTTAAAATCAGTTTTTTTTATACTTTAAAAACAAATCAGATTTTTATACTTTAAAAACAAATCAGGTTAACAATATAAATACAATAAAGAAATAATTAAAATAAACTTACATCGACTGTTGAAGGGGGAGGGGGTCTCGCGGTGGATCTGGGGCTAGGGTTCGACAAGGAGAGGGGGGTGGCGCTTGCGGGTGGCGTCGGTCTTCGATTGGGGTGCGATTTGGTCCTCGCGGTGCTGGAGGGGTCGTGGTCGGAGGATAAGAGGGAGCGCGAGAGGAGAGGGTCATCGATGTGGTGGTGGTTGCGGTGGAGTGGTGGGGTGCGGTTTCCGTTCGATTTGGGGGTTCGTGGTTTCGTGGGTGGCTGAGGGTCTTCGACGGAGTGAGGGGAGAGAAGGAGGGCAGTGGTGGGGTGGGGGGGGGGAGATCGACGGAGGAGGCGACGATGGGGGGCGCGGTCTGGAGGTGGGCGACGACGAGATCCCATCATTTTTTTTTTCTTCTTTTTTTTGTATTTCGAAATGAATTTCAGAAAGGGGGGGGGGCAAATGAGTTATAGAGGGGAGAGAGATAAATTTTTTTTTTATTAATTAATAAATTTATTTTATCCTAAAGAGTTGACTTTCACATACGACCTCGAAACGAGGCCCACCGCCTGCCGTCCATAACGTTTCACCCTCATTCCGAACACAATGGAATATGTATCGCAAGCTGATTTGATCGATTGAGTCAGTTTCCTTTGAATTTACATTTAAATCACTATACTGAATTTTAAACGTACATTTCAAATTACCGGGGCCACATACTAACTCGAAAAATTCCAGAAATATATTTTCTAGCTTCGTATTGACGATACGGTCCTAACAAAACTATTTTCGTCGAATTCTGAGACCGTATGAAAAATGGCCAATTTCCAGTCGATTAAAATCAACTGAAACTGGTCAAACGCGTTTTCCTTTGCCACGCTCACATATTAATTCTAAAAATTATGAAATTTGGAATCTAGCAATAATTCGACATCACGGACCCAACAAAAGTGGTTTCGTCGAAATCCGAGGTCATTTGCAAAATGTCCATTTTTAAGGGCCTAAATTCCATAGCGACTATTCAGAATTTTCAACTGGACATATCTTTTGATTCCCGATATGAAATCTTGATTTTTCGGATTCGTTGGAAAGATATTCACAATTAGATCCCAATGTTTTTGGTTTCACTAAAATCCTGATTGTTTTGCACCCAGTACATTCAATTGAAGTTTGAAATCGAATTATCGAACTACCGCGCCATTTTCAATTCTATTTATAATTATATATAATTATTTATATTCTAACGACGACGCGTATAATATATACGTTCGAATTCTATTCAAAATAAATTTCTCGTCGATTATATTTAAAATAATCTATTTTAAATATTCAAAATCCGCTAAAATTGCCAAAATAAAATTTTTAAACTGGCCCAGATTTTCGGGTTGTCACAGCAGGTGTACAAGGAAAAAACAAACACATATAGTGAACGAAGGGTTACAAGAAACATTTATTGTGTGTAATCTAATTTGGAATTACAAAAAAGGCTTGCAGTTCAAGGACAGTCTATGTCTACTGATTCGCTTGTAATTCAAATAGGTAATCACAATGTAAGTTCAAGGCCCATGTGCTACTTTAACCGATGCGATAAATGGTTCGTGAAACTAAGATCGACTGCTCATTCATGTGGGGGATTGTTGGAAACGAATGAGCAAAGAAGGAGGGAATTGGAAAGAAGAAAAGATAACAACATTTAAGTCCCACATCATGGAAATATTAGAACTATCCCTCCTAATATATTAGAAGCCAATAGGCTTATGTAAAATAGAAAGGAGAGGGATTATATAAGGATGTGGGCTTGGCAATGAGATAATAATACATTAAAAAATGTCAAAGATAGGGCCTTGGACCTTGGGGCTCTTGGTGTCTCTTGATTGAATATGGCCGACGGTTGCTGATTAGGCTAGTGCACTGACGTAAGAATATTTTTTATCAGAATTTTAAAGGTGTGTCCGTTAAGTCTAGAATTCGAAAGGAATGTCTGTTAGCTGAATAAGTACAACCATTTGAATAACCGGGTGGTTAAAGGGTCGCAACCTTTCCAATTCTAACGATTGCTAATGCATGCGAACAGACACTGCTCCTTTCCAATAAATATACTGCCCAAAACAAGATAGAATTAATTTTTTTATGTCTCATTGTTTCTTCTTCTTCTCAAAAGTCATTCTCTGATCTAGTTTCTTTAATCTTTTTCTGTTCATCAGAACTCCATTTGCTGGCACTACGCTACGGAGTTGGTCCATTTTATCCTGAGAAACAAATTCTAACCACGTCAGCCAGTGCATACGATGGAAATATTATTTCAAGGAAACAGAATATTTTCTACACTTGGACATTACTGGAAAAAGAATACTTTTCTGTATTCTTTAATCGATTGCACAATCGGTTATGCTTTCTATGATTATTGTACGCACAGTTTAATGCGACAATTGTAGCATAATTATTGAGCAACATTGATTGTTGTTACTGTTTAATTCGCAATACAACCTTGTATTGACAAAAGATATAACTTTGTAATACAATCGTGTATTTACAAAAGTTCTAACAATCTTGAAAGAATACTTTTCTTGTTCGAACGTATGCTAATTTGGAATATTGTAATCATATCTTCTCTTCATAAAATTGCTATAGACCCAGGTATGCTTTGCTGTTGATTCTGTTATTTTCATGTATTTGTTTGTCGATTAAATCTACCTGCGTTTAATGTTCAGATCTAAAAACATTGTATTTCCAAAAAGTGGTATCAAAGCCACTCATGGTTAATTCTATTGAGAAATGTTTGTTTTTATTTAAGATGTGAACTATTGAAACATTTGAATCTTAAGATATGTTGAATTTGTTTGGATCTGTACTGATATTCTTAAAATTCATTTTTTTCCCTTTGAATCAGTGGTTGTAAACACCTTCAAGTATCAAATGATTCATTTATATTCAAACACTTCATCATTTAAAGGTCACACATATACATTATCAGACTTTTCTTCTTCTGAAATTCGTAACTTGTGTGAATTAAATATGAAATTCTTATGTTGCTAGCTGACATCTGAGTCTTCGTATTCAAAATGATTTATGCTTTAAAGGTCTATTTAACAAATCATTTTGGCTTGTAATGCATGACATGTTTATCATATTCAAATCGTAGTGTAAATGTTATGAATTATATTATGAAATTGCTTTTTTGGCTTGCTTTCCATGGTTTGACTTTTCAATATTTCCATGTAGCTTGCAAATTTTTTTTGGGTAATGTTAGCATTTGATGTGTTTAAACAATACAAAATGGAAGTTGAGAATCAACTCAACAAGAAAATGAAAAGCAAAATGGAAAGAGGAAAGCAAAAAAAGTCCCACATTATGAAATATGAGTACCCACCTCACTATATGCTTATATAAATAAAGGAGAAGGGGGCTTATAAATAAGTGTGGCTAAGCCAAGAAACAATATTATATTAATGTCAAATTGGGCCTAGTTTTTGGGGATTCTTGAAGTCCATGACACAATATTTTATTGATTTCAAATTGGGGCTTTCCAAATAATTTTTGGGGAGAAGCTATTCTTTCGGTAAATCATATTTTAAATAAAATATCACGAAAGAAAACTTCTAAGTCTCCTCATGAACTTTGGAAAAACATACCACCTTCCTAAAAATACTTAAAAGTGTGGGGCGTGTCTTGCTAAAGTAGAGGTACCAAAACCAATGAAGGTCAAAATTGGACCAAAAACAATTGATTTTGTATTCATTGTATATGAAAAAATAGTGTTGTATACCGATTTTTGGTACACAAATCTGAAATTGATGATATTCAAGAAAATACCATCAATGAATCGAGAAATGCTAGATTTTTCGATCATATATTCCCCTTGAAACAAAGAGACCAAGGGAGGATAGAGTTCCTTATTCTGGGCCAGTTTAAAATTTTTATTTTGGCAATTTTAGCGAATTTTGATTATTTAAAATGAATTATTTTAAATAATATCGACGAGAAATTTATTTTGAATAGAATTCGATGGTATATATTATATACGTCGTCGTTAGAATATAAATAATTATGTATAATTATAATAGGAATTGAAAATGGCGCGGTAGTTCGATAATTCGATTTCAATTTTCAATCGAACATACCGGGTGCAAAATAAACCGGATTTTAGTGAAACCAAAAATAATAGGATCTAATTGTGAATATCTTTCTAAGGAACCCGAAAAATTGAAATTTCATAACGGGAATCAAAAGATATGTCCAGTTGAAAATTCTGAATAGTCGCTATGGAATTCAGGCCCTTAAAAATGGAAATTTTGCAAACGACCTCGGATTTCGACGAAACCACTTTTGTTGGAGCCGTGATGTCAAGTTATTGCTAGGTTTCAAATTTCATAATTTTTCGAATCAATATGTTAGCGCGGCAAAGGAAAACGCGTTTAACCAGTTTCAGTTGATTTTAATCGACTGGAAAAATGACACTTTTCAAACGGTCTCGGAATTTGACGAAACTAGTTTTGTTAGGACCGTATCGTCAATATGAAGCTAGAATTGGAATTTTTCTGGTTAGTATGTGACCCTAGTAAATTGAAATGCGCGTTCAAATTCAATATATAGAGTTATATGTTGATTTTGATGGAAACAGATCGAAACAATCAAATCAGTCTGCGATACAAATCCCATTGTGTTCGAAATGGGGGTAAAACACTAGGGACGATAGTCGGTAGGTTCGATTTGGGATTCGAACGGAAAAGTCAACTTTGGTGGAGAATAAAATAATAAATAAAATAATATATATAATATCCCTTTACCCCCTCCCCCTAATTCCTTTAATTTTTTCAGAAATAAAACCCGCCCCTTCTGTTCACCATCGTTCCTCAGACCTAGCCGCCGCCCAAGCCAATCGCCGCCCCTTCCGACCTCCGCACCCCCTGGCCCGCCTCCGCCTCTCTCAGTCGATCTCTCACCTCGCGCCTCCCTCCTCTGCTGTGGGACGATCCCCAAACCCCCCATCGAGTTGAAGACGGCAACCACCAGAAGGTGACGCCAGATCCCGACCACCCCCGATCGCCTGCAAGCGCCCCCTCCCATCGATGCCCTCCTCTAGCCCGCTCAGGCCAGCATCAAGCCCCCCTTTACTGCTCCGACCGCTTCCTCCACCATCAGTAAGTTCCATCCCCCTTCCTTTGTTCTTTCTTTGTTTATAAGGAGATTAACTCGATTTTCAAACTGAAATTAACATTGAATTCCATTTTTATTTTATTTTATTTTATTATTTATTTCAGTCTTTTTATATTTTTGTAATAAAACAAGAGTAGGATAGTTTTTTATATATATTTTAGACAGGAAAAATTCAATCTTTATATATGATGTTAGAAATATAAGCATATGGTTTTTAGAGGAATAAAAATATATTTTTTATTATGCAAAAGGTATAAAAATATAATTCTTACTCGTATAACATTAGAATATAAAGAAATGATTTTTCCTTACATAACCATTTGATTTTTGAACTAGAGAAGACAAGATTTTTAAAAAGAATAAAAATATGATTTTTATATAATAGAAACAATAAAAACATGATTTTTATATTTGTAGAGTATTGAAAATATAATTTACAGTGAAAGAAGATATTTTTATATAGTAAAAATTCGATTTTTATATATTGAATAGCATAGTAAAAATTTGATTTTTATATATTGAATAGCATGGTAAAAATTCGATTTTTATATATTGAATAACAAAGTAAAAATTCGATTTTTATATATGTAGTGGCTATGGGCAACGAAAGTGACGAAAGGCGAGAACGGCGGAGATTTCTATAAATGAAGTGTCGTGAAGTTGGGATAGCTATCTGTGAGAATTTCTCACTTTTTAATTTTATTTCTAGCTAATAATATATACTAGGATGCAGACGGTGTTTAGTAGCACCTGACACTCGTCGTCCACAGACCATGGACGGCTTGTATGATTGTTTGATAGATTTCGATGTGTAGTTGATTTTGTGATGTGAAGTGAAATGAAATAAAATATATATATATATAGGTTTAAATAGTTAAAAATATAATTTTTAACGTGTATATAAAATGAAATAAAAATAAACAAATCGGACGATTTGTTTATATACACACCTTTGACTAATATTGATTGGGACGATAAATTTTACACATCGCCCAACTGCACAAATAAAATCTTTGTTTGATTGTTTGAAACCCCACACGGGTATTAGGATGATATATGACATACACTGATCCTGATAGTTAGTTGTATGTCGATCGATTGATTGACAAACTGTTATGAGCGTTAAATATTTATATTCGATGCTTACACAGTGTAGAATGCACTTTGGATGATGGTTGATTTTTCATCGTTGTTATTGTATACATGTGTTGTAGAAAATCCATATAATTAACATTATATGGTAATTGATTGGGCTTCATTCAATATTTGAAATAGAAATATTTGAAATAGAAATATTTGAAATAGAAATATTTGAAAAGAAATATCTGAATAGAAATACTTGAATAGAAATATTTGAAAAAGAAATATTTGAAATAGAATCTTTGAAAATAGAAATATATGAAGCCGTGTTGATTAGATTGACGCCATTTTGACGTGAACGATATTTATATCAATTTTATTCATTTAATAATGAATATCAAAAGTGATTTCAAAATCTGATATTTTGAAAAGAATTGAAATTCAAAACGAATTCGAATTGAATTGAATAGAAAACCAATTTGAATTGAATTGAATAGAAAACGAATTTGAATTGAATTGAATAGAAAACCAATTTGAATTGAATTGAATAGAAAACGAATTTGAATTGAATTGAATAGAAAACGATTTTGAATTGAATTGAATAGGAAACGAATTTGAATTGAATTGAATAGAAAACGAATTTGAAATGAATTCAAATTGAATTGGAATTTGAATTGAATTCAAATGAATTTTAAAATGATTTTAAAATAGAAAATTCAATTTTGATTTGAATTTGAAATAAAGGTTGAAATTGTTTTTGAAACGAATTCAAAACTATTTATAAAATTCGTTTTAAATAGGAATCGACGAAATATATATTATATATAATATATATATATATATATATATAGTATAATGGCCTGAATAGAACGCGCTGCGCCGCGACATTTCGCGAATTTCGACCATTGATTTTGAATGGACATTACGAGAGATCCGACCGTCGGATTCTCCTAAAACCGGAACCGCTGGGTTCGTATCGAAATGAGCTTTCTAACGGATATTAGAAATTTGAAATCAAACGTTTGGATTTGGAATTATGTCCAAATCAAATTTGGAAAAGGTCGCTGTAAGTGCAGTTCGATGGCCGTTGATGGAAATCGACTGTATGGGCCTTGATAAAATTATTAAAAATAGTAATAATTTGTGTAAAATCATAAGAAATGATTTGGGAAAAATTGGGATGAAAAACTCCATATTTGAAAAGATAAAAATAGATTTTTATCGAAATGAACTAGTTTTGAACTAGAATTAAAATTCTATTTATTTTTAAATAAATAAATTTGATTTGAAATGGTTTCAAAAATAACCAGAATTTCCAATGATTTCATTGGAATGGATTTGAATCGAAATTGTCTTCGGAATATTTCGATGTTGGATTTCTTGATTATACAGATGTTGATATGGAAATTTGAAAGATATAGATATATATATCGTTATTTCCAATACGACATTTGTTAGTCATAGAATTTGATATTGAATATAAGCCGATATATTTTCTATTCAGAGCCTTGTATTTAATATCAAATGTGATTTGGGTTTGTTGTGAATGGTGTCTTCATTAACACTGTTCTTGAACCCAGTTGAGAAAAGATTAAATCTTTTTATTTGGATTTAATGAAGTGTACCAATTAAATAATATTTGATTGGAATTGAATTGATATTGATTTTTGGGTTTATTGTGAACAGTGTTTTAAATAACACTTGTTCTTTAACCCGATAATTAATAGAATGTGATTTTGGGTTGTCGTGAACGGTATCTTCAATAATACTGTTCTTAGATCCAAAGGAGTTAAGAAAATCAGAAACTAACTGGAGATTAGTTGAGTTGAATGGTTTCTGGGGTATTGATCTGATGTTGGTTTCGGCCTTCGGGGTTAATACTTCGGGAATTGCTCACTTGCTAATTTATGGTTAGGATCTGATTGAAATGTAATGTGTTTTTGGGTTTATAGTGAACTGTGTTTCGAAATGACACTGATTCTTTAACCCAATTAAAGATTAAAACTAAGTGGAGTTTTAATGGATCTTTAATTAGATTGAGAAGATCGAGAATGAAGTATCACCAGTTTTGCTCCAAAGCGATAGTTAAATCTTTAATTAGATTTGAACGTGAAATGGTAATTGAATTTACCGATAACACCGTGGTGTTAGATATGGAGTATTACCAGTTTTGCTTCATGGGATGAATATGTTGGGATTGGGAAATAAAATAAATAATTACTTCGGTGTGGTTCGCTAATCTCGACTAGTTTGGAAAACCATAATTTGGTTTGAAATGACATCCAAAAGAAGATTAAATGATAAATTTTAAAGAATTTATCTTGGATAAAATTAATGGGAACCTTTCCTTAAGAATTGAAATTTAGAAACTAGCTGTAGGTTAGCTAAGAAGAATGGTTTCCTGGGTATTGATCTGATGTTGGTTTCGGCCTTCGGGGTTAATATTTGGGAAATTGTTCTCTTGTTGATTTACGGTTAGTAGCTACTGAATTGGAATGAGGCGTATGTTGTGTTTGTGTAGCATTCGTTTTTAATATACGCGGGTTGTTCGGAAAGGCCGGGTTTATATCCATTCTGAATAACTGATTCGACGATATGTCGAAGATGAAAACGATGGTCGAAGACCGAAAGTCTTCACATCGTTTGGGTGATTACTGATGATCTTGATTGGGCTGTACACCCAAGATGAGGGAATCAGTTGGTGGTCGTCCAGACGTACTTGGAGATGGATGGATATGCGAGGAAAGTGCCTCCGGTTTCGTTCAGACCTAGAACGGACTTGTAAATGGATGGTGTGTCTGACATTGTATTCCTTTATATTGTATTCGTTGATCTCTGCTGAATATATATCTGTTCGACGACGGGGAATTTATTCTCTTGCTTAACGCCCTTCTCTGAGACATACGAGCTCAGAGGTTATATATTGGCAGAAATCAGTGGTACGATATGGATTGATAGTGTGGCATGCTGAGATGTAGTGATCCAGACTTTTGTTGAAAAGCAAAGTTTGGTGGATGATGATCAAAGCGCAGCTTTAATATAGCATGGCTTTGTGTATAGCGTTGATTCGCGAGCCTCACACCCCGGTATGGTGGTAAACTGGTGGTTTGATCAGTATGCTTTTTAGTGGATGGGCACCTTAGTGGTGTCGTGGATTCGGTCGACCGAGATGAGCTTAATGCTCAGGGATATATAGAGTAAGCTGTGTTTTCTCTTGCTGGGACGTAAGCCGTGGTGGTACTCTGGTCCCAAATGTGCGGATGTGCAAACGGCGTTTTCTCTTGTGGGGACGTAAGCCGTGGGGAATTGCATTACGCGAACAATCTTTCGAATCAGGAGCCACCATGAAGGAAATCCAATTTCCGATACGTGTATTTCGGTTTTATTTGTAGAGCCTAGTATGGCGACATAGTGGGATGGGGCGCTTATGCCGTCTATGATTGATACTTATGATTTGAAGATATTTTATACAATATGCACTTATAATAGTATCAAATGATTTGTTTTAAACGTATCAAGCATTCTTGGCTATTATAAGGTAAAAACCCTATCCTCCGGCTTGCGTTGCATTGTGTGATGGGACCTGGGTCTTATAATAGCTTCATTTTTCTTTATTTAGCATTGCGCTGTTGTTTTATGCACTGGTGTTCTTGGGAGGAAACCCGTTCCGTGTTATACGGCGTGGTCCTTTGATTTACCTTACTTTGAAAATAAAGATAAATAACTGTTTTAGTTCTCACACCAGTCACATGACTGACCTGGAGTTTATTGTTTTAACCTAAACTCTGGGTGCCCTTTTTTCGACACGGGCAGCTAGTAGTTTTGGTTTTGCAGATTTATATTCACAGGATCCTGGTTTACAGCTGGAATGATATCCGGAAAGCTTTGTATCCGTATATCTCTTCTAGTTATGTATTGTAATATTTTCCGCTGCTATGTATTTAAATGTAATTTAAATCTCTGATATTTCTGTGTAATATCACATTTATACTCTGTATATTCTTGTATCTGATGGAATTGTTGTAATAACAATGAAATGTTCTTTCGTCTGCGTTCTGTTGTGGCTTGTTCTCGAACTATCTGCGCTTTCCTCACCGGGGAAGTTATGGGTTTTCACAGTTGGTATCAGAGCTTTGGTTTACAAAGCTCAGAGAACAAGACATATTAGAACCATACGAAATAATTCATCAGATATTGGATTAGTAATATCCAGTGAGAATGACTCGTTAGAGATGGGATCAGTAGTATCCTAGAACGAGTGTGAAGAGTGTATTTTTAAAATGAAAACAATCTTTGTTTTGAAAATTTAAATCAATTATTCGTATTTGGTTATTTATTTATATTGATGTGGACAATCCAGTATATATAGATTTTACGTATACGTCTGATCCGCGTGTATTTGAAGTTTTGATATATTGGGTAGATATAGAATCACATTCTAGTCGTCCGGGGGTGATTCTGATGATTGATATATCGTCATCAGAATTTATATTCGAGTGACGAACGTGTGATATCTATATATTTCCTATTGACTGGTGTGAGAACCAAAATTAGATAGGGCTTATTGTTATGATTTGGCATCAAAAATGTGATTTTTGACTATATATCAAAGTTATGAATTTGAAATAATAATGCATTAATTGATTGCTGATTGTGTTGTTTGATTACTGTTTGAATAATTAGATGTTGAACCTTTAACCAAATTGAATCAAATATTGACTTGTATTGAAAATTGGTCGCATTTGCTTGCATATACATCTACTTACATTGAACAGGTCATAGCAAGGAGGCTACAGCAGAGAATAAAATTTGTTTGCCGACAAATGGGTATATGTTTACTATATAATTAACTGTTTTATTTGGGTGATGATGATTTTATGAGCCTATTGGCTAGCCGCTTGGCTTTTTCTTCTTCTTTTTGAGATCAAAAGGCCTATATGGCAATTTCGGGATTTTCCCGTGGCTCCCGGTGCAGGGGAGGTTATGGCGAAATTTTTCGAAAATTTAGGGTGTTAGCCAAATTTTTGAAGAATTTGAAAATTCTCAAAAACTGAAAAGTTGGAGAATGGAAGCCAGATCGAACGTAGAGTTGATTAATCAAACCACTTTCGACTTTTTTCCTTTTCGGGGACGAAAAGTTTTAAGTGGGGGAGATTGTAACAACCCGAAAATCTGGGCCAGTTTAAAATTTTTATTTTGGCAATTTTAGCGAATTTTGATTATTTAAAATGAATTATTTTAAATAATATCGATGAGAAATTTATTTTGAATAGAATTCGATCGTATATATTATATACGTCGTCGTTAGAATATAAATAATTATATATAATTATAATAGGAATTGAAAATGGCGCGGTAGTTCGATAATTCGATTTCAATTTTCAATTGAACATACCGGGTGCAAAATAAACCAGATTTTAGTGAAACCAAAAATAATAGGATCTAATTGTGAATATCTTTCTAAGGAACCCGAAAAATTGAAATTTCATAACGGGAATCAAAAGATATGTCCAGTTAAAAATTCTGAATTGTCGCTACGGAATTCTGGCCCTTAAAAATGGAAATTTTGCAAACGACCTCGGATTTCGATGAAACCACTTTTGTTGGAGCCATGATGTCAAGTTATTGCTAGGTTTCAAATTTCATAATTTTTCGAATCAATATGTGAGCGCGGCAAAGGAAAACGCGTTTAACCAGTTTCAGTTGATTTTAATCGACTGGAATAATACCACTTTTCAAACGGTCTCGAAATTTGACGAAACTAGTTTTGTTAGGACTGTATCGTCAATATGAAGCTAGAAAATATTTTTTTTGGAATTTTTCTGATTAGTATGTGACCCCAGTAAATTGAAATGCGCGTTCAAATTCAATATATAGAGTTATATGTTGATTTTGACGAAAACAGATCGAAACGATCAAATCAGTCTACGATACAAATCCCATTGTGTTCGGAATGGGGGTAAAACACTAGGGACGACAGTCGTTGGGTTCGATTTGGGATCCAAACGGAAAAGTCAACTTTGGTGGAGAATAAAATAATAAATAAAATAATATATATAATATCCCTTTACCCCCTCCCCCCAATTCATTTAATTTTTTCAGAAATAAAACCCGCCCCTTCTGTTCACCATCGTTCCTCAGACCTAGCCGCCGCCCAAGCCAATCGCCGCCCCTTCCGACCTCCGCACCCCCTGGCCCGCCTCCTCCTCTCTCAGTCGATCTCTCACCTCACGCCTCTCTCCTCTGCTGTGCGACGATCCCCAAACCCCCCATCGAGTTGAAGACGGCAACCACCAGAAGGCGCCGCCAGATCCCGACCACCCCCGATCGCCTGCAAGCGCCCCCTCCCATCGACGCCCTCCTCTAGCCCGCGCAGGCCAGCGCCAAGTCCCCCTTTACTGCTCCGACCGCTTCCTCCACCATCAGTAAGTTCCATCCCCCTTCCTTTGTTCTTTCTTTGTTTATAAGGAGATTAACTCGATTTTCAAACTGAAATTAACATTGAATTCCATTTTTATTTTATTTTATTATTTATTTCAGTCTTTTTATATTTTTGTAATAAAACAAGAGTAGGATAGTTTTTTATAAATATTTTAGATAGGAAAAATTCGATCTTTATATATGTTGTTAGCAATATAAACATATGGTTTTTAGAAGAATAAAAATATAATTTTTATTATGCAAAAGGTATAAAAATATAATTCTTACTCGTATAACATTAGAATATAAAGAAATGATTTTTCCTTACATAACCATTTGATTTTTGAACTAGAGAAGACATGATTTTTAAAAAGAATAAAAATATGATTTTTATATTATAAAAACAATAAAAACATGATTTTTATATTGTAGAGTATTAAAAATATAATTTACAGTGAAAGACGATATTTTTATATAGTAAAAATTCGAATTTTATATATTGAATAACATAGTAAAAATTCAATTTTTACATATTGAATAGCATGGTAAAAATTCGATTTTTATATATTGAACAGCAAAGTAAAAATTCGATTTTTATATATGTAGTGGCTATGGGCAACGAAAGTGACGAAAGGCGAGAACGGCGGAGATTTATATAAATGAAGTGTCGTGAAGTTGGGATAGCTATCTGTGAGAATTTCTCACTTTTTAATTTTATTTCTAGTTAAAAATATATACTAGGATGCAGACGGTGTTCAGTAGCACCTGACACCCGTCGTCCAAAGACCATGGACGGCTTGTATGCTTGTTTGATAGATTTCGATGTGTAGTTGATTTTGTGATGTGAAATGAAATAAAAAATATATATAGTTTTAAATAGTTAAAATATAATTTTTAACGTGTATATAAAATGAAATAAAAATAAACAAATCGGACGATTTGTTCATATACACGCCTTTGACTGATATTGATTGGGACGATAAATTTTACACATCGCCCAACTGCACAAATAAAATCTGTGTTTGATTGTTTGAAACCCCACACGGGTATTGGGATGATATATGACATACACTGATCCCGATAGTTAGTTGTATGTCGATCGATTGATTGACAGACTGTTATGAGCATTAAATATTTATATTCGATGCTTGCACATTGTAGAATGCACTTTGGATGATGGTTGATTTTTCATCGTTGTTATTGTATACATGTGTTGTAGAAAATCCATATAATTAACATTATATGGTAATTAATTGGGCTTCATTCAATATTTGAAATAGAAATATTTGGAATAGAAATATTTGAAAAGAAATATCTGAATAGAAATACTTGAATAGAAATATTTGAAAAAGAAATATTTGAAATAGAATCTTTGAAAATAGAAATATACGAAGCCGTGTTGATTAGATTGACGCCATTTTGACGTGAACGATATTTATATCGATTTTATTCATTTTATAATGAATATCGAAAGTGATTTCAAAATCTGATATTTTGAAAAGAATTGAAATTCAAAACGAATTCGAATTGAATTGAATAGAAAACCAATTTGAATTGAATTGAATAGAAAACGAATTTGAATTGAATTGAATAGAAAACCAATTTGAATTGAATTGAATAGAAAACGAATGTGAATTGAATTGAATAGAAAACGAATTTGAATTGAATTGAATAGGAAACGAATTTGAATTGAATAGATAACGAATTTGAAATGAATTCAAATTGAATTGGAATTTGAATTGAATTCAAATGAATTTTAAAACGAATTTAAAATAGAAAATTCAATTTTGAATTGAATTTGAAATAAAGGTTGAAATTGTTTTTGAAACAAATTCAAAACTATTTATAAAATTCGTTTTAAATAGGAATCGACGAAATATATATTATATATAATATATATATATATAATATAATGGCCTGAATAGAACGCGCTGCGCCGAGGCAGTTCGCGAATTTCGACCATTGATTTCGAACGGACATTACGGGAGATCCGACCATCGGATTCTCCTAAAACCAGAACCGTTGGGTTCGTATCGAAAAGAGCTTTCTAACGGATATTAGAAATTTGAAATCTAACGGTTGGATTTGGAATTATGTCCAAATCAAATTTGGAAAATGTCGATGTAAGTGCAGTTCGATGGCCGTTGATGGAAATCGACTGTACGGGCCTTGATAAAATTATTAAAAATAGTAATAATTTGTGTAAAATCATAAGAAATGATTTGGGAAAAATTAGGATGAAAAACTCCATATTTGAAAAGATAAAAATAGATTTTTATCGAAATGAACTAGTTTTGAAATAGAATTAAAATTCTATTTATTTTTAAATAAATAAATTTGATTTGAAATGGTTTCGAAAATAACCAGAATTTCCAATGATTTCATTGGAATGGATTTGAATCGAAATTGTCTTCGGAATATTTCGATGTTGGATTTCATGATTATACAGATGTTGTTATGGAAATTTGAAAGATATAGATATATATATATCGTTATTTCCAATACGACATTTGTTAGTCATAGAATTTGATATTGAATATAAGACGATATATTTTCTATTCAGAGCCTTGTATTTAATATCAAATGTGATTTGGGTTTGTCGTGAATGGTGTCTTCATTAACACTGTTCTTGAACCCAGTTGAGAAAAGATTAAATCTTTTTATTTGGATTTAATGAAGTGTACCAATTGAATAATATTTGATTGGAATTGAATTGAAATTGATTTTTGGGTTTATCGTGAATAGTATTTTAAATTACACTTGTTCTTTAACCCGATAATTAATAGAATGTGATTTTGGGTTGTCGTGAACGGTATCTTCAATAATATTGTTCTTAGATCCAAAGGAGTTAAGAAAATCAGAAACTAACTGGAGATTAGTTGAGTTGAATGGTTTCTGGGGTATTCATCTGATGTTGGTTTCGGCCTTCGGGGTTAATACTAAGGGAATTGCTCACTTGCTAATTTATGGTTAGGATCTGATTGAAATTAATGTGATTTTGGGTTTATAGTGAACCGTGTTTTGAAATGACACTGATTCTTTTAACCAGTTAAAGATTAAAACTAAGTGGAATTTTAATGAATCTTTAATTAGATTGAGAAGATCGAGAATGGAGTATCACCAGTTTTGCTCCAAAGCGATAGTTAAATCTTTAATTAGATTTGAACGTGAAATGGTAATTGAATTTACCGATAACACCGTGGTGTTAGATATGGAGTATTACCAGTTTTTCTTCATGGGATGAATATGTTGGGATTGGGAAATAAAATAAATAATTTCTTCGGTGTGGTTCTCTAATCTCGACTAGTTTGGAAAACCATAATTTGGTTTGAAATGACATCCAAAGGATATTTAAAGGATAAATTTTAAAGAATTCATCTTGGATAAAATTAATGGGAATCTTTCCCTAAGAATTGAAATTTAGAAACTAGCTATAGGTTAGCTAAGAAGAATGGTTTCCTGGGTATTGATCTGATGTTGGTTTCGGCCTTCGGGGTTAATATTTGGGAAATTGTTCTGTTGTTGATTTACGGTTAGTAGATACTGAATTGGAATGAGGCGTATGTTGTGTTTGTGTAACATTCGTTTTTAATATACGCGGGTTGTTCGGAAAGGCCGGGTTTATATCCATTCTGAATAACCGATTCGACGATATGTCGAAGATGAAGACAGTGGTCGAAGACCGGAAGTCTTCACATCGTTTGGGTGATTACTGATGACCTTGATTGGGATGTACACCCAAGATGAGGGAATCAGTTGGTGGTCGTCCAGACGTACTTGGAGATGGATGGATATGCGAGGAAATGCCTCCGGTTTCGTTCAGACCTAGAACGGACTTGTAAATGGATGGTGTGTCTGACATTGTATTCCTTTATATTGTATTTGTTGATCTCTGCTAAATATATATCTGTTTGGCGGCGGGGAATTTATTCTCTTGCTTAACGCCCTTCTCTGAGACATACGAGCTCAGAGGTTATATATTGGCAGAAATCAGTGGTACGATATGGATTGATAGTGTGGCATGCTGAGATGCAGATCCAGACTTTTGTTGAAAAGCAAAGTTTGGTGGATGATGATCAAAGCGCAGCTTTAATATAGCATGGCTTTGTGTATAGCGTTGATTCACGAGGCTCACACCCCAGTATGGTGGTAAACTGGTGGTTTGATCAGTATGCTTTTTAGTGGATGGGCACTGTAACAACCCGAAATTCTGAGCCAGTTTAAAAATTTTATTTTGGAAAATTTATTGAATTTTGAACATTTAAAATAGATTATTTTAAATAATGACGACAAGAAATTTATTTTGAATATAATTCGACGTATATATTATATGCGTCGTCGTTGGAATATAAATAATTATATATAATTATAAATAGAATTGAAAATGGCGCGGTAGTTCGATAATTCGATTTCAAACTTCAATTGAATGTACCGGGTGCAAAACAATCCGGATTTTAGTGAAACCAAAATAATAGGATCTATTTGAGAATATCTTTCCAACGAATCCGAAAAATCGAGATTTCATAGCGGGAATCAAAAGATATGTCCAGTTGAAAATTCTGAATAGTCGCTATGGAATTCAGGCCCTTAAAAATGGGAATTTTGCAAACGACCTCGGATTTCGACGAAACCACTTTTGTTGGGTCCGTGATGTCAAATTATAGTTAGATTCCAAATTTCATAATTTTTCGAATCAATATGTGAGCGTGGCGAAGGAAAGCGCGTTTGACCAGTTTCAGTTGATTTTAATCGACTGAAAAATGGCCATTTTTCCAACGGTCTCAGAATTCGACGAAACTAGTTTTGTTAGGACCGTATCGTCAATACGAAGCTAGAAAATATTTTTCTGGAATTTTCGAGTTAGTATGTGACCCCCGTAAATTGAAATGCGCGTTCAAATTCAATATATAGAGTATATGTTGATTTTAATGGAAACTGATCAAAACCATCGAATCATCCTATGATACATATCCCATTGTGTTCGGAATGGGGGTAAAATGCTATAGACGACAGGCGGTGGGTCTCGTTTTGAGGTCGAAAATAAAAGTTGCTTTTTAGTGAAAATAAAATAATTAAATAAATTAAAAAAATTAAAATCCCTCCTTCCTTCCCTTTATTTCATCTGGCCCCCCCTCTCTTCTTCTTCATTTCGTAACAGAGAAAGAAAAAAAACCTAAAACTAAAATCGCGCGCCTCCCCCTGGGTTCACCGCCGCCCTCCCCGAGACCACCGCGCCACCACCCAGAAGAGCCGCCGCCTCCCCTTCACCTGCAGCGCCGCCACCTTCTTCTCCTCCTCCTTCTTCCTCCACCTCGCCGCCCCCCCCTGTGCGCAACCCCCAGCCACCTCTGCCGCCGCCTCCCTTTCTTCTTCTTCCTCCCTCTCCTCTTCGTTCTCCTCTTCCCTCGCCCCTCCTCCTCTGTATGAACCGCAACACCCTCCCCCTCGAAACCAACGCCAGCCCTAGCCACCCGAGGCCCGCCGCCGACCACCAGTGCCATCCCCGACCCCCACGCAACTCCCCGCCACCTCTGGCCAACTGTGGGTCCCCCTCCCTGTTAAAAACCCGATTTCGAATGTTTGTTTTGCAATTAACACCTCCTCGACACCAACAGCACCCGACGACTCTCCTCCGACAACTCCATCTGTAAAGAAGTGAGTTTTATATTTATTTACATTTGTTTACTGTAATTTCAGTTTTGAATGTGTGTAGAGTCGATAAAGATGTAATCTTTGTGAGGTTAAAGATATGAATTTTATATAATAGAAAGGATAAAGATAAGATTTTTATATTTTTAAAGTATTAAAAATATAATCTTTACTATATAGAAGTCATAAAAATATGATTTTTGGTTATGTAGAGAATTAAAAATATCATCTTTGTATATGTAGCAAAATAAAAATCTGATTTTTATTATATATACATTGAAATAAAGAGGTGATTTTTATAATGATGAAATCTTTATATTTGGAAAGGCGAAATCTTTTTATATAGAATAGTGTGATAAAAATACAATTTTTATCTATATAATAGCAGTGTAAAAATAGAATTTTTATCTATATAATAGCGTTGTAAAAATGGAATTTTTATCTATATAGTAGCGAAGTAAAAATTCGATTTTTAAATATATGAAGTGATTATAAAAATATGATTTTTAAACTGAAAGTGAACAAATAAAAATGTGATTTTTATATATGTAGTGGCTACGGGCAACGAAAGCGACGAAAGGCGAGAATGACGATGATTTCTCTAAAAGAAGAGTCAAGATGATTGGATAGCTATCGGTGAGAACTTCTCACTCAAAATCTCTTTTTCTAGTTATATATATATATATATATATATATATATATATATATATATATACTAGGATGCAGACGGTGTTTAGTAGCACCCGACACCCGTCATCCACAGACCATGGATGGCTTGCTTGTTAAATTGTTTGGTTGAGTTGTTGGTTAGTTTATTTGGTTGGAATTGAATTGTTTGGTGAAATGGAATGGATTTGATTGATGTGTGAATGGCGTGGGCCTTCACTAGACCGGGGATAAGGCTAGGCCTCGTCCCGTTTCTAGTATCGTGCCGTTATGCCGCCGAAATTTCCCAAAATATGTTAGAAAAATAAAAATATCATTTTTATTGTGTAAATGAACTGAATAGAAATTCATGTGTTGAAATAGAATATTTTATCGTTAAAAATATAATTTTTAACGTGGAAGTGAATAAAATAAAATATTCATTTACAAACCGGACAGTTTGTTTATGTACACCTATTTGAAGGACATTGATTGGGACGATAAATTTTACACATCGCCCAACTGCACAAATAAAATCTGTGTTTGATTGTTTGAAACCCCACACGGGTGTTGGGATGAAATTTGGAAGTTCACTCATCCCGATTGATTAAATATGTCGATCGATTGATTGACGGGCTGTTATAAGCGTAAGATATATATATTTGATGCTTATACAGTGTAGTGCACTTTGGTTGATGGTTGATTATTTTTCAATGCTATTATATACATGTGTTGTATGGAATCCATATAATTAACATTATATGGTGATTGATTGGGCCTCATTCCAATCGGGAAACTAAGGAATATTATAATAGAAATTCATGTGTTGAATATAAAAATTGTCATGTGTTGACGATGTTCATGTGTTGAGTGAAATATTTTATACAATGAAATTTACATCTTTATCATATTTAAAATTAGAACTACTTTACGGTTGAAGTCTAATTGAAAATCAAACGATAGATACCATAGTTTTATAAAATATTTTACATAACAAAAATAGTGATGTGTTGACAGTACTCATGTGTTGAGATTAGTCGTGTGTTGGAAGAAATATAGATTCATGTGTTGAATAGAATAAATAATCATTTGTTGAATAGAATAACGGATTTATTGAAATATATGAAGCCGTGTTAATTAGAGTTGCGCTATTTTGACGTGAACGATATTTATATCGATTATATTCGTTTTTATAATGAATATAGAAAAGAAGTGGTTTCAAAATATAACATTTTGAAAATATTATCATTTATATAGTAATGATATGAAATATCCAATCTTGATTTGAAATTGAATATAGAGTTGAAATGGTTTTGAAAACGAAGTTAAAACGATTTATAAAATACGTTTTAAAAGAAAATCGACGAAATATATGTATAATATATATATATATATTATATATATAATGGCCTGAATAGAACGCGCCGCGCCGCGGTAGTTCGTGAATTTCGACCATTGACTTCGAATCGACGTTACGGGAGATCCG
This sequence comes from Allium sativum, assembly GCA_030737875.1. Taxonomy (NCBI): domain Eukaryota; kingdom Viridiplantae; phylum Streptophyta; class Magnoliopsida; order Asparagales; family Amaryllidaceae; genus Allium; species Allium sativum. The sequence continues at coordinate 627,799,423 of CM060921.1, read as the reverse complement.
ACCGTCGGATTCTCCTAAAACTGGAACCGTTGGGTTCGTATCGAAAAGAGCTTTCCAATGAATATTAGAAATTTGAAATCGAACGGTTGGATTTGGAATTATGTCCAAATCAAATTTTGAAAAGGTCGTTGTAAGTGCAGTTCGATGGCCATTGGTGGAAATCGACTGTACGGGCCTTGATAAAATTATTAAAAATAATCAATGTTCCCAATTCGTGGATTGGACTGGAGTTGAATCGAAATTATCTTCGGGATATTTCGATGTTGGATTTCGGGACTACACAAATATTGTTATGGGGATTTGAAAGATATATTTTATATCGTTATTTCCAATACGATATTTGTTGGTTTCAGAATTTGGTATTGAATATAAGCCGATATATTTTCTATTCGGAGCCTTGTATTTAATATCAAATGTGATTTGGGTTTATCATGAATCGTGTTTTAGATGACATTGGTTCTTTAACCCAGTTAAAGACAGGATATTGATTTTTGAAAGAGATTAAAGCTAAGTGGAGTTTTAATGGATCTTTAATTAGATTGAAAAGTGAATTGATAATTTAAATTATCAAATCTGAAAGGTGATCGAGAACGGAGTACCACCAGTTTTGCTCCAAAGCGATAGTTAAATCTTTAATTAGATTTGAACGTGAAATGGTAATTAATTTTACCAATAACACCGTGGTGTTAGATATGGAGTATTACCAGTTTTGCTCCATGGGATATATAGGTTGGGATTGGGAAATAAAATAAATAATTACTTCGGTGTGGTTCGCTAATCCCGACTAGTTTGAAATGATATCCAAAGGAGGATTGAGGAATAAATTTAGAAGAATTTATCTTGGATAAAATTAATGGGAACCTTTCCCTAAGAATGTGATTTTGTGAATAAAAGAATATTCTGAATTGGAATGAGGCGTTTGTTGTGTTTGTGTAACATTTGTTTATTATATACGTGGGTTATTCAGAAAGGCCGGGTTTATACCCATTCTGAATAACCGATTCGACGAGATGTCGAAGATGAAGACGATGGTTGAAGACCGGAAGTCTTCTCATCGTTTGGGTGATTACTGATGATCTTGATTGGGCTGTACACCCAGGATGAGGGAAACAGTTGGTGATCGTCCAGACGTACTTGGAGATGGATGGATATGCGAGGAAAGTGCCTCCAGTTTCGTTCAGACCCAGAACGAACTTGTAAATGGATTGTGTGTCTGACATTGGATTTTATTCTATGTTGATTGATCTCTATTAAATATACATCTGTTTGGCGGCGGAGAATTTATTCTCTTGCATAACGCCCTTCTCTGAGACATACAAACTCAGAGGTTGTATATCGATGGACATCAGTCGCATGGAATGAATTGCCTGTGTGGCACGTGTAAGTGGCAATTGATTAAGGCTTCTGTTGAAAAGCAAAGTCTTGTGGTTGATGATCAAAGCACGGCCTGTGTGGCATAGCTTTGTGTATAACGTGAATTCGCGAGCCTCACACCTCGGTATGAGTCAAAAACGGGATACGGACCCAAGGAGTGCACGACGTTTCTTTCTAGCTATGGTGGTGTCAGTGACCTACCAGCCCTGACATTTATATACTTTTCACCTGTGTGGTTGTTGGATACGAGGCGCCTCGGATATAGGTCTGTAAGGACCGGGAAACGTGTGTTCAGGAATTGCCAATCCTCAAAAGTAAGAGAGGACCGACCTTGGAGGATCCAGGGATTGCTGTGTGCGGTCCCGAGGCATTTGCTAGAGTGTCTCGAACGCGGAGAGGAGCTTGCCCCTTGCCTCGGCTCATGACGGAAATCCAATTTCCAATACGTGATAGTGCGGTTTTATTTGTAGAACCTAGTATGGCGACATAGTGGTATGGGTCATTCATGCCGCCTATGATTGATATTTATGATTGAAATTGTTTTGACACTATACACCTATATTGGTATCAAATAATGTGTTTTAAACGTATCAAGCATGCTTTGGTTGTTATAAGGTAAAAACCCTATCCTCTGGCTTGCGGTGCATTGTGTGATGGGACCTGGGTCTTATAACAGCTTCATTTTTCTTTATTTAGCATTGCGCTGTTTGTTTTATGCACTGGTATTCTTGGGAGGAAACCCGTTCCGTGTTATACGGCGTGGTCCCTTGATTTACCTAACTTTAAAGATAAAGATTTATAACTGTTTTAGTTCTCACACCAGTCACATGACTGACCTGGAGTTTATTGTTGTAACCTAAACTCTGGGTGCCCCTATTTTCCACACGGGCAGCTAGTAGTTTTGGTTTTGCAGATTTATATTCACAGGGTCCTGATTTACAGCTGGAATGATGTCCGGAAAGCTCTGTATCCGTATATCACCTTCAGTTGTGCTTTGTACTATTTTCCGCTGCTATGTAATTTATTGTAATCTCTGATATTTATCGAATGTAATTTATTCATTTATACTCTGTATATTCTTGCATCCGATGGAATTTTTGTAATAACAATGAAATGTTCTTCCGTCTGCATTCTATTTTGTCTTGTCCTCAATTCTATCCGTGCTTTCCTTCACGGGGAAGTTCGGGTCGTCTCAGAGTGGTATCAGAGCTTTGGTTTACAGAGCTCGAGAACAAGACACATTAGAACCATACGAAAGAATTCATCAGATATTGGATTAGTAATATCCAATTAGAATGACTCGTTAGAGATAGGATCAGTAGTATCCTAGAACGAGTGTGAAGAGTATATTTTTCAAATGAAAACAATTTTGTTTTGAAAATTTAAATCTCTTTATACGTATTGGAATATTTATTTATTTTGAATATGGACAATCGAGTATATATAGATTTCGCGTATACGCGTCATGAACGTATAGTCGAAGTTTTAATATACTGGATAGATATAGAATCACATTCTAGACACCCAGGGATAATTCTGATGATGTGGCCACATCATCAGTATTTATGTTCGTGTTTCGAAGGTGTGACTTCTATATATTTCCATTAGGCTGGTGTGAGAACCAAAACTTATATAACTAGAATACATTGTTCTGAATTGGCATCAAAAACATGATTTTTTGTATATATGTATCAAAATTATGAATTTGAAACTCTAATCCACTAATTGATTGATGTTTGTGTTGTTTGTTTATTTATTTGATAATTTTGAACCATTTAGCCTAATTGTATCAAATTTTGAACTATATTGAAAATTGGTCGCATATGCATGCATACATATACTTACATTTAACAGGTCATAGCAAGGAGGCTAGAGCAGAGAATAAAATTTGTTTGCTCGACAAATAGGTACATGTTTACTACATAATTTACTGTTTTGTTTGGGTGATGATGATTTTATGAGCCTATTGGCTAGCCGCTTGGCTAGCCGCTTGGCTTTTTCTTTTTCTTTTTGAGATCAGAAGGCTTGTATGGCAATTTCAGGATTTTCCCGTGCTCTCCGTACAAAGGAGGTTATGGCGAAATTTTTCGAAAATTTAGGGTGTTAGCCAAATTTTTGAAGAATTTGAAAATTCTCAGAAACTGAAAAGTTGGAGAATGCAAGCCAGATCGAACGCAGAGTTGATTAATCAAACCACTTTCGACTTTGTTCCTTTTCGGGGACGAAAAGTTTTAAGTGGGGGAGATTGTAACAACCCGAAATTCTGAGCCAGTTTAAAAATTTTATTTTGGCAAATTTAGTGAATTTTGAACATTTAAAATAGATTATTTTAAATAATGACGACAAGAAATTTATTTTGAATATAATTCGACGTATATATTATATGCGTCGTCGTTGGAATATAAATAATTATATATAATTATAAATAGAATTGAAAATGGCGCGGTAGTTCGATAATTCGATTTCAAACTTCAATTGAATGTACCGGGTGCAAAACAATCCGGATTTTAGTGAAACCAAAAATAATAGGATCTATTTGAGAATATCTTTCCAACGAATCCGAAAAATCGAGATTTCATAGCGGGAATCAAAAGATATGTCCAGTTGAAAATTCTGAATAGTCGCTATGGAAATCAGGCCCTTAAAAATGGGAATTTTGCAAACGACCTCGGATTTCGACGAAACCACTTTTGTTGGGTCCGTAATGTCAAATTATAGTTAGATTCCAAATTTCATAATTTTTCGAATCAATATGTGAGCGTGGCGAAGGAAAGCGCGTTTGACCAGTTTCAGTTGATTTTAATCGACTGAAAAATGGCCATTTTTCCAACGGTCTCAGAATTCGACGAAACTAGTTTTGTTAGGACCGTATCGTCCATACGAAGCTAGAAAATATTTTTCTGGAATTTTTCGAGTTAGTATGTGACCCCGGTAAATTGAAATGCGCGTTCAAATTCAATATATAGAGTATATGTTGATTTTAACAGAAACTGATCAAAACGATCGTATCAGCCTACGATACATATCCCATTGTGTTCGGAATGGGCGTAAAATGCTATAGACGACAGGCAGTGGGTCTCGTTTTGAGGTCGAAAATAAAAGTTGCTTTTTAGTGAAAATAAAATAATTAAAAAAATTAAAAAAATTAAAATCCCTCCTTCCTCCCCTTTATTTCATCTGCCCCCCCCCCCCCCCTCTCTTCTTCTTCATTTCGTAACAGAGAAAAAAAAACCTAAAACTAAAATCGCGCGCCTCCCCCCGGGTTCACCGCCGCCCTCCCCGAGACCACCGCGCCACCACCCAGAAGAGCCGTCGCCTCCCCTTCACCTGCAGCGCCGCCACCTTCTTCTCCTCCTCCTTCTTCCTCCACCTCGCCGCCCCCCCTACGCGCAACCCCCAGCCACCTCTGCCGCCGCCTCCCTTTCTTCTTCTTCCTCCCTCTCCTCTTCGTTCTCCTCTTCGCTCGCCCCTCCTCCTCTGTATGAACCGCAACACCCTCCCCCTCGAAACCAACGCCAGCCTTAGACACCCGAGGCCCGCCGCCGACCACCAGTGCCATCCCCGACCCCCACGCAACTCCCCGCCACCTCTGGCCAACTGTGGGTCCCCCTCCCCGTTAAAAACCCGATTTCGAATGTTTGTTTTGCAATCAACACCTCCTCGACACCAACAGCACCCGACGACTCTCCTCCGACACCTACATCTGTAAAGAAGTGAGTTTTATATTTATTTACATTTGTTTTACTTTAATTTCAGTTTTGAATGTGTGTAGAGTCGATAAAGATGTAATCTTTGTGAGGTTAAAGATATGATTTTTATATAATAGAAAGGATAAAGATAAGATTTTTATATTTTTAAAGTATTAAAAATATAATCTTTACTATATAGAAGTGGTAAAAATATGATTTTTGGTTATGTAGAGAATTAAAAATATCATCTTTGTATATGTAGCAAAATAAAAATCTGATTTTTATTATATATACGTTGAAATAAAGAGGTGATTTTTATAATGATGAATCTTTATATTTGGAAAGGAGAAATCTTTTTATATAGAATAGTGTGATAAAAATACAATTTTTATCTATATAATAGCAGTGTAAAAATAGAATTTTTATCTATATAATAGCGTTGTAAAAATGGAATTTTTATCTATATAGTAGCGAAGTAAAAATTCGATTTTTAAATATATGAAGTGATTATAAAAATATGATTTTTAAACTGAAAGTGAACAAATAAAAATGTGATTTTTATATATGTAGTGGCTACGGGCAACGAAAGCGACGAAAGGCGAGAATGACGATGGTTTCTCTAAAAGAAGAGTCAAGATGATTGGATAGCTATCGGTGAGAACTTCTCACTCAAAATCTCTTTTTCTAGTTATATATATATACTAGGATGCAGACGGTGTTTAGTAGCACCCGACACCCGTCATCCACAGACCATGGATGGCTTGCTTGTTAAATTGTTTGGTTGAGTAGTTGGTTAGTTTATTTGGTTGGAATTGAATTGTTTGGTGAAATGGAATGGATTTGATTGATGTGTGAATGGCGTGGGCCTTCACTAGACTGGGGATAAGGCTAGGCCTCGTCCCGTTTCTAGTATCGTGCCGTTATGCCGCCGAAATTTCCCAAAATATGTTAGAAAAATAAAAATATCATTTTTATTGTGTAAATGAACTGAATAGAAATTCATGTGTTGAAATAGAATATTTTATCGTTAAAAATATAATTTTTAACGTGGAAGTGAATAAAATAAAATATTCATTTACAAACCGGATGGTTTGTTTATGTACACCTATTTGAAGGACATTGATTGGGACGATAAATTTTACACATCGCCCAACTGCACAAATAAAATCTGTGTTTGATTGTTTGAAACCCCACACGGGTGTTGGGATGAAATTTGGAAGTTCACTCATCCCGATTGATTAAATATGTCGATCGATTGATTGACAGGCTGTTATAAGCGTAAGATATCTATATTTGATGCTTATACAGTGTAGTGCACTTTGGTTGATGGTTGTTTTTTTTTCAATGCTAATATATACATGTGTTGTATGGAATCCATATAATTAACATTATATGGTGATTGATTGGGGCTCACTCCAATCGGGAAAATAAGGAATATTATAATAGAAATTCATGTGTTGAATATAAAAATTGTCATGTGTTGACGATGTTCATGTGTTGAGTGAAATATTTTATACAATGAAATTTACATCTTTATCATATTTAAAATTAGAACTACTTTACGGTTGAAGTCTAATTGAAAATCAAACGATAGATACCATAGTTTTATAAAATATTTTACATAACAAAAATAGTGATGTTATGACAGTACTCATGTGTTGAGATTAGTCATGTGTTGGAAGAAATATAGATTCATGTGTTGAATAGAATAAATATTCATTTGTTGAATAGAATAACGGATTTATTGAAATATATGAAGCCGTGTTGATTAGAGTTGCGCTATTTTGATGTGAACGATATTTATATCGATTATATTCGTTTTTATAATGAATATAGAAAAGAAGTGATTTCAAAATATAACATTTTGAAAATATTAACATTTATATAGTAATGATATGAAATATCCAATCTTGATTTGAAATTGAATAGAGTTGAAATGGTTTTGAAAACGAAGTTAAAACGATTTATAAAATACGTTTTAAAAGAAAATCGACGAAATATATGTATAATATATATATATATATATATATATATATATATATATTATATAAAATGGCCTGAATAGAACGCGCCGCGCCGCGGCAGTTCGGGAATTTCGACCATTGACTTCGAATCGACATTACGGGAGATCCGACCGTCGAATTCTCCTAAAACCGGAACCGTTGGGTTCGTATCGAAAAGAGCTTTCCAATGAATATTAGAAATTTAAAATCTAACGGTTGGATTTGGAATTATGTCCAAATCAAATTTTGAAAAGGTCGTTGTAAGTGCAGTTCGATGGCCATTGGTGGAAATCGACTGTACGGGCCTTGATAAAATTATTAAAAATAATCAATGTTCCCAATTCGTGGATTGGACTGGAGTTGAATCGAAATTATCTTCAGGATATTTCGATGTTGGATTTCGGGACTACACAAATATTGTTATGGGGATTTGAAAGATATATTTTATATCGTTATTTCCAATACGATATTTGTTGGTTTCATAATTTGGTATTGAATATAAGCCGATATATTTTCTATTCAGAGCCTTGTATTTAATATCAAATGTGATTTGGGTTTATCGTGAATCGTGTTTTAGATGACATTGGTTCTTTAACCCAGTTAAAGACAGGATATTGATTTTTGAAAGAGATTAAAGCTAAGTGGAGTTTTAATGAATCTTTAATTAGATTGAAAAGTGAATTGATAATTTAAATTATCAAATCTGAAAGGTGATCGAGAACGGAGTACCACCAGTTTTGCTCTAAAGCGATAGTTAAATCTTCAATTAGATTTGAATGTGAAATGGTAATTAATTTTACCGATAACACAGAGGTGTTAGATATGGAGTATTACCAGTTTTGCTCCATGGGATATATAGGTTGGGATTGGGAAATAAAATAAATAATTACTTCGGTGTGGTTCGCTAATCCCGACTAGTTTGAAATGATATCCAAAGGAGGATTAAGGAATAAATTTAGAAGAATTTATCTTGGATAAAATTAATGGGAACCTTTCCCTAAGAATGTGATTTTGTGAATAAAAGAATATTCTGAATTGGAATGAGGTGTTTGTTGTGTTTGTGTAACATTTGTTTATTATATACGTGGGTTATTCAGAAAGGCCGGGTTTATACCCATTCTGAATAACCGATTCGACGAGATGTCGAAGATGAAGACGGTGGTTGAAGACCGGAAGTCTTCACATCGTTTAGGTGATTACTGATGATCTTGATTGGGATGTACACCTAGGATGAGGGAAACAGTTGGTGATCGTCCAGACGTACTTGAAGATTGATGGATATGCGAGGAAAGTGCCTCCGGTTTCGTTCAGACCCAGAACGAACTTGTAAATGGATTGTGTGTCTGACATTGGATTTTATTTTGTGTTGATTGATCTCTATTAAATATACATCTGTTTGGCGGTGGAGAATTTATTCTCTTTCTTAACGCCCATCTATGAGACATACGAACTCAGAGGTTGTATATCGATGGACATCAGTCGCATGGAATGAATTGCCTGTGTGGCACGCGTAAGTGGCAATTGATCAAGGCTTCTGTTGAAAAGCAAAGTCTTGTGGTTGATGATCAAAGCACGGCCTGTGTGGCATAGCTTTGTGTATAACGTGAATTCGCGAGCCTCACACCTCGGTATGAGTCAAAAACGGGATACGGACCCAAGGAGTGCACGACATTTCTTTCTAGCTATGGTGGTGTCAGTGACCTACCAGCCCTGACATTTATATACTTTTCACCTGTGTGGTTGTTGGATACGAGGCGCCTCGGATATAGGTCTGTAAGGACCGGGAAACGTGTGTTCAGGAATTGCCAATCCTCAAAAGTAAGAGAGGACCGGCCTTGGAGGATCCAGGGATTCCTGTGTGCGGTCCCGAGGTATTTGCTAGAGTGTCTCGAATGCGGAGAGGAGCATGCCCCTTGCCTCGGCTCATGACGGAAATCCAATTTCCAATACGTGATAGTGCGGTTTTATTTGTAGAACCTAGTATGGCGACATAGTGGTATGGGTCATTCATGCCGCCTATGATTGATATTTATGATTGAAATTGTTTTGACACTATACACCTATATTGGTATCAAATAATGTGTTTTAAACGTATCAAGCATGCTTTGGCTGTTATAAGGTAAAAACCCTATCCTCCGGCTTGCGTTGCATTGTGTGATGGGACCTGGGTCTTATAACAGCTTCATTTTTCTTTATTTAGCATTGCGCTGTTTGTTTTATGCACTGGTATTCTTGGGAGGAAACCCGTTCCGTGTTATACGGCGTGGTCCCTTGATTTACCTAACTTTAAAGATAAAGATTTATAACTGTTTTAGTTCTCACACCAGTCACATGACTGACCTGGAGTTTATTGTTGTAGCCTAAACTCTGGGTGCCCCTATTTTCCATATGGGCAGCTAGTAGTTTTGGTTTTGCAGATTTATATTCACAGGGTCCTGATTTACAGCTGGAATGATGTCCGGAAAGCTCTGTATCCGTATATCACCTTCAGTTGTGCTTTGTACTATTTTCCGCTGCTATGTAATTTATTGTATCTCTGATATTTATCGAATGTAATTTATTCATTTATACTATGTATATTCTTGTATCTGATGGAATTGTTGTAATAACAATGAAATGTTCTTCCGTCTGCATTCTATTTTGTCTTGTCCTCAATTCTATCCGTGCTTTCCTTCACGGGGGAGTTACGGGTTCTTACAGGCACCTTAGTGGTGTCGTGGATTCGGTCGACCGAGATGAGCTTAGTGCTCAGGGATATATAGAGTAAGCGGTGTTTTCCCTCGCAGGGACGTAAGCCGCGGTGGTATTCTGGTCCCAAATGTGCGGATGTGCAGACGGTGTTTTCATTTATGGGGACGTAAGCCATGGGGAATTGCATTACGCGATCGATCTTTCGAATTAGGAGCCACCATGAAGGAAATCCAATTTCCGATACGTGTATTTCGGTTTTATTTGTAGAGCCTAGTATGGCGACATAGTGGGATGGGGCGCTTATGCCGTCTATGATTTATACTTATGATTTGAAGATATTTTATACAATATGCACTTATAATAGTATCAAATGATTTGTTTGAAACGTATCAAGCATTCTTGGCTATTATAAGTTAAAAACCCTATCCTCCGGCTTGCGTTGCATTGTGTGATGGGACCTGGGTCTTATAATAGCTTCATTTTTCTTTATTTAGCATTGCGTTGTTGTTTTATGCACTGGTGTTCTTGGGAGGAAACCCGTTCCGTGTTATACGGCGTGGTCCCTTGATTTTCCTTACTTTGAAAATAAAGATAAATAACTGTTTTAGTTCTCACACCAGTCACATGACTGACCTGGAGTTTATTGTTTTAACCTAAACTCTGGGTGCCCTTATTTTCGACACAGGCAGCTAGTAGTTTTGGTTTTGCAGATTTATATTCATAGGATCCTGGTTTACAGCTGGAATGATATCCGGAAAGCTTTGTATCCGTATATCTCTTCTAGTTATGTATTGTATTATTTTCCGCTGCTATGTATTTAAATGTAATTTAAATCTCTGATATTTCTATGTAATATCACATTTATACTCTGTATATTCTTGTATCTGATGGAATTGTTGTAATAACAATGAAATGTTCTTTCGTCTGCGTTCTGTTGTGGCTTGTTCTCGAACTATCCGCACTTTCCTCACTGGGGAAGTTATGGGTTTTCACATGGAGGAACAAAGAAAAAAGTAAAAAAGTCAAGAACCTTAAAAAAAAAAACCTTTGGACTGAACTTCTATACCTTTATGTTAGAGGATGATCCATTGACATACGAACAAGATATGTCTTCGAGTGATGCCCCTCATTGGAAGAGGCGATTAACAATAAGATTGAATCCATTATTAATCCATTATATCCAATCATACATGGGAATTGGTTGATTTACCTCAATGGTGTAAGACCTCGACTAATAAATGAAAGAAAAAAAATGAAACCTAATTGTTCAACAGACGAGTACCAAATGGCAAATGCCGATGAACAAAATTTATGGACCATTCATCTACTTCAAAGGTGGAAGGCAATGGAAAGGTTGTCTTAAAACTGAATTCTAGAAAGGAACTAATGATTTCGGGGTCATCACTGAGCAACTACGGTTTCAAATTAATCTTTAAAGCCGATAAATTTGTATTTTCCAAGAATGGAGTGTATGTTGGAAGAGTATATGCGTGTGATGCTTGTATAAAGCAAATGTGACCATGATTGTACCACGCACTGTTATAAATAAAAGTGAATCTTTTGCTTATATTGTTGAATCTTCTAACAAATGGCATTCTAGATTAGAGCATGTAAACTTTGATACATTGCGAAAATTGATTAATCTAGAATTTATACCAAAATGCAATATAAATTCCAACTATAAATGTCAAGTTTATGAAGAAACAAAATTAACAAGTACGTCATTTCATCATGTTAAATGAGGGACCGAACCTCTAGACTTAACACATGCTAATGCATGCAATTTGAAAACGTGTCAAACTAGAGGTGGAAAAATGTATTTTATTACATTCATTTACGAATGTACTATTTACTATCATGTATATCTACTTAGAAACAAGGATAATGTCAATAAGAATGCTTATTGCAAATGCATACATACATGACTTAGAAATACATCAGATGGATGTTTAAACTGCACCTTTGAATGGTGAATTAGAGGAAGAAATCTGTTTGAAACAACCTGAAGGATTTCTGAGCTCATAAAATGAGAACAAAGTTTGCAAATTGGTAAAAAAAACACTTCATGATCTTAAGCAATCTCCAAAACAATGGCAAGAGAAGTTTGATAAAATTATGTTATCAAATGGATTCACGGTAAATGAATCAGACAAATGTGTGTACAAAAAGCACACATATTGGATATGTCGTTGTTTGTCTCTAGGTTGATGACATGTTGCTCCTAGGCAATACCAAGGCCATAATAACATCTAAAAAGGATATGTTATCCCTAGATTGGATATGAAAGACCTAGGACTGGCTGATGTGATATTGGGTGTAAAAATTCTAAGAACACTACAGGAAATGCATTATCCCAATCGCATTAAATCACCAAAATACTTGAAAAATTCAAGCAATATAATATAACTATTGAAAAATCACCAGTAGATATGAACCAAAATTGGGTAAAGAACACCGGTGATGGTATCTACAAGTTAGAATACTCTCGTATTCTAGGAAGTATCATACATGTTATGAACTTTACTAGGCCTGATATCGATATGTCGTAAGCAAACTAAGTAGATTTACCAGCAATCCTGGTAAACCTCATTGGAAAGCGATAGTCAAAGCTCTAGGATATCTGAAGTATACGCAGAGCTATGGTCTATACTATACAAAATATCCTTCAATTGTGGAAGGATACAGTGATGGAAATTGGATCACTGGATTACATGATACAAAGTCTACAAGTGGATATGTGTTCACATTAGGAAATGGAGCAATTTTATGGAAATCATCCAAACAGACTTGTATCACTATATCTACGATGGAATTGGAGTTAATTTCACTAGATGCAATTGCATAATAAGCGGAATGGATTTGAATCTTCTTAGAAGACATTCCTAATTGGAGCAAACGTATATCTCATATATGTATACGTTGTGATAGTCAATAGTACACTATCAAATGGTAAATCTAGGCATAATCGTCGTAGACATAAAAAGATAAGACAACTTCTCTCTAACGAAGGTTGTCATAATAGATTACATTCGATCTAATGATAATTTAGCGGATCCACTTACAAAAGGCTTGCCAATAGAGAAAGTTCAAACTTGTCGATGGGAATGGGGCTAAGTCCTATAGACTAAATGTTTTTCTAAAATGGAAACCCCACCTAGTTGACTGAGGAACCCAAGATCTAGGTTCAAAGGGATGACGAACTTTAAGAGAAACTTGATGGCACTGTTATACACAAACCATTCCTATGATTAGTCAGTGCATTATATGTTGAATTAGGATAAGTATTTGTACTTTTAATGGTGTCTATATTTGAGGAATTAGAGAATACTCTTTGCAGAATCGCCTACGTAAGTGTGAAGGCGCCGCTTCAAAGAGAATTACGAGGCCAAATTCTCTAAGAACTTATGAGATCAGGAAGGTGTTCAAGGCAAAAAACGAACACATACAGAGAACAAAGGGTTATAAGAAACATTTGTCGTGTGTAATCTATTTTAGAATTACACAAAAGGCTTACAGTTCAAGGACAGTCTATGTCTACTGATTCACCTGTAATTCAAATAGGTAATCACTAGGAAAGTTCAAGGCCCATGTGCTACTTTAACCGATGCGATAAATGGTTCGTGAAAATTAGATCGACTATTCATTCATGTGGGGGATTGTTGGAAATGAATGAGCAAAGAAAGAGGGAATTGGGAAGAAGAAACGATAGTAATATTTAAGTCCCACATCATGGAAATATTAACACAATCTTTCCTGATATATTAGAACGCAATAGGCTTATGTAAAATAGAAAGGAGAGGGATTATATGAGGATGTGGGCTTGGCGATGAAATAATATTACATTAAAAAATGTCAAAGATAGGGCCTTAGGCCTTGGAGCTCTTGGGGTCACTGATTGAATATGGCCAACGGTTGCTAATGCACTGACATGAAAATATTTTTTCTCAGAATTTGAAAGGTGTGTCCATTTAGTCCAGAATTCGAAAGAAATGTCTGTTAGCTGAATAAGTACAACCATTTGAATAACCGGGTAGTTAAAGGGACGCAAGCTTTCCAATTTTGACAGTTGCTAATGAAGTCGAACAGACACTCCTTTCCTATAAATACACTCCCCAAACCAAGTTTTTTTGTCGCATTGTTTCTTCCTCTTCTTAAAAGTAATTCTCTAATCTAGTTTTTGTAATCTTCTTCAGTTCGTCAGAACTCCATTTCTGGCACTATGCTGCGGAGTTGGTCCATTTTATCCTGGGAAATAAATTGCAACCTTGTTAGCTAGTGCATACAACGGCAATAATATTTCAAGGAAACTGAATATTTTCTGCACTTAGACATTACTGGAAAAAGAATACTTTTCTGTATTCTTTAATCCATTGCACAATCGATTACGCTTTCGGTGATTATTGTTAACACAGTTTGACGCGATAATTGTAGCATAATTATTGACCAACATTGATTGTTGTTACTGTTTAATTTTCAATACAATCATGTATTGACAAAAGATATAACTTTGTAATACAATCGTGTATTTACAAAAGTTCTAACAATCCTGAAATAATATTTTTCTTGTTTGAACGTATGCTAATTTGGAAGATTGTAATCATATCTTCTCTTCATAAAATTGCTATAGACCCCCAGGTATTCTTTGCTTGTGATTCTTTTGTTTTCATATATTTGTTTCTCTATTAAATCAACCTGAGTTTCATGTTCAGATCTAAAACATTGTATTTCCAACAAGTTGTGTCAGTGGTTAATTCTACTGAGAAATCTTTTTTTTATTTAAGGCGTGAATTATTGAAACATTTGAATCCTAAGATACGTTGAATTTGTTTGGATCTGTACTGATATTCTTAAAATTCTTTTTTTTTTCCTTCGAATCAATGATTGCAAACATCTTCAAGTATCAAATGATTCATTTATATTCAAACACTTCATCGTTCAAAGGTCGCACATATACATTATCAGACTTTTCTTCTTCTGAAATTCGTAACTTGTGTGAATTAGATATGAAATTCTTAAGTTGCTAGCTGACATCTGACTCTTCATATTCAAAATGATTTATGCTTTTAAGGTCTATTTAATAAATCATTTTGGCTTGTAACGCATGACATGTTTAGCATATTCAAATCGTAGTGTGAATGTTATGAATTATATTATGAAATTGCTTTTTTGGCTTTCTTTCCATGGTTTGATTTTTCAATATTTCCATGTAGCTTGCAAATTTTTTTTTGGTAATGTTTAGCATTTGATGTGTTTAAACAATACAAATGGGATGTTGAGAATCAACTCAACAAGAAAATGTAAAGCAAAATGGAAAGAGGAAAGCAAAAAAAGTCCCATATTATGAAATATGAGTACCCACCTCTCTATATGCTTATATAAATAAAGGAGAAGGGGACTTGTAAATAGGTGTGGCTATGAAACGACCTGAAACTCCCCGTAAAGGAAAGCCCGGATTGCTTTGAGAACAACGCACGTTGGAACACAAACAGAAGAACATTTCATTGCTTATTACAACAATTTACATCAAAGTACAAGAATATACAGAGTATGAACAAATAACATACATTTGTTAAATATTAGAGATTTACAAATTACAATGCAGCGGAAAACAATACAAAACACAACTGAAAGAGATACACATATACAAAGCTTTCCGAATATCATTCCAGCTGTAAACCAAGATCCGATGAATATAAATCTGCAAAACCAAAACTACTAGCTACCCATGTGGAAAATAGGGGCACCCAGAGTTTAGGTTAAAATAATAAACTCCAAGTCAGTCATGTGACTGGTGTGAGAACTAAAACAATTATTATCTTGGTTTTAAAGTATGGTAAGTCAAGGGACTATGCCGTATAACACGGAATGAGTTTCCTTCTAAGAACATCAGTGCATAAAAACAACAGCGCAATGCTAATAAAGAACAATGAAGATATTATAGGACTCAGGTCCCATCACACAATGCAACGTAAGCCCGAGGATAGAGTTTTACCTTATAATAGCCAAACATGTTTGGTACGTTTAAAACAAATCGTTTTGATACTATTATAGTGTAAGGTGTATGAAAACAACTTCAAATATAAATATATCAATCAAAGATGACATAGTGCCCCATCCCACTATGTCCCATACTAGGCTCTACAAATAAAACGGAAATGTCACATATTGGAAGTTGGATTTCCGTCTGTGAACCAAGGCAAGAGATCATCCTTACCGCTTTGAGACGCTCTAGCCCGCCCCTCAGGATCAGAGCTCGAGTGACCCTTGGATCGTCAGGGTCGGTCCACACGATGTGGATTAAAAAGTCTGAACACTACGTTTCCCCGCCCTATAGGGCGTCAATCTGGTCTGTATAAAGACCATACCATCCATCGGCCCCGCAGTGTCGATATATCCGAGGCGCCTCGCATCCATCATCCACATAAGTAAAACATCAGGGCGTGCAAAAACCAGACACCACTCCTAGCTAGAAGGAAACACATGTCCTCCCTGAGGTCCTCTCCGGTTTCTGGTTCACTCCAAGGTCTGAGGCTCGTGAATTAACGCTATGCAAAACTATGCTATATTAAAGCCGTGCTTTGATCATCAACCACAAGACTCTGCTTTTCAACAGAAGCCTTGATAATTTGCATCTTAGCATGTCACACAGGCAATTCACGCTATGCAACTGATGTCTATCAATCACACAGAATGAAATCCGATGTCACACACACATCCATTTACAAGTTCGTTCTGGGTCTGAACGAAAATGGAGGCACCTTATTCCTCGTCCCGTATGTCTAATACAGGAGAGAGGCCCTCGTATGTCCGTCGATCTTAAAGTACGTCAGGACAACCACCACTTATTACCTTGTCTTGGGCGTACAGCCCAATCAATACATCAGTAATCATTCAAATGATGTGAAGATCTCCGGTCTTCAACCACCGTCTTCATCGTCGACTTATCGCCAATTCAGTTATTCAGAATGGGATAATCCCGGTCTTTTTGAATAACTTGCGTATATAATAAACAAGTGCTATAAAAACAAAACATACGCCTCATTCCAATTTTGAATATTCTTTAATTTAAATATTCATATCCTTTGGGAAAGGTTCCCATTAATTTTATCAAAGATAGATTCTTTAAATTTATTCTTTAATCCTCTTTGGATATCAATTCAAAGCAAATTATGGTTTATCCAAACTAGTCGGGATTAGCGAACCTTACCAAAGTAATCATTTGTTTAATTTCCCAATCCTAACTTATTCATCCAATGAAGCAAAAACTGGTAATACTTCATATCTAACACCACAGTGTTATCGGTAAATTAAATTACCATTTCATGTTCAAATCTAATTAAAGATTTAACTATCGCCTGGAGTAAAACTGGTGGTACTCCATTCTCGATCATTTCTTGAATTTGATAATTTTAGGTATCAAATTCACCTTTCAATCTAATTGAAGATTCATTAAAACTCTAACTCGGTTTTAATTTCCAAAAATCATTACTTAATGATTATTCAAAGTTAAGAAATTAATCTTATCTTTAACTGGGTTAAAAAACTAATGTCATTTAAAATACAACTCACAATAAACCCAAAATCACATTCCATTAACAATGGAATCTTCACAGAATACATATCAATATATATAATCGATATGAACTTCCATATCCAACCGATAATATAAATTGAATAACGGCAAAGCCTTTTAAATTCCATATATATTATCAGTCTTCCTCCACAGAAACTCACTTCGATTATTACCAAATAGAATTCCATTCAATTCCAATTTAATATGTTAAATTGGAAAACTTTACTTTGGAAAATCTCCACTAAATCTTTAATAAAAAGATTTATAAGTTCCAAATCTCATTTCACTGTAAAAAGGGATAAAGAACAAATGTCGTTAAAACAGAGTTCACAATAAACCCAATTCACATTCCATTTCAAATCCAATTAAATGTTAATTAATTGGTAATTCTTCTCTACATCTTAATTAAAAGATTTATTCTTTTCACACGGGGTTTAAGAATAGTGTTACTGAAGACCCCATCCCATCAGCCTCTAACTGTAAATTTGTAAGAGAACAATTCCCTAAGTATTAATCCCGAAGGCCGAAACCAACATCAGATCAATACCCAGGAAACCATTCAACTTAGCTAATCTCCAGTTAGTTTCTAATTTTCTTAACTCCGTCGGGTTTAAGAACATTATTATTAAAGATACCATTCACGACAAACCCAAAATCTCATTCCATTGTTAATCGAGTTAAAGAACAAGTGTTATTTAAAACACTGTTCATGATAAACCCAAAAACCAATTTCAATTTACTTCCAATTAAATGTTAATTAATTGGTAAACTTCATTAAATCTTAATAAAAAGATTTATATCTTTTCTCAACTGGGTTTAAGAACAGCGTTAGTCAAGATACCGTTCACGACAAAGCCAAAATCCCATTTGATATTAAATATAAAGCTCTGAATAGAAAATATATCGGCTTATATTCAATATCAAATTCTGAAATCAACAAATATCGTATTGGAATAAAGATATATATATCTTCCAAATTCCTCCACAATGTCCATATAATCATGGAATCCAATATCGAAATATTCCAAAGATAATTTCGATTCAAATCCATTCCAATTCATATATTGGAATTCTGGTTATTTTTAAAACCATTTCAAATCCAATTTATTTATTTAAAAATAATTGGGTTACAATTCTAGTTAATAACTAGTTTATTTCGATAAAAATATATTTTTATCTTTTCAAATATGGAATTTTTCATCCCAATTCTTTCCAAATCATTTATTATGATTTTACACAAAATATTTCTATTTTTAATAATTTTATCAAGGCTCATACAGTCGATTTCTTTAAACGGCCATCGAACTGCACTTACAACGACCTTTTCCAAATTTGATTTGGACATAATTCCAAATCCTACCATTAGATTTCTAATTCCTTGTATTAGTTAGAAAGCTCTTTTCGATACGAACCCAACGGTTCCAGATTCAGGAGAATCTGACGGTCGGATCTCCCGTAATGGCCATTCGAAGTCAATGGTCAAAACTCGTGAACTACCGCGGCGCGGTGCGTTCTATTCAGGCCATTGTATTATATATATATATATATATAATATATATATATATATATATATATATTTTGTCGATTTCCATGTAAATCATATTTTATAAATCGTTTTAAATTCATTTTCAAAACGATTTCAACTTCATATTCAATTTCAAATCAAAATTGAATATTTCATATCATTAATATATAAATGATATTATTTTCAAACTTCAGAATTTGAAATCACTTCTTTTTCGATATTCATTATAAAAATGATTAAAATCGATATAAATATCATTTATGGAAAAATGGTGTTAATCTAATCAACACGACTTTATACATTTAAATATATTCATGTCCATCCCAAATCGGACATCAAAATCAGATTTTGATATTTTACTGAATATTATTTTAAAATATTCATTATTTTAAAATATTCGTTAGTTTAAAATATTCATTCTTTTTGAACTGGAATCAGACACAATCAATTACCATATAATGTTGATTATATGGATTTCATACAATACATGTATAAAATAACAATGATACACAATCAACCATCATCCATAGTGCATTCTACACTGCATAAGCATTAAATACAAATATTTAACGCTTACAACAACCTGTCAACCAATCGATTGACATACAACTAATTATTGGGACAAGTGTATGTCGTATATCATCCCAATACCCATGTGGGGTTTCCAAACAACAAACATTGATTATTGTTTGTGCAGTTGGGCGATGTGTAAAATATATTGCCCCAATCAATGTCAGTTAAATGGGTGTACGTAAGCAAATCATCTGATTTGTAAATGAATATTTATTCTCATTCATATACATGTTAAAAATTATATTTTTTACGATAAAATATTTTATTCAATGCATGAATATTTTATACAGTCCATTAATACAATAAAAATGATATTTTTATTCTTCAAATATTTTATTCAACATACGAATATTTTATACAGTCCATTTCACATCACAATCAATTTTCACACAGAATACAATCAACAAGTCATCCATGGTCTGTGAATGAGGGGGAGCAGTTCATATATGCAGTTATATAATAAATAACTGTACAAGAAGTTATTTTAGTGAGAAGTTCTCACATTGGGATCCACTCCGTCAGTTTTAATTCTGAATTTTTGTTCTGATTGGATTTGAATTTTCCCGAAAATTCAATGTGCTCCAAATTGGACCTGGTCAGTCTTGTTCTGAAGTTATCGTCCCCACGATCGCAACAGATCCAGCTTTGCGCGATTTGGACCTCGTATGAAGGAGTTACGCTAGTTAATACATTGAAATGATTAATCGAGTAATTAATTAAATTATTAACTAAATTACAATGCTTAGGAAATTAAGCTAAAGTTTCCTTCTTTATCTTCAACGCGATTTACTCTACGTCCTCGTTCAAAACTAGGGCTCTTCGGTTCTCGTGCCAGACTTCACCGGAGGAGGATCGGATGGCTTCACGTGGAAGGGCTATGCGAGGCACACCCTAGGCCAGCGGCGCGATGAATTGTACGCCTCAAGCGACGGGAAATCCCCAGCGACGGCAAGTTCTTTGAGCTCTGAATTGCACTCCAATGTTGATGAAAACTGATCATTTTAATGTGGATTTGAAGCTCTTGGTTTGCTCTTTCATTTGATTCCGGATGTTTGATTTATTGCTGAGCGGATTGGAAGACTTTCAAGCTCAAAAATCTGAGCTTTTTCCACCTTCTATTCAATAACGACGGCTGAGAGAGAGATAGTTGACTAGGGTTTGACTATGGCCCTTTATAGAAAATTAAATTATTATTTTAACAAATTTTAATGTCAAAATCGCAAACGAACTCCGAATCAAACCCAATGACTGTCGCCCCTAGCTAAACACCCCCATTCTGGACACAATGGAATATGTATCATAAGACGATTCGACTGTTTTGATCAGTTTTTTCTTTAATTTAAAATATAAATCCATTTAATTGCTGTTGAACGTGCATTTTAAAGTACCAGGGCCACATACGGACCCCAAAAATTACAGAAAAATTATTTCTAGCTTTGCATTGACGATACAGTCCTAACAAAACTAATTTTGTTGAATTTGAAGACCGTTTGAAAAACGACAATTTCTGGTTGATCCAAATTGACTGAAACTATCAAAATGCGTTTTCTTTTGCCGCGCTCACATACTGATTCCATAAATTATGAAAATTGGAATCCAGCAATAATTTGACATCCTGGATCCAAGAGAAGTGGTTTCATCGAAAACGGAGGTCGTTTGCAAAATGGCCATTTTTAAGGGCTATATTTCCATAGCGATTATTTTGAATTTTCAATTGGGCATAACTTTTTATTCGCACTATGAAATTTTGATTTTTCAAATTCGTTGGGAAGATATTTTCGAACAAATTCAAACATTTTTGGTTTCACCAAAATCCGGTTTATTTTGAATCCTATACATTCATTTGGAATTTGAAGTCGAATTTTCAAACTTCCACGCCATTTCCAATTCCTTTTATAAATAAAATAAATATTTATATTCTACCTTCGATTCAAATAAATATATATACATTCTAATTCTGTTCAAAATAAATTTCTCGTCGCTATTATTTAAAATAAATCATTTTAAATATCCAAAATTCATTAAGATTACCAAAATAAAAAATTTAAATTGGTTCTAATTTTCCGGGTTGTTACAATCTCCCCCCATTAAAATCTTTTCGTCCTCGAAAAGGAACGGAGCTGAAAGTTGTTTAACTAACCAACTCAACTTTCAGTTCGGCTTTCATTCTTCAACTTTTCCGTTTCTAAGAATTTTCAAATTTCTCAAAAATTTGGCTAACACCCTAAATTTTCGAAAAATTTCGCCATAACCTCGCTTGTATGGGGAGCACTGGGAAAATCCCCAAACCGCCATATAGGCCCTCTCATCTCAAAAAGAAAAAGAAAAAGCCAACTGGCTATCCAATTGGCTCATAAAATCATCCAAACTCCATAAATTAGTAAACATGTACCTATTTGTCAGGCATACAATTTTATTCCTCTTCTCTAGCCTCCTTGCTATGACCTGCTCAATGTATATACATGTACATGTATGCAATTTCCATCAATCTCCTATTCAGTTCAATATTTGATACAATTGGGTTATATGTACTATTCTTTCACATAATGGTTTTATAAGATAACAAATAATCATACAACACAACCATCAATCAATTAGTGAATTAACGTTTC
The DNA here is from genome assembly GCA_030737875.1 of Allium sativum. Lineage (NCBI taxonomy): Eukaryota > Viridiplantae > Streptophyta > Magnoliopsida > Asparagales > Amaryllidaceae > Allium > Allium sativum. The sequence continues at coordinate 627,777,383 of CM060921.1, read as the reverse complement.
AAATTCATAATTTTGACATATATACAGAAAATCATGTTTTTGAAGCCAAATCACAACAATACCCCTATCTAGTTTTGGTTCTCACACCAGTCAATTGGATATATATATATATATATATATATATATATATATATATATATATATATATCCCACCTTTGAAACTCAGACACAAACGACTGATGCTGTACAGTCATCAATAATTTTATCTCTGGGCGACTAGAGTGTGATTCTATATCTATCTAGTATATTAAAACTTCGAATATACGTTCATGACGCATATATGCAAAATCTCATATATTCAGTTGTCCAAAATAAAATAAAATAATATACTCAAATACATATAATTAGATTAAATTTTCAAAACAAATTGGTTTTCACTTTTATTTTAAAATTTTCACTCTTCACACTCGTTTTAGGATACTACTGATCCTATCTCTAACGAGCCATTCTCATTGGATATTACTAATCCAATCTCTAATGAATTCTTTCGTTTGGTTCTAACGTGTCTTGTTCTCGAGCTCTGTAAACCAAAGCTCCGATACCAAAATGAAACGACCCAAACTTCCCTATAAAGGAAAGCCCGGATTGAGTTGAGAACACAACAAATCAGAACACATACAGAAGAACATTTCATTGCTTATTACAACAATTTACATCAGAGTATAAGAATATACAGAGTATGAACAAATAATATACATTTGATAAATATCAGAGGTATACAAATTAAAATGCAGCGGAAAATAATACAAAACATAACTGAAAGAGAAACACAGATACAGAGGTTTCCGAATATCATTCCAGCTATAAACTAGGATCTTATGAATATAAATCTGCAAAACCAAAACTATTAGCTGCCTGTGTGGAAAATAGGGGCACCTAGAGTTTAGGTTAAAACAATAAACTTCAGGTCAGCCATGTGATTGGTGTGAGAACTAAAATAGTAATTATCTTGGTTTTAATGTAAGGCAACTCAAGGGACCACGCCGTATAACACGGAACGGGTTTCCTCCTAAGAATACCAGTGCATAAAAACAACAGCGCAATGCTAAATAAAGAACAATGAAACTATTATAAGACTCAGGTCCCATCACACAATGCAACGCAAGCCGGAGGATAGAGTTTTACCTTATAATAGCCAAACATGCATGGTACATTTAAAACAAATCATTTTGATACTATTATAGTGTAAGATGCATGAAAACAACTTCAAATATAAATGTATCAATCATAGACGGCATAGTGCCCCATCCCACTGTGTCGCCATACAAGGCTATACATATAAAACGGAAATGTCACGTATTGGAAGTTAGATTTCCATCTGTAAACCAAGGCAAGGGATCGTCCTTACCGCTTTGAGACGCTCTAGCCCGCCCCTCAGGTTGAGAGCTCGAGTGACCCTTGGATCGTTAGGGCCGGTCCACTCGACGTGGATCAAAATGCCTGAACACTACGTTTCCACGCCCTATGGGGTGTCAATCTGGTCTGTATAAAGACCATACCATCCATCGGCCCTGTAGTGGCGATATATCTGAGGCGCCTCGCTATCCATCATCCACATAAGTAAAACATCTGGGTGTGCAAAACCCAAACACCACTCCTAGCTTGAAGGAAATGCATGTCCTCCCTGAGGTCCTCTCCCGTTTCTGGTTCACATTGGGGTGTGAGGCTCGTGAATTAATGCTACACAAAGCTATGCTATATTAAAGTCGTGCTTTGATCATCAACCACAAGACTCTGCTTTTCAGCAGAAGCCTTGGTCATTTGCATCTCAGCATGCCACACAAGCAATTCACGCTATGCAACCGATGTCTATCAATCACACAGAATGAAATCCGATGTCAGACACACATCCATTTACAAGTTCGTTCTGGGTCTAAACGAAACCGAAGGCACCTTATTCCTCGTCCCGTATGTACAATACAGGAGAGAGGCCCTCGCATATCCGTCGATCTCCAAGTACGTCTAGACGATCACCACTTATTACCTCGTCTTGGGTGTGCATCCCAATCAAGACATCAGTAATCATCCAAACGATGTGAAGACCTCCGGTCTTCAACCATCGTCTTCATCGTCGACTTATCACCAATTCAGTTATTCAGAATGGGATAAACCCAGTCTTTCTGAATAACTCACGTATATAATATACAAGTGCTATAAAAACACAACATACCCTCATTCCAATTCTGATTATTCTTTCATTTAAATATTCATATCCTTTGGGAAATGTTGCCATTAATTTTATCAAAGATAAATTCTTTAATTTTCCTTTGGATATCAATTCAAACCAAATTATAGTTTAATCCAAACTAGTCGGGATTAGCGAACCTCACCGAAGTAATCATTTGTTTAATTTTTTAATCCCAACCTATTAATCCCATGAAGCAAAACGGGTAATAGTTTATATCTAACACCACAGTGTTATCGGTAAATTAAATTACCATTTCACATTCAAATCTTATTAAACATTTAACTATCGCCGGGAGTAAAACTGGTGGTATTCCATTCTTGATCATTTCTTGAATTTGATAATTTTAGTTATCAAATTCACCTTTCAATCTAATTGAAGATTCTTTAAAACTCTAACTCGGTTTTAATTTCCAAAAATCATTACTTAATGATTATTCAAAGTTAAGAAATTAATCTTATCTTTAACCGGGTTAAAGAACTAATGTCATTTAAAATACAGCTCACGATAAACCCAAAATCACATTCCATTAACAATGGAATCTTCAAGTAATACAGATCAATATATATAATCAATATGAACTTCTATATCCAACTGATAATATAAATGGAATAACGGCAAAGCCTTTTAAATTCCATATATATTAACAGCCTTCCTCCATAGAAACTCACTTCGATGATTACCAAATCGAATTCCATTCAATTACAATTTAATATGCTAAATTGTAAAAATTTACTTTGGAAAATCTCCACTAAATCTTTACTAAAAATATTTATAAGTTCCAAATCTCATTTCACTATAAAAAGGGTTAAAGAACAAATGTCGTTAAAACACAGTTCACAATAAACCCAATTCACATTCCATTTCAAATCAAATTAAATGTTAATTAATTGGTAATTCTTCTCTACATCTTAATTAAAAGATTTATTCTTTTCACACGGGGTTTAAGAACAGTGTTACTGAAGACCACATCCCATCAGCCTCTAACCGTAAATTAGTAAAAGAACAATTCCCTAAGTATTAATCCATAAGGCCGAAAGCAACATCAGATCAATACCCAGGAATCCATTTAACTTAGCTAATCTCCAGTTAGTTTATAATTTTTTTGACTCCATTGGGCTTAAGAACAGTATTATTAAAGATACCATTCACGACAAACCCAAAATCTCATTCCATTGTTAATCGAGTTAAAGAACAAGTGTTATTCAAAATACCGCTCACGATAAACCCAAAAACCAATTTCAATTTACTTCCAATTAAATGTTAATTAATTGGTAAACTTAATTAAATCTTAATAAAAAGATTTATATCTTTTCTCAACTGGGTTTAAGAACAGTGTTAGTGAAGGTATCGTTCACGACAAACCCAAAATCCCTTTCGATATTAAATACAAAGCTCTAAATAGAAAATATATCAGCTTATATTCAATATCAAATTCTGAAATCAAAAAATATCGTATTGGAACAACGATATATATATATATATATATATATATATATATATATCTTCCAAATTCCTCCACAATGTCTGTATAATCACGTAATCCGATATCGAAATATTACGAAGATAATTTCAATTCAAATCAATTCCAATTCATATATTCGAAATTCTGGTTATTTTTAAAACCATTTCAAATCCAATTTATTTATTTAAAAATAATTAGGTTATAATTCTAGTTAATAACTAGTTCATTTCGATAAAAGTAAGTATATTTTTATCTTTTCAAATATGGAATTTTTCATCCCAATTCTTTCCGAATTTGATTTGGACATAATTCCAAATCCAACCATTAGATTTCTAATTTCTTGCATTCGTTAGAAAGCTCTTTTCAATTAAAACCCAACGGTTCCGGTTTCAGGAGAATCTAACAGTCGGATCTCCGGTAATGTCCATTCGAAGTCAATGGTCAAAATTCGCGAACTTCCACGGCGTGGCGCGTTCTATTCAGGTCATTATATTATATATATAATATATATAGTATATATTTTTTATATTTCCATTAAAACGTATTTTATAAATCATTTTAAATTCGTTTTCAAAACGATTTCAACTTCATATTCAATTTCAAATCAAAGTTGAATATTTCATATCATTAATATCTAAATGATAATATTTTCAAACTTCAGATCTTGAAATCTCTTCCTTTCCGATATTTATTATAAAAATGAATAAAATTGATATAAATATCGTTCACGTCAAAATAGCGTTAATCTAATCAACAAGGCTTTACATATATAAATATATTCATGTCCATCCCAAATCGGACATCAAAATCAGATTTTGCTCTTTTACTGAATATTATTTTAAAATATTTGTTATTTTAAAATATGCATTCTTTTTGAACTAGAATCAGACACAGTCAATTACCATATAATGTTGATTATATGGATTTCATACAATACATGTATAAAATAACAATGATACACAATCAACCATCATCCATAGTGCATTCCACACTGCATAAGCATTAAAATAAATATTTAACGCTTACAACAGCCGGTCAACCAATCGATCGACATACAACTAATTATTGGGACTAGTGTATGTCGTATATCATCCCAATACCCGTGTGGGGTCTTCAAACAGCAAAAACTGATTATTATTTGTGCAGTTGGGCGATGTGTAAAATATATCGTCCCAATCAATGTCAGTTAAATGGGTGTACATAAACAAATCGTCTGATTTGTAAATGAATATTTATTCTCGTTCATATACATGTTAAAAATTATATTTTTAACGATAAAATCTTTTATTCAACGCATGAATATTTTATACAGTCCATTTATACAATAAAATGATATTTTTATTCTTTAAATATTTTATCCAACATATGAATATTTTATACAGCCCATTTCACATCACAATCAATTTTCACATATAATACAATCAAACAAGTCGTCCATGGTCGGTGGACGACGGGAAGCAGTTCATATATGCAGTTATAAAATAAATAACTGTACAAGGAGTTATTATAGTGAGAAGTTCTCACATTGGGATCCACTCCATTAGTTTTAATTCTGAATTTCTTTTCTGATTGGATTTAAATTTTCCCGAAAATCCAATGAGCTCCAAATTGAACCTGGTCAGTCTTGTTGTGAAGCTCTCGTCACCACGATCGTAACGGATTTAGCTTCGCGCGATTTGGACCTCGTATAAAGGAGTTACGCTAGTTAATACATTGAAATGATTAATCGAGTAATTAATTAAATTATTAACTAAATTACAACGCTTAGGAAATTACGATGTCGTTTCCTTCTTTATCTTCAATGCGATTTACTCTACGTCCTCGTTCAAAACTATGGCTCCTCGATTCTCGAGCCAGACTTTACCGGAGGAGGATCGGATGGCTTCACGTGGAAGGGCTATGCGAGGCGCACCCTAGGCAAGCAGCGCGGCGAACTCGCATGCCTCAGGCGGCGGGAAATCCCTAGCGACGGCGAGCTCTTTGAGCTCTGAATTCGCGCTTCATTGTTGATGAAAACCAATCATTTATATATGGATTTGAAGCTCTCGGTTTTCTCTTTTGTTTGATTCCAGAATGTTGATTCATTGTTGAGCGGATTGGAAGATTTTTGAGCTCAAAAATCTGAGCTTTTTCCGCCTTCTATTCGAGAACAACGACTAAGAGAGAGATAGTTGACTAGGGTTTGACTATGGCCCTTTATAGAAAATTAAATTATTATTTTAATATATTTTAATGTCAAAATCGCAAACGAACTCCAAATCAAACCCAACAACGATCGCCCTTAGCTAAACACCCTCATTCCAGACACAATGGGATATGTATCGTAAGCCGATTCGACTGTTTTGATCGGTTTTTTCTTTAATTTAAAATATAAATCCATTTAATTGCATTTAAACGTACATTTCAATTTACCGGGGCCACATACGAACCCCAAAAATTACAGAAAAATTATTTCTGGCTTTGTATTGACGATACGGTCCTAACAAAACTAATTTCGTTGAATTTGAAGGTCGTTTGAAAAATGGCCATTTTCTAGTCGATCCAAATTGACTAAAATTGTTAAAAAATGTTTTCTTTTGCCACACTCACATATTGATTCCATAAATTATTAAAATTGGAATCTAGCAATAATTTGACATCCCGGATCCAACAAAATTGGTTTTGTCGAAAACGGAGGTCGTTTGCCTAATGGCCATTTTTAAGGGCTATATTTCCATAGCGATTATTCTAAATTTTCAATTGGGCATAACTTTTTGTTCCCACTATGAAATTTTTATTTTTCATATTCGTTGGAAAGATATTTTCAAACAGATCCAAACATTTTTGGTTTCATCAAAATCCAGTTTATTTTGAATCCTGTACATTCATTTGAAATTTGAAATCGAATTTTCAAACTATCGCGCCATTCCCGATTCCTTTTATAATTAAAATAAATATTTATATTCTAACTCCGATTCAAATAAATATATATACGTTCTAATTCTATTTGAAATAAATTTATCGTCGTTATTATTTAAAATAAATCATTTTAAATATCCAAAATTCATTAAGATTTTCAAAATAAAAATTTTAATTTGGTTCTGATTTTTCGGGTTGTTACAGGCTAAGCCAAGACACAATATTATATTGATGTCAAATAGGGCCTAGCTCCTTGGGATTCTTGGAGTCCATGACACAATATTTTATTGATGTCAAATTGGGGCCTACCAGATAACTTTTGTGGAGAAGCTATTCTTTCAGGAAATCATATTTTAAAAAAATTATCCCAAAAGAAAACTTCTAAGTCTCCTCATGAACTTTGGAAAAACAGACCACCATCCTACAAATACTTAAAAGTGTGGGGTTGTCCTGACAAAGTAAAGGTACCCAAACCAAAGAATTCAAAATTGGACCAAAATCAATTGATTGTGAATTCATTGGATATGCACTAAATAGTGTTATATGCCGATTTTTGGTAGACAAATCTGAAATTGATGATAGTCAAGAAAATACCATCAATGAGTCGAGAAATGCTAGATTTTTCGACCACATATTCCCCTTGAAATAAAGAGACCAAGGGAGGATGGCGTACCTTATTCTCTTGAGAATATTTAACAAAATAAAACTCAGCAAAGTAGTGTTGAGAAGCAAGTGGAGGAACCAGGAAAAAAGTAAAAAAGTAAAGGACCTTAAAAAAACCGTTGGACCAAACTTCAATACCTTTATGTTAGAAGATGATCCATTAACATACAAACAAGATTTGTCATCCAGCGATGGCCCTCATTGAAAGAGGCGATTAACAATAAGATTGAATCCATTACGTCCAATCATACGTGGGAATTGGTTGATTTACCTCATGGGTGTAAGACCTTAGGTAATGAATGAAAGAAAAAAAATGAAACTTGATGGTTCAACGGACAAGTACAAAACGGCAAATGCCGATGAACAAACTTTTATGGGCCGCTCATTTACTTCAGAAGTGGAAGGCAAAGGAAAGGTTGTGTTGAAACTGAATTCTGGAAAGGAACTAGTGATTTCAGGATGATCACTGAGCAATCATGGTTTCAAATTAATCTTTGAAGCTGACAAATTTGTACTTTCCAAAAATGGAGTGTATGTTGGAAGACTATATGCGTGTGACGTTTGTTTAAAGCAAATGTAACTACAATTGTACCACACACTGATATAAATAAAAGCGATTCTTTTGCTTATATTGTTGAATCTTTTAATAAATGGCATTCTAGATTAGAGCATGTAAAGTTTGATACATTACGAAAATGGACTAATCTAGAATTTTTACCAAAATGCAATACAAAATCCAACTATAAATGTCATGTTTATGCAGAAGCAAAATTGATAAGAACCTCGTTTCATCATGTTGAATGAGGGACCGAACCTCTAGACTTAACACATACTGATGTATGCGATTTGAAAATGTATCAAACTAGAGGTGGAAAATGTATTTTATTACATTCAATTAAGAACGTACTAGATATTGTCATGTATATCTCCTTAGAAACAAGGATAACATCAAAAAGAATGCTTATTGCAATTGCATCCATACATGACTTAGAAATACATCAAATGGATGTTAAAACTGCAGCATTGAATGGTGAATTAGAGGAAGGAATCTATATGGAACAACTTGAAGGATTTCTGAGCTTAGAAAATGAGAATAAAGTTTGCAAACTGGTAAAAAACACTTTATGGTCTTAAGCAAGCTCCAAAACAGTTGCATGAGAAGTTTGATAAAACTATGTTATCAAATGGATTCATGATAAAGTAATCAAACATATATGTGTACATAAAAAACACACATATTGGATATGTCATTGTTTGCCTCTACGTTGATGACATATTGCTCCTAGGCAATAACAAGGCCTTAATAACATCTACAAAGGATATGTTATCCCTAGATTGGATATAAAAGACCTAGGAACGGCTGATGTGATATTGGGTGTAAAAATTCTAAGAACACCACAGGGAATGCATTATCCCAATCGCATTACATCACCAAAATACTTGAAAAATTCAAGCAATATAATATAACTATTGCAAAATAACTAGTAGATATGAACTAAAATTGGATAAAGAACACTGGTGATGGTATATACTAGTTAGAATACCCTCGTATACTAGGAAGTATCAAACATCTTATGAACTATACTAGGCCTGATATCGCATATGCTGTAAGCAAACTAAGTAGATTTACTAGCAATCCCGGTAAACATCATTGGAAAGTGATAATCAAAGCTCTAGGATATCTAGTATACGTAGAGCTATGTTCTACACTATACAAAATGTCCTTCAATAGTGGATGGATACAGTAAGGGAAATTGGATCACTGGATAACATGATACAAAGTCTATAAGTAGATATGTGTTCACATCAGGAAATGGAGCAATTTTATGGAATTCATCCAAACAGACTAGTATAACTAGATCTACGATGGAATTGGAGTTAATTGCACTAGATAAGACTGCATAATAAGCAGAATGGATTAGAATATTCTTAGAAGACTTTCCTAATTGGAGCAAACATATGCCTCCAATATGTATACACTGTGATAGACAATAGTACACTATACAATGGTAAATCTTGGCATATTCGTCGTAGACATAAAAAGGTAAGACCACTTCTCTCTAACGGAGGTTATCACAATAGATTACATTCGGTCTAAAGATAACTTAGCGGAACCACTTACAAAAGGCTTGCCAAGAGAGAAAGTTCAAAACTTATCGATGGGAATGGGGCTAAGTCCTATAGACTAAATGTTTTTCTAAAATGGAAACCCTACCTAGTTGACTGGAGATCCCAAGATCTAGGTTCAAAGGGACAACGAAGTTTAAGAGAAACTTGATGGCACTGTCATACACAAACCATTCCTATGATAAGGTAGTGCATTATATGTTGAATTGGGATAAGTATTTGTACTTTTAATGATGAATTTATTTGAGGATTTAGAGAATACTCTTTACAAAATCACCTACGTAAGTGCGAAAGCTCCGCTTCAAAGAGAATTATGAGGCCAAGTTCTCTAAGCACTTATGAGACCAGGCAGGTGTTCAAGGCAAAAACGAACACCACAATTATTGTGTGTAATCTACTTTGGAATTACACAAAAGATTACAGTTCAAGGACAGTCTTTGTTTACTGATTCGGCTGTAATTCAAACAGGTAATCACTAGGAAAGTTCATGGCCTATGTGCTACTTTAATCGATGTGATAAATGGCTCATGAAACTAAGATCGACTGCCTTTCATGTGGGGGATAATTGGAAATGTATGAGCAAAGAAGGAGGGAATTGGGAAGAAGAAAAGATAGCAACATTTAAGTCCCATATCATGGAAATATTAACACAATCTCTCCTAATATATTAGAAGCCAATAAGCTTATGTAAAATAGAAAGGAGAGGGATTACATGAGGATGTGGGATTGGTCATGACATAATAATACATCAAAAAATGTCTAAGATAGGGCCTTGGGCCTTTTGGGGTCTCCTGATTGAATATGGCCGACGGTTGCCGGTTGGGTTAGTGCACTGACATGAGAATATTTTTTCTCAAAATTTTAAGGATGCGTCCATTCAGTCCAGAATTCGAAAGAAATGTCTGTTAGTTGAATAAGTACAACCTTTTGAATTCTCAACATATGCATATTAATAACCGGGTGGTTAAAGGGTCGCAACCTTTCCAGTTCTAACGGTTACTAATGCATGTGAACAGGCACTCCTCTGTGCCTATAAATACACTACCCAAAACAAGACAGAATTCAATTTTTTATGTCGTGTTGTTTCTTCTTCTTCTTAAGAGTAATTCTCCGATCCAAGATAATACATCTTCTCTCTAACGGAGGTTATCACAATAGATTACATTCGATCTAAAGATAAATTAGCGGATCCACTTACAAAAGGCTTGCCAAGAGAGAAAGTTAAATTTTATGATGGGAATGGGGCTAAGTCCTATAGACTAAATGTTTTTCGAAAATGGAAACCACACCTAGTTGATTGGTGCTCCCAAGATAAGGAACAACGAAGTTTAAGAGAAACTTGATGGCACTGTTATACACAAACCATTCCTATGATAAGTCAGTGCATTATATGTTGAATTACGATAAGTAATTATACTTTTAATAATGTCTGCATTTGAGGAATTAGAAAATACTCTTCATAAAATCATCTACGTATGGGCGAAGGCGTCGCTTCAAAGAGAATTATGAGGCCAAATTCTCTAAGCACTTATGAGACCAGGAAGGTGTTCAACGAAAAAACGAACACATACAGAGAATGAAGGGTTATAAGAAACTTTTGTCGTGTGTAATCTATTTTGGAATTACACAAAAAGCTTACAGTTCAAGGACACTCTATGTTTACTGATTCGCCAGTAATTCAATTAGATAATCACTAGGAAAGTTCAAGGCCAATTCGCTACTTTAATCGATGTGATATATGGTTCGTGAAAATAAGATCGACTACTCATTCATGTGGGGGATCTTTGGAAATGAATGAGAAAAGAAAGAGGGAATTGGGAAGAAGAAAAGATAGCAACATTTATGTCCCACATCATGGAAATGTTAACACAATCTTTCCTAATATATTAGAAGCAAGTAGGCTTATGTAAAATAGAAAGGAGAGGGATTATATGAGGATGTGGGCTTGGCCATGACGTAATAATACATTAAAAAATGTCAAAGATAGGGCCTTGGGGTTCTTGGGGTCTCTTGATTGAGTATGGCTGACGGTTGCTGATTGGGCTAGTGCACTAACATGAGAATATTTTTTCTTCGAATTTTAAAGGTGTGTCTGTTTAGTCCAGAATTCGGAAGGAATGTTTGTTAGATGAATAAGCACAGCCATTTGAATTCTCAACGTACGCATATTAATAACCAGGTGGTTAAAGGGTCGCAACCTTTCCAATTCTAAGGTTAATAATGCATGCGAACAGGCACTCCTCCTTGCCTATAAATACACTACCCAAAACCATACATAATTCACAATTTTATGTCGCATTGTTTCTTTTTCTTCTTAAAAATAATTCTCTAATCTAGTTTCTGTAATCTTCTTTAGTTCGTCAGAAATCCATTGGCTAGCACTACGCTGTAGAGTTGGTCCATTTTATCCTAGGAAACAAATTGCAACCACGTCAGCCCGTGCATACGAGGGAAATATTGTTTTAAGGAAATAGAATATTTTTTGGACTTGGACATTACTGGAAAAAGAATACTTTCTGTATTCTTTAATCGTTTGCACAATCGTTTACACTTTCTACGATTTTTGTAAACACAGTTTGACGCAACAATTATAGCATAATTATTTAGCAACATTGATTGTTGTTACTGTTTAATTTGCAATACAATCACGTATTTACAAAAGATATAACTTTTTAATACAATCGTGTATTTACAAATTTTTTAACAATCTTGGAACTGTATTTTTCTTGTCTGGACGTATGCTAATTTGGAAGATTGTAATCATGTCTTCTCTTCATAAAATTGCTATAGATTCGGGTATGCTTTGCTGTCGATTCATTTATTTTCGTGTATTTGTTTCTCAATTAAATCAACCTGAGTTTCATGTTGAGATCTAAAAACATTGTATTTCCAATAAGTGGTATCAGAGCAACTCACGCTAAATTCTATCAGACTTTATCAGACTTTTCATCTTTTGAAATTCGTAACTTATGTGAATTAAATATGAAATTCTTATGTTGCTAGCTGACATCTGACTCTTCATATTCAAAATGATTTATGCTTTAATGGTCTATTTAATAAATCATTTTGGTAACGCAGGACATGTTTAGTATATTCAAATCATAGTGTGAATGTTATGAATTATATTATGAAATTGCTTTTTTTTGCTTGCTTTCCATGGTTTGAGTTTCCAATATTTCCATGTAGCTTGCAAATTTTTTTTTGGGTAATGTTAGCATTTGATGTGTTTCAGCAATACAAAATGGAAGTTGAGAATCAACTCAACAAGAAAATGAAAAGCAAAATGAAAAAGGAAAGCAAACAAAAGTCCCACATTATGAAATATGAGTACCCACCTCTCTATACGCTTATATAAATAAAAGAGAAGGGGGCTTGCAAACAGGTGTGGCTAAGCCAAGACACAATATTATATTGATGTCAAACTAGGCCTAGTTCCTTGGGATTCTTGGAGTACATGACACAATATTTTATTGATGTCAAATTGGGGCTTGCCATATAACTTTTTGGGAGAAGCTATTCTTTCGGGAATTCATATTTTAAATAAAATATCCCGAAAGAAAACTTCTACGTCTCCTTATGAACTTTGGAAAAATAGACCACCATCCTTAAAATACTCTAAAGTGTAGGAGTGTCTTGCCAAAGTAGAGGTACCAAAAACAAAGAAGGTAAAAATTGGACCAAAAACAATTGATTTTGTATTCATTGGATATGAAAGAAATAGTGTTATATATCGATTTTTGGTACAAAAATCTGAAATTGATGATATTCAATAAAATGCCATCAATGAGTCGAGAAATGCTAGATTTTTTGACCATATATTCCCCTTGAAACAAAGAGACCAAGGGGGGATGGAGTTCCTTATTCTCTTGGGGATATTGAACAAAACAAAACTCAGCAAAGTAGTGCTAAGCAGCAAGTGGAGGAACCGAGAAAAAAGTAAAAAAGTCAAGGACCTTAAAAAAGAACTTTGTACCGAATTTCTATACCTTTATGTTAGAAGATGATACATTGACATACAAACAAGATGGGTCTTCCAGCGATGCCCCTCATTGAAAGAAGCAATTAACAATAAGATTGAATCCGTTATGTCCAATCATACATGGGAATTGGTTGGTTTACCTCAAGGGTGTAAGAACTTAGGTAATAAATGAAAAAAAAATGAAACCTAATGGTTCAATAGACAAGTCCAAAACAGCAAATGCCGATGAACAAACTTTTATGGCCATTCGTCTACTACAAAGGTGGAAGACAAAGGAAAGGTTGTGTTGAAACTAACTTCTGGAAAGGAACTAATGATTTCAGGATCATCACGGAGCAATCATGGTTTCAAATTAATCTTTGAAGCTGATAAATTTGTACTTTCCAAGTATGGAGTGTATGTTGGAAGAGTATATGCATGTGAAGGTTTGTTTAAAGTAAATGTAACCAATATTGTACCACGCACTGATATAAATAAAAGTGAATCTTTTGCTTATATTGTTGAATCTTCTAACATATGGCATAATAGATTAGAGCATATAAATTTTGATACATTGCGAAAATTAATTAATCTAGAATTTGTGCCAAAATGCAATATAGATTCCAACTATAAATGTCAAGTTTATGCCGAAGCAAAATTGAGAAGAACCTCGTTTCGTCATGTTGAATGAGGAACCGAACCTTTAGACTTAACCCATACTGATGTATGCGATTTAAAAATGTGTCAAACTAGAGGTGAAAAAATGTATTTTATTACATTCATTTACGAATGTACTAGATATTGTCATGTATATCTCCTTAGAAACAAGGATAACGTCAATAAGAATGCTTATTGCAATTGCATCCATACATGACTTAGAAATACATCAAATGTATGTTAAAACTACACCTTTTAATGGTGAATTAGAGGAAGAAATCTATATTAAAAAACTTGAAGGATTTCTGAGCATAGAAAATGAGAATAAAGTTTGCAAATAGGTAAAAAAAACACTTTATGGTCTTAAGGAAGCTCCAAAACAATGGCATGAGATGTTTGATAAAACTATGTTATCAAATGGATTCACGATAAATGAATCAGACAAATGTGGTTACATAAAACACACACATAATTGATATGTTATTGTTTGTGTCTATGTTGATGATATGTTTCTCCTAGGCAACAACAAGGCCATAATAACATCTACAAACGATATATTATCACTAGATTGGATATGAAAGAACTAGGACTAGCTGATGTGATATTGGGTGTAAAAATTCTAAGAACACCACAGGGAATGCATTATCCCAATCGCATTACATCGCCAAAATACTTGAAAAATTCAAGAAATATAATATAACTATTGCAAAATCACCAGTAGATATTAACAAAAATTGGGTAAAGAACGCTGATGATGGTATCTACTAGTTAGATTACTCCTGTATACTAGGAGGTATCATACATGTTATGAACTGCACTAGGTCTGATATCGCATATGTTGTAAGCAAACTAAGTATATTTTCCAGCAATCCCGGTAAACATCATTGGAAAGCGATAATCAGAGCTCTAGGATATCTAAAGTATACGAAGATCTATGGTCTATACTAAACAAAATATCCTTCAATAGTGGATGGATACAAAGATGGAAATTGGATCAATGGATTACATGATACAAAGTCTACAAGTGGATATGTGTTCACATTACGAAATGGAGCAATTTTGTGGAAATCAACCAAATAGACTTATATCACTAGATCTACGATGGAATTGGAGTTAATTGCACTAGACAAGACTGCATAATAAGCAGAATGGATTTAAATCTTCTTAGAAGACATTCCTAATTGGAGAAAACATATGCCTCGAATATGTATACATTGTGATTGTCAATAGTACACTATACAATGGTAAATCTAGGCATATTCGTCGTAGACATAATAGGATAGGACAACTTCTCTCTAATGGAGGTTATCACAATAGATTAAATTCGATCTAAAGATAACATAGAGGATCCACTTACAAAAGGCTTGCCAAGAGAGAAAGTTGAAACCTTATCGATGTGAATGGGGCTAAGTCCTATAGACTAAATGCTTTTCTAAAATGGAAACCCCACCACGCTGACTAGAGATCCCAAGATCTAAGTTCAAAGGGACAACGAAGTTTAAGAGAACCTTGATGGCACTATTATACACAAACCATTCCTATGATAAGTCAGTGCATTATATGTTGAATTAGGATAAGTATTTATACTTTTAATGATGTCTGTATTTGTGGAATTGGAGAATACTCTTTACAAAATCACTTACGTAAGTGCGAAGGTGCCGCTTCAAAGAGAATTACGAGGCCAAATTCTCTAAGCACTTATGAGACCAGGCAGGTGTTCAAGGAAAAAATGAATACATACAGAGAATGAAGGGTTATAACAAACATTTATCATGTGTAATCTACTTTGGAATTACACAAAAGGCTTACAGTTCAAGGATAGTCTATGCCTACTGATTCGCCTGTAATTCAAATAGTTAATCACTAGGAAAGTTCAAGGCCCATATGCTATTTTAACTGATGCGATAAATGGTTAGCGAAACTAAGATCGACTGCTCATTCATGTGCGGGATTATTGGAAATGAATGAGCAAAGAAAGAGGGAATTGGGAAGAAGAAAAGATAGCAACATTTAATTCCCACATCATGGAAATATTTACAAAATCTCTTCTAATATATTAGAAGCCAATAGGCTTATGTAAAATAGAAAGGAGAGGGATTATATAAGGATGTGGGCTTGGCCATGACATAATAATACGTAAAAAAATGTCATAGATTGGGCCTTGGGGCTTTTGTTGTCTCTTGATTGAATATGGCCGGCGGTTGCTGATTGGGCTAGTGCACTTGGGCTCTTGGGATCTCTTGAATTCGAAAGGAATGTCTGTTAACTGAAAACGTACAACCATTTGAATTCTCAATGTACACATATTAATAGCCGAATGGTTAAAGGGCCGCAAACTTTCTAATTCTGATGGTTACTAATGCATGCGAACAGGCACTCCTCCTTGTCTATAAATACACTGCCCAAAACAAGATAAAATTCACGTTTTTATGTCTCATTGTTCTTCTTCTTCTTCTTAAAAGTAATTCTCTAATCTAGTTTCTGTAATCTTCAGTTCGTCAGAACTCCGTTTTCTGGCACTACGCTGCGGAGTTGGTCCATTTTATCCTGGGAAACAAATTGCAAGCACGTCAGCCAGTGCATACGACAACAATATTGTTTTAAGGAAGCATAATATTTTCCAGACATGGACATTACTGGAAAAAGAATACTTTCTGTATTCTTTAATCGATTACACAATCGGTTACGCTTTCTGTGATTATTGTAAACACAGTTTGATGCGATAATTGTAGCATAATTATTGAGCAACATTGATTGTTATTACTATTTAATTTTCAATACAATCATGTATGGAAAAAAGATATAACTTTGTAATACAATCGTGTATTTACAAAAGTTCTAACATGATATACTACTGGCTTTTTTTTTGTTATAACACATTTTAGTGATAAAGTGTTTTGAACATATAAGTACATGAAAAACTCATTAAATAGTAAGGAAATTTCAAATAGATAAATAGAAATTTAATACATATCCTAAAATGAGAGCAGCCTTCTAAAATCATTCTTAACCACTACGGATAAGCACATGAAAATATCCTAGTCTAAATTCCGATACTTCTACAAAAAATGTTTTTAATAAAAAAACATGGACGCTAGTACAAGCCAATTGAAAGAACCTAAGGCAAAAGACATTGAAATTTTACTTGCACACAATTCGAAAGCTATGAAATCTACCTGGCTATCAAGACGTATTGGACGTTATGTGAGAAAAAAGCTAAAATCCATGCAAAACTCATTTCAATTTGAATTGCATGGATTATGAAAAAGTGATAAAGTAGTCAGCTTTTTTGCATTGAAGGCTTCTGCCAATAATAGGAAAAGTTCAAATTGGGGTACGTCCATGCTTTAACCTACACCTAGATTTAGTACATATGACCCCAAGTAAAACACAATATAAACAAAAGAATTAGATTTCAGATTGATGTAGAACGATGAAAAAGATATGAAATCAAAAGTTAAGTACAACTAACTTAAATTTGAGTTTGCAATGAAAAAAAAGTAATTTTGCAACTTTTAAGCCTACGGAAAATTCAAAACAAATTAAAAATAAATAGAGAAACCACATTGTGTAAGAATTCAACTGAATCATACATAATGGGAATTATTACGAAATTTTTGGATTTTGCGCTAAAACTGCTACACCAATAAATAATTCAAATTTTCATTGCAAGTTACATATGTAATAACTTAACTGACTTTTAAATGAAGGATTGCAAGTAAAATTTATTGAACCAAAAAAGATTTTGCTTTACCTTATAGATCGATCATTCGAAAAATACAACTACTTTAAAAACTTAAGTAGTGAACATAAACTATAAACTTTTTTTGGATAAATTGTCTGTGAGTTTTGGGAAATCTGTGGTTTTAATAGGTATTATAGGTTTTTTCCTTGAACGTTAGAGATCAAAAGAAGAGAATTATTCTGATTGAATAGCACTTATGTGGATCGACCAAGAAACGAGCAAAAGAAGTGAATCTAATTAATGATTCAATGTTAGATGGAAAGTTGTTGGAGTACAAACAACCAGTTAAAATAGAAATAAAAGAGAAAATGGAAATAGTCAACAGAGAAGAGGCATGGCACATGGGACAAAATTAAAAGTTGGTGGAGCAAATGAAGGAGAATGGAGGATGACAGATTATTTTTTCTAGCAGTGCATAGATATTATGCTTAAAGATCTTATGGTAATGAAGCTGCATGGAATTCAAAGGACAATAATGGTGCATTTTAATATTGGACATTTCATTAAAAGCTCACAAATACACAACACAAATTTAATATTTATTATATTTTTATTCCCTCAAATCCTAAGATTAGATTCTACTATACCAAATGACTTCTATTCCAAAATATTAGGAACATTAAAAAGTTAACTTAATAAATATTTATGGTAACAAAGTATGGGTCATTTTAGCAGTTTAGTGATAGTTAAAAAGCCATAAATTCATATCTCTCAAAACCAATTCTTATTTTAAATGACCACAATTACAAAGTTGAATTTATGGAGCTTGTTAGTAAGAAATAAAACATATAAACCAACCATGCCATAAATGGTAATAAAATAAATATTTTAATGAATAGAGCAAGACATCAATGAAAAAGGAAATACAAACGTAAGAAATCTGTTCTTCTGAATAAGTCACATTCCTTTACTAAAAAGAAACGTATGTCAATTCCTATTTATCACTATTTACCTTTCCCATGAATACCTTCCTACCTTCCCAAACTATTCATGAAAAAAAAACATAATGATAATGATAATAATAATTGTTGCATGTGTTTCATTCATGTCTTTTATTTCTTTTATGTTCTCTCTCTTCCTTTCATATGCATATCTCCCATATTTTATGCCTTTTATAAATAAATAAAAAAATCAAATGACAAATACATTCAAGATTTTCAAGTGCCATGGTTTCATTAGTTCCCACCACGTTCCATGCATGCGTTCCTCCCTCTCTTCCGCGTCCCTTTCCTTCTCTCTTATTCAACACAAGTAGTGTGTTTCATAAATAAATAAGAAATATTAATTAAACAAAGAAATAATAATAATAAAAGTCATAAATACATGCACCATGAATGTTTCAATTATTCCACAATTCCTCTTGGAATTCCCATCTAACGTTTCATTCATTTACCATCCTAGATTGTCATTTTCTTTTATATATATATATATATATATATATATATATATATATATTTATATATTCAAATGAAACAGCATGTTCCTCTCTGTCCGCATACCCTTCTTTCCTCCTCTCTTCATTTTAAAACATACCGTTCCTTTTATTTTCTCCAACCAAAATAAATTTCCCAAATCCAAAATAATGGCCTCTTACTAGATTCGCCTCCTTCTTCATCAAACAAAATCGCTCCCTCCCCAAATTTGGAGCCACCACAAGCCCCACTGACCACAGCCTTCTCCGAGCATCATTCTCAATACTACACAATTTCAGAACATTGCTACCACTCCTTTCTCTCGCCACTGTAGGTGAGTTATCTCACACTAAATTCATTCAAGTATATCAATTTTTTTTTATGTTTGGGTGTTTTCTAATTTAATTAAATTTGCATGTATTGTCTGAAATTATTTTGAGTTTAATCCCTAAGCTACATTCTTGCAATTTCACTGTAGTATTATGTTGATTTTGATTTCATTCATGTCCATGTCTTGAATTGCATAATTGATTCCGTTATTGGTTTGTCTGTGTTTCACCATCTTGTTCAGTCACTGATTGCACCTGCATTGTGCTACTCATTGTTGCACTCAGTATTAGGTGGTCTGACTTGAATTGCTACACTGTTTACTTTCCAAACAAAAAGTTGTTGGATTTTATTTCATGCTAGTATTTAGTGGTTGTCCTTTTTGGTTTATCTATTTTGACAGTGTAAACATGGGTGCATGTATCATGTTTAGTTGAACCTAATATATATGTCTGTACTAATACTCTGTTTGAACCTAGAATTTAAGTATAAGTGTGAGTGCCCTTTTGCATTTACCATGTCATGTTTTACGTAATAACCTGGCATGTTTTGTGAAGTTGAGAAGCATTTTGTTCACATTGTTTGAAAAAAATTATAAATTCATGCCTTATTTAAGCGGAAACACATATTTTCATGTTTGTCCACATTGTATAAATTCATATATTCACTTGCCTGCATGACTTCCTGTAGTTTGCATTTTATATTCTTTAGTTGCATACTTGCAATTTGTACAGTCTGCTATGTTTTAAAACTGCCTTGTTTGTGAACTGGAAACACATATTCACTTGATTGTCCATATTGTATGCTAATCAAAAAAAAAGAAAAAAGAAAAAAACATTGTTGCATGTGCCTTACTCGGAAATTATCTACATACATGTACATTTGCTACTTTTTCATGGATCACTTGAGTTGTATTACTGTTAGCAGTTGAACATGTTTGTTGTCCATCTTGGTACTTCAGTTGCAAATCCATGCACTTTATTCATGATCACAAATACTACTTTTGACCTTTACTGATATGAAAAAGATACCATCGTCCGTAAATTCTGATATAAACATATATTACCCATGCACATACTTGACATTCACCATGTACATGAATTTTGAGTTCGCATAAATGTTAAATTTTAATTATTGCATTTAAATATTTAATTACAATTGATTTACTTGAATACAACCTAACCTGAGTTTTTATTTGCTCGGGCCGGGGTCAGACCTGAGTAATTACAGCTTAGATTTGAAGCTAACGACGATAAGGATTTATGAAGGCGCACTCGCTCTTGGTCCAATTAAAATTCACAATTTTTTGGGAAAAAAATTAATGTATATTTTTCTCCCACTGCGTATATAAATTTTGTAAACTCTGATATTTTGTGAAAATTGCTTCCGCTGTGAGATATTGTAGTTATTTATTTTGTGATTTCTATGACTGATTCTGTTTAAACATTGTAAGCTAAATAACAATATAATATGTCGTTTCGAGTGGTTAAGTTGGTTCATTGTGAACTTTAAAAATCTAGAACGACAAGTGAATGTTAGAATTAAATTGAAAATTTAAAAAGAAGGTAACTTGAATAAAATTAAAGAAAAAGAAACGATCTTTAAATTTTACAACGACAAATGTAAATGCTTTGAAATTTGAACTAAGGTGAATTAATTAAACAGTTTAATTTCATAGTTGCATCGTTTACCCCCTTGACCTTGAGAATAGATAGTTCCTTCGTTCAATTTTGATTCATTCACGGTGCTTAAGTAGTTGTTGTTTGACTTTCCCACACTTGTTTTATTCATGTCTGAGCTTTCATTAATACAGAACTCATGTCCTTGTAACCTTTCGTTTACCGTGCATTGTAAAAAGTTTAAAATATAGTTTGATTAATGCCATAGTTTTGTATTTGAAACAGATATTTGAACGTTGAATTATGACATTAATTGACAATTGACCTTTTGAATTATTGTTTTTGTACTATGTTAATGGAAGTATTGAAAATGAGATGTAAGGAATAATTAAAATGGATCGAAATAAATTATTTAATTGTTTTGAAATATATTGAATCCAACTTATATGAAATGTGTTAGAAATATTTGATCAAGAACTATTTTGATAAGGTTATTTGTACAAATTTATATGAATGAATTATAAGCTTATTTCAAAAGCTTTTGAAAGAGTTTATCTTTTGTGAATAATGTTCAATTTGAGGAATGCTTATTGAAATCATATTATGAAATCAAAGCTGAATAAACGGATCAGTCTTGCTACACTCATCATGATACACTGAGATAGAAATAGAGATATAAATAGAAAATGACATATATGAAATAACAACAATATTCACATGTAAAATGTGAGAACTCAATATGTCCAGAAAATATGCCAAAGGAATCTCGGCACTATATAAGGATATCTCAATAACAAAGAAACTAAGATTGATAAATTAATATCAATACGAGATTGACAGCACATATGTTAATAAAATAAGATTGATAAACTAATATCAATACGAGATTGATATCACATATGTCAATAAGAATAAGACTGATAAATTAATATCAATACGTGGATATTCATAAGAAATGATGTCACCCATCAAATCTACATGAAACAGAAAATATGATATCAACACATGAAAAATAGTGAGAAAAAATGTCAACCATCAAATCAATGCAAAATAGATAACTCATATCGATAACATAGTATCGATAAAAACTCAAATGAACCGAAGTTCCTTAAGATGATCCAAAGATCATCAATATAATCAAATGAACCAAAGTTCCTCAACATGGTTTGGAAATCAACAGAATGACCCGAAGGTCGGAATGATCCGAAGATCCACCTGAACCGAAGTTCCTATAATAAGATGGAATCGAAGTTCCTCAATTAGTCCGAAGACTTTCAAGATGAACCGAAGTTCCTTAGGATGATCAGTGGATCATCAAAGTGACCCGAAGGTCAGATTGATCAGAATTGATCAAGTATAGTGTAAATTATGCCAAGTCAGTAAATATAGGAGTCGAGCTACATGTCCCATAACCACTTGCTCTACTTGAATATTTACAAACAAGTTGTGTATTCCACTAGAAATACAAGACTATCATTGCCACGGTATTCAATCGGACGAGTCCAAGAATTAACCGTCAAAGCAAACTCAAGGGGCGTAGTCCTAGTTTTTACTAAGGCGTTTAATTAGATTTCTCATACGAACGAGGTTTATGAAATCATAAACTAGTAGATAGTAAAACAATTTGGAAAATAACCTCATATAATGAACTAGAATTAAAAACCCTTTAGTAAAATATTTGGTATCTACTAATAATTTAGAAACCCTTTTATACAGTTTCTAAAGTGGCAAATCTCGTGGAATAACGATCGAACAAAGAATTCACATTTTAATAACGTAAATCAAATCTCATGACTATCGACTATAAATTCGTTCACCACGAATCAGTCGAAAGTCCATAAAAATCGAGCTGTAGAAATATGTGCTTCAGGGAAACTGAAAAGTCCCAAAAAGTTCGAAATGGGCTGAAACTCTACCGGGAATGAGCTCAAATGGCCCTAAATAGTAGACTGTGGTCTTCACGAGTCTACTGCAGAAAAACAACAGGACCAGTTGACTGGTCTTTTTTCCTGTGGACAGTGAATTTAATCGGATTAGTCAACCGGTAAATTTTGGCCAGTCGAATGGTCAGCAACCTATTGTGAAACTAAGGCTTGGCCTTATGGCCAAGTCGACTCCATGGAGTTTCGACGATCGGTGGAAGCTAAGGGCTTTACCGATGAGACCTCAATGGTTTGCTGAAACGTTCCATAACACGAAAATCAATCACCCACAAAGATTTGTACTCTAATTCATATAATGGAATTCAAAACTCATGAAATGAATGTTCACTCAATTCAAACCAAATTGTGCACTACATATGCAACATAAACGTGTCATAAGCACACTAACAAGCTTAGAGCTTGAGGCATAGATGTGAGGTCTAAAAGAACTCACCTTTGTTCTCAAGGAAGGAGGTAGAAGCTTCAAAACCAAGTGAGATCAACCTCTCTTTAAGCAACACACAAGAATCTCCAATCTAAGATCATATAAATGAATTTCCTAAGATTTAGGTTACAGGAAATTTCAGAAATCAAAGAGGAGTGGAGTTGTAGAAGATGAAGAGGAAAATGGAGAAGCTTACCCAAGCTTTTGCACTTGATTTCCTCTTGAATTGGATCCCTAATTGCAACTCTAGGTTTAGAGAAATTTAATTTCTCATTCCACTCTCTATTTTATTTCTCTTGAAGGTTTGGAAGTGAATGAAGAGGGATTGGCTAGTTAGGGGTGTTTTAAGGTGGCTAACCCAAACCCAAGCCCAAAATCCAAAATTTCCAAAACTCGGAACATATCAAAGCCTATAGTTTTGGAACACGTAAACAATGTTTTGAACTCAATTGAAGTGGTTTTGAGTCCAAATTCGTCCATGTGCAAAAAGTGATATTTTGGTCATATACCAAATGAAAAGGACTAAAATCGCCCAACTCAAAAGGCATCGATGTTTATAATAAAAAAGGTCGTAAACGATGATCCGAAATCAATGGAAGTGGTCTCAGGTCCAAATTCAGCCGTATGCAAAATGTAACTTTTTGGACACACATCGGTTAATGATTAATGATGTTATATTTAAATAAAATATTTAAATATATTATCGTTAAATATGTGGGTTGTTACAGACTTCTCCCCTTAAAGAAATTGTGTCCCCACAATTACTTAAGGAAAAACCCATATAGTAACAACCAAGCATCAACAAAATCTATTTTAAGATAGATTAATCAAAATTCACGTTCGAATAATATTTTAACTTTGAGTTCTGAATCACTATATAACTTAAGTTTATATATACGTATAATGTTCAAATAAAAGTCACGAACATATACGAGCAACTAACTTATTTTTCCCATAAGTGTCTTTAAGAAATTAGAATTTTCTTACTCAAACTCTATATACTCTAAACCTCAATTTCAACTATAATTTAAACTTTAATCGTGAACTACCTTACCATGATTTTTTTGCAAACTTCGTTTAGTCATATCTCAAAAACTACAAGATGAAATTAAAATATTTTTCTTTCATTAGAAAATAATAATACAATAGGTCCGGATAATTCTTGTTTCGAAGAATTCCGATTTATATTGGGTCCTATACACTCATTTGAAATTCAAATAAAAAATTTACGAACTACCACCATATGACAAGCTCATTTGATGAAATTTTATTAATTAGTTCAACGTTCTATAAGATTATAAATTATAAACCTATACTCTTCCATTTTCAATATAAACTAATTAATCAATCAAATTAAAAATTGGAAATATCGGCTATCCAACATCGTCCAACATTTCCTATCACGTTTTTAGCTAGAAAATTTCATCACATAGAAATTTCTTATAAGTATTCTAGCTTACAAGATTTTCTTAAATTGAAAAGGATAAGCGATCTTGTTGGGGAAACAAGATCAAGAAATAAAAAATATGGGTTGTACACCCTAAATAGGTAACATTAGCACGTTCTCTAATAATTCAAAAACAAATAAATTGGAACTTTTAAGTTTCCTATATACCCCAAAAATCTCAAATTTGAAATATTAGCACGTCCTCTAATATTTCCCGAACAACTTTGAAATCATGAAAGTATGATAAATGGTAGAAGTTGGAAGAATTTCATAAATTTGAAAAATTTTGGTTTTTAAATTCACAAGGATGTCACCAAGAAGAATAAGGTCAAACCATTCGGTTAATGATCTCGAAAACTTGGTTCAATAAGGTTAACAAAATAAACTGGAATAATTGTTAACCCATATTCACCAGAGCCCAGAGATTCCGAATATAAATCTGAAAACAAGAGACTAAAATGGACAAGAAAAATATAGATTATCATTTTTCAAAAGAGGATTTGAGTTAGTTTTTCAAATGAAAATTCAAATCACTCAAATTCAAGAAATCACACATAGAGATCTAGAAAAATCTAAATATGGAAAGATGCTCAAAAATTAATAAGTGAGAGCATATAAATTCCATTAATAGCAAAGTGATCAGAAATGATCAACATGAAAAGTTTGGATCGTCGATGAGCCTGTGAACACATCAGATGAATCCATTAAGAATGGAAAGTCGACGAGCATGTGCATATCAATGATCCTTCAAGTTTGGACAATCGATGAGCCTGTAAACTCATCAGATGCATCCGCAAAAGTGGGACGCATTGATCCTATAAACAGATCAGCGTACCACCTTAATTGGTAAGTCGACGAGCCTATAAACACATCAGATGAACCATCAAGTTTGGATCATCGATGAGCCTATAAAAACATCAAATGAATCTGCGATAATGGGACATCAATGAGCTTGTAAACACAACAAACGAACCGTAGAAATTGGTAATTCGACGAGCCTGTAAACAAATCATACGAACCATAAAGTTTAGATCATCGATGAACCTGTAAACACATCAGACGAACTGCTAAAACTTGTAAGTCGACGAGCCTGTAAACACGTCAGACGAACCCTCAAGTTTAGATCATCGATGAGCCTGTAAACACATCATATGAAATGCTAAAATTGGTAAGTCAACGAGACTATAAACACGTCAGACGAACCGTCAAGTTTAGATCATCGATGAGCCTGTAAACACATCAGATGAACTGCTAAAGTTGGTAAGTCGATGAGCCTGTAAACACGTCATACGAACCATCAAAAATGAACTCGGATAAATCGGCAATGCACCTACAAATACATCATGAACCAAGTCCAACTAGAAAGTTCCTAAGAGACCAGTAAGAACAATAAATTTCCACTTCATAAAAATGAGCTAGATAACTCAAGATGTGCAAAATCATTGCTTAGCTAAGACTTAAGTGACCAACTAGGGCACAAAAATTTTCAATCGTCTAAGTACAGAAATTAACCGTCGAAGTAAACACAAGAGTGTCGACACTCTTGTTTTTACCAAAAATTTAATTAAAGTCCTTATTCAACCGAAAAGGCAAGACTTACTTGTATGCAACAAATAACTAAATAATGCTAAAAAGATGACTAAATTATCACCCAAAGAAAGCTAAAGACGTCTTGATAGCAATATATGTGGGCAATGAAACTTAATTATAACCCCGTGATATATACGAACAACAATCCAATAATTCTCTCGATTAATGTAATAACTTCAAATCAAAAGAATCCAAAAAGATAATCACGATGGTGCTAACCACACCAAACAAAGAAATATGTAACTTGTCCATGAAAAAAAAAACGATACCTCCTACCTTGGAGTAAAAGGGCAAGAGTACACATGGTGGCCAGAATTCTTGCAATAACGGCAGAAAAGAGGTGCTTGACAATCATTTTCATAATGGCCAACAACCCCACAATTGTGGCATCCACCACAGCCATGAGTAGAAGTCCTTGACTTCGAAGTTGCTTGCTTCTTCTTAGGGCTCTTATAGTGGGAATCGTCACTCTCTTAATCCGCTTCCTCGAGTTAAAGCATGAGATCAACTAGCTCGTCAAATGGCTCGGCTAATTTAAGAAGCAAAGACCTATTAAGATTCTTGTTTAGCCCATGAACAAACATCTGATTCTTCTTCTTTGCAGTATCAATGTACTCAAGTCCATATTTGGAAAGAGAGTCAAAAGAGGCGGCATATTCTTCCACAGAAGAGCCACCTTGAACCAGGTCCATAAAACGACGGGATAACGCTACCTTCTCACTCTCGGGCATGAACTTTGCTTCGAATTTCTCTCGTAATTGCTTCCGAGTTAGTTCCGTTTCTTGAACTTCAGAGGTTTAAAGTTCGTACCAATCCAGTGCTCGATATAGGAGCATACTAGAGGCCACTTGAACCCGTTGCAAGTCCGCTAGGTCCATATGGGAAAAGATGTGGTCGCATGTCCTCAACCATGAATGGAACTCAATAACATCTCCAGAACATTTAAACGGCTTTCCACCAAGCTTGGTAAAATCACAAAATAATCATGCGAACTGGGGTTTAGGACGAGTAGGCACGAAAGCAGCTCCGTCGGCATGTGCATTAGTCATAAGGTCTAAGAGTTGTTGAGAGGACATAAAGGCTCCTTCTTGCGGGGGATATCTTGAAGAGACATACACAGCGACGAGAACTCCTAACCATTCTTTTCCTCTAAAAGAAAGAAGAGGAAAAAGGTTAGATTCCAATGATGTTTATTGGTCAAACAAAGGATCAAGATATAAAATAGGATATGATGGCTCCTAAGACTCGAATAAATCCTAAACACGATTTCCTAAATAACTTAGGACAATGATCCTCGCCATAATATCTTATATTGTTCCGAACTCGGCCCTAATGCCAAGTGTAACACCCCACCTCTATACTCGTGTTAGCCAAGACCATTGCAAGCAATGGTGTCAACTAACCCGAAGAATAAGGTCGTTGAGGAGCGACCATCTGTATATTAGCTTTGAACGAGTGTTAAATATGTCGGATAATGTAGTATAAATTATTAGATCTCACGAGGAAATCCAACACGTCTAACTCAAGTCCAAGTCTACTACACAGTGGCTATATATTATTTGGAAAGTAATATAAAATACATAACAATAAAATCAGATTCATACACAGATATTCATATCACAAAGGCAGAAATAAATATGAATAATACTACAGAAATGGTGGTCATAATATAAGTGTTCATGCAAGATCCACTATATCATAAAATAAAAGATACATGTACAACATAAAAGAATATGTACACATAAGAGTCACATACTCAAATACATGCAAAATAAAACTACTAAAACAAGTGCGATTAACCAAAAGGAAGATTATCCCATGCTATAGATAAGGAGAGGCACCTGTAATACTTGGTCTGGCCCATGTATTATTTATAAGAAAATAAACAACAAAGGGAACAGTCTAGCTATACACATCATAATACACTAAGATAGAAATAGAGATGTAAATAGAAAATGACACATATGAAATAACAACAATGTTCACATGTAAAATGTGAGAACTCGATATGTCCAGAAAATATGCCTAAGGAATCTCGGCACTATATAAGGATATCTCAATAACAAAGAAACTAAGATTGATAAATTAATATCAATACGAGATTGACAGCATATATGTTAATAAAAATAAGATTGATAAATTAATATCAATACGAGATTGGCATCACATATGTCAATAAGAATAAGATTGATGAATTAATATCAATATGTGGATATTCATGAGAAATGATGTCACCCATCAAATCTACATGAAATAGAAAATACGATATCAACACATGAAAAATAGTTAGAAATGATGTCACCCATCAAAACAATGCAAAATAGATAACTCAGATCGATAACATAGTATCGATAAAAACTCAAATGAACTGAAGTTCTTTAAGATGATCCGAAGATCATCAATATAATCAAATGAACCGAAGTTCCTCAAGATGGTTTGAAAAACATCAGAATGACCCGAAGGTCAGAATGATCCGGAGATCCACCGAAACCGAAGTTCCTACGATTAGATGGAACCAAAGTTCCTTAATTTGTCTAAAGACTTTCAAGATGAATCGAAATTCCTCAGATGATCGGAGGATCATCAAAGTGACCCGAAGGTCGGATTGATCAGAATTGATCAAGTATAGTGTAAATTACGCCAAGTTAGTAAATATAGGAGTCGATCTACATGTCCCATGACCACTTGCTCTAGTTGAATATTTATGAACAAGTTATATATTCCACTAGAAATACGAAACGATCGTTGCCATGGTATTCAATCGGACGAGTCCAAGAATTAACTGTCAAAGCAAACACAAGGGGTCATAGTCTTTGTTTTTACTAAGGCGTTTAACTAGATTTCTCATACGAACTAGAAAAATGTTTATGAAATCATATGCTAGTAGAGGGTAAAACAATTTCGAAGTAACCTCCTATAATGAAGTAGAATTAAAAACCCTTTAGTAAAATATTTGGTATCTACTAATAATTTAGAAACCCTTTTATGTAGTTTGAAAGTGGCGAATCTCATGGAATAGTGATCGAAATGACGATCGAACAAAGAATTCACGTTTTAATAATGTAAATTAAATATCATGAATATCGATTATAAATTCGTTCACCACAAATCAATCGAAAGTCTACAAAAATCGAGCTGCAGACATCCGTGCTGTAGGGAAAGTGTAAAGTCATAAAAAAGGTCGAAATGAGCCGAAACTCGGCTGGAATGAGCTCAAATGGCCCTAAACAATAGACCATGGTTTCAACTAGTCTACTATAGAAAAACAGCATGACCAGTCGACTGGTGGATTTTTGACCAGTCGACTGGTCATTTTTCCAACGGATAGTGAATTTAATCAGACCAATCGACTGGTAAATTTTGGTCAGTCGACTGATCAACAAACCTACTGTGAAACTAAGCTTGGCCTTGTGGCCAAGTCGATTCTGAGGGGTTTCGACAATCATGGAAGCTAAGGACTTTACCAAAGCAATAATAAGACCTCAATGGTTTGCTGAAACGTTCCATAAAATGAAAATTAAACACCTACAGGGATTTGTACTCTAATTCATATAATGGAATTCAAAACTCATGAAATAGAATGTTTACTCAATTCAAACGAAAGTGCGCACTACATATGCGACACAAACGTGTCATAAGGACACTATACAAGCTTAGAGCTTGAGGCATAGATGTGAGTTCTAAAAGAACGCACCTTTGTTCTCAAGGAAGGAGGTAAAATCTTCAAAACGAAGTGAGATCATCCTCTCTTTAAGCAACACACAAGAATCTCCAATATAAGATCATATATACGAATTTCCTAAGAATTAGGTTATAGGAAATTTCAGAAATCAAAGACGAGTGGAGTTGGAGAAGATGAAGAGGAAGATGGAGAAGCTTACCTAAGCTTTTGCACTTGATTTCCTCTTGAATTGGATCCCTAATTGCAACTCTAGGTTTAGGGAATTTTAGTTTCCCTTTCCACTCTCCATTCTTATTTCTCTTGAAGGTTTGGAAGTGAATGAAAAGGGATTAGCTAGTTAGGGGGTATTTTAAAGTGGCTAGGTTGGCAAAGTCCCAAATTTTCTAAACTCAGAACATATCAAAGCATATAGTTTTCAAACACGTAAATGACGTTTTGAACTCAATGGAAGTGGTTTTAAGTCCAAATCCGTCCATATGCAAAAAGTGATATTTTGGTCACATACCAAATGAAAAAGACTAAAATCGTCCAACTCAAAAGGTATCGATGTTTATAGTCAAAAAGGTCGTGAATGATGATCCGAACTCAATGGAAGTGGTCTCGAGCCCAATTTCAACCGTATGCAAAATGTGACTTTTTGGGCACACATCGATTAATGATTAACGACGTTATGTTTAAATAAAATATTTAAATATATTATCGTTAAATATGCGAGTTGTTACAGTAATTGAAATGAAATGATATCTCTTATATAATGGAATTTGTACAAAAATGACATGTTGAAATATGATTTAAGAAATCTTGTATAAATTAAATTTTATATATGCCCTATATACGCGAAGTGAGATGAATATTATATATAGTATTATATGATTTCGAACCAATGATAAAGAAGTACCTTCCATTGAAAATCGAAGCCCTACTCGCTGGGAACTCTTGTTGATATTTCTTTGATTGTGTTTGTCCGGATGTAATACTCATGAGTGCTTCCTTTGAACTCGGCTGCATAGCGAAATTCCTAGGGCCACGAAGGCCTACGGCGACGGATACTTCCTGAGGGAACCAGGCATAAAAATTGTGTCTAATGCAATCTATGGTCGTTTTACGATGGAAAAATCCGCAGGGCTGCGGAAGCCTACGGGTACGGATGCTTCCTAGGGGATCCAGGCGTAACCATTGTGTATCTACGGTCCACATGGCGTAATTCATAAGGAAGTGACTGCCTAGGGTTTACGGGTGATAGAGATGTAACCACTAGTGTTACTAGATGTAAACTACGATCCATGCAATTATTTTGAGGTGTTATGGCGAAATACGTAAGGCAGTGATTTCCTAGCCACCTATGGCCGCGACACTTTGTCCTCTCGACCTGGTGATAGAGCGGCCTTAGGGGTTGCGTTCCATGATGACCTTAGGTTATTCTATTTCTATATATTCATCTGTTGATTGTTCGTGATGAAATTGGCAGGGAAGAGATTTCCTATAGGTACAGATGCTTCTTGGGGGACCCAGGCGTAACCATTGTGTACCTGCGATTCATGAATAAGTTTCATTGGTTGGTTTATTGGATGGTACTTCTTTTATTCATTTTAATGTTTTTTAAGTATTTTCACTAGATTTTGAAACGAGTTTACTTAGTACATCGAGATTTCTAGTTTTGCTGAAACGAGTTTACTTAGTACATCGAGATTTCTAGTTTTGCGCTTGATCAACACATTACTAGATTCTTGAAGAACGATGATAAACTTGTGGAAATATTGAGTTATCAAAAACTACTTTTGATATAAGGTATTTTTTATATATAAAGAATTTTTCTTCAATTTTTTTTCTTATAAACTTTAAAATTGTATATAAATTGTAGACATATACATCGGTATAACTAAAAAAAATTAATGAATTATAATGTGTCAATATGCGAAAACCATTTTATTTGCATAACAGTTCTGATTTAGTTTTGAATACACGATTTTGATTTCAAATAGAATTGTTCGCTCGATTCTCGACGACGAATACTGATATAAGTTTTTGATAAGAATCTGAAGTTCTCTATCATAGTTTATTGCTATGCAAGAAGAATGGAAGTTTCTAATCAAGAATTCAAATCAGAAGTCCTCACTTGAGTGATCGGGTTACCAATACAAATTGAAAGCAAAATTTTGTATTTGAACAAGCAATCGAAAATGATATGCATATGAATGGAGTATCATTTAATTACTAGTTCTTTATTTCATTCCTTTTCGAGGATGAAAAGTTCTGAGTGGGGGGGGGGGACTGTAACATCCCTTAAATTTACGACCATTTTAAATTTTAAATTTAATTTAATGTTCGAATTTGGAATGGTTTTTAAATAAGATTTATGATGTTATTAATGAACGATTTAAAGTTTTATTTTCGAAATACAACAATTTATAATTTGTTAAATTGCAATTGATAATAATGGAAATTATTAAATTGTTTATGCTTATACATTTGGACTAGCTAACTTTGAACTATTGTTGAAAAAAAAATCTAAAGTTGAATCCTTGATTTTATTTTTAAGGTTCAATATAGGCATTAATGTAATAATTGAAAATAAATTTTTGAATGTTTTCAAATTAATTTTATATAGGAAGAATTATAAGATACCGAGTGTTAAAGATATAAATGTATGTTTTAACTATCGCAGTTAATGAAATTTATGTTAGCATTCATAATAATTAATGAAATTTAGTGTAACGTCTGAAGCCACACACGTTTATACTAGCCTATGCTTTGCCTTCTCCAACCCCACTAATCTCCCTCCTTCATTAACGTGTCAGCATTCAATTATATAAATAAACAAATAATGTTATCTATTTTGTGTCTTTATGTGTAATGACCCGGATTTTGAGCGACTTTGGTTATCGACATAAACTCGATGTCGATAACCAAAACATCGAAAAATCCTGGTAATTAGTGAAAGAAATTAGAGGGTGAGGAAAGATAAGATAGAAACTTAGAATAGAAGAGGAAGAAGTACACAACATCAGAGTAACACGAATCTCACAGCGGAACGAATAACATATAATATATATAACATAACTTGAAATATACATCTGTACTTGAATATACATCAATATCAAAGTACATCACTTACAACACAGCAGAAATAACTATAGCTATATGATCCTGAAGCCTCCTGCTCCAGCTCTTCAAGTGTATCTGTAAAATCCCGACTACTTGACTGCCCGTACACATATAGGCACCCAAGAGTTTAGGGAAACAAACAAATAAACTCCGGGTCAGTCATGGGACTGGTATGAGTAAAACAGTTATACAAGTATATGATATCTCATAAGACCACGCCGCATAACGGAACGGGTTTTTCCCTTATGAGAATCCAAAATATCTTTATATCAAAAACCTTTTGATATTATAATAATGTCTATCAACCACAGTATATATAATCATCTAGCAGAAACGCTTTCATCTCACGTTCTACATATATAGTATACAACTCAAAACCGCAAGCACGTATTGGGTAATGGATTTCCAACTATGATAAGGTATGGAACCACCTTTCGCTAGTGTACCTCTAGAGAGGAATACACTGGGGTCAACTAGAACATCTTGCAACCCGGCCACACATGACCGACCACTCATTTTGCTTGAGTGTATCGAATGTATATCACCAACGGTTGGGATCAACAACCGTTTCCCGAATGGGACAGCATTAACAATAGATTTTTAGAAGTAAATGAAACTCTAGATCAGGTGATTAAACACCCTACTTCGGTGCGACTGACTTAGCCATGTTGCCTGCCCGATTTCTGTCATTTACCAGATGATGAGACTAGAAGCTACGCATTATCATCATACCAGATTCACTTTGAATGCCACATCGTTAAATCCATCAAATCACCGATTGATGTCCTCAACAATACATTATGTGTTAGCTAAAGAAGTTTCCTTCTCCGCTTCCATTCTTGGTACGGTTGGAGAAATCAATATATGTGATCGTCTGGAAATATTCTGTCAAACATCCGTCCATACAAGTCATCCAGGAACAGGATGAACCGAAGGCACTATTCTGTAAACAGGATAGCCCTTGCATAACTCCGTCTTCAATTTCCTTTGGCATATATGATTCGCAACGCTTATGCCAATACAGAGTGGTTCTTCGGATAATAATCCAACCGGTCTCTCCATATTAACAACGTTAAAATGGTCAAAACTTCGATTGTCTGTGATTTAACTATCGAAGAAAAACAGATGTGCAAACAACGATATTATTTCCAAATGGAAATTATATCGATCAATCATCATTCAACATTTATCTCTTTATTCCATTAATTTACTTATCTCTTATTTCCCTATATTCCATATTCCTTATTTCCTAAATTTGGAAAATATATGTTATTAACAATGGAAAACATTTCCATTTCTTGTTTTCTTTATTAGAAAATATTTCTGGTTTCTTATTTGGAAAACATTCCCAAAGCTTCTTCATTGGACTTAGACAGGTGTTTAAACAAACCATCGCGATGCCAACTCAAACCATTTCCTTTACTGCCGAACCTTAATTATTCCTTAGTTAAAAATGAAGTCAATCAAGTTGGGGTAATACTACCTCTCAGACCTTAACTGAACAACATTTCTAACCTTGAAATAGGCAAAGTTCATTTTATATTCCTTTAACAAACTTCCTTACTTAACCCTCCTCGAATAGCTATATTCGATTGATTCTTTTCACTTCTCTGAATAAACTATATTCGATTAACTCCTTTTACTTTAACTCTAATCGATTAACTAACATTGATTAACTCCTTTTACTTTAACTCTAATCGATTAACTAACATCGATTAACTCCTTTTACATTAACTCTAATCGATTAACTAACATCGATTAACTCCTTTTACTTTAACTTTAATCGATTAATTTACATCAATTAACTTCTTTTAACTTTATTCTCTAATCGATTAACTAACATCGATTAACTACTTTTAACTTTAACTCTAATCGATTAAACTAACATCGATTAACTCCTTTGCTTCTATTCGAATAACTATATTCGATTAACTCATTTGCTTCTATTCGAATAACTATATTCGATTAACTCATTTGCTTTCTATTCAAATAACTATGTTCGATTAACTCATTTGCTTTCTATTCGAATAACTATATTCGATTAACTCCTTTTACTTTAACTCTAATCGATTTAACTCTAACATCGATTAACTCCTTTTCGAATAAACTATTCATTCATAAAGATTTACTTTTAGTAACGGTTCTTCACTTTACAAATGATTTCCTTTTTTTTATTCTACTTATCCTTTGATTTTATAAATATTTCTTTTATAAAAACCCTTTTCCTTTTCTATATAAAATCCATCGATTTTATATAAATAATTCATTTTGAAAATACACTTTGAAAATATTCCCTTATCAACATTTCGGTATGTTATGGTATTAAACATATCAAATCACGATGATCAGTATCGTCCCAACACATATAATCGACAACAGATTATATATCACATCATATATCACAATATATGAAAAACAGTAAAATAAATGTTGAGGAACCCAGTTGGGTTCCTCCAACCTGTTTCCCTGCATCACAGATGTTTAACAATATAGATAACATCACTTTTCAGTTCCATATGATATATTCTGTTAAACAGAATCAATATAGAACTTCAACTAACTGACTAGCAGTTCAATCAAACAGTCAACACACAGTCAAACAACCAATATTTAACAGTTCTAAAAATACAACATGAAATTATAAACTGTTCAGAATTAGTGAGATTTACTCACTTTGGCAGTTCATCGTTAAAGAACGATAAACTGTTTGTTTGATTCAGACGGATAATTTATTTTACTATACATTGTAACGAGCTCCGATGGACTTCCAGTTAGTTCCATCGTGTAGTGTCCGTCCATACGATACCAACGCAACTTACGGTTCGTGAATCCGACCTCGTATGAAATAGATACACATGTTTAAAGTTTAGACCAATTTAAATTAAAATAACTTAATTTACTTGACTATATGGGCTCACCTATATTTTAATCGATTGGCCCAATAAACCAAACCCGTAAGCCTATCAGCGTTAAGCTACAGTACCTTTCTTCCCCTCTCGTTATTTACAACAACCCGCAACTTTCAATGGCCAACACACACACCGTACATCCTTTTTCTTCCATTTCCTCCAACATGTTTCAAAACTAAAACCATCAACACTTTCCTAAACCTTCCTCTCAAACGCGATGGACAACAGCTACCAATTTTTCTGCGACTTCCTATGAACCCTCGAACTCGATTTCTCCTTTTCAGTGCTGCCACAGACATTTTCAGCCTGCTCTTCCTCTTTCACAGTACCAGATGTCGTGACCTTCTATTAACCATGCATAGTACTTTACTGCTTCACGCAACCTCTTCGTTCTCCTTCCATGCTGATGGCGAACCGCACTGGAGAGGACCCGCTGAACTCCTCGCACCTCAGAGAGAACGACGTGACAGGTATATATACATGGAGAATCACCATGCTGCTTCCATTCGAGTGCATGGCCCATCCTCGTGCCTGTTTCCTGTTTGCTCACGTTTTATTTAGAAGAGAAAGGATTTTGTTTTCATTTTCTTACTGACGGTTTAAAAGTTATGGCATTTCTAAAAGAGGAAGGAAGGACCAAGTATTAGTGCATTTGTAAGTAAGAGATATTTTTGGCTTCGGTTTTGAAGGCTAGGAGAAAACCACGATTTTCTTTTGTGGCCATATAATACGAACTGACGTGTTTTTATATAGAATACATGTTGTGTGGAGAAGATGGGTTACACGTTGCTGAGAGAAAGAAGAATGGTGGCAATTATTCTAACTGGGAAAATGAAGAAAAATTTAGTTTTTAAGTTATAAAACTTGGTACAACCCACTGTCAAATATTTTGTTCTCATACGAGTCGTTATGGACAGATATAAAAATACTGTTGTGTCCAATGAGGTATCACGATTCCAAAGATATAAAAATACCGGTAGATTAACTCATATGGTGAAACCCCAAAATGTTGATGACAGGGTGCAAAATACCCCATATAAAAAGTTGCTTATTTTAATTAATTAAAAATTACAGTAAAATTCTAAAAATTAAATTATCGTTATGTCCCAAAAGAATCTTGTCTAAATTCAAACCCGATCTCTAGTTATATCGAATAAACCGTTACGGTCGATAAACGATTCTATAGCGACTATTTTAAAATTTGATTTGGACATATCTCAAAATCTATATGACGAAATCACGATTCTTCTCTTCCACTAGAAAGATATACTTCACCAGCTCCTAACATTTTGCAGTGACCCGAAAATCTGGTCAAATTTGAGCTGACCAAATAACACAAGTCCAACCCCAAATTGCACTAGAAGTTCAAGAAACTAATAGAAAGAAGATTGAGGGTGAGGATAGACAAGGTAGAACTAATAGAACAGATGAAGAAGAAAAACATCATCATAAGAGTAAACACGAATCTCACAGCGGAACGAATAAAATATAACATAACTTTTGAAATACAAACAGTTATATATACAATAGCACTTATCAGAGTGCAACAATTACAACAACAGCGGAAATAATAATAGCTATAGAATCCTGAAGCCTCCTGCTCCAAGCTCTCCAAGTGTATCTGTAAAATCCCGACTACTTGACTGCCCGTACAAATTTAAGCACCCAAGAGTTTAGGGAAAACAGAACAAAATAAACTCCGGGTCAGTCATGGGACTGGTATGAATAAAACTCCTAACACTTGGTTTAATAACGGATATATCATAAGACCACGCCGCGGAAACGGAATGGGTTTTCCCTTATGAAAATCCAAACAACTTTGTAAAGCAATATCATTCTGATATTATAATAATGTCTAAATACAATTAGATATCAATCTAGTAGAAACGCTTTCATCTCACGTTCTACATATATAGTATACAATCAAAACCGCAAGCACGTATTGGGTAATGGATTTCCCACTATGACAAGGTATGGAACCACCTTCCGATCAGTGTACTCTAGGAACGATACACTGGAGTTCAACAAGAACATCTTGCAACTTAGCCACACATGACCGACCACTCATTTCGCTTGAGTGTATCGAATGTACATCACCAAAGGTTGGGATCAGCAACCGTTTCCCGTATATATATATGGGACAACATTGATAGGTTAAAAGAAACAAATGAATATTCTCTAGATAGGTGATTATACACCCTACTTCGATGCGACCGACTTAGCCATGCTGCTTGCCCGATTTCTGTCATTTACCGGTTGATGAGGCTAGAAGCTACGCTTTATCATCACATCAGATTCACTTCGAATGCCACATTGTCAGATCCATCGAAAATCACTAATTGACATCTACAACAGTACATTACGTGTTAGCTAAAGAATCCCTTCTCCGCTTCCACTCTTGGTACGGTTGAAGAAATCAATGTACGTGACCTTTCTGGAAATACTCTGTCAGACATTCATCTATACAAGTCATCCAGGAACAGGATGAACCGAAGGTACTATTCAGTACATCCATCTTAGGCACTGTTATCTAAGACTTATACAATAGCCCTTGCACTTTACTTCGTCTTCAATTATCTTTGGCATAAATGGTTCGCAACGCTTATGCCAATACAGAGTGGTTCTTCGGATAATAATCCAACCGGTCTCTCCATATTAACAACGTTAAAATGGTCAAAAACTTCGATAGTCGGTGAGTTAACTATCAAAGAAAAATACGTGTGCAAACAACGATATTATTTCCAGATGGAAATTATATCAATCAATCATCATTCAACATTTATCTCTTTAGTTCATTAATTTACTTATCTCCTGTTTCCATATATTCAACATTTCTTATTTTCTAATTTTAGAAAATATACTTTATTAACCATGGAAAACATTTCCATTTCCTGTTTCCTATATTAGAAAACATTTCTGACATTTCCAAATTTCCTTTACTGGATTTAAAAAGATGTTTAAATAAAACATCGCTATGCCAACTCAAACCATTTATTAAATTCACTTAACCATTATTCACTATTAAACCTTACCATTCCTTAGTTAAGAAGGTAGTCAATCAAGTTGGGCTATAATTACCTCCCAGACCTTAACTGAATAACGTTATAACTTCGAAATAATAACAGTTTATCTTTTAAACCTTTAACAACTTCTTTACGTAACTCTCGGATTCAATTTACGAATCCACTTCTTTATTGAAAACATTGATTATAACGATAACATTATAATCCCTGCTTTCGCAATATCTTACTTCAATTATAACCTTTATTCTTTAATTCGAATAATTAAACATAACCCTAATTTATTAGTGTATACACTTGATTTAAAAACCGGAAAGTAAATATTACTTTCCCGAATTCGATATAATTGAATTCGACGTATAATTCTCTTTCGAGCAATCTCTCTTTGATTCACTCTTCTTCGAATATCCTATATTCGATTATCTCTCTTCGAATAACTTATATTTGAAATCTCTCTCTTTCGAATAAACTATATTCGATCTCTTTCTTTCGAATACTATATATTCGATAATCTCCTTTCGATTAAACTATAATCGAT
Source organism: Allium sativum (assembly GCA_030737875.1). Lineage (NCBI taxonomy): Eukaryota > Viridiplantae > Streptophyta > Magnoliopsida > Asparagales > Amaryllidaceae > Allium > Allium sativum. The sequence continues at coordinate 627,737,669 of CM060921.1, read as the reverse complement.
AACTCCTTTCGATTAAACTATAATCGAGAACTCCTTTCCTTTAACTCTATTCGAATAAAATACATTCGACTAACTCTATTTAACTCCGTTTAACTCTATTCGAATAACTAATATTCGATAACTCTATTTAACTCCATTCGAATAACTAATATTCGATAACTCTATTTAACTCCGTTCGAATAACTAATATTCGATAACTCTATTTAACTCCATTCGAATAACTAATATTTGATAACTCTATTTAACTCCATTCGAATAACTAATATTCGATTAACTTATATTCGAATAACTATGTCTGTTTTAACTTTAGTTCGAATAGCTAATATTTGATTTAACTCCATTCGCTTGACTCTATATCGCAGCGATCACAATGGTTACGCCTGATTCCCTCAGGAAACATCCGACCGCCATAAGCTATTTACAACCCTGCGAATTACGCTAGCAGTCGTGTTGAATGACACTTATCCTGAATAACTATGTTTTGACTAACTCTATCACAAATAACTACACTTGATTAACTCTAGTTTGTTTTAACTCTAATCGATTTACTCTAACTGATTAACTCTAACTGGTTAACTCTAACTGATTAACTCTAACTGATATGCTCTAACTGGTTAACTCTATTTGACTAACTCGACTCGACTAACACCCTTCGAATAACATATTCGATTAACTAACTTCGAATACCATATTCGATTAACTAACTTCGAATACCATATTCGATTAACTAACTTCGAATACCATATTCGATTAACTCCTTTCAAATACCATATTTGATTAACTAACTTCGAATACCATATTCGATTAACTAACTTCGAATACCATATTCGATTAACTAACTTCGAATACCATATTCGATTTCTCCTTTTTATAACGTTTATCCTTTTAAAAAGATCCCCTTTTTAACAACGTTTATTCATTTATAAAGATTCACTTTTTAGTAATGGTTCTTCACTTTATAAATGTTCTTTTAATAACGTTTTCCTTTTTATGACGGTTTCCTTTTTGTAACTTCTTATTCCATTATAAACCAAATTCCTTTTTATTAACTCTATTTATTTTCTAAATATTCCCTTTTCAATTCTATTTGTAAATGGTTTACAAATATTTCTTTTTCTATTTTATTCTATTTGCAAATGGTTTGCAAATATTTCCTTTTCAAATTTATTCTTAATAATATTCTAACACCTTAAATTCCTAGAAAAATTCGCCATAACCTCCTTTGTATTGGGAGCATTAGGAAAATCCCCAAACCCGCCACGCAGGCCTTTCCATTCAAAAAGAAAATGGTTTGAAATTACTTCCTTTTTGAATATCTCCTATTTATAAATATTCCAATTTATAAACATTTATTATTTATAAATATTCCACTTTATAAATATCTCTTATTTATAAATATGCCATTTTATAAATATTCTATTTTCAATATCACTTTGAAAATCCCCTTATCAACATTTTGGTATGTTATGGTATTCAATCATATCAAATCACGATGTTCAATATCGTCCAAGCACATATAATCGCCCACAGATTTTATATCACATCATATAACAATATATGAAAACAATAAAATAACTGTTGAGGAATCCAGTCGGATTCCTCCAACCTGTTTCCCTGCATCACAGATGTTACACAGTATAATCAACATCACTTCCAGTTAAATATGAAATATTCTGTTAACAGAATCAATATATAACTATTTAACTGTTTATATATATATATATATATATAATATTCACTAACTGACTAGCAGTTCAATCAAACAGTCAACACGCAATCAAACAGAAAATATTTAACAGTTCTAAGAATACGTTGTAAAAATAGAACTGTACAGAGTTGGTGATTTTTACTCACGTTGGATGATCATCGTTAATAACGATAACCATCGCTTGATTCAGACAGACAATTTATTTTGCTATAAATTGTAACGAGCCTCGTTTCACTCCCAGTCAGTCTCATTGTGTTGCTCCCATCCCTACGATCCTGTCGGATCTTGTTTCGCTGAATTCCGATATCGTATGGGTAAGTTATACAGTTTATAAGTTGGTACGGATTTGAATTAAAAATAATTAAATTCCCTAGAAATCAATTTGTGCTTTACCATTCAATTTCGACCCATTCACCATCTAACCCGCATCCATTTACTACCGGTCTTCCCAAAAATCAAAGCGAACTCCTGCATCGCTACGGTAAATCCCATAGTCGGAAATCCTATCACCATACTTTCATTGTTGTATGATTTGCAAAGCCAAAACCATCATCTTCTTCCTCTCTTTAAGTCCATCTTCTCAATCCCCTCAACATAATACTCGCATCTACCTTGTCAGTCACGGTTTCCAGGTAAACGCCTTACACAATACCACCATCGACAGTTATACCTATTGATCAACCCCAAAATACATGAAAAAGGCTGCTCTTTCAAACGCCACCTCTCCCTCCTACTCACGCTCAGTTCATCGACCATTTCATCACACAAAATCCACCGTAACTCCTTCAGGAGCTGTAGCTCCTCCATAATACCATTAGCATCTCACGACAACTAGCTTCATCTCCCCCTTTAAATCGCACTCAAAACTAACAATACTCCCTTAAAACCTTCACTGTCGGCCATCTTAAAGCCATCTCAAAAACTTGTCTTCGAACTACTTTTCCTCTCTTCAATTCGCCAACACTTCTGCCACCATCCCACTCGCAAATTCCAAGAAAACACCTCGCGCCTAAAGTATGACCTCACGATGTCTGTTGAAAACCCACGCACCATCTCCTTTTAGTACTCAAGACAACAGCCCGTGGATTCCGACAATAATCACGCCCAAACACTCATACCCGATTTCCAGTCTCGCCACAATTACATCGTACCCAACAAGGGACCATCAGAAGGATACTTTCGGAATTTGGGAGTTAAATGAATTCGAGATTTTGTATTTAGTAAGGAGGAGGCCGGCGGCTCGTTATTTTGACAGAAGAGAAAAGATTAGGTCTTAACGCCTTCACTATTTATAGAAAAAAGAGAAGACATTTAGGTTAGAGAATATTCCTTGGAATATTCTTTTTGTTAACTCGTTTCGCGCTTAAAACTAACACAACTAATCCCTAAATTGAGATCTAATACCTATCCTTAACATAAAAAAAAAATCTGGATCCAATGGGACAGGTTTCGTCGAATTCCGACACCGTTTGAGAAAATCCTTTAGAAAATATCGATGAAAAACACCGAGCATTAATTCATGAAAATTACAGTAAATTCCTAAAAATTAAATTATCGCTACTTCCCAAAAGAACCTTGTCTAAATTCAAACCCGATCTCTAGTTATATCGAATAAATTGATACGGTCGATAAACGATTCTATAGCGACTATTTTAAGATATGATTTGGACATATCTCAAAATCTACACGACGAAATCCTGATTTTTCTCTTCCGCTAGAAAGATATACTCCACCAGCTCCACACGTTTCTTGTTTCACAGAAATCCGATTTAAAACGAACTCTGTACATTTAGTTGAAGTTCAAATCGCCAAATAGCGAACTACAACGCCATTTCGAGCTCGTTTATAAACATATTATAAACTATACGTTCAACTGTCGTCGATTCAATATATTCGTTATTATAATTCAACTCCAAACTGAATTATAGCTTATATAAGATCCAGTTCACATTGTATTGTGAATTCTACTATTCCCGACTGTTCTGAAAATATATTATCCTATTATTTATATTAATTAAATATAAATATTATTTAATTCCAGTTATTGATATCGTTAAATCGATATTAAATAATTAAATTAGTTAATTATTCTCCTGCCAAATTACGGGTCATTACACATTTCTTGTTTCACAGAAATCCGATTTAAAACGAATCCTGTACATTTAGTTGAAGTTCGAATCGCCAATTTACGAACTGCAGCGCAATTTCAAGCTCGATTATAATTATATTATAATTCTACGTTCAACTGTCGTTTATATAATATATTCGTTATTCAAATTCAATTCCTAGTTGCATTAAATATCACAGATGATCCAGTTCACCATATCGTCACTTCAGCCAATTCTGATTATTTCAGAATTATTTATATTATTTAATCTATTATTTTAATTAAATATTCACCATTATTTAATTAAACCACCATTTAATTCACTATATCCCTATATAAATAATTAAATAAATTAATTATAATACCTCTGTTATTGCGGGTCATTACAATCTTCCCCACTTAAAATAGTTTCGTCCTCGAAATTGCTAAGGTAGAGAACGACCCTATCGACTGGTTAGAAAATATTTGTTCACTTCTTAACTTCAGTTTCAACTGAACCAATTTAATTTCAATTAAATTATTAATTAATTCTTATCAACGAAAATTTTCAAAAATCCTGAAAATTTTCTAACACCTTAATTCTTCGAAAAATTTCGCCAGCACCTCATTTGTACTGGTCAATAGGTCAAACTCCCACTCGCCTCTCTGGGCCATCTCCAACCCAAAAGAAAATCAAACAGCCAAGCGGCTTGCCAATTCGGCTCATCAAAATCTCATACCCAATATATAATATAAACCGGTACCTTTTTGTCAGGCATATCATTATATCCCTCACATCTGCTATCAATTCAGCATATACTAATGTCATGCCACTCAAACTCCAAATCAGTTTTATCTCCAACACAACCATTCGTTTTTATCCAAGCCAAATCCCATTTCAACTCAAGTTCAACTCTTGATTTTCAATTCCTTAACTCCTCAATCCAATACCATTTCGGATTCTAATTTCACAAATCCAATCTTATTCGATTTCAATTTAACTTCAGTTACCACTTAACTGAATTTACTTTAATTCAAATCTGCTTTCACAAATTTCTGTTAAATTTGTTTTTAATTTAAATAGTCTTTCCCTGGGAGTTTTTAAACAGTTTACTCTTTTCAAAAATCAAATTTTCCTTTTTGAAATTCAACTGAGCCCATAATCAATATTTCATTAGTTATATCACTTCTCTATTTCTTTATCAATATTTGTTAACCAAATATTTTCAATAACCATATTGGCCTTTTATGTTATTTAGAAAACATTTCCGAATATCGCCTTCCTTTATTTTCTAAATCAATAACCTTTATAATCCTATTTATAATTGGAAAATACTCCAATTACTTATCTCTTTTCCGATCTCGTTTATTTCTATACTTAGGAAATATTTATTATTATATTTCTAAGCTTACACTTATTTGGGTTAAAACGGATGTTGTGTAAAACATCATTACGACAACCCAAATACTATATTCAACTAACTCTTATTCAACATTGATCTTCGAGCCTGAAATCTTACTATTTATTTGTTAATAATGAAATCAATCAAGTTGGGGTATAACAACCTCTCAGACCTTGACTGAATAACATTTATAACATCAAAACAAATATGACTACTTAGTCGAATAATCAATACCACACAGCTACTTATTCACCTTTTAAACACATATACACTTCCTCTTTCTATTCTTACTAGATTTTATTCTTATACTTCCTTTTTGATTTTACTATTCTATCTCTAAGTTCGTTTCCTTATCGACTTCTATATATATCGATACGTTGATTTCTAACTATCAAACTATCTTAAAAATATTCTAACTCCTTAAATTCCCGGAAAAAATCGCCATAACCTCCTTTGTACTAGGAGCATCGGGATATTTTAAATAGCCTCCCATGGTCCTCACCAATCCAAAAAGAAAAGAAAAAGCCAAGCGGCTAGCCGATACGGCGCATAAAATCTCATATATGAATTAAATATATACCTTTTGTCGAGCAATCTATTTATAACTCTTGCATTATCCTTATCCATAACTATCTCATGTATATTTATACCTATCCTATTTAATTCAACTATACCCGATCGTTTTAACTAAATTTGTTAATTAAATTTTGTTGATTTACTCCTTTAGTCTATTTCACTTTTATATTTGAACATGATATGTTCAAATATATTTTAACTTGCTTACAACTAATTTGAACTCCATTTTCAACTTACGCTTCATATTCAATTTCGAATATAAATCCTCAAGTCCTCTTTGAATGCTATATTCGAATTCCATTTGAATTCTATTTGAATCCTATATTCAAATTCCTTTTTAACTCTATTTGAATTTTCCTAATTCAAATTTTATTTGAATTTCATATATTTAAACTCATTTAAATTTCTATATTCAATTTGAATTACAAATATTCAAATCCCTTTTCAAATCCTTTATTCAATTTCTATGTCACTTCTCTTATTCAAATTCTATTCGATTTCTCTTATGTCAAATTCTATTCGATTTCTCATATGTCAAATTCTATTCGATTTCTCTTATGTCAAATTCTATTCGATTTCTATATTCGAATTTCCTCTATTCAAATTCCATTTGATTTCTATATTCGAATTTCCTCTATTCAAATTGTATATCACTTCCATTGAATTTCAAATTTTCAAACTCCCTTTGAATTTCTATATTCAATTCCTATTTCAATTCCATTGAATTTCATATATTCAAACTCCCTTTGAATTTCTATATTCAATTCCTATTTCAAACTTTCTTTATTCATTCTTTATTATAAATCCCATTTGAAATTCAACACAACTTGTCTTTCCCAAAACAAATTCAAAATAGTATCTCTGGTAGTAATTCGTTACTTACAACTCGAAAATGAATACTGATGATGCAGCTGTCATCATTAGAATCTATTTTCCTGCGATCGAATTGAGTTCAATACTATAAAACCATTTCTAAACATTTCCACTTTGAAATTCATTTCAAAATATAATTCACACTGCTTGTAAAACAATTTAAAATCTCCCAGGATCTTAAATTTTCCTTATTTTTAATCCAAATTCATTTATAAACACTTATCCAATTCTCTAGAATTTTAACTCAATTTCTGGTTTAAAATTTCAGATTTAACTCATCTGATTTCACGCATTTCACTTATATGAATTCTGATTGGTTATTTACATAACCATTTAATTTATAATCTTACTCGATTATAATATCAACTAATATATCCAATATGTATCAAATATACTTTGGGTAAAATTATTTTCATTTACCCTCTTTCAAAACATATCGTGCCGACCCATCGTATTCAAGTGTTTAGTAACTCCTACCGATAGTGTGGATCAAACTGATCGACCAGAACTCATAAACAACTGAACCAATGAATCTCCATATTATAAAATCATTTTTATATCAATAACAAATACGCTCACTCGTATATATACACTCAAACTCAATCAAGGGTATTACTAACCCTATCTCTATCGAGTCACGCCACAGAGCTAAGTAATTCTTAACTTAAGCTCTGATACCAACTGTAATGACCCGGATTTTGAGCGACTTTGGTTATCGACATAAACTCGATGTCGATAACCAAAACATCGAAAAATCCTGGTAATTAGTGAAAAAAATTAGAGGGTGAGGAAAGATAAGATAGAAACTTAGAATAGAAGAAGAAGAAGAACACAACATCAGAGTAACACGTATCTCACAGCGGAACGAATAACATATAATATATATAACATAACTTGAAATATACATCTGTACTTGAATATACATCAATATCAAAGTACATCACTTACAACACAGCGGAAATAACTATAGCTATATGATCCTGAAGCCTCATGCTCCAGCTCTTCAAGTGTATCTGTAAAATCCTGACTACTTGACTGCCCGTTCAAATATAGGCACCCAAGAGTTCAGGGAAACAAACAAATAAACTCCGGGTCAGTCATGAGACTGGTATGAGTAAAACAGTTTAAATAGTTATACAGGTATATGATATCTCATAAGACCACGCTGTGAAAACCCGTAACTTCCCCGGTGAGGAAAGCGTCGGATAGTTCGAGAACAAGCCACAACAGAACGCATATAAAATAACGTTTCATTGTATATTACAACAATGCATCAGATTACAAGAATATACAGAGTATAAACAAATAAATATTACACAGAAATATCAGAGATTCAAATTACATTTAAATACATCGCAGCAGAAAAAAATACAATACACAACTAGAAGAGATATACGGATACAAAGCTTTCCGGATATCATTCCAGCTATAAACCAGGATCCTGTGGATATAAATCTGCAAAACCAAAACTACTAGCTGCCCGTGTCAAAATAAGGGCACCCAGAGTTTAGGTTAAAACAATAAACTCCAGGTCAGTCATGTGACTGGCGTGAGAACTAAAACAGTTATTAATCTTTATTTTAAAGTTCGGTAAATCAAGGGACCACGCCGTATAACACGGAACGGGTTTCCTCCCAAGAATACCAGTGCATAAAACAAACAGCGCAATGCTAAATAAACAAAAATGAAGTTGTTATAAGACCCAGGTCCTATCACACAATGCAACGCAAGCCGGGGGATAGGGTTTTTCCCTTATAACAGCCAAAGAATGCTTGATACGTTTGAAACAAATCATTTGATACTATAATAAGTGCATAGTGTATAAAACAACTTCAAATCATAAGTATCAATCATAGGCGGCATGGGTACCATATATCATGTCGCCATACTAGTTCTACAATTAAAACTGCAAATGTCGTATTGGAAGTTGGGTTATCATTTATGGTATGAACCGAGGCTAGGGGCAAGATCCTCACCGATTCGAGACGCTCTAATCCGTGTCTCAGGCAAGCGCGCAGGCAAGCCTTGGAGCGACAGGGCCGGTCCACCGATGTGGATTATTATGCCTGAACACTACGTTTCCCTACCCTATGGGGTGTAAGTCTGGTCCGTCTGCCGACCAGAATGCATCGGCCGAAACCGATATAACCGAGGCGCCTCGCAACAGCAACAACCACATAAGTCAAACTCGTCATGGCGTGTAAAACCACTGACGCCACTTCTAACTAGAAAGAAACGCATGCCCTCCCTGAGGTCCGTCTCCCGTTTTTGGTTCATACCGGGTGTGAAACTCGCGAAGTAAACGTTACACAAAGCTACGCCACAAAGGTCGTGCTTCGATCATCAACCACAAGACTTTGCTTTTCAATAGAAGCCTTGATCATTTGCCACTTAGGCATGCCACATTGGCAATTCACTCCATGCGATTGATATCCATCAATAAATAACCCCTGAGCTCGTACGTCTCAGAGAAGGGCGTTAAGCAAGAGAATAAATTCTCTGCCGCCAAACCGATATATATTTAATAGAGATCAATCACACGGACTAAAATCCAATGTCAGACACACAGTCCATTTACAAGTCCGTTCTGGGTCTGAACGAAACCGGAGGCACCTAGTACCCCGCATATCCATCAATCTCCAAGTACGTCTGGACGATTACTAACTGTTTCCATCTTCTTGGGTGTACATCCCAATCAAGATCATCAGTAATTATCCAAACGATGTGAAGACTTCCGGTCTTCGACCACCGTCTTCATCTTCGACTTATCGTCGTATCAGTTATTCGGAATGGGATAAACCCGGTCTTTCCGAATAACTCGCGTATATTTTAAATAAGTGTTACACAAACACAACATACACCTCATTCCAATTCATCAGTCACTAACCGTAAATTAATCAAGAGAATAATTCCCTAAATATTAACCCCGAAGGGCGAAACCAACATCAGATCAATATCCAGAAAACCATTCTGCTTAGCTAACCGACAGTTAGTTTCTAAATTTCACAATCACAGGGAAAGGTTCCCATTAATTTTATCCAAGATAAATTTCTTGAATTTATTCTTTAATCTATTTTTGAATATCAATTCAAACTAGTCGGGATTGGCGAACCTTACCGAAGTAATTATTTGTTTTAATTTCCCAATCCCAACCTATTCATCCCATGAAATAAAACTGGTAATACTTCATATCTAACACTACGGTGTTATCGGTAAATTCAATTACCATTTCACGTTCAAATCTAATTAAAGATTTAACTATCGCCTGGAGCAAAACTGGTGATACTCCATTCTAACACCTTTTCAATCTAATTAAAGATCCATTAAAACTCCACTTAGTTTTAATCTTTGATTGGGTTAAAGAATCAGTGTCATTTAAAACATGGTTCACGATAAACCCAAAATCACATTCCATTAATTATCGGGTTAAAGAACAAGTGTTATTTAAAACACTGTTCACGATAAACCCAAAAATCATTCCATTAATTATCGGGTTAAAGAACAAGTGTTATTTAAAACACTGTTCACGATAAACCCAAAAATCAATACCAATTCAATTCCAATTAAATATCATTTAATTGGTACACTTCATTAAATCTAAATAAAAAGATTTAATCTTTTCTCAACTGGGTTCAAGAACAGTGTTAATGAAGACACCATTCACGACAAACCCAAATCACATTTGATATTCAATACAAGGCACCGAATAGAAAATATATCGGCTTATATTCAATATCAAATTCTACGATTAACAAATGTCGTATTGGAGATAACGATATAAATATATCTTTCAAATTTCCATAACAACATCTGTATAATCACGAATTCCAACATCGAAATATTCCGAAGACAATGTCGATTCAAATCCATTCCAACGCGATCATTGGAAATTCTGGTCATTTTCAAAACCATTTCAAATTCAATTTATTTATTTAAAAATAAATAGAATTCTAATTCTAGTTCAAAACTAGTTCATTTCGATAAAAATCTATTTTTATCTTTATAAATATGGATTATTTCATCCCAATTCTTTCTAAATCATTTCTTATGATTTTACACCAATTATTACTATTTTTAATAATTTTATCAAGGCCCGTACAGTCGATTTCCATCAACGGCCATCGAACTGCACTTATAGCGACCTTTTTCAAATTTGATTTGGACGTATCTCCAAATCCAACCGTTAGATTTTGAATTTCAAATATTCGTTAGAAAGCTCTTTTCGATGCGAACCCAACGGTTCCGGTTTTAGGAGAATCCGACGGTCGGATCTCCCGTATTGTCCATTTGAAATAAATGGTCGAAATTCACGAACTGCCGCGGCGCGGCGCGTTCTATTCAGGCCATTATATTATATATATAATATATATAATATATATATATCGTCGATTTCTATTTAAAACGTATTATATAAATAGTTTTAAATTCGTTTCAAAAGCAATTTCAACTTCCATTTCAATTCAAATCAAAATATTTGTTATTATCAAAATATTTCGTTCAACACATGACTAATCTCAACGGATGAGTACAGTCAACACATGAACCTTTATTTTATATTGATAAAGATGTAAGTTTTATTATTAAAATATTTCGTTCAACACATGACTAATCTCAACGGATGAGTACAGTCAACACATGAACCTTTATTTTATTATTCTTTATTTTCTAAATTGGAATGAGGCCCAATCAATCACCATATAAAATTAATTATATGGATTTTCATACAACACATGTATATAATAGCATTGAAAAATAATCAACCATCACTCAAAGTGCACTACACTGTATAAGCATCAAATATAGATATCTAACGCTTATAACAGCCTGTCAATCAATCGATCGACATATTTAATCAATCAGGATGAGTGAACTTCATATTTCATCCCAACACCCGTGTGGGGTTTCAAACAATCAAACACAGATTTTATTTGTGCAGTTGGGCGATGTGTAAAATTTATCATCCTAATCAATGTCAGTCAAATCGGTGTACCTAAACAAACCGTCCGGTTTGTAAATGAATATTTATTTATTCACATTCACTATATTCATATGCACGTTAAAAATTTTATTTTTAACGATAAAACATTTTATTTTAACATATGAATTTCTATTCAGTTCATTCTTTAAATAAAATGATATTTTTATTTTTCTAACTTATTTTGGAAAATTTCGGCGGCATGACGACACGATACTAGAAACGGGATGTAATGGCGGGATTTTCGACCCAGAAAATCAACATAAAAACACACTGTTGACTATTCAAGCATCGAAAACACCAGGACATTAATAGAAGAATTTAGAGGATGAGAAAGAAAAGATAGAACTAATAGAATAGAAGAAGAAGAAGATCACAACTGAACAGAATCAGAGTAACACGAAACTCGCAGCGGAACAAAATAAGATGTATTATATAACATAACTTTGAATACAAAACTGTATTGTATATACATACCATTATCAGAGTACAATACATCATATCACAGCGGAAATAACTCTACATAACTAATGGTGAAGCTTCCTGCTTTTGAGCTCCTCCAAGTGAATCTGCAAAGCCTGAAACACTTGACTGCCCGTACAAATTTGGGCACCCAAGAGTTTAGGGAAAACAACAAAATAAACTCTGGGTCAGTCATGGGACTGGTGTGAGTAAATTCCAACCATACTGTTTAACTTTGAAAATCCTTTTCAAAACAAGAAGGTAATAGTAAGACCAGCCCACACATAAACATGGACGGTTTTTACCTTACTATAACCCAACATATTTTTATATCAAACTTCAGTGATATTATAATAATGCCTACTCAATTAAATCATCAAGTAGCAGAACGCTTGCATCTCACGCTCCACATATATATAGTATAAAATCGTAAACCGCAGGGCGCTTATCAGAGAATGGATTCCAACAGACAAGGTATGGGAGCACCTTATGAATAGTGTACTCTAGAGGGGATACACTCAGGGTTCAACAAGAACGTCTTGCAATCCGGCCACACATGACCGCTCACTCATTTAGCTTAAGTGTCGCAAATATATTGCCACCACGGTTGCAGGCCATCCAACCGTCATCCGAAGATACAGAATCGAAAAGAAGTATAAATATGAATTTTCTCTATATCGGTGACAATACACCCTGCTTGGGAATGACCCAACTAGCCATGCTGCCTAGCCCAACTTTTGTTACTTCCTGGTTGTGAGGCAAGAGGCTACGTCTATCTTCAGAACATCTGATCACCATTCACTTTGAATGTCACATCGTCAAATCCGTAATCACACATTGATTACACAAATGCACACTGGGTGTAGAATAAAGAGAAGTTATCTTCTCCCCACCACTTGGTATATTCATAAAATCAACGGCGTGACCGTTGGAAATACTCTGTCAGACACTCGTCCATACAAGTTGCCCTGGGACTGGACAAACAAATAAACATCATTCTAGAGCTGGACGACCCTTGCATTTAACTCCGTCTTCAATTATCTTCAGCATATCTAATTCGCAGCGCTTATGCCTATACGGAGTGGTTTTCGGATAACATATCCAACCGGTCTCTCCATATTGACAACGATGGTCAAAACACTTCGATAGTCGGTGATTTAACTATCGAAGTAAAAACAACATCCATTCTAATGTATAACTAACATCACACAATCACGGGAATTTTTAATTTTAACATTCTGCTTTATTATTCGAATTCTCATATCTTACCAGATATTTCTCAAATCCCGTTTAACCTTTTTACACTTTCTTGTAAAACATTTCCAGTTATTATAAACTCTCTTTCATGTTCTAGAAAAATATACGTTCGGAACATTTCCATTCTTTCCACGTTCTTTATTTTCTACACTTGGGTAATCTACCCTATTTACATTGGAAAATATTTCCAATTTCATTTTCCTTTTAATCGACTCAACGTTCACTTTTAAAACATTATTCACTTTGAAATGTGAATACCATCCCTTATCTTGTTTACTGAAATCTCTTTCATAACTTATATATTCCTATTCCATTTTATACTCTATTTCTAAGTCAACTTCTTATCAAAACAATATCCAGTTGATGACTAAATATCGATTCCTATCCTATTAACGTTTATTTGTTTAAAACTAAATGTTAATCATCCTATCCGATTTTAATACCTAACAATGATTTACTTTAATATATTCAACATCATCGAATTCTAGTTCCAAATCCTAATGGTTTAATTCTAACCATATTTCGAACATCGGAATGCTGCCATCGTTTTCTAACACGATTCTCCAATTCTTTTTCTAAACTCTTCTTATATTTCTTGAACCAACGTCGTTACTTATTGCTCTAGAATAAGTGGATTTCAAACCAAACTGTTACATTCCCTAGGAAGTGCTGCTATATATAAAAGTCATGCTTAAGTCAAATCAACAACAGTTAATTTGTTGCTATAGTTCTAAACTTGTCATACGCTGTAATATTCTCCTTATAACTAATTACAGTCACACTTACCTTATCAACAGCGTTATTTTATTGCTATAGTTCAACTGGTCATACGCTGTAATATTCTTTGTTATAACTAATCTTGACATAACAGTCACACTTATCTTATCAACAGCGTTATTTTATCGCTATAATTCTAAGACTTGCATACGCTGCCATATTTCTTTTATACTAATCTTGACATCTAATTCCGTCACAAAAATCTTGACATCTCTTTCTGTTACCAAAAAATCTTAACATCTCTTTCCGTTACAAAAATCTTGACATCTCTTTCCGTTACAAAAATATTGACATCTCTTCCCGTTACAAACTGATATCGTTCCTCGATAATAGCGAAGCCGTTCAAGTTGGGGTATTCTATTTACCTCTCAGACCTTGATCGACAACGTTCTTACCTTAGAACCGATACAAGTCTGCACTCTAATCCCTTATTACTTATAATATCTATCCGATCGTACTTTCATGTTTATTTTTAACTATGGTTTTATAACACCATATCGTTACTTTGAAATCTCTGGTGTTTGATTATTTATATTAAACATTTACTCTTCGCTTTCTCCATTCCACAGTTCTATTTATAACTTCTTAACCAAAAGGTAATTAAATCTTATTACTTTGGATTAATTTATTTCTAAACTGTTTCATTAGATTAATTTAAGACTAATTAATCTAATAATCATTTTCCTGAATAACAGTTGATCAAAATCAACTTCATTTCATCAGTAAACTTGTTAACTGATTTTGATTACTCCTCAACATTAGATTAATATAATTAACCTAATAATATTTCTAAATTGTTTATCTTAAATATAATTATCCAAATATTAAATCGTCGGATAATTCCTACTTTAAAACTTATTTAAATATCAACAATCATTTTTATTTATTTTATAAAAACGAACTCTAAAATACTGGTTTATAATAGAACTTCTATTATAAAATTAAAACTTTACTTTAATTATAAAAATATAATTTTTATAATTAACTTCGTTGATTTGGCTGACGACCAATCAACTCTTTAACAAAGCGATGGTTTTACGGTTGACTGTCACCACTTTCTAAATCGATATCATTTATTTATTTATCGAAAAAGATGTTGAATATCCGTTCAACATCAATATTCACATGGTGTTTTAAATATAATTCGGGTTCAAACAGTGCATACAAAACAAACAATACATATAAATATCGAGGAATCCGGTCGGATTCCTCCAACCGGTTTCCGCATCCACAGATGTCAGTCAACACAATTTGCACTAACTCTATACTAAGGGATATTCTAATTGATGGAATAAGTGTCCAACCGATGATGTGTGCATATGTTACGGCATATATTGTAATCTACCTAATCGACCATCACACAGCATTCAAACAACATTAAAATATAATTAAAATATTTTAAAATAGATCAGAGTGAGTGAATTTACTCACCTTGGCGCGTTAACCGTTAAACAACGATTTGCGTCAGTCGATTAAACCGGCGTTCAATTTTTCCATAAATTCAAATGTGCTTCAAATGGTTCTGAACCCGCTTCATAGTGTAGCGTGCTTTCGTACGGTTCCAAAGGATCAGACGGTTCGAAATTGTTATATTTTCCGTCTGGCCCATCCACTAACGTTTGAAGCCCATACTCGTGATAAATCCCACGCCCCTCCTTCCTGAGTTTTATCCCCTTTTTTTTTCTAAATGTGTATAGCATCACGCAGATGAACACCACCCCTCCCCATAACGCTCGCAACTTCTTCCACCCGTTTACAGTACCATCTTCACCGAGATCTGCACATTATTATTTTCGAACCACCAATCCTTCCCAGATACCGTCAGTTTCCTCCTTGCGCGCACCGTCTTCTTCCCTTCACCAAAATGTGCCCAACGTGTTACAGTACTGGCCAAATATTCTTTCCAGTACACCCATCTCGTTCCACCAAAGTACAACATCTTCTCCCATGCAAAACACTTCACCAGAAGTCTAGTTTGCCATCAACCATACTAACCAAGCATCCACGTTTTTCAGCATATCTCCATTTCGACAAAAAGCCGTGCACTCCCTTACTCACTCACTCCTACAATGCACTCAGCTAGAAAAAGATGGCCATGCTCGGTTTAGTCATGAACTGCTCCCGCTACTAGCTGCCCGAGCACCCAGCCTTCACCATCAAGACTACACATATATCTCCATCTCCAGATCGTAAGAACAATGCCTCCATATTAAGCACGCACCAGCATTGAAAGTGCGTTCGAGTCATTGAACATGTGTCAAATTCTCTCCTACCCATCAAACCATTTGAACTGCTCCTGTACATGCCACTTTCGAATGGCATCTCCACATGAAACCCAACATTTGCTACACGTGTTTCACCTCCTGTATTGATTTAAAACCCCCAAGCCCTCTTACCCTAGCTGCGTTTACAACCAGGTGCTGCTCCCTTTTTTCTATTTTTGACTTTCCAAGCATAGTGGAAATGTGCCACTTAATACAATGATCAAACACCTCCTCCATACTATACAACTAAAACCCGCATGATATAGTACACATCTTCCAGAACATACTAAAACCCAACACCCTGTAGCACTCGTTCATCACCATTTTCCTTTGTTTACTCCCTTCGCACCCCTCTCATCCCGATGGACAACAGCTCCTGTGTCCAAGTATCAACGCCCCCCTCCAAACCTGTCTACTTCTCGGATAATACCTCATGCTCTGCCATTTTCCCATATCAACATCGTGCCCTGTCACCTCCTTTCTAGAGCTCGTTTTCAAACAACATCACACTAATTCTTTTTGTATTTATTTTGATTTCCAAAAGCCATTTAAAAGCTTCTGTGTTCTATTTTGTGAAGAAGACGCAAGTGAAGACCCATATATATAGCTAGAGTTTTTCCTTAATGGTTAAGGAATAGGACTGTAGGCTTAGAGTGGGTCATGGTCTTCATTAATTTGGGAGGTATGGGAGAGTTTACTGTTATAGAGTATGGGCTTAGCATGTTGATTTGAGAGCCTAGGTTTCCTACCACGTGAGGCTTGTACATGCTGAGAGTTTTCTTTAAGTGTAGGGGTATGGGAGACGTGCTAATCTACCTTAGGATTAAGGCTACAGGCTATTCGCATGAGTTTTCATTTTCATTGGTTTGTTGGGAATTGTATTGTAGGGTAGCTGATTGAATATACATAGGACGTTAGCTTAAGCATGAAGGTGTACACAGTGGCCTAAAACTAAATGATATGGGTAGCCTTTGAAGAATAATCCTATAGGTGTTGAAAATATGCGGTATGGTTCAGTAAGGAACAACGCATGTTATATTTGTAGATACATGTATAGGTGGACTATTTGCTTTGTTATATACTTAGTACAAATTGTTAGCAAAGTATTGCTAATGAACTTGAGTTGTAAAGCATATGTGATGAGTAAAAGAAAATGTTGCTTCATAATCGGGTTGATTTGGCTATCTGCTGAGTATATATGTCCGATGGAACTGCAAAGGTTACCTGCCATTATTATCTAATGGCAAAAGTGACAATGCAGACTGAAACTTATTTAAACACCCGCCTTTTTGTTGTAAAGGTACCAAATATGAAAGTGGACTGTGCGTGCATTACATGTATAGATAGAGCTAGGCTTCTATGTGTTTCTTAACGTATGTGTTATGTATGTAAGGTTTCGTTCATATCCGAGCTGCTGCAGACAGAAATGAATATACAGTCGTGTACAGCGAGGTGCGACGGTCCCAAAACTATAATAATACCGGTAGATTGACTCATATTTTGAAACCTCGAAATATCGATACAGGGTGCAAAATACTACAAATAAAAAGTTGTATATTAAATTAATTAAAAATTATAGTAAAATTCTAAAAGTTAAATTATCGCTGCGCCTCAAAAGAACCTTGTCCAAATTCGAATCTGATATCTAGTTATTTCAAATAAACCGTTTCGGTCGATATACGATTTTACAGCGACTTTTTGAATATTTGATTTGGTCATATCTTGCAGTCTGTACGACGAAATCTCCATTTTCCACTTCCGTTGGAAAGATACAGTTCAACAGATTCCAACGTTTCTCGTTTCGAAGAAATCCGATTCAAAACGAGTCCGGTACACTGAGTTGAAGTTCAGAACGTTAATTTACGAACTGCAGCGTCGTTATGAGCTCGATTATAATTAATATATATTTTTATACGTTCAACTTCGTTTTAATTAAAATATAAATTCCCTTATATTCCGAATTCAATATTTAAACTGATTTAAATATTCAAATACGAACCGACAAAAATGCGGGACGTTACAGTCCTTCCCCCTTAAAATAATTTCGTCCTCGAAATTGCTAAGGTATGGAAAATGCTTCAATCTCTGTTATAAACAGGTTTAAAATCTTTTTGGTTTACATCATAATTTCAGTTTCAACTGAACTGATTAATTCCAATTAAAATATTAATATCTTCTTATTACCGAATATTTTCGAAAATTCTGAAAGTTTCCTAACAGCTTAAATTTTTGGAGAATCTCGCCAGCATCTCCTCTGCACGGCTCACTCGGTACTACAACAACTTGCCACTCTGGGCCTTCTCAAATCCAAAAAGAAAATCAAACAGCCAAACGGCTTGCCCAAACCGACTCATAAAAATCTCATACTCGTATATAAACGTGTACCTTCTCTGTTGGGCATTCAACTCTATCTCTGTCATCTGCTATCAAACCAGCATATCCAAGCATCCTTGGTTGATCTCCCATCAATCCGTTCTCAAACCAGTCTTTCGCTTTTACTAAGCCAAATTTCTATTTCAACTCCAAATCCATTTACTTATTTTTTATCAAATCAGTTATCTTCATCTCCAAATTCAAAATTCAATTCTTATTCTCCAAGAATCAATTCATTTTAATAACTCGAATCTCCAACATTTCTCTTTTACAATTCGGGATCATTCCAAATTCAGTCCAGTTTTGTTATCTTTGTTTAAATTCTACTTTTAGCATTTTAACTCCATAAGTTAAATTTTTATTTCAAAATTCAAATTTCTGGGATTTATTTCAAATCAGTTTGAAATCATATTTATTCAAAACATTTGAATTTCTGACAACAATCCAAATCAAAATCTTTGGTAGTAATCCGTCACTTACCAGCTCGAAAATGAACACCGATAATGGCGCGCTTCATCATCGGAATTTATTTCCCAGCAATCGAAGTGAGTTCAATACTATATTACTTTCAAAACTCATTTATAATCACTCTATTTTTGAAATTACTTCAAAATATCTTTTAAAGCACTTGGAAAACAAATTTTCAAATCTCTCAGGATTTTAAAATTCCCTTATATTTAATTCAAATTCAATTTCAATTCTTTTCCAAGTTTCTAGAGTTTTATTTCAATTCTGGTTTTTAAGTTCAGATTCAGTTCATCTGATTTTTCATATTATACTTATATAATATTTCGATTGGTTATTTATATAACCAACTTACTTATACATTTTTATTTGATCATAATAACGATCAATTCATCTAATATACTATAATAATCTCCAGAGATATACTTCTTTTGTTTATATCAAAATATATTTTTGGGTAAAATTGTCTTATTTACCCTCTTTTCAAAACATACTGTGTTGAATTACTCTGTTCAAGAGTTTAGAAACACCTATCGACACAGTTTGCATTACTATTTCGACCAGAATTCATAAACCACTCGACTGACCAGTCAACACAATATAAAACAGTTTTTATATTAATTCACAAATACGCGCTCATCTATATACACTCAACTCAATCTAGAGTATTACTAACTCCATCTCTATTGAGTTACGCCACAGAGCCAAGGTAATCACTTAACCTTCAGCTCTGATACCATCTGTAATGGCGGGATTTTCGACCCAGAAAATCAACATAAAAACACACTGTTGACTATTCAAGCATCGAAAACACCAGGACATTAATAGAAGAATTTAGAGGATGAGAAAGAAAAGATAGAACTAATAGAATAGAAGAAGAAGAAGATCACAACTGAACAGAATCAGAGTAACACGAAACTCACAGCGGAACAAAATAAGATGTATTATATAACATAACTTTGAATACAAAACTGTATTGTATATACATACCATTATCAGAGTACAATACATCATATCACAGCGGAAATAACTCTACATAACTAATGGTGAAGCTTCCTGCTTTTGAGCTCCTCCAAGTGAATCTGCAAAGCCTGAAACACTTGACTGCCCGTACAAATTTGGGCACCCAAGAGTTTAGGGAAAACAACAAAATAAACTCTGGGTCAGTCATGGGACTGGTGTGAGTAAATTCCAACCATACTGTTTAACTTTGAAAATCCTTTTCAAAACAAGAAGGTAATAGTAAGACCAGCCCACACATAAACATGGACGGTTTTTACCTTACTATAACCCAACATATTTTTATATCAAACTTCAGTGATATTATAATAATGTCTACTCAATTAAATCATCAAGTAGCAGAACGCTTGCATCTCACGCTCCACATATATATAGTATAAAATCATAAACCGCAGGGCGCTTATCGGAGAATGGATTCCAACAGACAAGGTATGGGAGCACCTTATGAATAGTGTACTCTAGAGGGGATACACTCAGGGTTCAACAAGAACGTCTTGCAACCCGGCCACACATGAACGCTCACTAATTTAGCTTGAGTGTCGCGAATATATTGCCACCACGGTTGCAGGCCATCCAACCGTCATCCGAAGATACAGAATCGAAAAGAAGTATAAATATGAATTTTCTCTAGATCGGTGACAATACACCCTGCTTGGGAATGACCCAACTAGCCATGCTGCCTAGCCCAACTTTTGTTACTTCCTGGTTGTGAGGCAAGAGGCTACGTCTATCTTCAGAACATCTGATCACCATTCACTTTGAATGTCACATCGTCAAATCCGTAATCACACATTGATTACACAAATGCACACTGGGTGTAGAATAAAGAGAAGTTATCTTCTCCCCACCACTTGGTATATTAATAAAATCAACGGCGTGACCGTTGGAAATACTCTGTCAGACACTCGTCCATACAAGTTGCCCTGGGACTGGACAAACAAATAAACATCATTCTAGATCTGGACGACCCTTGCATTTAACTCCGTCTTCAATTATCTTCAGCATATCTAATTCGCAGCGCTTATGCCTATACGGAGTAGTTTTCGGATAACATATCCAACCGGTCTCTCCATATTGACAACGATGGTCAAAACACTTCGATAGTCGGTGATTTAACTATCGAAGTAAAAACAACATCCATTCTAATGTATAACTAACATCACACAATCACGGGTATTTTTAATTTTAACATTCTGCTTTATTATTCGAATTCTCATATCTTACCAGATATTTCTCAAATCCCGTTTAACCTTTTTACAATTTCTTGGAAAACATTTCCAGTTATTATAAACTCTCTTTCATGTTCTAGAAAAATATACGTTTGGAACATTTCCATTCTTTCCACGTTCTTTATTTTCTACACTTGGGTAATCTACCCTATTTACATTGGAAAATATTTCCAATTTCATTTTCCTTTTAATCGACTCAACGTTCACTTTTAAAACATTATTCACTTTGAAATGTGAATACCATCCCTTATCTTGTTTACTGAAATCTCTTTCATAACTTATATATTCCTATTCCATTTTATACTCTATTTATAAGTCAACTTCTTATCAAAACAATATCCAGTTGATGACTAAATATCGATTCCTATCCTATTAACATTTATTTGTTTAAAACTAAATGTTAATCATCCTATCCGATTTTAATCCCTAACAATGATTTACTTTAATATATTCGACATCATCGAATTCTAGTTCCAAATCCTAATGGTTTAATTCTAACCATATTTCGAACATCGGAATGCTGCCATCGTTTTCTAACACGATTCTCCAATTCTTTTTCTAAACTCTTCTTATATTTCTTTGAACCAACGTCGTTACTTATTGCTCTAGAATAAGTGGATTTCAAACCAAACTGTTACATTCCCTAGGAAGTGCTGCTATATATAAAAGTCATGCTTAAGTCAAATCAACAGCAGTTAATTTGTCGCTATAGTTCTAAACTTGTCATACTCTGTAATATTCTCCTTATAACTAATTACAGTCACACTTACCTTATCAACAGCGTTATTTTATTGCTATAGTTCAACTGGTCATACGCTGTAATATTCTTTGTTATAACTAATCTTGACATAACAGTCACACTTATCTTATCAACAGCGTTATTTTATCGCTATAATTCTAAGACTTGCATACGCTGCCATATTTCTTTTATACTAATCTTGACATCTAATTCCGTCACAAAAATCTTGACATCTCTTTCTGTTACCAAAAAATCTTAACATCTCTTTCCGTTACAAAAATCTTGACATCTCTTTCCGTTACAAAAATATTGACATCTCTTCCCGTTACAAACTGATATCGTTCCTCGATAATAGCGAAGCCGTTCAAGTTGGGGTATTCTATTTACCTCTCAGACCTTGATCGACAACGTTCTTACCTTAGAACCGATACAAGTCTGCACTCTAATCCCTTATTACTTATAATATCTATCCGATCGTACTTTCATGTTTATTTTTAACTATGGTTTTATAACACCATATCGTTACTTTGAAATCTCTGGTGTTTGATTATTTATATTAAACATTTACTCTTCGCTTTCTCCATTCCACAGTTCTATTTATAACTTCTTAACCAAAAGGTAATTAAATCTTATTACTTTGGATTAATTTATTTCTAAACTGTTTCATTAGATTAACTTAAGACTAATTAATCTAATAATCATTTTCCTGAATAACAGTTGATCAAAATCAACTTCATTTCATCAGTAAACTTGTTAACTGATTTTGATTACTCCTCAACATTAGATTAATATAATTAACCTAATAATATTTCTAAATTGTTTATCTTAAATATAATTATCCAAATATTAAATCGTCGGATAATTCCTGCTTTAAAACTTATTTAAATATCAACAATCATTCTTATTTATTTTATAAAAATGAACTCTAAAATACTGGTTTATAATAGAACTTCTATTATAAAATTAAAACTTTACTTTAATTATAAAAATATAATTTTTATAATTAACTTCGTTGATTTGCCTGACGGCCAATCAACTCTTTAACAAAGCGATGGTTTTACGGTTGACTGTCACCACTTTCTAAATCGATATCATTTATTTATGTATCGAAACAGATGTTGAATATCCGTTCAACATCAATATTCACATGGTGTTTTAAATATAATTCGTGTTCAAACAGTGCATACAAAACAAACAATACATATAAATATCGAGGAATCCGGTCGGATTCCTCCAACCGGTTTCCGCATCCACAGATGTCAGTCAACACAATTTGCACTAACTCTATACTAAGGGATATTCTAATTGATGGAATCAGTGTCCAACCGATGATGTGTGCATATGTAACGGTATATATTGTAATCTACCTAATCGACCATCACACAGCATTCAAACAACATTAAAATATAATTAAAATATTTTAAAATAGATCAGAGTGAGTGAATTTACTCACCTTGGCGCATTAACCGTTAAACAACGATTTGCGTCAGTCGATTAAACCGGCGTTCAATTTTTCCATAAATTCAAACGTGCTTCAAATGGTTCTGAACCCGCTTCATAGTGTAGCATGCTTTCGTACGGTTCCAAAGGATCAGACGGTTCGAAATTGTTATATTTTCTGTCCGGCCCATCCACTAACGTTTGAAGCCCATACTCGTGATAAATCCCACGCCCCTCCTTCCTGAGTTTTATCCCCTTTTTTTTCTAAATGTGTATAGCATCATGCAGATGAACACCACCCCTCCCCATAACGCTCGCAACTTCTTCCACCCGTTTACAGTACCATCTTCACCGAGATCTGCACATTATAATTTTCGAACCACCAATCCTTCCCAGATCCCGTCAGTTTCCTCCTTGCGTGCACCGTCTTCTTCCCTTCACCAAAATGTGCCCAACGTGTTACAGTACTGGCCAAATATTCTTTCCAGTACACCCATCTCGTTCCACCAAAGTACAAAATCTTCTCCCATGCAAAACACTTCACCAGAAGTCTAGTTTGCCATCAACCATACTAACCAAGCATCCATGTTTTTCAGCATATCTCCATTTCGACAAAAAGCCGCGCACTCCCTTACTCACTCACTCCTACAATGCACTCAGCTAGAAAAAGATGACCATGCTCGGTTTAATCATGAACTGCTCCCGCTACTAGCTGCCCGAGCACCCAGCCTTCACCATCAAGACTACACATATATCTCCATCTCCAGATCGTAAGAACAATGCCTCCATATTAAGCACGCACCAGCATTGAAAGTGCGTTCCAGTCATTGAACATGTGTCAAATTCTCTCCTACCCATCAAACCGTTTGAACTGCTCCTGTACATGCCACTTTCGAATGGCATCTCCACATGAAACCCAACATTTGCTACACGTGTTTCACCTCCTGTATTGATTTAAAACCCCCAAGCCCTCTTACCCTAGCTGCGTTTACAACCAGGTGCTGCTCCCTTTTTTCTATTTTTGACTTTCCAAGCATAGTGGAAATGTGCCACTTAATACAATGATCAAACACCTCCTCCATACTATACAACTAAAACCCGCATGATATAGTACACATCTTCCAGAACATACTAAAACCCAACACCCTGTAGCACTCGTTAATCACCATTTTCCTTTGTTTACTCCCTTCGCACCCCTCTCATCCCGATGGACAACAGCTCCTGTGTCCAAGTATCAACGCCCCCCTCCAAACCTGTCTACTTCTCGGATAATACCTCATGCTCTGCCATTTTCCCATATCAACATCGTGCCCTGTCACCTCCTTTCCAGAGCTCGTTTTCAAACAACATCACACTAATTCTTTTTGTATTTATTTTGATTTCCAAAAGCCATTTAAAAGCTTCTGTGTTCTATTTTGTGAAGAAGACGCAAGTGAAGACCCATATATATAGCTAGAGTTTTTCCTTAATGGTTAAGGAATAGGACTGTAGGCTTAGAGTAGGTCATGGTCTTCATTAATTTGGGAGGTATGGGAGAGTTTACTGTTATAGAGTATGGGCTTAGCATGTTGATTTGAGAGCCTAGGTTTCCTACCACGTGAGGCTTGTACATGCTGCGCGTTTTCTTTAAGTGTAGGGATATGGGAGACGTGCTAATCTACCTTAGGATTAAGGCTACAGGCTATTCGCATAAGTTTTCATTTTCATTGGTTTGTTGGGAATTGTATTGTAGGGTAGCTGATTGAATATACATAGGACGTTAGCTTAAGCATGAAGGTGTACACAGTGGCCTAAAACTAAATGATATGGGTAGCCTTTGAAGAATAATCCTATAGGTGTTGAAAATATGCGGTATGGTTCATTAAGGAACAACGCATGTTATATTTGTAGATACATGTATAGGTGGACTATTTGCTTTGTTATATACTTAGTACAACTTGTTAGCAAAGTATTGCTAATGAACTTGAGTTGTAAAGCATATGTGATGAGTAAAAGAAAATGTTGCTTCATAATCGGGTTGATTTGGCTATCTGCTGAGTATATATGTCCGATGGAACTGCAAAGGTTACCTGCCATTATTATCTAATGGCAAAAGTGACAGTGCGGACTGAAACTTATTTAAACACCCGCCTTTTTGTTGTAAAGGTACCAAATATGAAAGTGGACTGTGCGTGCATTACATGTATAGATAGAGCTAGGCTTCTATGTGTTTCTTAACATATGTGTTATGTATGTAAGGTTTCGTTCATATCCGAGCTGCTGCAGACAGAAATGAATATACAGTCGTGTACAGCGAGGTGCCACGGTCCCAAAACTATAATAATACCGGTAGATTGACTCATATTTTGAAACCTCGAAATATCGATACAGGGTGCAAAATACTACAAATAAAAAGTTGCATATTAAATTAATTAAAAATTATAGTAAAATTCTAAAAGTTAAATTATCGCTGCGCCTCAAAAGAACCCTGTCCAAATTCGAATCTGATATCTAGTTATTTCAAATAAACCGTTTCGGTCGATATACGATTTTACAGCGACTTTTTGAATATTTGATTTGGTCATGTCTTGCAGTCTGTATGATGAAATCTCCATTTTCCACTTCCGTTGGAAAGATACAGTTCAACAGATTCCAACGTTTCTCGTTTCGAAGAAATCCGATTCAAAACGAGTCTGGTACACTGAGTTGAAATTCAGAACGTTAATTTACGAACTGCAGCGTCGTTATGAGCTCGATTATAATTAATATATATTTTTATACGTTCAACTTCGTTTTAATTAAAATATAAATTCCCTTATATTCCGAATTCAATATTTAAACTGATTTAAATATTCAAATACGAACCGACAAAAATGCGGGACGTTACACGGGACGAAGCCTAGCCTTATCCCCGGTCTAGTGAAGGCCCACGCCATTCACACATCAATCAAATCAATTCATTTCACCAAACAATTCAATTCAGACCAAATCATCTAACTAATTTATGCAACCAAACAAACAAGTCCATGGTCTGTGGACGATTGTGTCGGGTGCTACTAAACACCATCTGCATCCTAGTATATATATATGACTAGAAGAAGAAATTGAAGAGTGAGAAGTTCTCACAGATAGCTATCCAATCATCTTGACTCTTCTTTGATAGAAAGCTTCATCGTTACCGCATTTTTGTCATCTTCGTTGCTGTAGCCACTACATATATAAAAATCACACATTTTTATATTCTGATGTTTTTAAAATAAAAATCATATTTTTATAATCGCTTCATACATTTAAAAATTGAATTTTCACTTTGCTATTCAATATATAAAAAATCGAATTTTTACTATGCTATTCAATATATAAAAAATCGAATTTTTACTATGCTATTCAATATATAAAAAACGAATTTTTACTATGCTATTCAATATATAAAAATCTCGCCTTTTCTAATAGATCATTATAAAAATCACATTTTTATTTTGCTACACATATAAAGATGATATTTCTAATATTCCTATCATGTAAAAATTATATTTCTATTTCTTTACATAAACAAAAATCATATTTTTATAATCGCTATATAGTAAAGACTATATTTTTAATACTTTAAAAAATATAAAAATCATATTTTTATCATCTATACTATATAAAAATTATATTCATTTCATGCCTTACATAAAAATCAAATTTTTGTTCTGTACATTATATAAAGATTTCATTTTTCTAACTTCTTTACTTTATTCTAAAATTCTATATCTAAAATTTAATCTCTCTCTATATCAAAAATTAAATCTTTTCTACCTCAAAAGTTTGACCCTTTTCTTCGCTAATATCACATATTTTATACGATTAAAAATCTTATCTTTTCTATTATAAAAATCTAATCCATTCTATCATAAAAATCTAATCTTTTAATTATAACCATATCAGCCTTATTCGTTATTTCATATAAAAACCGATTTTATATTTTCCTATAACCAAACACATTAAATAAAATAAAAGAAATAAAATAAAAAAAGGCTTACATCGTTTTGGGAGGGGTCGGGGATGGCGGCCTAGGTGAGGTGGGTGTCGAGCAGGAGGCGGGGTGGTCCAATCAACTGGCGGCGGTCGTCTAAGGTGATGTGGCGCCGGGTTTTGGGGGTCTCGCGGCAGTTTGGGGGAAACGGGTTTAAGAAGATGGAAGAGGAGAGAGAGAAGGGCGGAGAAGGTCAGGGAGGAGGCGCGGTTGAGGCCGGGGGTTGCGACGTCAGGCAGCGACGGCGGGACGGGGGGGGGGGAATCGCCTGAGCGGTGGAGGATTTGAACGAGCCCCTTTTTTTATTTCATTTGCAAAAACTAACGGGGAAGAAAAGAATAGGGAAGGGGGTTTAAATGGAAAATGTTTATATTATATTCATATTTAATTATTTAATTCAAAAAAGTTGACTTTTACATACGACCTCTAAACGAGGCCCACCGCCTGTCGTCCATAGCGTATTACCCCCACTACGTACACAATGGGCTATGTCCCGTAGGCTGATTCGATCGTTACAATCAGTTTTCGTCAAATTTACATTTAAATCACTATATTGAACTTTAAACGTACATTTCATATTACCGGGGTCACATACTAACTCTAAAAATTCTTGAAAAATATTTTCTAGCTTCGTATTGACGATACGGTCCTAACAAAACGAGTTTCGTCGAATTCTGAGACCGTTGGAAAAATGGCCATTTTCCAGTCGATTAAAATCAACTCAAACTGGTCAAACGCGTTTTCCTTTGCCACGCTCACATATTGATTCGAAAAATTATGAAATTTGAAACCTAGCAATAACTTTACATCCCGGACCCAACAAAACTGGTTTCGTCGAAATCCGAGGTCGCTTCCAAAATTTCCATTTTTAAGGGCCTGAATTCCATAGCGACTATTCAGAATTTTCAACTGGACATATCTTTTGATTCCTGCTATGAAATTTCGATTTTTCGGATTCGTTGGAAAGATATTATCAATTAGATCCTAATGTTTTTGGTTTCACTAAAATCCGGATTGTTTTGCATCCGGTACATTCCATTGAAGTTTGAAATCGAATTATCGAACTACCGCGCCATTTTCAATTGTATTTATAATTATATATAAATATTTATATTCTAACGACGGCGTATATAATATATACATTTGAATTCCATTCAAAATAAATTTCTCGTCGATATTATTTAAAATAATTCATTTTAAATGTTCAAACTTCGCTAAAAATGCAAAAATAAAAAATTTAAACTGGCCCAGATTTTCGGGTTATTACAATCTCCCCCACTTAAAACTTTTCGTCCCCGAAAAGGAACAAAGTCGAAAGTGGTTTGATTAATCAACTCTATGCTCGATCTGGCTTCCATTCTCCAACTTTTCAGTTTTTGAGAATTTTCAAATTTTCAAAAATTTGGCTAACAGCCTAAATTTTTGAAAAATTTCGCCATAACCTCCCCTGCAACGGGAGCATCGGGAAATCTCAAATAGCTTCCCCGGTCGTTCAGATCTCAAAAAGAAAAAGAAAAAGCGAAGCGGCTAGCCAATAGGCTCATAAAATCATCATCACCCAAACAAAACAGTAAATTATGTAGTAAACATGTACCTATTTGTCGGGCAAACAAATTTTATTCTCTGCTCTAGCCTTTTTGCTATGACCTGTTCAATGTAAGTTCAAGTATATGCAAGAAAATGCGACCAATTTTCAATATAATTCAATATGTGATTCAATTAGGCTAAATGGCTAAAATTTAGCAAACAAATAAACACACAACACAATCATCAATCAATTAGTGGATTAGAGTTTTCAAATTGATAACTTTGATACATAGTCAAAAATCAGATTTTTGATGCCAAATCACAACAATAGGCCCTATCTAATTTTGGTTCTCACACCAGTCAATAGGAAATATACAGATATCACACCTTCGAAACACGAATACCAATTCTGATGATGTTCGAACTATCATCAGAATCATCTCCGGGCGACTAGAGTGTGATGCTATATCTATCCAATATATTAAAACTTTGAATATACGTTTGCAAGGCGTATATGCAAATTCTTTATATACTGGACTGTCCAAATCAATACAAATAAATAATCAAATACGAATAGTTGATTCAAATTTTCAAAACCAAACTTGTTTTCACTTTGAAAATTTACTCCTTACACTCGTTCTAGGATACTACTGATCCCATCTCTAACGAGTCATTCTCATTGGATATTACTAATCCAATATCTGATGAATTCTTTCGTATGGTTCTAATGTGCCTTGTTCTCTGAGCTTTGTAAACCAAAGCTCTGATACCAACTGTGAAAACCCGTAACTTCCCCGGTGAGGAAAACGTCGGATAGTTCGAGAACAAGCCACAACAGAACGCATATAAAAGAACGTTTCATTGTATATTACAACAATGCATCAGATTACAAGAATATACAGAGTATAAACGAATAAATATTACACAGAAATACCAGAGATTCAAATTACATTTAAATACATCGCAGCGGAAAATAATACAATACACAACTAGAAGAGATATACGGATACAAAGCTTTCTGGATATCATTCCAGCTGTAAACCAGGATCCTGTGGATATAAATCTGCAAAACCAAAACTACTAGCTGCCCATGTCAAAATAAGGGCACCCAGAGTTTAGGTTAAAACAATAAACTCCAGGTCAGTCATGTGACTGGTGTGAGAACTAAAACAGTTATTAATCTTTATTTTAAAGTTCGGTAAATCAAGGGACCACGCCGTATAACACGGAACGGGTTTCCTCCTAAGAATACCAGTGCATAAAACAAACAGCGCAATGCTAAATAAAGAAAAATGAAGCTGTTATAAGACCCAGGTCCTATCACACAATGCAACGCAAGCCCGGGGATAGGGTTTTTCCTTTATAACAGCCAAAGAATGCTTGATACGTTTGAAACAAATCATTTGATACTATAATAAGTGCATAGTGTATAAAACAACTTCAAATCATAAGTATCAATCATAGGCGGCATCGGTACCATATATCATGTCGCCATACTAGTTCTACAATTAAAACCGCAAATGTCGTATTGGAAGTTGGGTTATCATTTATGGTATGAACCGAGGCTAGGGGCAAGATCCTCACCGATTCGAGACGCTCTAGTCCGTGTCTCAGGCAAGCGCGCAGGCAAGCCTTGGAGCGACAGGACCGGTCCACCGATGTGAATTATTATGCCTGAACACTACGTTTCCCCACCCGATGGGGTGTAAGTCTGGTCTGTCTGCCGACCAGAATGCATCGGCCGAAACCGATATAACCGAGGCGCCTCGCAACAACAACAACCACATAAGTCAAACTCGTCAGGGCGTTTATACCACTGACGCCACTTCTAACTAGGAAGAAACGCATGCCCTCCATGAGGTCCGTCTCCCGTTTTTGGTTCATACCGGGTGTGAAACTCGCGAAGTAAATGTTACACAAAGCTACGCCACAAAGGCCGTGCTTCGATCATCAACCACAAGACTTTGCTTTTCAACAGAAGCCTTGATCATTTGCCACTTAGGCATGCCACACAGGCAATTCACTCCATGCGATTGATATCCATCAATATATAACCCCTGAGCTCGTACATCTCAGAGAAGGGCGTTAAGCAAGAGAATAAATTCTCTGCCGCCAAACAGATATATATTTAATAGAGATCAATCACACGGACTAAAATCCAATGTCAGACACACAGTCCATTTATAAGTCCGTTCTGGGTCTGAACGAAACCGGAGGCACCTAGTACCCGGCATATCCATCAATCTCCAAATACGTCTGGATGATCACTAACTGTTTCCATCTTCTTGGGTGTACATCCCAATCAAGATCATCAGAGATTATCCAAACGACGTGAAGACTTCCGGTCTTCGACCACCGTCTTCATCTTCGACTTATCGTCGTATCAGTTATTCAGAATGGGATAAACCCGGTCTTTCCGAATAACTCGCATATATTTTAAATAAGTGTTACACAAACACAACGTACGCCTCATTCCAATTCATCAGTCACTAACCGTAAATTAATCAAGAGAATAATTCCCCAAATATTAACCCCGAAGGGCGAAACCAACATCAGATCAATATCCAGAAAACCATTCTGTTTAGCTAACCGACAGTTAGTTTCTAAATTTCACATTCATAGGGAAAGGTTCCCATTAATTTTATCCAAGATAAATTTCTTGAATTTATTCTTTAATCTATTTTTGAATATCAATTCAAACTAGTCGGGATTAGCGAACCTTACCGAAGTAATTATTTGTTTTAATTTCCCAATCCCAACCTATTCATCCCATGAAGTAAAACTGGTAATACTTCATATCTAACACTACGGTGTTATCGGTAAATTCAATTACCATTTCACGTTCAAATCTAATTAAAGATTTAACTATCGCCTGGAGCAAAACTGGTGATACTCCATTCTAACACCTTTTAAATCTAATTAAAGATTCATTAAAACTCCACTTAGTTTTAATCTTTGACTGGGTTAAAAAATCAGTGTCATTTAAAACATGGTTCACGATAAACCCAAAATCACATTCCATTAATTATCGGGTTAAAGAACAAGTGTTATTTAAAACACTGTTCACGATAAACCCAAAAATCATTCCATTAATTATCGGGTTAAAGAACAAGTGTTATTTAAAACACTGTTCACGATAAACCCAAAAATCAATACCAATTCAATTCCAATTAAATATCATTTAATTGGTACACTTCATTAAATCTAAATAAAAAGATTTAATCTTTTCTCAACTGGGTTCAAGAACAGTGTTAATGAAGACACCATTCACGACAAACCCAAATCACATTTGATATTCAATACAAGGCTCCGAATAGAAAATATATCGGCTTATATTCAATATCAAATTCTACGATTAACAAATGTCGTATTGGAGATAAAGATATAAATATATCTTTCAAATTTCCATAACAACATCTATATAATCACGAATTCCAACATCGAAATAGTCCAAAGACAATTTCGATTCAAATCCATTCCAACGCGATCATTGGAAATTCTGGTCATTTTCAAAACCATTTCAAATTCAATTTATTTATTTAAAAATAAATAGAATTCTAATTCTAGTTCAAAACTAGTTCATTTCGATAAAAATCTATTTTTATCTTTATAAATATGGAGTATTTCATCCCAATTCTTTCTAAATCATTTCTTATGATTTTACACCAATTATTACTATTTTTAATAATTTTATCAAGGCCCGTACAGTCGATTTCCATCAACGGCCATCGAACTGCACTTATAGCGACCTTTTTCAAATTTGATTTGGACGTATCTCCAAATCCAACCGTTAGATTTTGAATTTCAAATATTCGTTAGAAAGCTCTTTTCGATGCGAACCCAACGGTTCCGGTTTTAGTAGAATCCGACGGTCGGATCTCCCGTAATGTCCGTTTGAAATAAATGGTCGAAATTCACGAACTGCCGCGGCGCGGCGCGTTCTATTCACGCCATTATATTATATATATAATATATATAATATATATATATCGTCGATTTCTATTTAAAACGAATTATATAAATAGTTTTAAATTCGTTTCAAAAGCAATTTCAACTTCCATTTCAATTCAAATCAAAATATTTGTTATTATCAAAATATTTCGTTCAACACATGACTAATCTCAACGGATGAGTACAGTCAACACATGAACCTTTATTTTATATTGATAAAGATGTAAGTTTTATTATTAAAATATTTCGTTCAACACATGACTAATCTCAACGGATGAGTACAGTCAACACATGAACCTTTATTTTATTATTCTTTATTTTCTAAATTGGAATGAGGCCCAATCAATCACCATATAAAATTAATTATATGGATTTTCATACAACACATGTATATAATAGCATTGAAAAATAATCAACCATCCCCCAAAGTGCACTACACTGTATAAGCATCAAATATAGATATCTAACGCTTATAACAGCCTGTCAATCAATCGATCGACATATTTAATCAATCAGGATGAGTGAACTTCATATTTCATCCCAACACCCGTGTGGGGTTTCAAACAATCAAACATAGATTTTATTTGTGCAGTTGGGCGATGTGTAAAATTTATCGTCCCAATCAATGTCAGTCAAATCGGTGTACCTAAACAAACTGTCCGGTTTGTAAATGAATATTTATTTATTCACATTCACTATATTCATATTCACGTTAAAAATTATATTTTTAACGATAAAACATTTTATTTTAACATATGAATTTCTATTCAGTTCATTCTTTAAATAAAATGATATTTTTATTTTTCTAACTTATTTTGGAAAATTTCGGCAGCATGACGGCACGATACTAGAAACGGGACGAGGCTTAGCCTTATCCCCGGTCTAGTGAAGGCCCACGCCATTCACACATCAATCAAATCAATTCATTTCAGCAAACAATTCAATTCATACCAAATGATCTAACTAATTTATGCAACCAAACAAACAAGTCCAAGGTCTGTGGACGATTATGTCGGGTGCTACTAAATACCGTCTGCATCCTAGTATATATATATGACTAGAAGAAGAAATTGAAGAGTGAGAAGTTCTCACAGATAGCTATCCAATCATCTTGACTCTTCTTTGATAGAAAGCTTCATCGTTACCGCATTTTTGTCATCTTCGTTGCTGTAGCCACTACATATATAAAAATCACACATTTTTATATTCTGATGTTTTTAAAATAAAAATCATATTTTTATAATCGCTTCATACATTTAAAAATCGAATTTTCACTTTTCTATTCAATATATAAAAAATCGAATTTTTACTATTCTATTCAATATATAAAAAATTGAATTTTTACTATGCTATTCAATATATAAAAAACGAATTTTTACTATGCTATTCAATATATAAAAATCTCGCCTTTTCTAATAGATCATTATTAAAATCACATTTTTATTTTGCTACACATATAAAGATGATATTTCTAATATTCCTATCATGTAAAAATTATATTTCTAATTCTTTACATAAACAAAAATCATATTTTTATAATCGCTATATAGTAAAGACTATATTTTTAATACTTTAAAAAATATAAAAACATATTTTTATCATCTATACTATATAAAAATTATATTCATTTCATGCCTTACATTAAAATCAAATTTTTGTTCTGTACATTATATAAAGATTTCATTTTTCTAACTTCTTTACTTTATTCTAACATTCTATATCTAAAATTTAATCTCTCTCTATATCAAAAATTAAATCTTTTCTACCTCAAAAGTTTGACCCTTTTCTTCGCTAATATCACATATTTTATACGATTAAAAATCTTATCTTTTCTATTATAAAAATCTAATCCATTCTATCATAAAAATCTAATCTTTTAATTATAACCATCTCAGCCTTATTCGCTATTTCATATAAAAACTGATTTTCTATTTTCCTATAACAAAACACATTAAATAAAATAAAAGAAATAAAAAAAATAAAAAAAAGGCTTACATCGTTTTGGGAGGGGTTGGGGATGGCGGCCTAGGTGAGGTGGGTGTCGAGCAGGAGGCGGGGTGGTCCAATCAACTGGCGGCGGTCGTCTAAGGTGATGTGGCGCCGGGTTTTGGGGGTCTCGCGGCAGTTTGGGGGAAACGGGTTTAAGAAGATGGAAGAGGAGAGAGAGAAGGGCGGAGAAGGTCAGGGAGGAGGCGCGGTTGAGGCCGGGGGTTGCGACGTCAGGCAGCGACGGCGGGATGGGGGGGGGGGGGGAATCGCCTGAGCGGTGGAGGATTTGAATGAGCCCCTTTTTTTTATTTCATTTGCAAAAACTGACGGGGAAGAAAAGAATAGGGAAGGGGGTTTAAATGGAAAATGTTTATATTATATTCATATTTAATTATTTAATTCAAAAAAGTTGACTTTTACATACGACCTCTAAACGAGGCCCACCGCCTGTCGTCCATAGCGTATTACCCCCATTACGAACACAATGGGCTATGTCCCGTAGGCTGATTCGATCGTTACAATCAGTTTTCATCAAATTTACATTTAAATCACTATATTGAACTTTAAACGTACATTTCA
Organism: Allium sativum; assembly: GCA_030737875.1. NCBI lineage: Eukaryota > Viridiplantae > Streptophyta > Magnoliopsida > Asparagales > Amaryllidaceae > Allium > Allium sativum. The sequence goes on along the minus strand of CM060921.1, from coordinate 627,701,979 downwards.
TATTACCGGGGTCACATACTAACTCTAAAAATTCTCGAAAAATATTTTCTAGCTTCGTATTGACAATACGGTCCTAACAAAACTAGTTTCGTCGAATTCTGAGACCGTTGGAAAAATGGCCATTTTCCAGTCGATCAAAATCAACTGAAACTGGTCAAACGCGTTTTCCTTTGCCACGCTCACATATTGATTCGAAAAATTATGAAATTTGAAACCTAGCAATAACTTTACATCCCGCACCCAACAAAACTGGTTTCGTCGAAATCCGAGGTAGCTTCCAAAATTTCCATTTTTAAGGGCCTGAATTCCATAGCGACTATTCAGAATTTTCAACTGGACATATCTTTTGATTCCCGCTATGAAATTTTGATTTTTCGGATTCGTTGGAAAGTTATTATCAATTAGATCCTAATGTTTTTGGTTTCACTAAAATCCGGATTGTTTTGCACCCGGTACATTCCATTGAAGTTTGAAATCGAATTATCGAACTATCGCACCATTTTCAATTCTATTTATAATTTTTCAGGTTATTACAACACGCCGCATAACGGAACGGGTTTTTCCCTTATGAGAATCCAAAATATCCTTATATCAAAAACCTTTTGATATTATAATAATGTCTATCAACCACAGTATATATAATCATCTGGCAGAAACGCTTTCATCTCACGTTCTACATATATAGTATACAACTCAAAACCGCAAGCACGTATTGGGTAATGGATTTCCAACTATGACAAGGTATGGAACCACCTTTCGCTAGTGTACCTCTAGAGAGGAGTACACTGGGTTCAACAAGAACATCTTGCAACCCGGCCACACATGACCGACCACTCATTTCGCTTGAGTGTATCGAATGTATATCACCAACGGTTGGGATCAACAACCGTTTCCCGAATGGGACAGCATTAACAATAGATTTTTAGAAGTAAATGAAACTCTAGATCAGGTGATTATAGACCCTACTTCGGTGCGACTGACTTAGCCATGTTGCCTGCCCGATTTCTGTCATTTACCAGATGATGAGGCTAGAAGCTACGCTTTATCATCCTACCAGATTCACTTTGAATGCCACATCGTTAAATCCATCAAATCACCGATTGACGTCCTCAACAATACATTATGTGTTAGCTAAAGAAGTTTCCTTCTCCGCTTCCACTCTTGATACGGTTGGAGAAATCAATATTTGTGATCGTCTGGAAATATTCTGTCAGACATCCGTCCATACAAGTCATCCAGGAACAGGATGAACCGAAGGCACTATTCTGTAAACAGGATAGCCCTTGCATAACTCCGTCTTCAATTTCCTTTGGCATATATGATTCGCAACGCTTAGGCCAATACAGAGTGGTTCTTTGGATAATAATCCAACCGGTCTCTCCATATTAACAACGTTAAAATGGTCAAAACTTCGATAGTCTGTGATTTAACTATCGAAGAAAAACAGATGTGCAAACAACGATATTATTTCCAAATGGAAATTATATCGATCAATCATCATTCAACATTTATCTCTTTATTCCATTAATTTACTTATCTCTTATGTCCCTATATTCCATATTCCTTATTTCCTAAATTTGGAAAATATATGTTATTAACAATGGAAAACATTTCCATTTCTTGTTTTCTTTATTACAAAATATTTCTGGTTTCTTATTTGGAAAACATTCTCAAAGCTTCTTCATTGGACTTAAACAGGTGTTTAAACAAACCATCGCGATGCCAACTCAATCCATTTCCTTTACCGCCGAACCTTAATTATTCCTTAGTTAAAAATGAAGTCAATCAAGTTGGGGTAATACTACCTCTCAGACCTTAACTGAACAACATTTCTAACCTTGAAATAGGCAAAGTTCACTTTATATTCCTTTAACTAACTTCCTTACTTAACCCTCCTCGAATTGCTATATTCGATTGACTCTTTTCACTTCTCCGAATAAACTATATTCGATTAACTCCTTTTACTTTAACTCTAATCGATTAACTAACATCGATTAACTCCTTTTACTTTAACTCTTATCGATTAACTAACATCGATTAACTCCTTTTACTTTAACTCTAATCGATTAACCAACATCAATTAACCCCTTTTAACTTTATTCTCTAACCGATTAACTAACATCGATTAGCTCCTTTTAACTTTAACTTTAATCGATTAAACTAACATCGATTAACTCCTTTGCTTCTATTCGAATAACTATATTCGATTAACTCATTTGCTTCTATTCGAATAACTATATTCGATTAACTCATTTGCTTTCTATTCGAATAACTATATTCAATTAACTCATTTTCTTTCTATTCGAATAACTATATTCGATTAACTCCTTTTACTTTAACTCTAATTGATTTAACTCTAACATAGATTAACTCCTTTTCGAATAAACAATTCATTCATAACGATTTACTTTTAGTAACGGTTCTTCACTTTACAAATGATTTCCTTTTTTTATTCTACTTATCCTTTGATTTTATAAATATTTCTTTTATATAAACCCTTTTCCTTTTCTATATAAAATCCATCGATTTTATATAAATAATTCATTTTCAAAATACACTTTGAAAATATTCCCTTATCAACATTTCGGTATGTTATGGTATTCAACATATCAAATTACGATGATCAGTATCGTCCCAACACATATAATCGACAACAGATTATATATCACATAATATATCACAATATATGAAAAACAGTAAAATAAATGTTGAGGAACCCAGTTGGGTTCCTCCAACCTGTTTCCCTGCATCACAGATGTTAAACAATATAGATAACATCACTTTTCAGTTCCATATGATCTATTCTGTTAAACAGAATCAATATAGAACTTCAACTAACTGACTAGCAGTTCAATCAAACAGTCAACACACAGTCAAACAACCAATATTTAACAGTTCTAAAAATACAACATGAAATTATAAACTGTTCAGAGTTAGTGAGATTAACTCACTTTGGCAGTTCATCGTTAAAGAACGATAAACTGTTTGTTTGATTCAAACGGAAAATTTATTTTGCTATACATTGTAACGAGCTCCGATGGACTTCCAGTCAGTTCCATCGTGTAGTGTCCGTCCATAAGATCCAACGCAACTTACGGTTCGTGAATCCGACCTCGTATGAAATAGATACACATCTTTAAAGTTTGGACCAATTTAAATTAAAATAACTTAATTTACATGACTATATGGGCTCACCTCTATTTTAATCGATTGGCCCAATAAACCAAACCCGCAAGCCCATCAGCGTTAAGCTACAATACCTTTCTTCCCCTCTCGTTATTTACAGCAACCCGCAACTTTCAATGGCCACCACACACACACACCGTACATCCTTTTTCTTCCATTTCCTCCAACATGTTTCAAAAATAAACCATCAACACTTTCCTAAACCTTCCTCTCAAACGCGATGGACAACAGCTAACAATATTTCCGCAACTTCCTATGAACCCTAGAACTCGATTTCTCCTTTTCAGTGCTGTCACTCACGTTTTCAGCCTGCTCTTCCTCTTTCACAGTACCAGATGCTGTGACCTTCTATTAACCACACATAGTACTTTCCTGCTTCACGCCACCTCTTTGTTCTCCTTCCATGCTGACGGCGAACTGCACTGGAGAGGACCCGCTGAACTCCTCGCACCTCAGAGAGAACGACGTGATAGGTATATATACATGGAGAATCACCATGCTGCTTCCATTCGAGTGCATGGCCCATCCCCGTGCCTGTTTCCTATTTGCTCATGTTTTATTTAGAAGAGAAAGGATTTTGTTTTCATTTTCTTACTGCCAGTTTAAAAGTTATGGCATTTCTAAAAGAGGAAGGAAGGACCAAGTATTAGTGTATTTGTAAGTAAGAGATATTTTTGGTTTCGGTTTTGAAGGCTAGGAGAAAACCACGATTTTCTTTTGTGGCCATAATACGAACTGACGTGTTTTTATATAGAATACATGTTGTGTGGAGAAGATGGGTTACACGTTGCTGAGAAAAAGAAGAATGGTGGCACTAATTCTAACTGGGAAAATGAAGAAAAATTTAGTTTTTAAGTTATAAAACTTATTACAACCCGCTGTCAAATATTTTGTTCTCATACGAGTTGTTATGGACAGGTATAAAAATACCGTTGTGTCCAGTGAGGTATCACGATTCCAAAGATATAAAAATACCGGTAGATTAACTCATATGGTGAAACCCCAAAATGTTGATGACAGGGTGCAAAATACTCCATATAAAAAGTTGCTTATTTTAATTAATTAAAAATTACAGTAAAATTCTAAAAATTAAATTATCGTTATGTCCCAAAAGAACCTTGTCTAAATTCAAACCCGGTCTCTAGTTATATCGAATAAACCGTTACGGTCGATAAACGATTCTATAGCGACTATTTTAAAATTTGATTTGGACATATCTCAAAATCTATACGACGAAATCCCGATTCTTCTCTTCCACTAGAAAGATATACTTCACCAGCTCCCAACATTTCTTGTTTCACAGAAATCCGATTTAAAACGAATCCTGTACATTTAGTTGAAGTTCGAATCGCCAATTTACGAACTGCAGCGCCATTTCAAGCTCGATTATAATTATATTATAATTCTACGTTCAACTGTCATTTATATAATATATTCGTTATTCAAATTCAATTCCAAGCTGCATTAAATATCACAGATGATCCAGTTCACCATATCGTCACTTCAGCCAATTCGGATTATTTCAGAATTATATATATTATTTAATTTATTATTTTAATTTATTATTTTAATTAAATATTCACCATTATTTAATTAAACCACCATTTAATTCAATATATCCCTATATAAATAATTAAATTAATTAATTATAATACCTCTGCCAATGCGGGTCATTAAATTATGGTCCTTCCCTTCATGAAAACCATTCTCGTAACATATATATTTAAAATAAAAGGAAACCTTTCATTTAAATTGCATGCATGCATAAACATTGCCCTTCTTGCCATGCATTTGGCGTAAATGCATAAGAAACGGTGTAAAAAAAATGAAGTCTGAAATTTTATTGCCTTGTGAATCGGTAAAGCATATTAACCGGTTCTTTTGATTGAGATTTACGAACACATTCAAAATTCAAGCGCATATCTCGTTCCCTTCCCTTTATTTATTTCCTTACCTGTTGTTCATTCCCTAGAATTTCCTCTTTCCCCTTTACTTCTATTATTAGCCTAATAAATATTTCCCCAAACGAAATCAAGGCTCCTTCTTTACATTTTAATGGCGACCTCCAACGAAAAATTAAATCACCCATTTTCTTTAAGGCTTCATAAATTTCTCCCCGCTCAAATCAGTGGTCTGCTGCCGTTAGATCTGTTTCTTCCTCTCTAATTAATAGCAAACTAAAAAAGCATTTTTTTTCAAATCAAACGAATTCTCTCCACCGTCCTCGTCAATAATATCCACCTTCGTCCGTCCTCACAGCATTGTCACCGTCTTCTTTTTCCTTCGTCGAATCAAGGTGAGTTTTAATCTCACGGTTAATTTTGCCTCGAGTAATTAACATCAATACTATGTAATTAAAAAAATGGATCTTTTGCTCATTCAGCATATTTAAATTACCTTTGACGGATTTTGGTCGGTTACTTTTGACATAATCATGGGAATTTGTTTGATATTTTCATAATGTTGTTATGGCCATTGCCATTTTTTCCATGATCCATGTTGTACATCACCTTTTGTCTAATTATTACAGGTCTTCTATATTTATTTATTTATTTTACCGTCGCTCACTTGGCATGTTCATCGGCCATGGTACCTGTAAAATCAGCTTCATTTTCCCTCGTTGAATCAAGGAAATATTTAATCATTGCCCATTTTTGCTTGTTTTTTTTTTGGAAATAGTTATACGCATATAGGAATTGTAGTGTTAGTTATATATATATATATATATATATATATATATATATATATATATATATATATATGTTTCCTGAATCCAAGGCCAGCTCTTGGATAAAGCTGGCAAAGCATCCGCTTTGGGCCTTCCAAAAAACTAGGGAACCACTTACATAAACTTCATCATGCATAGAAAAAAAATGCTAATTAGATGAGGAAGCGAAACCGGAACTCCTGAAGGACAAGAACTATATGCACAATAGCCGACATGAGTTTTCCTATATGGAGGTATGTTTCAAGAGATTGCATGAAGTTGATCTATTCGAGATGTAAGTATATATGTTGCAAATATAAGGGTGAATATTTGCTGAAATTTTGCTTATTTTTAATGGAACTGATTGTCCTTTTCCTTTTGAGTATTGGTCGTGTCTCTTGTAACCAAGTCTTTCTAATTTGATGGCCACTACTATCAATATGAGCTTTGAAATGCTCAGAGTTCATTTTGCGTGATAGTCATATATTCCTTTTTTTTCTCGATCTACTCAAAATGTGCATGGAAAGTGCTCCACTCTAGATGCATGCTCAAGTGTATGAAGTTGCAATTTGATGTTTGAAATATTTTACTATAGGATCCTGGTTTTTCAATATTATGGCCAAAGATTGGGTTCTCTAGTTCAGGCTGCTGAACAATAGTTTGTCAGTACATATTGATATATAATTTATTGTTTACTAAACAATGGTCGATTATTATTATTATTATTATTTTGCGCGCAAACTAACTGATGTAGAGGAAACAGGAGGATTGGTGGACCATCCAACTCCAAGAGGAAGATTATGCTGTGCATGTACCCTTCCATAATATAAAATTTATTGGTATTGTGAAAATTATGGTTAATGTTTTGATGTCGAATTGAATAGCAAAGGAACTTTTATTGATATTATTTTAAAGAATAATTTTTAATGATTTATTTAACAAAAAATACCATCGTTTTTGTATAGGGCCTTATTTTTGCAGTTAGCTTTAGGTAACAAAAGCTCTAGGACCGGCCCTGCCTGAATCATACACACACACACACATTCGTTGATGAAGGTTATTTCATTTTATTTGCCTTATCCATTTTCTTTGTGTGGGAAGTCACGAAAAAATTTCATAAACAAATTTAGGAACTTTCAAGCTTGCAAACAGGAAGTTGGGTATATAATATATGCACGAGAATAGAATTCTTTTGTTAAAGTTTATGTGCGAAAATGTGGAAGATACCACTTGTCTTTAAGTGCTGGGTTTGAATACTTAAGAACTTTGGCCTTGTTTAATATGCATTACTGGAATGTAATATGTATAATTCAAATTTATGAAACAAAGTTCATTTCATTTTATTTTTTTATGCCAGGTATATGTGTTATGTATATACTTATATATATATATATATGTATATATATATAAGAATATATGACATATTTAGTTGAGTGAGGGAACCAACGTACTACATATCTTTACTTCTATGGAATAATGTAAGTTAGAACTATATTTTAATGTAAGTTGAAATACAGTTCTTATAATAATATTAGGTGCAGCATTATGTCTTATGGCCTTAGTCAGTTTTGTACGTATTGACTTATGCATTGAAATATTTGGCAACTTTACTCGGATATGTAGCATACTAGAAATTTGATAAATTCTCATTTATGTTATGATTACCTATTTTATTTCAGTTTTTATTGTAGTTAATTTAATTGAATACAACCTGACCTGAGTTTTTGTTTTGCTCGGGTCGGGGTCAGACCTGAGTAATTACAGCTTAGATTTGAAGCTGACAAGGATAAGGATTTGTGAAGATGCGTTCGCTTTGATTCGTTCTTCCATTTTATTTTTAACTGAAAATGTGTGTATTAATTAAATTTTTCCACTATATACTTTTTTTTTGTAAACTATGATATTTGTGTATAAATTTTCCGCTGTGAGATATTGTAATTTGTTTATTCTGTGATTTTTGTGATGTGATTCTATTAAACCCTATAAGCTAAATAACAATGAATCGTTTTGTGCGGTTTAAGTTGGTTTAACTACCGACTTGAAGCGATCGAAAAGGCAGGTTGTTACAGAAAGCACAATCTTTTCTTAAAGTCTTTCCGGTTCCATTTTTGTCCAAAAATACATGATGTTGCTACGTGTTAACAATATAGATCCAACGATTCATCATTGGTTCCCGTTTCCTAACCAAACATCGCATTTTAGTTCCTTCTATCTGTAAAGACCCGCAAATTCCCGCCCTTTGAATCGACCATAAACCACACAGGTCTGACCCAAAAAGTGAAAATCTACGAATACTTTAACTTTGGGCATACAACATATTAAAACAACAACATAAGACTTTTATAACATATCATCATATAATGTTACATCAGAGTACAGAATATACATATCAGAGTACATTGGAATATAATTACAGCGGAAGAATAAGTTACAATAATTAAAATATATTGCAGCGGAAGAACACAGCGGAAGACTCTCTATCTCTGGACATAGCTTTAAGCTTCAACCCAGAATCATGTTTAATATATCTGCAAAGAAATAGCTACTCGACTGCCCGTGTGGAAAATATGGGCACCCGAGTTTGCCAGTGGACAAACTACAGGTCAGTCATGGGACTGGTGTGAGAATTCTACTTAACCTATATAATATAATAAGGCTAATCACAGGACCACGCCACTTTCGCGGAACGGGTTTTTTTCCTATGGATTGCCAGTGCATGACTAAAGTAAATCGTCAAAATAGCGCAATGCTTTTTAGAAAAATGAAACCATTATAAGACCCAAATCCCATCACACAATGCAACGCAAACCGGAGGATAGGGTTTTACCTTATAATGATCAAAAGATGCTTGATACGATAAACACGGTATTATATAATAATAGTGTGCAACCAAATTGAAGTACATCAAAGTAAATGTATTAATCCTAGACGGCATGAGTGCCCCATCCCACTATGTCGCCATATATAGGTATACAATCAAAACCGCGTGATGTCGTATTGGAAATTTGGGTTTCCATCTGAGTCAAGGCTAGGGAGGAGATCCTTACCGATTCAAGACACTCTAGCAATGCCCCAGGATTGGTACTCTGTCCAACCCTTGGATCCTGCAGGGCCGGTCCGTCCCCGTGTTGGTACTCTGTCCAACTGGTGCAATGGACTGGATTAGTTATTCCTGAACACACGCTTCCCGGTCCTTTTGGACCTATCCTACGGCCAGTAGCGACCGCATAAACCCGAGGCCTCGAACAATCCAACAACCACATAAGTAAAATGTCAGCCAGTTTAAGCACCGACACCACTTCTAGCTAGAAAGAAACGTGTGCACTCCCTGCGTTCCCTTCTCCCGTTTTAGACTCTACCGGGCTGTGAGGCTCGCGAAGTCACGTAACACAAAGCTATGCCTAAATAGACTATGCTTTGATCATCCCACAAGGCTCTGCTTTGCAACAATGAGCCTTGATCAAGTGCAACTTGGCATACCACATCAACAACTCATATCATGCGATCGGTAAATATTTAACATACAAAAGGGTGTTAAGCAAGAGAATAAATCCTCCGCCACCATGCATTTATATATTAAATAAAAACCGATTTAATTACATGAAATAAATTTCAATGTCAGGCATGCTATCCATTTACAAGTCCGTTCTGGGTCTGAACGAAACAACGTATCCGTCGATCTCCAGTACGTCTGGAAGATCATCACTTTTACCTTGCCTTGGGGGATCAGTCCCAATTCAAGATATCAGTCACCATCAACCAAACGATGTGAAGCTCTCCGGTCTTCAGTCACCGTCTTCATCTTCGACTCTTGATCGTCGTGATGATTATTCAGAATGGGTTAGACCCGGTCTTTCTGAATAACTCGCGTATCCTTAATTAAATCAACCATACGCCACATTCCAACTTTGAATATCCTTTTAAATAAAAATTATTATTTATGTTAAAAGGTTCTCCTTAATTTTATCAAAGATAAAATAAATTAAATTTTTAATCTTTCTAAAAAGATTTATTAATATTCCAATTTTGATTTAATTTATAAAATAGATTTATAAATTTCAAATAGTAATTTCAATGTAAATTGGATTAAAGGATAAATGTTATTTAAACATCGTCCACTACAAATCCTTTCTACATATCAATCACCAAACATAATTGTTAAGATCTAATAATCTTAAATAAAAGGTTTATCTTAAAGATATTAATTCATTACTATATAAAAAAACATTTTAAAATAATCAATAAAATATTCTATATATATAAGATTCTGAATGTAACATATACTTTATAATACAAAATCTTTTATTTTACAAAAATTCTTTTATTTTATAAAAGTTCTTTATTTAAAAAGAAATTCTGCATTGGAATGCAACTCAACCATGTACCATATAATTTGGGTCATATGGGTTTCATACATTTCATGTATAGAGTAATAACAGAAAATAATTCCCAATCCATCCATTAACAACCAGAGTGACGATTTCAACTGTGTGAGCGTTAAAATAAAACAATAACGCTCATCGCAGCCTGTCGATCAATCGATAGACATATAATTAAACATTGGGATTTGTGTCAGTCAAGTATCGTCCCAATACCCGTGTGGGGTTTTCAGCCAACAACAGTTCATACAAATAAATAAATATAGAATTGGTTAATAGGTTTAACCAATTTCTACTGTATATTATGCAAATAAAAGTAATCCTTATATTTGCACATAAATTGTGTTTCCTACCAAGGTGAGTGAAAGTGATATACTCATTTTGTTAATGATTCTATTTCAACAAATACAATGTAAATAAAAGTGTGTTTCTAATCTTGTACTTTTATTTAACAAAACAATGGTAAATAAAATGTCTTTTTAACTCTTTTACTTTTATTTAACAAAACAATGACAAATAAAAGTATAATTTTCTTCCTATGCTTTATTTGCACCTAAAAAGTGCAAATAAGAAATATAACTCTCTTTTTACTTTTCTTTACAATAGAAAATGTAAATAAAATGGTTCACACAATTTTGTTATTTTTCTTTACAATAGAAAATGTAAATAAAAGGATTCACATTATTTTGTTCTTCTTCATTACCATAGAAAATGTAAATAAAAAGATTCTCATTATTTTGTTCTTTTTTTATCACAACTAAAAGACGATAGAAATGTACCATTAACATCGCTATTTATATCGCATAAAAATGTCGAATAAAATGAATCACTAACATTGTCTATTTCTATCGCACTAAAAATGTCAATAAAAATGAATCACTAACATTGTCTACTTTTATCGCACTAAAAATGTCGATAAAAATGAATCACTAACATTGTCTATTTTTATCACACCAAGAATGTCGATAAAAATGACAACATTAACCATTCTATTTTCACCGCGTTCAAAATGACGATAAAATATTCAACATTAACAATTCTATTTTTACCGCATTACCGCATTCAAAATGACGATAAAATATTCAACATTAACAATTCTATTTTTACCGCATTCAAAATGACGATAAAATATTCAACATTAACAATTCTAGTTTTCCTACTATAGAAAATGTAAATGAATATATTTCTAAATTTTTATCATACCGTTATAACTCATATATAAATTACATAGAGAAATGTCATTTTTATCTTATCGTTCTAATTCACCGCTAAATTACAAAGAAAAATGTAATCTTTATTATGCGATGGGAATTCATATTTTAATTACATAGAAAAATGTAATTCCTATCATACGACATAAATTCATATCTAAATTACAATAGAAAAAAAATGTAATTTTTATCCTACAATGCAAATTCACATTTTTAATTACATGAAAAAAATGTAATTTTCATTCTACCGTTATTATTCATCTCTAAATTACAAAGAAAAATGTAATTTAAATCATGCAATGTAAATTTACATTTTTATACCATAGGAAAATGCAATTTGTCATACAGTGCAAATTCATATATAAAGCACATATAAAAATGTAACTTTTGTTATGCAAAGTAAATTCACCTTTTTAATTACGTATAAAAATGTAATTTTATTCATACGGTGGAAATTCATTCATAGATAACATAAAAAAAAATGTAATTTATTTCATATGGTGAAAAATCATTCATAAATAACATATAAAATGTTATTTATTTCATACGATGAAAAATCATTCATAAATAACATATAAAAATGTTATTTATTTCATGCTGTGGAAATTTATTCATAAATTCCATAATAAAATATGTTTTATTTCACACAATGTAAAAACATCTTCTTTTTATGTACAATAAAAAAAAATATCATCTTTTTATATTTATAATATATTAACTTTACTATTTTACAATGTAAAAATGTGATCTTTTATCTTTTACAAAGTAAAAATATCAACTTTACTATTTTACAATGTAAAAATATCAACTTTACTATTTTACAATGAAAAATAATAACTTCTTCTATTTTGCAATGAAAAATAGAACTATTTCTATTTTACAATGAAAAATAATAACTTCTTCTATTTTACAATGAAAAGATTGTCTTTTTATTTTCATCGTCAAAATTTCATCTTTTTGTTTTCAATATAAAAAGATTGTCTTTTTATTTTAAACATAAAAATATTGTCTCCTTATTTTCAACATAAAAAGATTTAGCCTTTTTTATTACAATCAAAAACAAAGTTGTAGTTTTTGTAACCAAAATCAAAGTTGTAATCTTTGCAAACAAAATCAAAGTTGTAATCTTTGTTAACAAAAGCAAAGTTTAAATTTTTATAAAGTTTTAAATCTTTATAAATAAAAATAAAAGATTTCATGTTTTATAAATAAAACAAAGATTCATTTTATACAAACAAAAACAAAGATTCATTCTAAAGATCGAATCTTTATTAATGTTACTCATTTCAAAATAAAAATAAAAACTTTGATTTGTCAATCATGATAAAAGATTAAACCTTTACCTATAAATCAAAACAAAAGATTAAAAATTTTATTATGATCTTCCTACTAGACATCGAATAACAGTTCCCACAATCAATTCCAACCCAATCATATAATACGTCAATATCAATACAAGCCACAAACATCAATTTCCACCACACAACCATTCAATCCATACAACATTCATTTTGCATAATGATAATAAAATAAAATTAAATTAATTATATATATATAAAAAAAATAAAAAAAATATAGAATCTCACCTTGCTTGTTTCTGAAATGAAGCGATTTAAATCAGATCTCGTGTTTGGCGTCACATCGGTTACGGATCTGAAAGGTTTCAAATTGAAATTTATGTAAAAATTAGAATTCTGGCCTTTAACAACTGACACAGTGACGCTTAAAAGCGTGACAAAATCTGAAGCTATTTACCTCAAAATTTCAGAAATGTTCAAAACTTTGAATGCGGATTTCGGGAGCTATAGTCGACGGTTTTACGAACGGTTTGCGGGAGATTGAAGAGCTACGAGAGGGCTATCTTCACCGAGAAAATGGAGAGGTGCGGCTGCAAGCACAGGGGGCGGCGGCAGCATAAAGGCGGCGGTTTCGGGGAGGTGGATCGAGAGCTACGGGCAACGGTTTGATGTGAGGTTTGTTGGAGAAGAAAGAGGAAGAGAAGAGCTTCAAAAAGTTTAACTACGGCATGGTCTAATTCTTAGTGGTTTGGGAGATAGGGAGGAGAGAAGTTTCGGCATTATGGGTTCAAGGTGCGGCGGAATCACGTTGGGGAAGAAGAAGGACCCGACTTTTACTTTATATTATTATATTAGGTTAATCTAATTATTATTTAATCAACCCGTTTAAGCCCGTTTTGGCCCGAACTCATATTTAGGTCCAACGACTGTCGTTCCTACCATTTAGCCCCCATTTCGAACCCATCTAGACATGTCTCGTCAGCCCAAACTGTCATCTAGGCCTCCGTTTCGCAGTTTTAAAATTTAAGTCTTTATTTCTAATTTTTCCGTACAAATAATTTTACCGGGGACACAAATTAACTCAGAAAAATCCAGAAAAATTATTTTTGGCTTTCTTATGTCAATACGGTTCTAACAAAATTTATTTCGTCGAATTCTGAGACTTTTTGAAAAATGGCTATTTTTAAGGCGTTCAAATTTAACTAAAATAGTCAAAACACATTTTATTTCGCCACGCTCACATATTAATTCGAAAAATTCTGAAAAATTAAACTTAACAATATTTTGACATTCCGGTTCCAACAAAAGTGGTTTCGTCGAAAACCGAGATCATTTGAAAAATGACTATTTTAAAGGCCAATATATTTAATATTAAAAATATGTTTTTAAACAAATAAATCCCGAAACTCAAAATATATAAGTGTTTACTGTTTTTCAAAGTAGAAACATCATTCTGAACTCAATGGAAGTGGTTTCGAGTTCAAATTCCTTCGTATGCAAAAAGTAGCATTTTGACCTTATAAATTTCATAGCGACCTTTCTAGATATTGAATTGGCCATAACTTTTGATTTCCGTTATGAAATTTCGATTTTTCGGATTCGTTGGAAAGATATTTTTAAATAGATTCTAATATTTTTGGTTTCACTAAAATCCGTTAAATTTTGCATCCTGTACGGTCAGTCAAAGTTCAAGTTTGACTTTTCAAACTACCGCGTTATTTCTAACTCTTATGTTAATTAAAAATTAAATCATTCATTCTAACTTCGATTTAAATCAAATTTGTGATCATTATTATTTAAATAAATTATTTTATATTGTCAAAATTCATTAAAATTTTCTAAAATAAAAATTTTAAATTGGTCCTGATTTTGCGGGTTGTTACAATCGCCCCCACTTAAAAACTTTTCGTCCTCGAAAAGGAACGTAGCTAAAAATTGTAAAATTAACTATCTTAATTTTAAATTTTAATGGTAGATTATCTTTTCAAAATATATATAACTTTATATATATAAAAATCATATTTCACAAAATATATTATAAATATCAAAAATACGTTAATTATAATTTCGTAACTCTGAACTCGTTCTAGGGCATTACTAACCCCATCTCTAACGAGTTTACTCATTCTAGGATACTACTGATCCTATCTCTAATGAGTATTCTTATTGGACATTACTAATCCAATCTCTGATGAGTCTTTTGTTCAGTTCTAACAAGTTGTACCCCAAAGATTTGAGCTAACCAGAGCTCTGATACCAACTGTAAAGACCCGCAAATTCCCGCCCTTTGAATCGACCATAAACCACACAGGTCTGACCCAAAAAGTGAAAATCTACGAATACTTTAACTTTGGGCATACAACATATTAAAACAACAACATAAGACTTTTATAACATATCATCATATAATGTTACATCAGAGTACAGAATATACATATCAGAGTACATTGGAATATAATTACAGCGGAAGAATAAGTTACAATAATTAAAATATATTGCAGCGGAAGAACACAGCGGAAGACTCTCTATCTCTGGACATAGCTTTAAGCTTCAACCCAGAATCCTGTTTAATATATCTGCAAAGAAATAGCTACTCGACTGCCCGTGTGGAAAATATGGGCACCCGAGTTTGCCAGTGGACAAACTACAGGTCAGTCATGGGACTGGTGTGAGAATTCTACTTAACCTATATAATATAATAAGGCTAATCACAGGACCACGCCACTTTCGCGGAACGGGTTTTTTTCCTATGGATTGCCAGTGCATGACTAAAGTAAATCGTCAAAATAGCGCAATGCTTTTTAGAAAAATGAAACCATTATAAGACCCAAATCCCATCACACAATGCAACGCAAACCGGAGGATAGGGTTTTACCTTATAATGATCAAAAGATGCTTGATACGATAAACACGGTATTATATAATAATAGTGTGCAACCAAATTGAAGTACATCAAAGTAAATGTATTAATCCTAGACGGCATGAGTGCCCCATCCCACTATGTCGCCATATATAGGTATACAATCAAAACCGCGTGATGTCGTATTGGAAATTTGGGTTTCCATCTGAGTCA
Organism: Allium sativum; assembly: GCA_030737875.1. Lineage (NCBI taxonomy): Eukaryota > Viridiplantae > Streptophyta > Magnoliopsida > Asparagales > Amaryllidaceae > Allium > Allium sativum. Next base: position 627,686,125 of record CM060921.1, on the reverse strand, counting down.
AGGCTAGGGAGGAGATCCTTACCGATTCAAGACACTCTAGCAATGCCCCAGGATTGGTACTCTGTCCAACCCTTGGATCCTGCAGGGCCGGTCCGTCCCCGTGTTGGTACTCTGTCCAACTGGTGCAATGGACTGGATTAGTTATTCCTGAACACACGCTTCCCGGTCCTTTTGGACCTATCCTACGGCCAGTAGCGACCGCATAAACCCGAGGCCTCGAACAATCCAACAACCACATAAGTAAAATGTCAGCCAGTTTAAGCACCGACACCACTTCTAGCTAGAAAGAAACGTGTGCACTCCCTGCGTTCCCTTCTCCCGTTTTAGACTCTACCGGGCTGTGAGGCTCGCGAAGTCACGTAACACAAAGCTATGCCTAAATAGACTATGCTTTGATCATCCCACAAGGCTCTGCTTTGCAACAATGAGCCTTGATCAAGTGCAACTTGGCATACCACATCAACAACTCATATCATGCGATCGGTAAATATTTAACATACAAAAGGGTGTTAAGCAAGAGAATAAATCCTCCGCCACCATGCATTTATATATTAAATAAAAACCGATTTAATTACATGAAATAAATTTCAATGTCAGGCATGCTATCCATTTACAAGTCCGTTCTGGGTCTGAACGAAACAACGTATCCGTCGATCTCCAGTACGTCTGGAAGATCATCACTTTTACCTTGCCTTGGGGGATCAGTCCCAATTCAAGATATCAGTCACCATCAACCAAACGATGTGAAGCTCTCCGGTCTTCAGTCACCGTCTTCATCTTCGACTCTTGATCGTCGTGATGATTATTCAGAATGGGTTAGACCCGGTCTTTCTGAATAACTCGCGTATCCTTAATTAAATCAACCATACGCCACATTCCAACTTTGAATATCCTTTTAAATAAAAATTATTATTTATGTTAAAAGGTTCTCCTTAATTTTATCAAAGATAAAATAAATTAAATTTTTAATCTTTCTAAAAAGATTTATTAATATTCCAATTTTGATTTAATTTATAAAATAGATTTATAAATTTCAAATAGTAATTTCAATGTAAATTGGATTAAAGGATAAATGTTATTTAAACATCGTCCACTACAAATCCTTTCTACATATCAATCACCAAACATAATTGTTAAGATCTAATAATCTTAAATAAAAGGTTTATCTTAAAGATATTAATTCATTACTATATAAAAAAACATTTTAAAATAATCAATAAAATATTCTATATATATAAGATTCTGAATGTAACATATACTTTATAATACAAAATCTTTTATTTTACAAAAATTCTTTTATTTTATAAAAGTTCTTTATTTAAAAAGAAATTCTGCATTGGAATGCAACTCAACCATGTACCATATAATTTGGGTCATATGGGTTTCATACATTTCATGTATAGAGTAATAACAGAAAATAATTCCCAATCCATCCATTAACAACCAGAGTGACGATTTCAACTGTGTGAGCGTTAAAATAAAACAATAACGCTCATCGCAGCCTGTCGATCAATCGATAGACATATAATTAAACATTGGGATTTGTGTCAGTCAAGTATCGTCCCAATACCCGTGTGGGGTTTTCAGCCAACAACAGTTCATACAAATAAATAAATATAGAATTGGTTAATAGGTTTAACCAATTTCTACTGTATATTATGCAAATAAAAGTAATCCTTATATTTGCACATAAATTGTGTTTCCTACCAAGGTGAGTGAAAGTGATATACTCATTTTGTTAATGATTCTATTTCAACAAATACAATGTAAATAAAAGTGTGTTTCTAATCTTGTACTTTTATTTAACAAAACAATGGTAAATAAAATGTCTTTTTAACTCTTTTACTTTTATTTAACAAAACAATGACAAATAAAAGTATAATTTTCTTCCTATGCTTTATTTGCACCTAAAAAGTGCAAATAAGAAATATAACTCTCTTTTTACTTTTCTTTACAATAGAAAATGTAAATAAAATGGTTCACACAATTTTGTTATTTTTCTTTACAATAGAAAATGTAAATAAAAGGATTCACATTATTTTGTTCTTCTTCATTACCATAGAAAATGTAAATAAAAAGATTCTCATTATTTTGTTCTTTTTTTATCACAACTAAAAGACGATAGAAATGTACCATTAACATCGCTATTTATATCGCATAAAAATGTCGAATAAAATGAATCACTAACATTGTCTATTTCTATCGCACTAAAAATGTCAATAAAAATGAATCACTAACATTGTCTACTTTTATCGCACTAAAAATGTCGATAAAAATGAATCACTAACATTGTCTATTTTTATCACACCAAGAATGTCGATAAAAATGACAACATTAACCATTCTATTTTCACCGCGTTCAAAATGACGATAAAATATTCAACATTAACAATTCTATTTTTACCGCATTACCGCATTCAAAATGACGATAAAATATTCAACATTAACAATTCTATTTTTACCGCATTCAAAATGACGATAAAATATTCAACATTAACAATTCTAGTTTTCCTACTATAGAAAATGTAAATGAATATATTTCTAAATTTTTATCATACCGTTATAACTCATATATAAATTACATAGAGAAATGTCATTTTTATCTTATCGTTCTAATTCACCGCTAAATTACATAGAAAAATGTAATCTTTATTATGCGATGGGAATTCATATTTTAATTACATAGAAAAATGTAATTCCTATCATACGACATAAATTCATATCTAAATTACAATAGAAAAAAAATGTAATTTTTATCCTACAATGCAAATTCACATTTTTAATTACATGAAAAAAATGTAATTTTCATTCTACCGTTATTATTCATCTCTAAATTACAAAGAAAAATGTAATTTAAATCATGCAATGTAAATTTACATTTTTATACCATAGGAAAATGCAATTTGTCATACAGTGCAAATTCATATATAAAGCACATATAAAAATGTAACTTTTGTTATGCAAAGTAAATTCACCTTTTTAATTACGTATAAAAATGTAATTTTATTCATACGGTGGAAATTCATTCATAGATAACATAAAAAAAAATGTAATTTATTTCATATGGTGAAAAATCATTCATAAATAACATATAAAATGTTATTTATTTCATACGATGAAAAATCATTCATAAATAACATATAAAAATGTTATTTATTTCATGCTGTGGAAATTTATTCATAAATTCCATAATAAAATATGTTTTATTTCACACAATGTAAAAACATCTTCTTTTTATGTACAATAAAAAAAAATATCATCTTTTTATATTTATAATATATTAACTTTACTATTTTACAATGTAAAAATGTGATCTTTTATCTTTTACAAAGTAAAAATATCAACTTTACTATTTTACAATGTAAAAATATCAACTTTACTATTTTACAATGAAAAATAATAACTTCTTCTATTTTGCAATGAAAAATAGAACTATTTCTATTTTACAATGAAAAATAATAACTTCTTCTATTTTACAATGAAAAGATTGTCTTTTTATTTTCATCGTCAAAATTTCATCTTTTTGTTTTCAATATAAAAAGATTGTCTTTTTATTTTAAACATAAAAATATTGTCTCCTTATTTTCAACATAAAAAGATTTAGCCTTTTTTATTACAATCAAAAACAAAGTTGTAGTTTTTGTAACCAAAATCAAAGTTGTAATCTTTGCAAACAAAATCAAAGTTGTAATCTTTGTTAACAAAAGCAAAGTTTAAATTTTTATAAAGTTTTAAATCTTTATAAATAAAAATAAAAGATTTCATGTTTTATAAATAAAACAAAGATTCATTTTATACAAACAAAAACAAAGATTCATTCTAAAGATCGAATCTTTATTAATGTTACTCATTTCAAAATAAAAATAAAAACTTTGATTTGTCAATCATGATAAAAGATTAAACCTTTACCTATAAATCAAAACAAAAGATTAAAAATTTTATTATGATCTTCCTACTAGACATCGAATAACAGTTCCCACAATCAATTCCAACCCAATCATATAATACGTCAATATCAATACAAGCCACAAACATCAATTTCCACCACACAACCATTCAATCCATACAACATTCATTTTGCATAATGATAATAAAATAAAATTAAATTAATTATATATATATAAAAAAAATAAAAAAAATATAGAATCTCACCTTGCTTGTTTCTGAAATGAAGCGATTTAAATCAGATCTCGTGTTTGGCGTCACATCGGTTACGGATCTGAAAGGTTTCAAATTGAAATTTATGTAAAAATTAGAATTCTGGCCTTTAACAACTGACACAGTGACGCTTAAAAGCGTGACAAAATCTGAAGCTATTTACCTCAAAATTTCAGAAATGTTCAAAACTTTGAATGCGGATTTCGGGAGCTATAGTCGACGGTTTTACGAACGGTTTGCGGGAGATTGAAGAGCTACGAGAGGGCTATCTTCACCGAGAAAATGGAGAGGTGCGGCTGCAAGCACAGGGGGCGGCGGCAGCATAAAGGCGGCGGTTTCGGGGAGGTGGATCGAGAGCTACGGGCAACGGTTTGATGTGAGGTTTGTTGGAGAAGAAAGAGGAAGAGAAGAGCTTCAAAAAGTTTAACTACGGCATGGTCTAATTCTTAGTGGTTTGGGAGATAGGGAGGAGAGAAGTTTCGGCATTATGGGTTCAAGGTGCGGCGGAATCACGTTGGGGAAGAAGAAGGACCCGACTTTTACTTTATATTATTATATTAGGTTAATCTAATTATTATTTAATCAACCCGTTTAAGCCCGTTTTGGCCCGAACTCATATTTAGGTCCAACGACTGTCGTTCCTACCATTTAGCCCCCATTTCGAACCCATCTAGACATGTCTCGTCAGCCCAAACTGTCATCTAGGCCTCCGTTTCGCAGTTTTAAAATTTAAGTCTTTATTTCTAATTTTTCCGTACAAATAATTTTACCGGGGACACAAATTAACTCAGAAAAATCCAGAAAAATTATTTTTGGCTTTCTTATGTCAATACGGTTCTAACAAAATTTATTTCGTCGAATTCTGAGACTTTTTGAAAAATGGCTATTTTTAAGGCGTTCAAATTTAACTAAAATAGTCAAAACACATTTTATTTCGCCACGCTCACATATTAATTCGAAAAATTCTGAAAAATTAAACTTAACAATATTTTGACATTCCGGTTCCAACAAAAGTGGTTTCGTCGAAAACCGAGATCATTTGAAAAATGACTATTTTAAAGGCCAATATATTTAATATTAAAAATATGTTTTTAAACAAATAAATCCCGAAACTCAAAATATATAAGTGTTTACTGTTTTTCAAAGTAGAAACATCATTCTGAACTCAATGGAAGTGGTTTCGAGTTCAAATTCCTTCGTATGCAAAAAGTAGCATTTTGACCTTATAAATTTCATAGCGACCTTTCTAGATATTGAATTGGCCATAACTTTTGATTTCCGTTATGAAATTTCGATTTTTCGGATTCGTTGGAAAGATATTTTTAAATAGATTCTAATATTTTTGGTTTCACTAAAATCCGTTAAATTTTGCATCCTGTACGGTCAGTCAAAGTTCAAGTTTGACTTTTCAAACTACCGCGTTATTTCTAACTCTTATGTTAATTAAAAATTAAATCATTCATTCTAACTTCGATTTAAATCAAATTTGTGATCATTATTATTTAAATAAATTATTTTATATTGTCAAAATTCATTAAAATTTTCTAAAATAAAAATTTTAAATTGGTCCTGATTTTGCGGGTTGTTACACTATCCTTTTGTATCCATCCCCCCCTTCTCGTTCCTTCTATCCTTTGTATTGATGTCATCTTCTCTGCCCCCTCTCTGAAAATTTTTTGTTATAACAATACAGGGTTTCTTTTCTTAAGTAGGGAAAGCTTAATCGATCTTTGCCTCACCATCAGTGGTTTCCTCACTTTCCTCACCACTTTTTCCAATGAATGTTATGACCTCCTTCATACCGATTCCATGGACCGACCAGGTGATTTTTTTCATTCAATTGATTAAGCTATTCCATCACTTAAACGTCACAAACCCTAGTACTTACTTCCCTCTCACGCGCATTTTAGCTACCCACGATTACTGCTTAGAGCTTTCGGTTTTTATAAATATCACCGCTAATTCTTAATTAGAATTTTTTTTGTTCTGTCTAGCTTTTGAAGCCCGACCTCATGTTCAGGTAATTTTCAAACTTTCATTCCTTATGTTGATTCAGAATTTTATCTCATAGAAAAATATTTGTTTTCTTTTTACTCTTGAAATCGATTAGTGCTGTTTGTAACCTTTGTTATTTCAAACTAGATCAATTACCCTTTTCACATAAGTAAAGCATTTTGTTATTTAATATGTGTTTTTGCAAACGGAGTTAGCATGATAATTTGGTTATGCATATTTTGTTAGCAAGTAATCTGACATCTAGGCAAGTAAATGAATTTAGCATGATAGTTTCATTATGTAGATTTTGATGCAAGCAATCCGACTAGAAATCAAGCCTCTAACGTTCTACCACCAAGTGCTTTTTGTATTCTAATAGTGCACTATTACAGGATTTGATGATCCTTAATCTCATGTGTGCTTCATTGATCTGTTGTACACATTGTCTAACTATCACTATCTGCATAATCTCAATGTTATGAATTTTTAACTGGAATCGAATTTCCAGGTACACATTTTTAGTTGTTTATATAACATTATTATGTCTCTAATAATTAAATTCAAGAACTCAACATAAGTTGCTTATATTATTTTTGTTCAATTTTGTATAGGCTAAAATTTAATGAGTTGTTGCACTTGCGACTATAGGAGATGCACAAAACATTTGCAGAGTAAGAAAATTTTATTTTTGGTAATTTATCAAACACAATATTCGTCCAATTTCTAGTTCCCTTTTTTATGCAAACTTTGATTCATTGACCTGTGGTCCCTCTTATCATCTATTTTACGCTGCTATTTTTGAAAACGCCCAAAAATCTTTTACAAAAAAGTATTATATCATGTCTTTATAATTATACAAAGTATAGAAGGCATATCAGTTGCCCCAGTGATCCAAAATCCTAAAATCCTGCTAACTAAATGTAGATTAAGTTCTTATGTTAAATTTCATAAATAAGGACTTTAATTTACAATTAGACTTGGAATAATTGAGCATGAAATGGGGAAAGCCATTTATAGCATGGCTTTTAGACTGATTGTCAAATAAACGTGGATTTGGTCATAAAGGCATAAATTATGGGAGTTTATCTGGTACAAATGCTGGAAAGATCATAATCAAGTACATGTATGGTCTCTTAGCTTTTTCATACACATTGATTTTTCCTACCATTTTCCGTTTATTGGCTTCCATATGACAATCCTATAGAAAGGGAATAATTTTTCCATTTACTTTTTAGAATGGTAGTTTTTCTCCAATTTCAACACAAAAGATAAGTGGACAAAACCATAAATTCGGTGTTATTGATAGATTTAGCTGAATTAGATGTGCTTAATGCATAATTTAGTGCCAATAAATGATAATCGAATTGAGTATGTTATATAATAAGTAGAATTATACATAAAGAAACAAAAGTGTGGACTATAAACTTAATTATTATATCCATTTTTGCTGAGCTCACAATAGTAGTCCGCAAGTAAAATATATTATTGAACTTAATTTGCCAAAAGTTTAAATGATTAAATATAGTATTGTTTTATTCACTGGTAGTGCTAGTTAGCATCAGGGAGGATATCTCCAGATGGTTATGTTTTCTAAACAACTTTTCTATGTTGGATTTTTAAAGAAATTCTTAATACTTTTTTGTTTTTACCTTTATTTTCTTCATTATTACGTTGGTACATTACTCATATGTTAAATCAAATTTTTTATGGTGCTTACTTTTTACATATTGATAAAAGGTGATTAATTAATTCTTTTCGTTTCTTCATTGTGTATCATATTTGGAATAACATATTTGCTTCTGTTTAATGCCTTGCAAGTGTGACATACTATCACTTAATATGTAATATATTTTAATCAATCTAATGGTCTAGAGACAAAAAAGGAATCCATGAATCCTATTTATGTTATTATTATAGGTATTAACTGAGGCGTACTATTCTGAAAATGATCAAATGCAACACCATGATTAAGATTTTGATTTTGAACCAAGGTTGAATTAATAAAAGCTTTATTTGTTATTTTTTATATTAGATATATTTGAATTTATTTTTGTCAGTTTCTAATTTATATTTTTGCACTTAGTCTTTTTATTATTATGAATATTTCAATTTAGTACAGATTTATTATTTTCTTCAAAATTCTTGATGTTTCCAACTTCAATACATTTTTTATAGTTTAACATATATGCAGAGTTTAACAATCAGATTGCATGTTTTTATATTAATACATGTTTTAATGTATTTTTATGCAATTCCAATTTCATTACTATTGTTACCTACTTTTACATTATTTATCTTTTTCTGCTATTTGCATCTTCCTTTCATTTGCAATTGTTATTTCTTTTCTTCGATACGTAGCTGACTTTGTTTGACAATACCTAAAATGTGTAATATATGAATCCAACAGAAATAGATACATATTCATTTTGTTGTTCCGTAATGTCATATATGTTTAGTTCCCTAATTTTAAATCATCTCTTTGAGAACCATGGAAAAATTAAGAGGCAATTAAAAGTTGAATAAACCTAATGTTAGTTGAGGCACAGCTGATTAGTTTATGAGAACCATTATATAAAAATTTTGGAAGACTTTATCTACAAGCCCATGTGTTGCCATAATAAAAAAAGATTTTTGTAACACTAAAGGAGTTTTTTAATGCCTCTATTATCAAAAATCGTGTTTTCCATCAAAATTCATATATGGAATTGGTTAACGGTAAGGGGTAGTTCAAATTGTAGATAATTATTGGATTAATGAAATGTGAAGGTCCTGCACATCTAGATAATTTTCCCTGTGTTTGCATCGTTATTAAAAGTTTCATACAATAAATTTGGTCTTATTTTGATTTTGACTTTTGTATTCTTTGTATTGCTCATTCATCCTTATAGTCTGATAGATATATAATGTAAAATAAGCATCACATCTAAATTTTTACCACTCCATAAAAATATCCAGTTAGTATGACATGTATGTTATACATGCAAACTTATGAATTTGTAAACTTATAATTCAAGAAGTAATTTAAGTAAAAAACGATTGTTTTGACCTTCTTGGAGAAATACTTATTATCATTTAATCTTAGGGTGAATCACTTAACAAAGTCTTCATTAAACCTTGAAGAAATATTAAATTAATCATTAAATTTTGCAGTATATATATACCTATTTTACTGATCCTTATGCACCATCTCTTATACTACTACCACTACCAACATCAGATTAATATGTCCGAAGGATTATTTTGATTGAACAATCAAACAAATAGATCGTGGAATATATTTTTTGTAATAACCCGGAAAATACGAGCCAATTTAAAATTTTTAAATTGATTATTTCAAAGGAATTTGAACAATTGAAATAGAATATTTCAATAAAATAGTGAATTAGAAATAGTGAGTCAGTTTGAAAATTTGAATTCAAACTTTAACTGACTGTGCAGGGTGGAAAATATAACGGATTTTGGTGAAACCAAAAATATTTAAATCTGTTATTCAATACCTTTCTAACGAATCTGAAAAATCGAAGTTTCATAACGGGAATCAAAAGTTATGGCCGAATGAATTTTCAGAAGAGTCAGTATATAGAATATAGGCCTGGAAAAATTGATATTTTGCATACGACCTCGGAATTCGACGAAACCACTTTTGTTGGGTCCGGGATGTCAAACTATTGCTAGGTTTCAGATTTCATAATTTTTGAAGCTAGTATGTGAGCGTGGCAAAACGAAATGTGTTTGGTCGATTTCTGTTAAAATGGGATCGACCAGAAAATGGCCATTTTTCAAACGACCTCAGAATTCGACGAAACTAGTTTTGTTGGGACCGTAGCGTCAAAACATAGCAAGATTTATTTTACTGGAATTTTTCGAATCAGTTTGTGGCCCTGGCAAATTGAAATGTGCGTTCAGATTTAAAAATTAAATGTTTTATACTTTAAATTGAAAAATAACTGACTGTAACAGTCGAATTGGCCCACGAAACATATCCCATTGTGTCCGGAATGGGGGTATTTAGCTAGGGGCGACAGTCGTTGGGTTTAAAAAGGAGTTCGTTTAAGAAAACACTATTTAAAATTTTAATATAGTCTCGGCCAATCATATTTTTCCATTCATAATTTTAAAAAAAAAAATAACAGAACCACCCCCCCCCCCCCCCCCCCCGCCGACCCCGACATCGACGGCGGAAGCCCTCTTTCTCCTTCCCAGGCGATTTCCGATCGCCACGGCCAGTATTAGCCCCTCCTCCAGTTCAACTTTTTGTAGTTCTCCCTCCCCTCTTCAAATCCATATAAGGAGCTCCCCCTATCGTCGCCTCTCCACCGAGATATCCACCTCCAAACTTCCGACCTTCAAGCCGCCGCCGCCGCCGTTCTGTGCCACCGAGTCCCACCAAACCACGGCGCGCCTGTAGCTCTCTCGAAGCTCTTCCACCTCCAACTTCCTGATCGTCCCCTCGTGTCCCAGTTCTCGCGAAAACCGCAAACCTAGTTTTGAAGCTTTCTGAAAGTGCGTTTTTCTTTGATCTTTACACTATAAAAAATCATATCTTTTTGGTATGTTGACGAAATTCGATGAAACAGGAAACATCGAGACCGCAAGGAAGTTCTCTACCCAATAGAAGAAGCTGCGGATTTTTCTGACATCGTATCGATTTTTAGCGCTCAGAAAACCAAGGTGAGAAATCTAAATTAACGTGAAATTGAATGGAAAATGTCGTGTATAATTTATATAAGCGAAATATAAATTACATACGTGTTGTATACCTCATGTACATCCGTAGTGTAAGCTATATAAGTGAAGTATGAATTTTTACATGCATAAAATAATTGATATATGTGTTGAAATGCAAGTGAAATATAGCAAATATATATTATATTATATATATACTCCCCTCGTCCACAAACCATGGACGATATTTATTGTGGTGAATTGGTGTGAAATATTGGGTGAAAAATACTAATGGTTGAATAATTGTTTGTGGTTGATATTGTTTGGTTGTGGTTGAAAAATACCCATTGGTGATTGAAATGAATTGGAAATATTTGTGGAAATAAAAATAAACATGCCGCCTGCGTGCGAATTAGATGCATGAATCCCCATTGTCAAAAACCGCGAGGTTTTAAGGTAGAGCGAGGAGCCGTACTAGGGACGGTGCCGGTTTTAACTACCCTGCCGTTATGCTGCCGAAATTTTGAATAATCTTTGTGTGTTAGAATTATTTTCATATGTTGAAATTATTTTCATGCATAGAAATTAAAGTCATATATGAAACTATGTCCATGTGTGGAAATATTCATGTGTTGAAAAGTGTTGTATGAAAATTAAATTCATTTGTGAATGAATGAAGTGCTTAAACAATAAAAATCACATTTTTATATATATATGAAGTATCAAAAATATTCGCCTTATATAAATAGTTTCAACCATAAAAATTTCATCTTTCTAATATGAACAACATAAATAAAATGTCCATGTGTGGAAATGCTCATTTGTTGAGAAGTGTGTGTAGTGGAAATATTCATGTGTTGAATAAAAAGATTGAAAAATAAAAATTACATTTTTATTGAAACTATGAAGTGTTGAAACATCTATTTGTTGAATAAATATTATAAATGATAAAAATATCATTTTTATCATATGTGTGATATGCTAAAGATATGCGGACGTTGAAATAAATATTTGTGATAGAAATATTATTTTCAACATGCATAGGAACTAAATAAAATAGTCATGTGTTGAAATCTATTTTAGTTCGCCAAAATCATCATCTTTGAAATGTGAAGTGTTAAAAATAGCCACTTGTTCAAATAAACGTGCATGAGCTGAAATATACATTAACTAGCTAATGATATGATTTTAGCCTATGCATGCAACCTTCGAATGAATGGTGTTTTCAAACCGAAGCAAATCAAAAATGAAATTGAATGGAAAATGATAAATGTTAGAAATTGTATATATGTACATGCATATCTATTGAACAGGTTAAAGCAAAAAGGGGCTAGAGAAGAGAAATAGAATTTTGTGCCCGACAAATAGGTACACATTTACCGCTTTGTTTGGGGGATGATTTAATGAGCCTGTTGGCTAGCCGCTTGGCTTTTTCTTTTTCTTTTTGATATGAGACGCCCGTGTGGCTATTTGGGAATTTTCCCAGACCCTCCCGTACAAAGGAGGTTATGGCGAAATTTTCCAAAAATTTAAGGCATTAGTGAAATAATTGAAGTGGAAACGATATAGGAATTTTTGAATGAACTATATTTATATAAATATATAAATATAAATAGAATTAAAACGAAACGTGGCCGTGCAGTTCGTGTTTTGAAATCGTGATTTCAAACGACTAGTGCGGAAGATCCGACCATTGGATTTTCCCGAAACCTCAACCGTTGGGTTCGTCTTGGAGATATCTTTCCAATGACACCAACTTTGTGAAGATCCGACGGTTGGATTGTCTGGAATGTTTAATTCAAAATTAAGGAAAAATAGCGCCAGAGACGATTATATTTATATATATATATAAATATAATTAAATTAAATCGAATAACGACGCTGCAGTTCGTAAATTGAAATCGTAACTTCAAATGGTTAGTATGGAAGATCCGACCGTCGGATTTTCCCAAAACTGGAACCGTTGGATACGTTTTGAAATGACCTTCCTAATGATGTAAAATTTGTGAAGATCCAACGGTTAGATTCTCAGATATGTGTAAAACAAAATTAGTGAAAAGCAGCGCCAGTGCATCGACATGACCTGAAATGTCGTTTAATTAAATATGGCCGTTTTAAATTAAATAAAAATGGCGATATGTCGTTATAAAGTGCTATAGACGATATAGAGTGAAAATGAACCAATTTTGTTGTGTTGGCTTGAGATGTGATGGCTGAATGTATTTGACATGAAAATTTTAACTAAATAACTGAAATGTGAATGTTGAATAGTTCAACCATGTGATTAATTGGTTTGAAAATCTAAATATACGTGGATTATTTGAAAAGGCCGAGTTTATCTCATTTCAAATAATCGATCGACGTTGAGAAGTCGAAGAGTCGAAGACGACTGAAGACCGACGATCTCCACATTGGATGGATGGGCGCTACTGATACTCGTGATTGGAGTAGCTACCATGAAGGAATTGAAGTAGTAGCCGTCCAAACATATGGTTGATTGTACGGATATGCGAGGAATTGGTGCCTCCGGTTTCGTTCAGACCCAGAACGGACTTGTAAATGGACTGTGTGTCTGACATTGGATTTTGTTCTGTGTTGTTTGATCTCTGTTAAATATATATCTGTTTGGCGGCGGAGAATTTATTCTCTTGCTTAACGCCCTTCTTTGAGACGTACGAGCTCAGAGGTTATGTATTGACAGAAATCAGTCGCATGGAGTGGATTGCCTGTGTGGCACGCCTAAGTGGCATATGATCAAGGCTTCTGTTGCAAAGCAAAGTCTTGTGGTTGATGATCAAAGCATGGTCTGTGTGACGTAGCTTTGTGTATAACGTGAATTCGCGAGCCTCACACCTCGGTATGAGTCAAAAACGGGAGAGTGACTGCAGGGAGAGCACGACGTTTCTTTCTAGCTAAGGTGGTGTTAGTGACCTACCAGCCCTGACATTATATATACTTTTCACCTGTGTGGTTGTTGGAATGCGAGGCGCCTCGATTATAGGTCTGTAAGGACCAGGAAACGTGTGTTCAGGAATTGCCAATCCTCAAAAGTAAGAGAGGACTGGCCCTGAAGATCCAAGCATCATAGTGGGGTCCTGGGACATTTGCTAGAGTGTCTCGAATCGGAGAGGAGCTTGCCCCTTGCCTCGACTCATGAAGGAATCCAACTTCCAATACGAAATATGCGGATGTGATTGTATTACTAGTATGGTGACATAGTAGATGGTAGCTATGCCGCCTAGGATTGATATTTATGATTGAATTTGCTTTTGAAACATATATGCACTAGTAATAATATCAAACACCTTTGTTTTATTCGTATGAAGCATCTTTGGCCATTATAAGGTAAAAACTCTATCCTCCGGCTTGCGTTGCATTGTGTGATGGGACCTGAGTCTTATAATGGCTTCATTTTATAAAAAGCATTGCGTTGATTTAATCATTTATTTTATTTCATGCACTAGCACTCATTGGAGTAAACCCGTTCCGCGAAAGTGGCGTGGTCCTTTGATTTGCCTTATTATTGTTGTTAATAAATTGAGTAGATTTCTCATACCAGTCCCATGACTGACTCGTAGTTTGTTTCACCTTGCAAACTCGGGTGCCCTCATTTTCACACGGGCAGCCTAGTTACAGGTTTCTGACGCACCTTTTGGCTCATGGCGAGGCTTGACTACACCGTGCTGACTTGGATTTTCTCCGCCATTATTGTATCTATATTATGATTCCGCCACTGGCGATGTAGACTGATATTCCTTTTGTGTACTCTTTATGTATGATTCCGCCTCTAGCGATGGTGACTGATTATGTATCATTATGCACTAAGTTGTATCCTGTACTGTGCTCTCTGATGTGATGATATCTATATGATTCCGCTGTCATATGTGTGTAAATTATTCTATTTTCTGTTTATGCATATTATCTGTGATCTGCTAATGATGATTAATGTGTTATATTCCAATGATTATCCTTTACACCGTTTCACGGGGTTTTGGGATCGTCACAGCTGGTATCAGAGCTTTGGTTAACCTTAGTTCTGGAGTCTAACACATTAAACACTTCGTCAAAATAGAATCAGTAGTATTCTAAGGCGAGTCGCTCATTAGAGATAGGACTAGTAAAGTCCTAGAATGAGCTGAGCAGAATAGCAAAAACAATTGATCAGTCCATTGTTATCTTTCCGTAGGAATTTCTGCTTAATTATGCAATAGACTATCATTTCTGTTAGCTGACTTTTTCCGTTGCTTATACAGAATTTGACAAATGGCTACTAGAGCAGCCGCCGCTAGAGGAGGCCGTGCCGGCCGAGGCCGAGGAAGGGGAGAAATCCCAGCTCAAGAAGGACCTTTGATACAACCTCCGGCAGCTCAATACTTCGAGCTTGACCGTGTAGCTAAGAGATATAAGAACTTAGGAGGCAAGACCTTCTCGGGAACTGGCACCGTAATAGAGGCCCTTGCATGGCTCAAAACATGCGAGAAAATTCTTGAAGGCCTAAGGCTAGGAGACGAAGACAAAGCTGTTATGGGCGCCTGGCTTATGCAGGAACAAGCCGAATTATGGTGGGAATCTCTTACCGCCGGGAATAGAGAAGCTGGAAGAACATGGGATGGATTTAAAGAACTCTTCAAGGAGAAATATGTCCCAGAACAAGCTCTAGAAAGAATGCACGATGACTTCGCCAATCTCCAGCAAGGGGATCTTTCCGTGCAAGATTATCTGAACAAATTTACAATGTTGTCGCCCTATGCTCCAGAACTCGTCGCCACTGCGAAGTCCAAAAATAAGAGGTTTATCTTTGGACTAAGATGACAATATCATGATAGAGACATGGCCCATGCCAAGCTGGATTTCAATGAGCTAGTGGAAATGACATGCAACTATGAAGACCTTGATCAAAGGCATCTGGATCAGGATCACGCTAGAAGCCAAGCCGGAAACAAGCGCAAGCCTGCTGTAAATCAGGGCGAGTCAAGCCAAGCAGCATCTTCCAAACCTCAGACTGGCAAGCCGCCAAGAGGAAGTTGCTTTAACTGTGGTAAGCCGGGGCACTACTCAAACGTCTGCACAGCTCCGAAGAAGCAGAAAACAAACTCTCAAGGCTCGAGCCAAGGCTCTCAGAACCCTCGCTCGTGCTTCAACTGTCGCAAGACCGACCATCTGGTCAAAGACTGTCCTTTGCTGAAGAAAGCTACTGTAGCTCATGTCTATGACGGGTCTAGCCCGCCAGCTGCTTCCGACGGAGCAGGTAAACCCGATGTTTTTGGAGGTACCCTTACAATTAAAAATATTCCTGTTTCTGTATTATTTGACACAGGTGCATCGCGTAGTTTTATTGCTAGTAACATAGTGCACAAATTAAAGTTAAAACAGCGAAAGCTTAAAGAATCCGTTGAAGTTCATAACCCGATAGGGGGTCCTATTACTCTCAGTACATGTTGTAGAGTGCCAATCTCTTATTCCTTCTACAAGTTTCCCATTAATTTAATTGTTATGGATTTTCCCGAATTCGACGTTATCCTGGGGTTAGAATGGTTAATGAAATATGAAGCTGAAGTAAAGTGTGCGGAAAGAATTGTTAAAATTCGAACGGAGCTTGGACATATATATATTCCCTGTCATGGTTCGAATCCGAATAGAGAAGAATTTTGGTCAGCATTAGAACTTATCCCCACTTCCATAGAAAAGATTCCGATTGTTAGCAACTATGCGGATGTGTTTGAAGAAGTTGAAAACTTACCTCCGCAACGAGAAATAGAATTCCGAATCGATCTAATTCCTAATGCCAGACCAATGGTGCATCCAATTCGTAGAATGACTCCGAAAGAAAAAGAAGAATTAGGCGATCAAACTCGTCAACTGTTGTGGAAAGGTCTAATCAGACCGAGTTTTTCCAATTGGGGTGCAGCTGTTGTGTTTGTCCCAAAGTCAGACGGTACTCTTAGATTATGTGTTGATTACCGAGACCTCAACAAACAGACGCTTAAAAATAAATATCCACTACCCCACATTGATGATTTGCTAGACCAATTGAATGGGGCGAAAGTATTTTCCCGAATGGACCTAGCTACCGGTTTTCATCAATTGAGAATAGTAGAAGAGTGTGTTCCTTTGACCGCTTTCAGAGGTCCAGACATATTTTATGAATGGTTAGTAATGCCGTTTGGCCTATGCAACGCTCCAGCATACTTTGTCGATCTAATGAATAGAGTGTTCAGGGGAGTTCTAAATAAATTTGTCCTCGTATTCATTGATGATATTTTAATCTACTCCAAATCAAAACCCGAGCATGAAAAACACTTAGAACAAGTATTGGAGATTCTAAGGAAGAACGTCTTCAAAGCCAAATTCTCTAAATGTGTCTTCTGGCAAGAAGAAGTTAAATTTCTTGGCCATGTCGTGTCAGAGAAAGGAATTTCTGTTGACCCAAGCAAAATAATAGCGATTCAAGACTGGAAACAACCCACTACTCCCACAGAAGTTAGAAGTTTTATGGGGTTGGCTAGTTATTATCGAAAGTTCATTAAGGATTTTTCGAAGATATCCGGTCCGTTAACAAAGCTCACAAAGAAACATGAGAAGTTTAAGTGGACTTCCGACTGTGAAGAAGCTTTCCAGGAATTGAAATCGAAGCTGACCACCGCTCCAGTGTTAACTATCATTGATGGCAATCAGGATTTAACGGTTTGGACAGATGCTTCTATTAGAGGTCTTGGTGCAGTATTAATGCAGAGAGGCCAAGTAGTCGCTTATGCAAGCCGCCAATTGAAACCGCATGAGAAGAATTATGTGACTCATGACCTTGAGTTGCTAGCCATCGTATTTGCCTTGAAAATCTGGAGGCATTACTTGATAGGCGAGAAATTTATACTGTACACAGATCATCAATCATTGAAGTATTTATATACCCAGAAAGATCTGAACCTGAGACAGCAGCGTTGGCTAGAATTTCTTGCAGCGTATGATCTTGATATCCTGTATACGCCGGGGAAGGCTAACGTGGTAGCGGATGCACTTAGTAGGAAGACCGCAATCGTTGCCCATCTTATAATTACACCTAGATTGATTGATAGGATTTCAGCCCTTCAGAAATACGATGAATTCATTCAGAGAATCAGTAAGAGAGTCAAGGAAGGTGAAACCACGAGTTTCCGTATTGACAATAAGGGGGTTCTCAGGTTAAATAACAGGATTTGTATCCCAAATATTCCAGGCCTTCGAAGAGAAGTGCTAGACGAATGCCATAAATCCAAATTTTGCATCCATCCTAGGGTGAGTAAAATGTACAACGATATCAAACGCACTTTCTGGTGGAAGGCAATGAAAAGAGATATTTTTTTGTATGTTAGCAGATGCCCTACTTGTCAATTGGTCAAGAGTGACCAACAGAAGCTAGCTGGATTGTTGCAACCGTTGGAAGTCCCAGGCTGGAAATGGGAACAGATTTCCATGGATTTCATAGATGGTTTGCCGCGAACCAAGAAAGGTAATGACAGCATTTGGGTAATCGTAGATCGCTTCACGAAGACTGCCCATTTTATACCTGTCAGATCCAATAGAACTGCCCAAAGTCTAGCACAGATATATTTCAAAGAAATTGTTAAGCTGCATGGAATTCCCATCAGCATAGTCAGTGATAGAGATCCCCTATTTACTAGCAAGTTCTGGGAGGCTTTCCAGACAGAATTGGGAACAAAACTGAATATGAGCACCGCTTATCACCCTCAAACAGATGGCCAAACTGAGCGGGTGAATAGAATTCTAGAAGATTTATTGCGGGCTTGTATAATCGATTTTGGTGGGCCATGGGAAGATCATTTGCATTTGGCAGAATTCTCATATAACAATAGCTATCAAGCAAGTTTGAGAATGTCACCATTTGAAGCATTATATGGCAGACCCTGCAGATCTCCAGCATGTTGGGTAGAACCTGGCAACAGACTTGTACTAGGACCCGATATGATCAGAGAAGCATCTGATAAAGTAGACTTCATCAAGAAGCGATTGAAAACCGCCCAAAGCCGACAGAAAAGTTATGCAGACACTAGAAGGAGAGATTTGACATTTACTGTTGGTGATCATGTTTATTTAAAGGTTTCTCCGATGAGAGGAGTAATCAGATTTGGAAAGAATGGAAGTTGGCACCGAGATTTATTAGTCCCTTTCCT
Organism: Allium sativum; assembly: GCA_030737875.1. Classification (NCBI taxonomy): domain Eukaryota; kingdom Viridiplantae; phylum Streptophyta; class Magnoliopsida; order Asparagales; family Amaryllidaceae; genus Allium; species Allium sativum. The sequence continues at coordinate 627,667,140 of CM060921.1, read as the reverse complement.
ATACTTGAGCGAATAGGAACTCTTGCTTATAGGGTTCAATTGCCAAATTGGTTGCCTGGAGTGCACAATGTATTTCACGTATCTCGACTTAGGAGACATGTGCATGATCCGGATCTTGTTGTAGAAGAAGCAGCGCAACAGGATGTGGAGATAACTCCAGAATTAGCACTCAGAAGAGAGCCATTAAAAATTGTTGGCAAAGAAACTAGAGAACTAAGAAGCAAAAAGGTTCATTTAGTTAAAGTGCAATGGAGCAGTGATCCTAGAGACTGTACTTGGGAAATAGAGGAAAGCATTAAGCAAGCTTACCCCAAATGCAGAGTGGATATCTCTGACTAACTCCGGTGCAAGGTACCTTTATCATACTTTGCATTTACATTTTATTTCCTACTTTACTGTTGTTTCCTTTTCGAGGACGAAAAGTTTTAAGTAGGGGAGATTGTAATAACCCGGAAAATACGAGCCAATTTAAAATTTTTAAATTGATTATTTCAAAGGAATTTGAACAATTGAAATAGAATATTTCAATAAAATAGTGAATTAGAAATAGTGAGTCAGTTTGAAAATTTGAATTCAAACTTTAACTGACTGTGCAGGGTGGAAAATATAACGGATTTTGGTGAAACCAAAAATATTTATATCTGTTATTCAATACCTTTCTAACGAATCTGAAAAATCGAAGTTTCATAACGGGAATCAAAAGTTATGGCCGAATGAATTTTCAGAAGAGTCGGTATATAGAATATAGGCCTGGAAAAATTGATATTTTGCATACGACCTCGGAATTCGACGAAACCACTTTTGTTGGGTCCGGGATGTCAAACTATTGCTAGGTTTCAAATTTCATAATTTTTGAAGCTAGTATGTGAGCGTGGCAAAAGGAAATGTGTTTGGTCGATTTCTGTTAAAATGGGATCGACCAGAAAATGGCCATTTTTCAAACGACATCAGAATTCGACGAAACTTGTTTTGTTGGGACCGTAGCGTCAAAACATAGCTAGATTTATTTTTCTGGAATTTTTCGAATCAGTTTGTGGCCTTGGCAAATTGAAATGTGCGTTCAGAGTTAAAAATTAAATGTTTTATACTTTAATTTGAAAAATAACTGACTGTAACAGTCGAATTGGCCCACGAAACATATCCCATTGTGTCCGGAATGGGGGTATTTAGCTAGGGGCGACAGTCGTTGGGTTTAAAAAGGAGTTCGTTTAAGAAAACACTATTTAAAATTTTAATATAGTCTCGGCCAATCATATTTTTCCATTCATAATTAAAAAAAAAAATAACAGAACCCCCCCCCCCCCCCGACCCCGACATCGACGGCGGAAGCCCTCTTTCTCCTTCCCAGGCGATTTCCGATCGCCACGGCCAGTATTAGCCCCTCCTCCAGTTCAACTTTTTGTAGTTCTCCCTCCTCTCTTCAAATCCATATAAGGAGCTCCCGCTATCGTCGCCTCTCCGCCGAGATATCCACCTCCAAACTTCCGACCTTCAAGCCGCCGCCGCCGCCGTTCTGTGCCACCGAGTCCCACCAAACCACCGCGCGCCTGTAGCTCTCTCGAAGCTCTTCCACCTCCAACTTCCTGATCGTCCCCTCGTGTCCCGGTTCTCGCGAAAACCGCAAATCTAGTTTTGAAGCTTTCTGAAAGTGCGTTTTTCTTTGATCTTTACACTTTGAAAAATCATATCTTTTTGGTATGTTGACGAAATTCGATGAAACAGGAAACATCGAGACCGCAAGGAAGCTCTCTACCCAATAGAAGAAGCTGCGGATTTTTCTGACATCGTATCGATTTTTAGCGCTCAGAAAACCAAGGTGAGAAATCTAAATTAACGTGAAATTGAATGGAAAATGTCGTGTATAATTTATATAAGCGAAATATAAATTACATACGTGTTGTATACCTCATGTACATGCGTAGTGTAAGCTATATAAGCGAAGTATGAATTTTTACATGCATAGAATAATTGATATATTTGTTGAAATGCAAGTGAAATATAGCAAATATATATTATATATATATATATATATATATATATATATATATATATATATATATATACTCCCCTCATCCAAAAACCATGGACGATATTTATTGTGGTGAATTGGTGTGAAATATTGGGTGAAAAATACGAATGGTTGAATAATTGTTTGTGGTTGATATTGTTTGGTTGTGGTTGAAAAATACCCATTGGTGATTGAAATGAATTGGAAATATTTGTGGAAATAAAAATAAACATGCCGCCTGCATGCGAATTAGAGGCACGAATCCCCATTGTCAAAAACCGCGAGGTTTTAAGGTAGAGCGAGGAGCCGTACTAGGGACGGTGCCGGTTTTAACTACCCTGCCGTTATGCTGCCGAAATTTTGAATAATCTTTGTGTGTTAGAATTATTTTCATATGTTGAAATTATTTTCATGCATAGAAATTAAAGTCATATATGAAACTATGTCCATGTGTGGAAATATTCATGTGTTGAAAAGTGTTGTATGAAAATTAAATTCATTTGTGAATGAATGAAGTGCTTAAACAATAAAAATCACATTTTTATATATATATTAAGTATCAAAAATATTCACCTTATATAAATAGTTTCAACCATAAAAATTTCATCTTTCTAATATGAACAACATAAATAAAATGTCCATGTGTGGAAATGCTCATTTGTTGAGAAGTGTGTGTAGTGGAAATATTCATGTGTTGAAGATTGAACAATAAAAATTACATTTTTATTGAAACTATGAAGTGTTGAAACATCTATTTGTTGAATAAATATTATAAATGATAAAAATATCATTTTTATCATATGTGTGATATGCTAAAGATATGCGGATGTTGAAATAAATATTTGTGATAGAAATATTATTTTTAACATGCATAGGAACTAAATAAAATAGTCATGTGTTGAAATCTATTTTAGTTCGCCAAAATCATCATCTTTGAAATGTGAAGTGTTAAAAATAGCCACTTGTTCAAATAAACGTGCATGAGCTGAAATATACATTAACTAGCTAATGATATGATTTTAGCCTATGCATGCAACCTTCGAATGAATGGTGTTTTTAAACCGAAGCAAATCAAAAATGAAATTGAATGGAAAATGATAAATGTTAGAAATTGTATATATGTACATGCATATCTATTGAACAGGTTAAAGCAAAAAGGGGCTAGAGAAGAGAAATAGAATTTTGTGCCCGACAAATAGGTACACATTTACCGCTTTGTTTGGGGGATGATTTTATGAGCCTGTTGGCTAGCCGCTTGGCTTTTTATTTTTCTTTTTGATATGAGACGCCCGTGTGGCTATTTGGGAATTTTCCCAGACCCTCCCGTACAAAGGAGGTTATGGCGAAATTTTCCAAAAATTTAAGGCGTTAGTGAAATAATTGAAGTGGAAACGATATAGGAATTTTTGAATGAACTATATTTATATAAATATATAAATATAAATAGAATTAAAACGAAACGTGGCCGTGCAGTTCGTGTTTTGAAACCGTGATTTCAAACGACTAGTGCGGAAGATCCGACCATTGGATTTTCCCGAAACCTCAACCGTTGGGTTCGTCTTGGAGATATCTTTCCAATGACACCAACTTTGTGAAGATCCGACGGTTGGATTGTCTGGAATGTTTAATTCAAAATTAAGGAAAAACAGCGCCAGAGACGATTATATTTATATATATATATATATATAAATATAATTAAATTAAATCGAATAACGACGCTGCAGTTCGTAAATTGAAATCGTAACTTCAAATGGTTAGTGTGGAAGATCCGACCGTCGGATTTTCCCAAAACTGGAACTGTTGGATTCGTTTTGAAATGACCTTCCTAATGATGTAAAATTTGTGAAGATCCAACGGTTAGATTCTCAGATATGTGCAAAACAAAATTAGTGAAAAGCAGCGCCAGTGCATCGACATGACCTGAAATGTCGTTTAATTAAATATGGCCGTTTTTAATTAAATAAAAATGGCGATATGTCGTTATAAAGTGCTATAGACGATATAGAGTGAAAATGAACCAATTTTGTTGTGTTGGCTTGAGATGTGATGCCTGAATGTATTTGACATGAAAATTTTAACTAAATAACTGAAATGTGAATGTTGAATAGTTCAACCATGTGATTAATTGGTTTGAAAATCTAAATATACGTGGATTATTTGAAAAGGCCGAGTTTATCTCATTTCAAATAATCGATCGACGTTGAGAAGTCGAAGAGTCGAAGACGACTGAAGACCGACGATCTCCACATTGGATGGATGGGCGCTACTGATACTCGTGATTGGATTAGCTACCATGAAGGAATTGAAGTAGTAGCCATCCAAACATATGGTTGATTGTACGGATATGCGAGGAATTGGTGCCTCCGGTTTCGTTCAGACCCAGAATGGACTTGTAAATGGACTGTGTGTCTGACATTGGATTTTGTTCTGTGTTGATTGATCTCTGTTAAATATATATCTGTTTGGCGGCGGAGAATTTATTCTCTTGCTTAACGCCCTTCTCTTAGACGTACGAGCTCAGAGGTTATGTATTGACAGAAATCAGTCGCATGGAGTGGATTGCCTGTGTGGCACGCCTAAGTGGCATATGATCAAGGCTTCTGTTGCAAAGCAAAGTCTTGTGGTTGATGATCAAAGCATGGTCTGTGTGACGTAGCTTTGTGTATAACGTGAATTCGCGAGCCTCACACCTCGGTATGAGTCAAAAATGGGAGAGTGACTGCAGGGAGAGCACGACATTTCTTTCTAGCTAAGGTGGTGTTAGTGACCTACCAGCCCTGACATTATATATACTTTTCACCTGTGTGGTTGTTGGAATGCGAGGCGCCTCGATTATAGGTCTGTAAGGACCGGGAAACGTGTGTTCAGGAATTGCCAATCCTCAAAAGTAAGAGAGGACCGGCCCTGAAGATCCAAGGATCATAGTGGGGTCCTGGGGCATTTGCTAGAGTGTCTCGAATCGGAGAGGAGCTTGCCCCTTGCCTCGACTCATGAAGGAATCCAACTTCCAATACGAAATATGCGGATGTGATTGTATTACTAGTATGGTGACATAGTAGATGGTAGCTATGCCGCCTAGGATTGATATTTATGATTGAATTTGCTTTTGAAACATATATGCACTAGTAATAATATCAAACACCTTTGTTTTATTCGTATGAAGCATCTTTGGCCATTATAAGGTAAAAACTCTATCCTCCGGCTTGCGTTGCATTGTGTGATGGGACCTGAGTCTTATAATGGCTTCATTTTATAAAAAGCATTGCGTTGATTTAATCATTTATTTTATTTCATGCACTAGCACTCATTGGAGTAAACCCATTCCGCGAAAGTGGCGTGGTCCTTTGATTTGCCTTATTATTGTTGTTAATAAATTGAGTAGATTTCTCATACCAGTCCCATGACTGACTCGTAGTTTGTTTCACCTTGCAAACTCGGGTGCCCTCATTTTCACACGGGCATCCTAGTTACAGGTTTCTGACGCACCTTTTGGCTCATGGCGAGGCTTGACTACACCGTGCTGACTTGGATTTTCTCCGTCATTATTGTATCTATATTATGATTCCGCCACTGGCGATGTAGACTGATATTCCTTTTGTGTACTCTTTATGTATGATTCCGCCTCTGGCGATGGTGACTGATTATGTATCATTATGCACTAAGTTGTATCCTGTACTGTGCTCTCTGATGTGATGATATCTATATGATTCCGCTGTCATATGTGTGTAAATTATTCTATTTTCTGTTTATGCTATTATCTGTGATCTGCTAATGATGATTAATGTGTTATATTCCAATGATTATCATTTACACCGTTTCACGGGGTTTTGGGATCGTCACATTTTTCTTCAATTGTTATGTATAACTATTCATTTTATTGATTTACCCTGAATAATGAAAAACTGGAATTTTTGGAATACATTGATGTTAACTTGAATTAAGTAGGAAAACACCACAATGGAAACATTGAAGTAAAGCTTTCCTGGAAATAATTTTCAAGCAGTAGCCACCGTTGAAACTGCAATGAAACTTTGCCTTTGAGTCTTTTAATTGCATTAACATGCTCCTCATTGCCACTATACTTCAATTATTTTGCCAAATGGTGTTGTCACATGATAGTTGTATGTTCTTATTTTTCCTAATTACTATCCTGGGTTAATTAGCTTAATAGTTTTCTTCCTTACCCCTGCACTGCAACATTATTTTTGAGAAAAAGAGTGCATCAACATTTGTTTCAGCATTACGCTATAGTTGCAATATAACAATTATAATTTATTGTTAAATTTTAACTTATTCTGCACAATAATATTGTTGCGGATTATGTACTAGGATACACTAGAAGGTAGTGCCTGGCGCAACGGTAAGGTTACTCGGCTGGTCTCTCTAGAGCCAGGAAAGCCATAAGAATAGTCCCAGGATAGGAGACTGACCTGGGAAGTCCTCTCGCGCTTGAGTATGGGAGCCTTTGGCACTGGTAATCCACCTTTATGTTCTAGGATACACTAGCTAGTGACATGCTGATCTCTCAAAGTGTTCAGCTGAAGCTAGGGCTCCGTAACAAAACTAATGATGTTCAACTTTTTCTTTAGTTGAAATTTTAATTACTTGAAAACTTTCATTAGAAACTGTATTATGTACATGTTCAGCTTTATGTTTCATTATGGTCGTGTTCAAATACCTCTGGTTTCCCTTTTTTAAGATGCTTCTTCCTTTAGAAACCTACTTACTATTTTGCAATTTAATTTTCCATACATCAAAAGTACGGTAATTTTGTTCTTTACCTTATAATTTGCACTTACATATTTTATACACAGTGCCAACCCTGACATGTATGAGGCCCTAGGCCAAACCATACAATATTATGGCAGTTGAGGTGGGGAAAAAATAAAAAATTATCACATGTTCTTACCCAGAATCAAATTGAGGCCCCCGTGCTTAAAGGCTAGAAGCATTATTCACTTCTCTACCACTGGCTATGCAAATGATGATACAAACATAATATAAATATATAAAATCATGAATCTTTGAGCCCACCACCAGCTCGAGGCCCTAGGCGGTGGCCTAGTGGGCCTATGCCCAGGGCCGTGCTTGTTTATACATCTTTCCATCATGATGTTATTACATTAAAATCAGCATGTATCCTTATTATTTGAAACATGGTTGTGATTGTTGCTTACCAACTACCTAGCAGGTAATATATCAATGGCCAGGTGATATATCAACTGATTTTTTGCGTAGGGGAACACATTGCTAAAAATGGAATGGTAATTGCATTCTTCTATTGGATCCGTGGTCAATTAAGGAGCAAATTTAATCTTTCAACTAACTGAAATTTTTTAGATATAAAGACTTGGAAAAACAAAATACCAGAAACTCGAGAGAAGACTTTTTGAAAAAATTCAACTTACTTTATCATCAAGTAATCGTAATCTCGGCATTAGGATTGGAGTTTGATGGAGATAAACTTTTTATGATACTTGGAACTCACTTTTGAGGATATCAAGCCCTCCTTTAATGTTTATACTAATAATAATCTTAAAAGGATATTTTTCTTGCTACTTATTGAAAAAGGAATAAATCCTTAACATGTCTCCTTATGTTTTCTTTGTATGCCTAACATTGTTCTTCTATCTTTTTGTCATCTAAGGAAGAAGCAAGTTTCTCATACCTATCATGTATAATATTATGAAATATTGTACCACCCCGCATTTTATGACAATTTAGTAATTAAATAATGCATATATATGTGCAGACATAAATGTATATATGCAGAACAAAATATAAATATAATGCATGCATTAAAAGAAAGAAAGGATTGGTTGCATGCGATGTAAATGTGTTACATGCACTAATTATGCATTAATAATAAAAGAGAAATAAATGAAAAAGATTCATGCAATGAAATTTTGTAACAAACATGAAAAAAGAGAAGTAAGAAGAGAACAATATTTACCATTGTTCTAGGCTTTATTAATAATAGCCTTAGTATTCCAGTTGGTTAGAGCATGTGGCTTATATACAAGAGGGGCGGAGTTCGATCCCCACAGCCGCCATTTTTTGTTTTAAGGGTACGGCTAATATAACACATGTTCATGAGGGAAAATATGTATATACGTACATATAAGGAAAAATTATACCTATAAGGAAGTAAAGAAAATATATGTATATATGTATATGAGAATATACGCGTATATGTGTAGGAATAAATATATAAATATACAAGAGATAAAATTCAAGATAAGGCTGAAATCATAGGAATATTGCAAGAATCAAATAACAGTGCAATACTATTGAGTATAACAGTGTGATTTTTGTTTGATGATAACAAACACACACACACACACACACACACACACACATATATATATATATATATATATATATATATGTGTGTGTGTGTGTGTGTGTGTTTGTAAGTAGTACTTTTCTATATTTTACACATAGAAATAAATATTTATTGAATAGAACACTACTATACAGAATTAAATATCCAAAAAGTGTTTTTATTCGAATAAATATTTTATTTTCAGCATTTGAAATAGTACGTATACAACACTCCACTATTTACACATTCAAATATTTTTGAATATTTTTGTCATGACACATTTAACACATCACAGACATTGTACTATTAAAAGATTAAAACAAAATAAAAATAGACAGATTGAATTGAACAACAAAAATAATATTTTATTTCAATCAAATCTGTTTATTACAAATAATAGTACAATTTTTATTCACGTCCACAATCAATACAGAAATTCCTCATTACATATTCTTTCAGTTGTACAAACACAGTTTCTTACATATATACACACACTGACACTTGGTCATCTTCAGTCTTATGTCTTCAAGTGCTCCAGTCACCATCTGCTCGCCTGTCACATAAAATAAAAACACGCACAGTACACTGCAAAGAAATAAAACTGAAGTGCATACAAATTTGAATTTATTTTAATTTTATTTGCCTCAGAATTTCGGTGTGTTTCTCATCATTTTTCTAGACTTGGTCTAATATGCAGGGACAGAAAAACTCGTCTGATCGCTATTAATCGTTGTTCAAATTTAATGAAAGAAAATAGCGATCTTAAATTTAAAATTCAACGACTTGAGTCAACTTTGACTAAATTTTCTAAAGGAGAGAAATTGTGAATATGTTGTTAAAAAACCAATTTTTTGTTCAGAATAAAAAGGGACTTGGCTTTGGATCTGATCAAGTTGAAAAACAAAATTCTAATGATTTTAAAAATTCTTTAAATGGTTTTGAAATTGATCAAATTGATATTTTTAATTCTAATTATTTCAAAGGGGTTTTAAATCATGAAAGAAATAATAACTCGTTTATAAAGAATTCATTTAAATCTGTTTGGATTCCAAAAAATAACAAAATGAATTTGAATAAATCTAAACGAGTTTGGGTTCCAAAGGGTACGTTAGTGGATAGTAATGGATTGTTATATAAACGGGTTTGGGTACAAAACGTGTAAATGAAGATAAGAGTGGTAAAACAATTTTTGTTAGACCACTCGATCATATAGACATTTAGGTGCCGTGTTAGGCTAAGGAACAACTGTAATTAAGTAAGATAAAATTCAAATTGATTCATATTATCGAATTAGTTGGAGTTCCTTTGCCATAGATTCAAAGTTGGAGATTCATTGGATCACATCGAGTATGGTAATTCAGGTATGATCTCTAAACTCATATTTTTATCCCTTTTAGTTTATTTAGTTTTTATTCCTTTTATTCTCTTTATGTTTTTACTTGGCTGATTTTGAAATCTTTCATTATTGATTGTTGAATTTCCTAGATTATAAAAAAAATGATTTTTTTTCAAGTGATTTCTAATAATTATCTTAGATTTGATCGTTGATAGTTTCTTGCTCTTGTTTAAAAAATTCTCTGAAAAATTCACTTGTGATTCTTGGTTTGAAAATGTACTTGTGCTGCTCTGATAAGGAAACTGATTTGATTTGTTGGACGATTTGTTTGAAAATCTTGGTGACGACGATGAGTTGAAAAATCGGTAATTAAATATCTTTAATTTCCATAGACAATTTGAATTAAATATATAAGTGTCTTCAAAAATTGTCTAGGAACAATCAGCATTAAAATCATTAGAAAAATTTCATATTCTACTGATTGATTTTTGAAACTGATTTTCAACTTGCATTGATATTTTCAAAAACTCCTCTTGAAATTGATATTTTCAATTTTTTAAAAATTATTTTTGATTATTTATTCAAAAATTGAAATTATTGATTGATTTGAATCGTTTTTGTGACTCATCAAAATTATTAATAGATTTATGAAATTGGGATGAGTTGTGGCTATGGTATAATTCATAACTAGAGGAGATGTTATTTTAAATCTCATAATGATTGGAAAGATTTTATAATATCTTTGAATTAGAGCTTATTTCACGACCATCTTCTACATCTACCATATTTCTATCATTCGTCATGGTTTTATTTAATTTGGGGAGTTCTAATTATTCTTGGAATTAAAAATAAAATAAAAATAATGAATAAATAAATTATCCTTGGTATTCACTCCCATTTAAAAATCCTCGCGGTTATGCATGGGTGAATTACCTTAATTTCTGTGTGCTTCCATTCTCACCTAAAAGACCTTTCGGCTTTGCATGGATGGAACTCTTTAGAGAGGATAAAGTTAAGTTACTACTAACCCCATTTAAAAGACCTTTGGGCCCTGAGTGGTTAGAAAGTGCTTAACACATTTTTTAAGCCTATTTAAAATCTTTGAAATTCATATTCAAATATTCAATTTTATTGAACTCTCCTCATTCTATAAAATCCATCGTAAATCCATTCATTCTGAAAGTGAAACTTTGATTTAAAGATTATTATGATTTTTGTTTGATTAAATGGGATTTGCGATATATATTCTCTCTGAATTTGAATTTATATTTTTAGTCTATATTCATCACTGTTTCAATTTCTATTATCCTGTTGATGATAACAAAAGGGGGAGAATGGTCAAGATTTTGATTGATGAGTATTTAATTCAAGAATATTTTTAAAATTGGAAATTAAATATCTAGAGGCAGAATGGACAATTGAATTTCATCGTTTATATTTTCCACATATATAAGGGTAGTTCAGTTGTAGAGGTAGCAAACAAATAGGGGGAGTAATATATTTCATGTACAAACACATTTAACACATTCAAAATCTTGTATAAGTTTGTCATCAACAAAAAGGGTAGATTGTTGAGTATAACAGTGTGATTTTTGTTTAATGATAACAAACATATATTTATTTTTTTATAAATGTGTTTGTAAGTAGTACTATTGTATATTTTACACATAGAAATAAATATTTATTGAATAGAACACTACTATACAAAATTGAATATCCAAACAACGTTTTTATTCGAATAAATATTTTATTTTCAGCATTTGAAATAGTACGTATACAACACTCCACTATTTACACATTCAAATATTTTTGAATATTTTTGTCATGACACATTTAACACATCACATACATTGTACTATTAAAAGATTCAAACAAAATAAAAATAGACCGATTGAATTGAACAACAAAAATAATATTTTATTTCAATCAAATCTATTTATTACAAATAATAGTACAATTTTTATTCATGTCCACAATCAATACAGAAATTCCTCATTACATATTCTTTCAGTTGTACAAACACTGGTTCTTACATATATACACACACTGACACTCGGTCATTTTCAGTCTTCTGTCTTCAAGTGCTCCAATCCAGTCCATTCACCATCTTCTCACCTGTCACATAAAACAAAAACACACACAGTACACTGCAAAGGAATAAAAATGAAGTGCATACAAATTTGAATTTATTTGAATTTTATTTGCCTCAGAATTTCGGTGTGTTTCTCATCATTTTTCTAGACTTGGTCTGATATGCAGGGACAAAAAAACTCGTCGGATGACTACATGTACACACGTGTATACACATGTGCACTGCCTCGCCAATCAGTATGCAACTGAGGAGTAGCCACGTGGACCTTCTCGACTCAGTGCAAATCAGTGTGCAAGTGGTCGAGATCAAATCAATTTTCAAAACAGCACAAACATGGTCCAAATCAAAGCAGCAATGAAAATTGGTTGAGAAGGAAAAACAGCAAGTCTAGTGAATGGAGTAACTACATAACCAAGTGTACTCAGCAAAGTGGTTCAACATCAAAATGCAAACCAACATAAAGTGTCGAAACAGCATGTGCAAATGGAGGGACATTGGAGACAACAAGGTTATGGTGCAGTCAATATGCATTACTCAACAATTATGATAGCAGACATATTGGTCACATGGCAAAATACAAAACAGTCAAAACAAGTGAAGCATTTATACATGGTGATTCCATAAGATGCAACAAAGAGCTGCAGCACTCAAGAACGACCAACGAAAATGGACAACTCAAGTGAATAAGTCATGATACATCTACATGGTTGAGTTCATATAAGTGCAACAATAAATACATGAAGAGTGTACAATTTCTGGTGCAAGTACAAGTGGACATTCATACTATACTGAAGACAGCATAAACATACAAGAATATACTTGCACAAAAGTGGTGCATGGTGGAACAGTTTAGCCAATGGTGCAACAAGCAGATTAAAGTAACACTACATCAGTCACAAGAGTGAAAATACAAAAGCACAAGTAAAATCAGAAGTGTAGCAATTGTTCTTATCAAGTATACGAACTATGAAAAAGCATGGCAAGAAATTTCAAGTGAAATATCATGGCAGTTTCAATACTCCAAGTACCGGACAATTTGGCAAGGTCAACACAAAGCCAGTAACAAGATCAAAACATATTGTATGACAAGAGCATTATCATGATCAAATAACTACAGGACAATTCTAATGTAGCATTTGTTCGTATCAATGTTTCACAAGGCATCAGTTCAAAGTGATCAAGACAGTATCAGTTCGTATCAGTATTTTAAATATCCGGGAAGCATAAAAAGTCCAATTTGAAATTTATTGGAAAAGTGTATTTTAGAAATGGTCAACCAGAAAGGATATTTCAAACTCCACAAATGGAGAAGGATATTTACTGGAAAGGGTATCAAGTTACTAATTCAAAATCAAGAGTTTCATCACATAAAAATTCCAGCATGTTCGGATATTTCAAACTCCACAAATTCAACCCGAAGATTTCCAAAAGCCAAAAATATACGCAATATACATTCAGGTTTAAAGTTGAGGAAAACTCCAGAATCTCATCCAATTTCAAGCCTAATATTTTCGTATATATCAATAACTAGTTCTAAATAAGAAATCAGAGAATTTTATGGATCGAGACTCTATAAATACACCATATCCTCATCGGAAAAAATCCATCCAAGTTCAAGCAAAATTAAAGCATAAATTTGAATCTAAAATCATACCAGAGAACAAAAAATTGCTTGAATTGAAATTAAAGTATTCCACTTCAACTAAACAAGGATAACCACCAGAAGTTTGAGCATATCAGAGAAGAGAGAGAGCATCCACCTAAAATCAAAGGAGATTGCAAACCCTAGCTGGATCGCCATCGTGATTTGGACAGGAGAAGAAACCCTAGGCCGCCATATTTTTTTCACAGAGAAAAAGGAGATCGGGTCAAAGAAAACAAGGGGCTAGGGAAAATAAAAGTGGTCGGCTAAGTTCTTTAAAAAGGGGTCAACCCATTTATTTAAACTCCTAAGGGTTTTGAATTTGTTTTTTTATTCGTCTTTAGATTCAAGTTGTAATCAAATCCGAGTTTTCTAGTTTGTCTCTAAAACTAGGGAGACGAATTATAGGGTTTGTAATTCATGGAAATCTGGTTTTGGGGATAAAAACTAGTGTAGGGTTTTGAGCGTAGGGTTAAGAACAGTTGGGAGCGAGTGTCGCGAGTTTACAGGGGATTGTAAGCGTAGAGATTGTTTTAACTCCTAGTAGAAACGTTGGGGAATGCAGCAGTAGGCAGGGTTTTGCCGAAGCTGGGTAAATCTGTGTGTTATTTATTTTCCGCATTTATTTTGATTATTATCTGTGCTGTTATTATTTAATTACTCTGTGAAAATCTGCGATAAACCCTATTCACCCCCCCCCCTCTAGGGTTAATTTAGATCCTAAAAATACCGTTTGAATTTTGAAAATGAAACAAAAGTTGTGTGTATATATATACGTGTAAAATGGTTATTACAAGTTTTGTATACATATAAAGGCCTTATATTTAACATATTCAAATCAATTCAAAACTGAAGACCATATGCAGCAAAAAAAAAATATAGCTGGGGTCGACCTAGGGGTCAACCTAGGCATGGGGGGTCGATCCACCCTAGATCTACTCAGGTTCATTGGCGTATCTGGACTATTTTCTTAACCAAGTTCAACGCTGACTCAGCGCTACGTGTACGATCAGATCCTGAATGCCTATAAATAGGCTAGCATAACCTAGCTAAATCTCACATTTCTGAGACGATGTCTATATTCTGCTATTCTTTCTCCTCTTCAAATCTCTTCAGAAAAATAAGAAAATTAGTTTAGGAAAATTCTGAATCAAGATCCGGAGGAAAAGAATGAATATTAATTAGGTGACTTTCTCGATCTGGTCTATTAAATTTTATTCCACTTTCTTCCCTTTTTCTTTTAGTAAAAATTATGAATCCATGTTTGTTAGGTTCTGAATCCAGTTGGGGGAAAACCATGGAGTGCTAGATCTGGACCAGATCCAAGATTTGGAAAGCAAATTAGGTGAGTGGATTTAAGTTATATCAGTTTTGATAATGATATATTATCGTTTGACATTCCCCATTATATATGACATGTTGAAATATGATATGTTGAAATGTTTAAACATATGTTAAAAATATTAAAGTGACGAATATGATATGTTGGTATATTAATATGCTAAAATATTAATATGTTGGAAAATTCATATGTTGAAATATAACTTGTCAAACTATGTGTAGCAATTACTGTTGTTTCAATTCCAAGTTAATTTGTGAAATTTATGTACCTGGACCATTAACGGTAGAAATTGAGAACATTACATGATTAAACGATTACATGTTAGAATAGAATTTACTGTATGTTAGAAAGAACATGCAACATAAAATGAGTTTATTATTATGACATGTAAAATATAGATTTGAAAGAATGGAAATGCCTATATTATATAGAAAATTTATAGTAAATAAGAAACTGTAACCACGCTTAGACACGAGGTTAGATTACACTTGTGATAGAAGTCAGCCCGGAACCGCCCGGCATATCCAGCATTCACACGTGGTAAATCTAATGTGAGGGGTCTAAGTGAAAAAATAAAACATGTAGTGGTGCTAAGACACGAGGTTAAGCCAACTTATGGTAGAAATCTGCCCGAAACTGCCCGACAAATCCAGCATCCACAAGTATAGGCTTAATGTGAGAGGTCTAGTGCATGAATATATACATGTATATGAATATATGTAAAGGGCAGGACTGATAAACATCATTACATGTAATTAATGGAAATAAATGGAATTGAATGAAAGATAACTACAACAGTAATGGAAAGGGAATGAACGGGGAATGATAATAACATATTATAAATAAATTACATTATTAAGAATGTTATATAATAGGTAGACTTGTCCTAGGTACAAGTGGATATTATAACTTAGGTTATAATAAACTAGTGAGAAAATGAGATAACTTGTGTAATAATAAATGTGGTACTTGATTGTAAATTAAGTAATCAGCAAATGGGGGAAAATTTATGAAATGAAAGAAGTTGTACTTAATTATAAACTAAGTAATTTGAAAACTTGGAAGTCTGAAATATGCTGATAAGAATAACATGTTAAGGCTTGTCTTAGGGACAAGAGGAAATTATAACATAGGTTATAATAAATGGAAAGGAGACTTATTAGTGAACCTTAGTTAAGAGAACTAAGTTGATAAGTAAACAACGATAAGTTGTAGTGACAGTGTAAGATGGAATTATGATTAAATAGGAAAGAGTGAGGCAAACTTATGAAATGAAATAAGTCATATTCAATCATAAATGATAAGTGACATATTAAATAGAATACATGTGAATTGAGATATACTTAATTACATATTAAGTAGAACATGTTATTGTAACTCTGAACTCAAACAAGAATATAAAGAGATTGTGGATTACAGACCTTCGATCACAATATAGAGAATAACATGTTGTAGGCTAATTAATAAACTTAAATGGGTTAAGTTATATGACTGAATTAAATAAGCGAGAGGAACTTGGTAACTTGATTAAGAATTCAATGTGAATGGGAATAACCAAGTTAAATGTAAACCTGATGAGGTAAGGCAAGCGCATAAAAGAATGTTTAGACATATGGTCTAATAACATATTAAAGTGAGGCGCTTGGACCAGTGCGCACGTTTGAGGGTGAATAACCCAATGGGGTAGATCATCATGGTGACATAAGGCACGAGGGGAGAGCATGTTCATCTGATTATTCTGTCTGCTCCGAAGGACTGGAAGGGGAAGAACGCGGCTTCCTGAGATACGTAAGGTGCTCTTGGTAGTCCTCTATGCAGTGGCAGATGTTTAAGCTGTGCTCGCGGAGGTTGGGTCTGCACGCTACTACCAGGTGGGTGGGCCCGGACTGCAAAAGTAGCTTTGCAGCTAGAATGCTATGACGAGGTGACACTAGGGTGATTCGTCGATTGCCTCAACAGATGGCGAGGTCAGGACCAACAAGGATAGTAGATCATCGGGTACCCATCATCAGCAGCCAGTGGGATGCAAAAAGACTAGAGCTAAACCCAATAGACCATTCACCTTTCACTATCGAGGTACAGTGGCTGAGGGGAGACGCCAACTGGATGTTTAGATTGTTTGTTAGGGGCAAGTCACTTAGCTCTTATAGTCATTACTAGTTGAGGGAGGGGCCGAGGTGGGGCCATAGCCACCATGAAAAATAGACCTGAGGGATATCTGTATTTTGAGGCCCTTAAAGGCGGGCCAGTACAGATGTGGAAAAGCTCCTAACCGAGTTTCGTGTTTCTTGTATAGCCCTGCCATGGAAATCGGTGCACATTATGTGCGCTTAAGGCATCGAATACGATTGACGATACGTACGTGGAAAAGTCTAGATACATGCATGCCTGCTCTGGGTCTTACTCTAGTATGGAATCTGATTCGATTGAAGGTGGCAGTCTGTACGCTTACGTAGCATAGTAATGACAGATATATGCGGAAGGTAGTATGTAGGATTGAATGGTATATGTTAACCGAAGTAACCTAATAAATAAGAAAATATGATTGAATGGTATATGTAGGATTATCCAAAGTGTATAGTTTAAATCCAGTCACCAGGTGTTCTGACCCCTCCACATAACGTACTCGCATGTTAGATTTGGGGTAGAGATATGATAGCTTTGGATACTGGTTAGGCAGTATTATTACTATGGTAAGGCTATACTTTAATTATATTATACTTTATCCATTTCGCTGTGAGATATTTTCTGGGCTTTGATATTTTTTATCTCTTTTTCTTTTCTGCAGGATACCAGAGCAACCAACAAGGGTTTCGATGGATTAGAATTTTGAAAAAAAATAGGTCAGTCGGGATTTGGGTTATTACATCTGGTATCAGAGCTTAGGTTTAGAATTCCTGTATAAATAATGAGTGAACGTATTTGTATTTTTTAAAATATAAGTATTATATATATACTTAGATCCATAGAGGAACCCACTAATTAGAAAGAGTATAATACGGTAAGAATTGGGATGACTGTTTTGTACAGTAAAGGAATGAATATGGAAATTTGAGACCTTTAGGTAATTTGGATGGAAAGTGTACAATGTACTTTGTATGGAAGGAAGTTGAATCCCATATGATTAGTATCTTGCGTTAGTGGGTTTGAACACGGCGTGAGTTAGGCTGTGGTTGTACTTAGGTTGTAACTGACACGAGTCAGGTAGTTCGACGACCTAAATGCCTTCATATACCATTCTTAGGCCTCTCATAATCACTCCTATAAATACCCTCGCTCTTCCGCCATGATAGGGAATGATTCCTTGCTCCACGAAGTACTGTTGAATTTTTTTCTCGACCATTCCAAGCTAATTCAATCTCCGTTAATCTTCTCCAAACTAAGATTCTTCACCAAATCCTCCATGGAATCGTTCAAAATCACTCAAGTGTCTGAGTGTTGAAGATATTCATCAGCCACCATCGCACTTAGAGAGATCAAACCAATCCCTTAGTAGATTCAAGTGAATAAAAGAGAGAAGAAGAAAATTTTAATTGTTAAAGAATAAAATTGTATAAGATTGAAAAGAGCATGTACCTTATAATCTCTGTGATGATAATGAAATTTGCTTCCATAGTGGACATAGGTCGTGATTGAGACTGAACCCCTCTAAACCACTTGCACTTTACTTTTCACTGCATTTATTTGTTCTTAGCTTTGTGTTTGATCAAATTTGAAGTGTTGATAAGCATTTTGGGGGTGTTAGTGCCACTTTTTGCATTAACATTTTTGGGACCTACCATGGGGCTCGAACCCACGACCACAAGGTTAAGAGCCTTGCTGGGAGATTGCTAAAGTGTTTTGCTAAAGCCTGCTTTCTACGATATGCTCCCGAAGTCTAAAGAGTGGGCTCATTGAAGATTTTGCTACAAAGTTCAAGAAGTTGTCAGAAATAATGGTTGCTTCAAAGAAGCATAGCAAGACCGTTAGCGCTTCTGCAAGTGCTAATAATGATATGGTTACACCACAAACTCTGAATGAGATTGTTGGTCAATCCTCAAGGCCAGCCATAACTCGAGAAGAATTAAATGTGGTCGTACCTGGCTTGAATGAGAGAATGGATGTTATAACTAAGATGATGATGGAAAAGCTTAATGCTTTGCTCAAAGTTCAAGCTACCCCCGCACCTATAAAGGTTATAGTTAATGTTGAAGACAAAGTGGATTCCTCAGTCTTGGATCCTAGTCGTTCTCATTTTGAAGTAGAGGTTAATGATGAGGCCAACGACAAAGAGAGAGCTGAGCTTGAAGACTCCAAAGTTAAAGAGAGACAACATGTTGAAAGCATACTACTCGAAGCACTACTAGTCCCACCATAGGGGCACCTCCCAAGAGAGGTACAGGGCATCAGAACTCAAACCGTGGTCAAACCGATAAGAGGACTGACACCTACTCCGTGGGGCAAACAAGTGATGAGCAATATATCTCTGACATGGTCAAGCGAATAATGAAAGAGAGTATGGCTCGTGAAGAGGACGATGAAGAATGGAAATTTTTGCCAAGTAAGAATCCATAAGGAGAAATTCCCTGGGAAATTTACGCCTCCAACGATAGCAGCTTATAGAGGGACCGGAGACCCGAACATCTTTTTGTTTAAGTATGATCGGCATATAAACGGAGCTAGAGCTACTAACGAAGTAAAGTGCTTGTACTTCCTAGTGTGCTTGGAAGGCGAAGCTTCATTATGGTTTACTATACTACCGCCAAAGTCTGTGGACCAATTCGCTGATTTGGCAAAGAAATTTAGAGAACAGTTCCGACATCACTCTACGAGAGTGAAGGATGTGATGTCGCTCAATGACATGGAATAGGACACTGGAGAGTCAGTTAAAGCTTTCCTCACATGGTTTAATGCTGCAGTGACAGAGGTTGTGGAACTAGATAGTAGATTTGTGTTGATGCCTTAAAGCGTGCCATAGACAAAAAGATAGAGTTCGGGAGGTGGGTCAAGATAAAGAAACCTAAAAAATTGGAGAAATTCTATAAAAAAAACAGAGGAATTCATGAGTGTGGAGGGTGACCCTCCTCTTGTGTGAAATGTTGCCTAGAGCAGCGCTGTTGGGGCAGGGAGAAGTAGTGAAGTTCAAACAGAGTAGAAAAACTTTCCTGGGTAGAAGAGAGGGAACGAAGGGAAAGATAATAAAACTTACAATAAGATGCGATTCTTCAAACCTTCGGAGTTGACCTCTCTTAATGAGACTCCGAAAAAGATCTACTTCGCTACAAAGGACCCAAGTATCTTTCCCGAAGGGAAGCCGCAGAAAATCATGGAAAAGAATGCTAGTTCTGGGATGTTCTGTCGCTTTCATAGCCAACCGGGGCATAATGCCAATGAGTGCAGACACTTAAAAAGTCTGATTGAAGAGCTGATTAGGAAAAACCAGCATCAGCAGTATGTGAGAAGTCAGAAAAATGCTCAAGCTGCCCAGGGGCAGAACGTATCCACAAGTCACTCTGGTTCAGCAGAGAAAGCTCCAACTCCCGTCAACTCGAGACCGGTTATCAATACCATCTCGGGAGGATCTCACCCAACTGAGAAAATATGGGAAGACATTGAGAAGTACGCTGGCGAGTTGAAGAATGCCTCAAAGGAAAAAAATGCATTGTCCTGAGCAATACATTTCCGGCAAAGATGCCAAAGACTTCATATGAAGACGTGGTGTTTAAGGACAGTGATTCCGATGGAGTGGTTACACCAATGGTCGATCCTACGGTTGCCACAATTGGCATTGGCCCGGCTATAGTGAAGAGAGTGATGGTGGATTGTGGAGCTTCTATTTATGTGCTCTTCAAAAATACATTCCAGAGAATGAAGCTCTCCATGAAAGACGTGCAGGCATGCTAAAACAAGATACACGGGTTCACCGGTGAACCAAAGCAGCCGATTTGCGTGATTGACTTGCTTATGGAGCTTGGTGATGGAGAGCATAAAGTGGAAATTATGCAAACCTTCGCCTTGGTGTATGAACTCTCAGCTTATAATGTGTTCTTGGAAAGGACAACTTTGGCAAGGTCTAAGATTTGATTAGCTCCATGGTGTTTGACCATGAAGCTTCCAATGGAGAAGGGAGTAGGTGTAATCAAAGGTGACCAAGAGACAGCCAGGAAGTGTTACATGACGGAGTTGCATGATGCTAAAAAGAAAGACTTGTGCAAAGATGTGGAGGTTCCCCTCTGCATTCATGGCACCGCCTTATAGCAATTAGGGCGGGGCCCCTATACTGGTGAGCATAGCGGAGCACAGAAAGAGATGGATCTAAGAAGCCAATATAGGGGAGGAGAGCGACTCTAGCTAAGATTACAATTCCCCTTGTAGTTCATCCTAAAGATCCCGATCGAGTAGTAAATATAGGATCTCAACTGGGTTGCAAATTGCAAAATGAAAGTATTATTTTCTTAAAAGCGAATTTGGAAGTAATCGCATGGAGCCACTCTATCATGTGCGGAATATCTCCTGAAGTTGCGGCCCATAAGCTCAATGTAGATCCACGTGTTCCATCCCTAAAGAAAAAAAGGAGAATCCAAGGTTTGGAAAGGTCGAGAGCTTTGAAAGAAGAAGTTGACAAACTAATGGAGAATGGCTTCATCATAGAATCTACATATCCAGACTAGGTCTCTAATCCTGTGCTTGTGAAGAAGTTGAATAGCAAGTGACGAGTTTGTATAGACTACCCAAATCTCAACAAATCATGTCCTAAAGGTAGCTTCCCTCTTCCCAGGATAGATCAACTTGTAGATTGTACAGCTGGGCATGAGCTGCTTTCATTTATGGATGTTTATTCAGGCTACAATCAGATGATGATGTACATTCCATATTAGGAAAATACAAGCTTAGTCACAGATGTGGGCTTATATTGCTATAAGGTGAAGGCGTTCGGTTTGAAGAACGCGGAAGCAACTTACAAGCGAATCATTAATGCCATGTTCAGAGCTCAAATTGGAAAGACGATGGAGGTGTATGTCGACGATATGCTGGTTAAGTCAAAAAGAGCCACTGATCACCTAGAGAATTCGTCTAATATGTTTAATATATTGCACAAGTTCGGTATGAAGTTGAATCCATTGAAATGTTCATTTGCGGTCTCCTCAAGGAAATTTTTGGGGTTCATGGTCAATGTCAGGGGCATAGAAGCCAACCCAACTCAAATTTCGGCTTTGAGAGAGATGCATTGTGACGATTGCCCATAACCCCCGCACTATACAAGGGAAATAATGCGCTGAAAAATGTACAAGGCTGTCATGGACGATCATCAGAGTAGGTAAACACAAGCGGAACTTGTCGTAAAACTCACAGCACAAGGATAAAATATAATAGAACATATACAACATGTAGTAATAGTGAAGTAGAAACAGTGGACTTCCATACAACTAGAAAGTAAGATCCACAAACTTGGAAATCGTGTTTATACAAAGTCGCCTCACTACATCACTCAGAAAAGAAAACAGCGGAAATCCAATTATTACTAGTAGTAAAACTAGTACGTGGGCCTCCTGCTCGCCATCGATCAGCATCATCGTCCTCACTAAAGCATTACCTGTCACTTGTTACATTGTCTGCCCATCCACAATCGGATGAATAGCCCAAGGTAATAAAAGGATACATAAAACCTTGAGTCAGATAACAGTCATAGTGAGCGATAAAACAGCTAACAAACTTCAACAATAAAGTGTATGAGAGGGGATAGATAAACATACTAATCTACCCATGACACCAGAGAAGAACTCAACCTTATCTTCCCCACATCGGACAGTGATAGTCTTTACAATCCATTCACCCAAAGGAATAACAATTCATACATGGAAACCAGAGCAACCATTCAATCATGGAAAACACACATAACATCCAGATTATATAAGTCCCACACAGAACAACCAATCATCCATGGCTGACTTTGGCTATCATCGCCAATCCTGCTTTAAAATCATCGTTAATCGTATGACGGCCAACCTTGCCATATGTCAAGGGCTAATGGTTACCCCAGTTTTAGCATGAACTCTGTATGTCCAACCTTGACAATGTCCAACCTTGACAACTAGGCCTTTCAACGATAACCAAGGTACTCGACCAGCAACCTTCCAGTCTATTGGGTGCCCCCACTGTACCCCTGCTTTGAGCCTGCTAGAACTTACGACAACGATGACTTCTCGGCCTTCACATCTCTAGTCATCCAACCTTGACGACATTTCATACCTCAAGCAACCTTCTCGAGAAACTATTATCCACCTACTCATGACCTTTGAGTTGTCTGCATATTCGTTGCTTTTCACCAATCAACGAACATATTACATCACTTCGAACATCCCCTTCTGGATTCTCGTCAAAGCCACCACCATCATTGAACCAACTAACATCTATAAGGTTCAAAGCAATCCATAGCATTATTTCAACACTTCCTAACTTTCCAGTTGAACTCACTTTGAAGTCACGTCATCACCAGAAGTGTCCAACTAGAAATAGCTGACCAGAAATGGCAAAAATGGCTGACCACAAATGGCGGTCCAGAATAGCCCAACCCGCGCAACTTTGGTCCGACCCGACCCCTTTTAGGCCCGACCCGAACCCCTTTTGTTCGACCCGACCCACCTTAGTCCGATCCAGAATGGTCCAATCCACTTTAGCCTGATCCAAAATGGTTTGATTCACTTTAACCCAATCCAGAATTGTCCAACCCGACCACCTTTAGTCCAACTCGATCCCCTTTTGTCCGACCTGAGCCAACTTTGACTTGTTCTCCACGATAGAGTTTGGTCTGACCTGAGCCACTTTCTGCGCATCTTCAATTCTACTCCGATTTCTACCAAAACTTCGGCAAATGACGAAACCAACTCAACCAAAATCATCAAACACAATCATAAACATATCATAACATACCACATGAATATGACGATTACCATAAAAATGATGTAAATCTCACCAAAACCATTAAAATGAACATATGATCAAAATGAGAGATCTAACTAACTTAAACATGTAAAATGACATGAAATTAACGAGTAAAACTTGTTAGATTAGATCATAGGGTGATGCATATGAAAATGAACATGTAATGGTGTAAATCTATGGTAAAAAATCCTAATTTGATGAGAAACATGCACAAACACTCATATACTTCATTGCATTCATGTGAGAGATGTAAATCACTCACCGATTTGCCAAAACAAAGCAAAATCGAAGAAATAGAATTCCAGACAGCTAAGAAATAGCTCCTAGTCCATTAGGCTCTCCAAATCTGAACAGCCAAGTAAAAAAACCTTAAAACAGCGATTTCTCCCAAATCGCTGAGCCAAATCCTTAATGTAACCACTCTACGGAAAGGTAACCATCAATTCCTTTCCAATGGCACAGATCTTACCCTCTGATTCGATCTGAGTCAAAAGTTCTGTCCCCATAAGGCTGACAGGGGGAAAATGGTCACAAACAAAATACGTAAAAATTATGGACATGTCTCACATCTCCATAAGCAACATATTAAAAGATGAGATTGATCCAACCCCCAGAGTATGAAATAAAAATATTTTATGATCTTTCGATACGTAAAATGCGGGCTGTTACATTCTCTCCCGTTAAGAATTTCGTCCCCGAAATTCCAAACACACAAGTAATCACAATGATTCTGCATGCCTATCATCCATGAGAATCCAATTCTATCATCCAAACTAGCAACCATCAAGCCATACGTCCATAGCCTTATCCTAGCACATAGAATTCTATTAAATAACAGCAAGATACAATGATATAACGAAGATACGATATCAAAGGGTCCTACCGACAAATAGTTTTGGATGAGTCGCTCTCATGCTCTCTTCCATCTCCAATGTACAATCGTCTCCATCCTCACTCCATTGTTCCTTGACTAGCTTAACCGTCCTCCCCCTAAGTTGTTTCGTGTCATTCCTCACAACACGAAGCGGCTTACAAGGTTTGGAAACTATGTTCTCTACTTCTAGATCTTCATACTTTTCGGGAGATACCACTACACTCGAATCATGCACGAACTTCCGCAGAAACGACACATGAAACACATTATGCACACTCGACATCTTCTTGGGTAACTCTAATCTATATGCGAGCTTTCCAATTCGCTCGACTATCGGAAATGGTCCAACGAACCTAGGATCCAACTTTCCTTTACTTCCAAATCTCACCATATGCTTCAATGGTGAAACCTTCACAAAAAACATATCGCCCACGTCGAATTCCAAGTCCTTACGACGATTGTTGGCGTAACTCTTCTAACGGTCCTAGGTTGCCTTCATTCGTTGCCGAACTATCTCGATACAATACGAGGTTTCTCTAATCATCTTAGGCCCAAGTACCAACTTATCTCCAGTTTCTAACCAACATGCTGGAGAATTGTACGACCTTCCATACAATGCTTCGTATGGTGCCATCGCAATGCTTCGTATGGTGCCATCCCAATGCTAGACTGGTAGCTACTATTATACGCAAACTCAACTAATATAGATGGTCTTCCCATGATCCTCCAAAGTCTAACACACAAGCCCTCAGGAGATCTTCCAAAACTCGATTGACTCTTTCGGTCTGACCATCAGTTTGGGGATGATATGCCGTACTTAAGCACAACTCGGTTCCCAAAGCTTCTTGCAAACTTTTCCAAAATCCACTCATGAATAATGGATCTCGATCACTTACTATACTCTTTGGGAATCATGGAATTGAACTATCCATTTCACATAAATTTCAGCCAATTTCGATGCCGTCCTAGTCGACTTGACAGGAATGAATCTCGCACTTTTGATCAAACGATCCACAATGACCCAAATCCCTTCGTTTCCTGCCCTGGTTCTAGGTAGTACACAGATAAAATCCATCGATACTTGTTCCCACTTCCACGTAGGAACTTCCAATGGATGAAGCAAACCACTCGGCTTCTTCTATTCAGCTTTCACCAACTTACAGTTCACACACTTGGAAATGAACTTTCCAATATCTCTCTTCATCCCTTCCCAGTAGTAGACTCTCTTCATGCCCTGATACATCTTATTGCCGCTGGGATGAATTGTTAACTTCGAGTGATGACATTCTCTCAGAACCTCATCCCTCAATCCGTCGAAATCAGGAACAACTAATCGCCCTCGCTTTCGAAGCCAACCTTCTCGATCGACCCCGAACTCTTATCATCTGGTTCCAGTTTCTAAATGAACTCAAAGTGCTTCGCATCTTTCATTTGGCTCTCACCAATCCTTTCGGTAAGAGTAGGTCTTATCGACAAGCTTGCCAACATTTCAGGTTCCAACTCACACCTTGGCCTGAAATCGAACCTTGCCAAGTACTTGAGGCTCTTCAATTCCGAAAACATCACTCCCAAACTTGCGCGTCTTCGACTTAACGCATCTGCAACTGCGTTACCCTTGCCCGGAGTATAGGCTATGCCAAAATCATATGACGCCAAAAACTCTAACCATCTTTGCTGCTGAAGATTCAAATCCTTTTAGGAGAAAAGATACTTCAACCACTTGTGATCCGTAAACAACTCGAATCGAACTCACAACAGGTAATGTCTCCACATCTTCAGAGAAAATACAATTGATGCCAACTCCAAATCATGAGTTGGGTAATTCTTCTCATGCGGCTTTAGCTATCGACTTGCGTAGGCCACAACCTTATCCTTCTGCATTAGTACTGCTCCAAGTCCAGCACCATATGCATCGATATATACCACCATCTCTTCATTCCTGCTTGGAATGGTCAACACAGGAGCACTCGTCAATCTCTCCTTCAGGATTCCGAATGCTTGTTTACACTTTGCATCCCATGTGAACACTTGGTTCTTCTTTATCAATCCTGTCAACGGTGCAACTACTTTGGAGAAATCCTTGATAAACCGTCGGTAATATCCTGCCAACCCAAGGATGCTCTGAACATCCGTCGCATTCTTAGGTCGATCCCAGTCCTGGATTGCTGTAACTTTAGCTGGGTCAACCGCTATCCATTTTCCAGAAACAACATGACCTAAGAACCTCACTTCATCCTCCCAGAAGTGACACTTTGAGATCTTAGCCTTAAGCTGGTCCTTCCGCAAGATCTCTATCATAACTCTCAAGTACGTCTTATGTTCTTCCTCATCTCTGGAGTAAACGAAAATATCATCCACGAACACAAGCACGAACTTGTTCAACAAATCTCTGAACACTTTATTCATAAGATCCACAAAATATGCTAGCGCTTTAGTCAACCCGAATGGAATCACCAACCATTCGAAGAAACCAGATGGTGTCCTAAAAGCAGTCTTTGCCACACTATCCTTAGCCATCCTCAACTGGTGAAATCCTATTGCCAAATCCATCTGAGAAAACACTTTGGCTTCGTGAAGTTGATCGAATAAGTCATCTATCCTTGGCAACGGATATTTGTTCTTCTTTGTCACCTTGTTCAGCTCACAATAATCCATACATAATCTTAACGAGCCATCCGCCTTGGTTGCAAATACGACCGGTGCACCCCATTCGGATACACTCCTCCGAATAAATCCTTTTCCCAAAAGGTCTCGAACTTGCACCTCTAACTCTCATTGTTCCCTAGGTGCCATCCGCCTAAGTGGCATAAAGATTGGTCTAGCGCCTTCGACCAAATCGATCCTAAACTCAATCTCACGATGCGGCGGCAACCCTTTGACCTCGTCAAAGACATCTACATACTCATTAGCGATCAGCACTGATGACGGGTCTTCTTGTGAAATCCCAAGCGAATATAGATAACTTACGAAGACCCCATCTTCGCGCTTACATCTAATCAACAGCTTTCGCCCTTCCACATCCCCGACCCTCACCTCTAGCTTCTTGCAATTCACCCTTGCCGCATACCTCTTGAGCCAATCCATGCTCAAGAAGATCCCAAACTCAGCAAAGTAAAGAACAAAGCAATCACACATAAAATAGCAACCATGACTCGACAACACTAAATCACGACATATCATGCAAAATTTGACGAACCCCCAATTAGATTAGTCACTACGAAAGGTCTATCGCAAATCTCAGGTTCCAAACCCAAGAGACACACAAGCTCATTGCATTCCAGTATCGAAAAGCACACGAACTGAAACACGGTTAATTGAAATAGTACCTTGCACCACGATACCCTTTCCCTTCTCCTCTGCAGTTGGACCTTTCGAAGAAGTTGGCATGGTTTCCAAAGCATATGCCCTCACAACTTGCTTGCCCTTAGCTGATTCTGGACAATCTTTCATCTCATGCCCAGGCTTCCCGCATTTGAAGCACTTCTTCTCAGCTTTGGGATTGTTGCACTCATTAGCAAAATGACCTTTCTGCTGGCAGTTAAAGCAAACTACCTCACTCTTAGTTTCTTTTGGCCATCTTTTCCTTTTTGTTGTTGTTGCTTCCTCTTCATATTTTACCACCCTGTTGTGATTCTAAGCCTCTTTGGTGGCAGAAACAAGCTCTCATGATGAATAGCTTTGTCCACAATCTTCTCAAATGAATCATCAAGATGGTCCACTAGCGGTTTCCCGATATAAGCATCCAAACCCAAGACAAATTTTTCGTTCTTCTGATATGGTGTATCAACTGAACAAGCATATCTAGACAAGGCTTCAAAGTCAGAAATATAGTCAAGCACAGAACGACCATTCTGTTTCAGCTCTACGAACTTCTTGAATAGAGCAGATTTCTGAGCGGTGGGGATAAACTTTGCTTCAAACTTAGCTTGGAATAGCTCCCATGAAATTTCTTCCTCTGGAGTCTTGAGTGTAATAGAATTCCATTATTCCATAGCCCTGCCATGCAGTTGCCTTGATGCAAGCTTTCGCTTTATTGCATCCTCAATACCCAAGCCTCCAAAGATTCGGACACATGAGTCCATCCACCTCTGAACCTCTTCAGCTGGTTCAGTTCCCTTGAATGGTTTTCCCTCTAGAGATGTAATGTCCTTGCACAACTTTGCAAAATCTACTACTCTAGGAACTCGCACTTCAACATCTACTGTTGCCGCCACTGCAGCGGGTACCGTTCGCATAACTGCTTCTTCCATGGCCTGGTAATTAGGTTCAACACCATTTCCCCCTCCAGTATTGGCTCCCCTAGCTGTGTGTCTTGTTTCTCGTCTACTCATTCTAAATCTGCAATTTAGAATAATTAGCCACTTTCAAGAAAAACTGCTAAAGAGATGCAACAGCTACTACCATATATGGTTATATATATAGTAAGCCTCCAATTGAAATCTACATGTAAGTCACTCATACGTGATTACGTCTTAGAACTTTGGCCAAAAATTGTTGACTAGAGCCCTGATACCAAATGTGACGACCACCCATAACCCCCGTACTATACAAGGGAAATAATGCACTGAAAGATGTGCAAGGCTGTCATGGACGATCATCAGAGTAGGTAAACACAAGCGGAACATTTCGCAAAACTCACAGCGTAAGGATAAAATATAATAGAACATATACAACAGGTAGTAATAGTGAAGAAGAAACACTGGACTTCCATACAACTAGAAAGTAAGACCCACAAACTTGGAAATAGTGTTTATACAAAGTCGCCTCACTACATCACTCAGAAAAGCAAACAACGGAAATCCAATTATTAGCTAGTAGAAAACTGGTACGTGGGCCTCCTGCTCGCCATCGATCAGCATTGTCGTCCTCACTAAAGCATTACCTGTCACCTGTTACTTAGTCTGCCCATCAACAATCGGATGAACAGCCCAAGGTAATAAGAGGATACATAAAACCTTGAGTCAGACAACAGTCTTAGTGAGCGATAAAACAACTAAAAACTTCAACAATAAAGTCTATGAGAGGGGATAGATAAACATACTAATCTACCCATGACATCAGAGAAGAACTCAACCTTATTTTCCCCACATCGGACAGTGATAGCCTTTAGAATCCATTCACCCAAAGGAATAACAATTCATACATGGAAACCAGAGCAACCATTCAATCATGGAAAACACACATAACATCCAGATTATATAAGTCTCACACAGAACAACCAATTATCCATGACTGACTCTGGCTATCTCCGCCAATCCTACTTTGAAACCATCATTAATCGTATGATGGTTAACCTTGCCATATGTCAAGGGCTAATGGTAACCCCAGTTCTAGCATGAACTCCATATGTCCAACCTTGACAATGTCCAACCTTGATAACTAGGCCTTTCAACGATACCCAAGGTACTCGACCAACAACCTTCTAGTCTATTGGGTGCCCCCATTGTACCCCTGCTTTGAGCCTGCTAGAACTTATGACAACAATGACTTCTCGGCCTTCGCATCTCTAGTCATCCAACCTTGACGACATTTCATAGCTCAAGCAACCTTCTCGATCAACCCTTATCCACCAACTCATGAACTTTGAGTTGTCTGCCTATTCATTGCTTTTCACTGATCAACGAACATATCACATCACTTCGAACATCCCCTTCTGGATTCTCGTCGAAGCCACCACGATCATTGAACCAACTAACATCTCTATAAGGTTCAGCGTAATCCATAGCATTATTTCAACACTTCCTAACTTCCAATTTGAACTCACTTTGAAGTCACATCATCACCGGAAGTGTCCGACTAGAAATAGCTGACCAGAAATGGCAAAAATGGCTGACCACAAATGGTTGTCCAGAACAACCCGATCCGAGCCACTTTGTCTGACCCGACCCCATTTAGGCCCGATACGAACTCCTTTTGTCCGACCCGACCGACCTTAGTCCGATCCAGAATGGTCCAATCCACTTTAGCCCAATCCAAAATGGTTTGATTCACTTTAACCCAATCCAGAATGGTCCGACCCGATCACCTTTACACCGACCTGACCCCCTTTTGTCCGACCTGAGCCAACTTTGACTTGTTCTCCACAATAGAGTTTAGTTCGACCCGACCCCCTTTGGTCCGACCCAAGCCACTTTCTACGCATACCCAACAAATATTTATTTCAACATATGACTATTTTTAACACTTCATATGTGTATATATATATATATAAATGTGATTTTTATTGTTAAAACAATTTATTTAAAACATGAATATTTTTAACGATTCATATACATAATAAAATGTGATTTTTATTGTTTAAACAATTTATTTAAAACATGAATATTTTTATATACTTCATATACATGATAAAAATGTGATTTTTATCTTTCAAACAATTTGTTCGTCATATGAATATTTTTCCAACACATAAATATAAATCAAACACATGGATATTTCAGAAAATTTCGGCAGCATAATGGCAGGGGGTTTAAAATCGGCACCATCCCGAGTACGGCTCCTCGCACTACCTTACACCTCGCAGCGTTCCCTAAGGGGCTTATCCTTATAATCTAAATATTTCAATAATTTTCATATCACAATGGATTTTCCACATACAATTCCAGTTTTGCTTCAACCACAAACAATCATTATCAACCATTCGCATTTATCAACCAAATTTCACGTCAACCAAAATCCAAACAATTACAACCAATATATATCGTCTATCGTATGTGGATGAGGGGAATGTGTACATATATATATATATATATATATATATGTACGTATATAAATATATTTCACTTTCATTTCAATTTCATTTCAACTTACATATGATTTTTACAACGTATATATAACTTATACATCGCACATATAATTTATACAATGCTTATACATCAGGAGTACAATGCTTATATAACTTATACACTGATTATATAATTTATACATCACCATTCCATATCGTTTTTAATTTAGAAATCTCACCTTGGGTTCCACTCTTCCAAAAATTGTAGGAAGCTCCAAAAATTCTCCAGTCTCTTGTAGAATATAGAAGATGTCCTCACGAGTCCAATGTCTCTGGTTTCACTGGATTTCGACTACAAACGAGAAAGATATGATTTTTATAAATATATGTGAATTTGCAATGCTTTTAAGTGCTGAAAAAAGTTTATATATTATCAGTCGTTCCCCTTAGAATTTGTTCGAAACTAGGGCCTCGATTTCATGAAATCCGAAGCACCTGGAGTAGATCGGACTTCACCACTAGGAAGAGCTTGGAACGGCGCGACGGGGGGTCCCCTTTCTGATGAACTAGACGGAGATGGTGAAGCCGGGAAGCGCGATAACATCCGGAGTTTGAGGCAACGGATCTCTCTCAACTCTCAATGAAAAATTACAAACTTTATATGGATTTAAAGAGGGAGGAAATCTCAACAAAATTCCCTAAAGAAGTGGCAGATTTTATTGAGTGAATCGAAAGAAAAATGAGGAGAAAGAATCGAGCGTTTTCCGCTCTTCGTTGGAGCTGACGGCAGATTATTTTGGGCCAATGAAATTTTAGAAATTTAGGGTTTTATTTTTTTATTTATATACTTTTTTTTATTCCCATTAAAGGAAAGTTTTTCATTTGAACCCGAAATCAAGCCCACCGACTGTTGTTCCTAGCTAAATACCCCCATTTTGAACATAATGGAATATGTTTCGTAGGCCCATTCGACTGTTTCAGTCAGGTATTCTTCAAATTAAAATATAAAACATTCAAAATTGGATTTGAACGTACATTTTAATTTGCTGGGGCCACACGCAGATTCCAAAAATTCCAGAAAAATAAATCTAGCTATGTTTGGACGATATGGTCCCAACAAAACTAGTTTCGTCAAATTTGGAGATCGTTTGAAAAATGGTCATTTTCTGGTCGATCCAAATTGACTGAAATTAACCAAACACATTTTCTTTTACCACGCTCACATATTAACTCCAAATATTATGAAAATTGGAATCTAGCAATAATTTGACATCCCAGATCCAACAAAAGTGGTTTCGTCGAAAACGGAGGCCGTTTGCAAAATGTCAAATTTCGAGGGCAATATTAATTCCATAGCGACCTTTTTGAAAATTCATTTGGCCATAACTTTTGATTCCCACTATGAAATTTCAATTTTTCAGATTCGTTAGGAAGATATTCTTAAGCAGATTTAAATATTTTTGGTTTCACTAATATCCGTTTTATTTTGTATCTTGTACATTCAGTCAAAGTTCGACTTCAAATTTTCAAACTACCGCGCCATTTCAGGCCTTGTTTTATAATTAAAATAAATATATTCGCTATAACATCATCCAAATAGATTTTTGGTCGTTATTATCTAAAATAAATTATTTTAAATATTGAAAATTCATTAAAATAGCCAAAAAATAAATAAATTAAATTGGTTCAGATTCTCCGGGTTGTTACATTACGGTTTTGTGACAGTTTTCTTACTTTAGTAATTTCGGGGATGAAATTTTATTAAGGGGGGAAGAATGTAATGTCCCTTATTTTGGTAGCTGAATATTTAATTTAGTTTATTAATTTAAATATCATATTTGGAATATTAATCGATTTAATATTGAATTTGGTTATTTAAAACGAAGTTAGAACATTAAAATTATAATTTATTTAAAACGAGCTCGAAATGGCATGGCGGTTCGTAATATTGAGTTTTAAACTTCACTTGAGTATACAAGATCCGATATAAGTCGGATTTCTGTGAAACAAGACACGTTGGAATCTTGTTGATTATAATTTTCATATAAAAGAGAAAAATCAAGATTTCGTATTATAAATTGTTAGTTATGTCCAATTCAGATTTTAAAATAGTCGCTATGGAAATCGTTATTAAATTATAACGTTTATTTAATATATTTAAAAGAATTTTAATATAATTTGGACATCGTTTAACTCAAGATTAACGATATTGAATTGTATAATTTATATTTGAAGTTGTATATATATTCTGTTTGGATATATATGATAAGAATAATTTATTATTATTTTATTAGATTATTTGGGAATTTAATTAATTTTTTATTAATATTATATAAGCGTTAAAATAGTCATTTTTACAAATGGTTTCAGTTTTCGATGAAATTAGTTTCATTGGAACTGTATCATCAAATTATTATAAGAAAATCAAATTTCGTGGCAAACCGATGTCGTGTGTGACTTCGATGACCAAAAATGCCTTTGTTTCTATTTAACCGTTTAGACAATTTAGACAGGGTTAACTTTAAAGGAATAAACGACTGGCTAAATAAACTCCAAATTTAACGAAACAAGTTTCATTGGATCCGTTAGGAAAAGATCTAGCAGAATGTCAAGGTTTCAAATTTTTTTAATTTTTTTTGTAATTATAGGAATTTTAAACGTTTGATTTTTCATCGATAATAATAAAGGACTTTTCACAAACGATCTCGGAATTCGACGAAACCTGTCACATTTGGTCCGAAATATTTTTTTATGCTAGGATTAGGTATTAATTCATCCCACCACTATATATATGTTATACGTGAAACCAAATTCTTAGGTCAAAGAAGGTGCGTGGTCAACGCTCTAAAGCTGCCGCCCTCTTAACAATGAACGAACCATATTTCTTAATCTTCCTCTTAATCAAACTCAAAATCCACTAATTATTTTCACCAATCACCAACAACAAATGTGTTCAACTCATTGAGATCCTCAAGGCCAACGGTCACAATGTGATTTAAAGGTTCGTAGTGGCCTGGATCTCTCCTGAAAGCTGCAGTGGTCAAGATCCATTTGCAGGCGAATGGAGACATGGAGTTGTTCGAAGTTTGGGGCATGGGTAGGCACTGTGGTGGCACACAGTTCGGCGTTCTTTGATCAACTCTCAGTCCAGCGTAGGTGGTGTGATCTTTGGTCAAGGTCATGTGGGGCGATGGTTTCTTGTTCGAAAAAGCAGCTAAAGTTTGGAAAAGGAGAAAACTAAATGGCCAATTGTTTTTCAACGTAATTACTGTTGTACAATTTTTGTTATGTAAGTATTATTTAACATAAATTTTGTGTTAGAAATTAGGTTACCAAATCAAATTGAAAGGAGAACGTACTGTGTACAAACAGAGACAATAGAAAGAATTGAGAATGGGGTGCTTAGCAGATGGAAGTAATGGGTTGGACCAGTTTTTCCGCAACTCAGAAGTAATCGGTGAAATAACCTAAAGTAATTAACTTGGCTAATTAAAATTATAGCTATATTAGTTTTTTTAAATGGTTAATTGGTTTGGTAAATCATGCCAATGTCATGCGGGATGATACAGGAAACATGCGTGAAGAAAGATGTTGGGTAGAGTAAACAGATGGAAGGACTCATAAATGAAATGGGAATGTAATGAGAAAGTGGCGACAACATTTTCTTACACCAACGTAATTAGCACAACCTAGGAATTAGTTCTTTTATAAATTGAAATTAAAAGATAAATTTATTTAGTTACTGATTAATTAAAATCATGTGTTAGGTACTGAAACAATCTGGAACAGAAAAGCAATGAGGAGTGGATGGATATTCGTGGACCAAGCAATGCGTCTCACTTATTTAAAACATAAATTATTAAAATATTAAGCTAACGAGGATTTAATAGTTAATTAAGGACCTTAATTAATAATTAATACTTGTATAACTTGTATTGATAATATCTTGTACGTATATGATCAGAATTGACCCAAATAAGAAGCGTTGGGACTGTGACTGCAAATACTATATCCTGGAATTAATCTGGACATGAATAAAAGTTACTGGAATTTCTCATTAAATTAAACTTCATTTAATTTAACTGAAAACCCGAACCGCTATAGCGACAACGGACAAGGTGAATTAAACTCACTCAGTTCTCCCACTTATATTTTATATAAGTCGGGTTTTATAATTGTATGCTATGGTTTCTAATGATTGATATCATTGCTAATGATTGACTGTCTGTAAATATATTTTTATATATTGGTTGAACTGGTGGAATTAAACGTTGTTTAATTTCAATGAAAAACCAAATCGTTATTTTAAGGATTGGACTCAATTAAGATAACTTACCTTATTGGTCACATTTAAAAAAAAAGTGTTTAATTATTTGAATTGTTTTGTTAATTGGGGGATGTTAAATAGTCCTTATTTACTGTTATTGAAATTATCAGTTAAATTGAATTGAATAATATTATTGGAATAATTTATGTGAATGCAGGGAAGTACAGATTGGAGGGATCCAACAGGATTCCTCAAATATATTTAATGTTGTTTATTCTCATTATATGAACTGTTCTGATTGGATGATTGATTTTGTTGTTGACGGTTGACCTGAAATTCAACATTTGTTTTTGTTTAAACCAATGGGTAGTATTGGTTGAGTAATTGGCAGTATATGGCCTAGAAATCAATCGTTTTCTAAATATTGATTTATCGTCAGGTAAATCGATAGGAATGGAGTTAAAAAAATTTTTATAACCGAAAATAGATTTTTTTTCTGAATTTATTATTTTGAATAAAGGTTTAGAAAAAGGAAATATATATTCATTATTTATTATTTAAATTTATAAGACAATCTTAAATGATTTTATAGAGTAAATGCTTATGTTAATTGGATCTATAAGCAAATGAATTGAAATTAACCTAACAATTAAGAATTGTTTAACTATTTTTGTTAGGAGGCAATTAAATGAAATTATTTAAATTAATTATATTATCAAATAATTTAAAGGAATGACCAATCGAAATTGGTTAACGAATTAATCATGTATTGAGTTGACTAAATCAGCTGTTTTTAACTGAAAATAATTATTAAATTAATTTGTTTGAATTAATTTAATTAAATAATATAATGTATAATTGTTTTTAATTTTAATAAGCTTTTAAAAGGAAATTTACTGATTATTTTAGCTAATTAAGGAATTAACTACTACTACTGTAGTTAATGATTGAAGTAAATTATTATTCTAATTAATAATAATTATGTAGATTACTTTTTAATTCATTTAAAAGCGATCAAAGTTGAAGTGAATCGAATAAAAACGTGAAAGGAATGTATGAATGGGTTTTATATTAAAACCGAGATTTTATAACGAAGTTATAAAAAGGATTTTTTAAGTGAATATGACAACTTAAATCAAATATTTGAAGTTAGAAAATGGAAATCGCGGAATTGGGAAACGGTATGAAATAATGAAGTGAGAATTATTCCAAGTATCGGAAATGTGATATTTTGAAATTCGGAGTGTTAAGTGGAGTTGAAATTTTTCCAAAGTTCAGAATGAAATATTACGAAGTTTGGAATGTTGATCAAAGGCGAGAATATAAGCTAAGTAAAAGATTTTGTAAATGGCCATGAATATAAGTTATCGTAAATAATTTACAACCGATTTTGTAAATGAAAGTTAAAAGGTTTAGAAATGTAATCGAAATATTAGTTGTCGATAATAATTTTACAAATGGGATTTGTAGATGAAGTAAGAATTTTGAAAATTGAATTTCGTAACATTTGTTACAAATAATAAATCGAAATATTTGATTTATAAAATAAAGATCGTTAAAGAGATCGCTATGTGATGTTAGACAATGCATAAGTTGTCGGATTGATTTGAAAAGTTATAATAAATTAA
Organism: Allium sativum; assembly: GCA_030737875.1. Lineage (NCBI taxonomy): Eukaryota > Viridiplantae > Streptophyta > Magnoliopsida > Asparagales > Amaryllidaceae > Allium > Allium sativum. Next base: position 627,629,980 of record CM060921.1, on the reverse strand, counting down.
AAGATTTTGAAGTGAAATCTATAATATTTGTTACAGATGATATGATGAATTGTTTTGATAAAAATAAATATAAGAATTGTAAAAGACAAGTGTAAGATTTAAAAAAGATATGCATATAAGATTTGAAAGGATATTTATATTAGATTGTTGAAGACATGTATATATGATTTAAAACAAATATAGTATTGCAAACAAGATGTTGAGGAATTTTATAAAGGATTCTATTTTAATGGAATCGAAGCTCGGGTATAATATTATATATGATCATTAAAGATTAATAGAGAATTATTATCATAATTGTTTACTTAATACTTCATTATGTAAATGGTGTTGAGATTTAAAAAAGGTTTTCAAAGGAAAATGTATTGTTAATAAACTTCTATCTATTCCAAAGATATGAATGTTGTTGGTCAAGTTCTGAGAGGTAAATAAAATATCCTAACTTAAAGAACTTCATGATTATCTAAGAATGGTATAGTTTAGTAATGAGAGAGATTGAGGGAAACATATTTTACGGTTTCTGCAACTAATATTAAAAGCCGTGTTTGAAAAATTTATCAGTGAGTGAAATAATTTTTAAGAATATTCTTAATTTTAATAAGTAGTAAAAGATAAACTCCAAATATTGAAAGATTTAAAGAATATAATTAACAGATGTTTAATTAAAGAGGCCAAGTAATGCCGAGTACTGAATCGGTAAACTCTTTTCATTCACATGATTTTTATTTGATAATTAAATAACCGACTATCAAATTTGGCCAAATATGATTGTTGGTACGGAAAGAACGGAATCGAATTATATACGAAAACCATTCCAACCAAAAAATACATGGAAGATGTTAATTGATGATGGAGCATTGATGACCGTGGATCTTCATAAATGGAAGAACCACTTGTTGAATTTCTCTGGTTTAGCAGCTAGCGATATTTCAGTAGTGATTCTGTCGTAAGTGAAATCTTCGGATTGCAAGGACTATCGATACTGATCCTTGGGGTGATACCTATATAGGATGTGGTAGGAGGGCGCCTTTGGTTCATCCTGTTCCTGGATGACTTGTATGGACGGATGTCTGGCAGAGTATTTCCAAAAGAATTACATATGTTGATTTCTTCAAACGTACCATAGTTGTTGGTGGAGAATGGTCGTTCTTTTAGCTTATCAACTAGAGTATTTTTGTGGACATCAATTAGTAATATCTGATGGGTTTGACGATGTGACATTCAAAGTAATTGATGATATGATGTTCTAAAGGTAATTACGACCTCAAGCCTCATCAACCGGGAAATGGTTAAAATCGGGTAGGTCGCATAGCTATGTGGGTCGCACCCATCAAAATGGTATATCATTACCTGATCTAGAGAAATCAAATTCCTTTGGTTGTCCCTTTTATTTTAATTGTATGAATGCTATCGATTTGGTTGGCTGGCCCCCAACCGTGGTGATGATATATTCGGTACTCTCAAGCGAAGTGAGGGGCCGGTCATGTTTAGCCTGGGTTACAAGATGTTCTTGTTGAACCCCAATGTATTCATCTCCGGAGGTACATTTTCGGAAAGGTGGTTGCCCATACCTTGCCATGGAAATCCATTCTCCAATAAGTGCCCGCGGTTTTGATTGTATACTATATATGTAGAGCGTGAGATGCAAGCGTTCTACTAGATTGATAATTATATGTATTTAGACACTATTATAATATCAGAAAAGATATTGATTTCAAAAAATGTTTTAGGTTATCGTAAGGTAAAAACTGTCCGTATTTATGTGTGGATTTGGTCTTACGGTTATCCTTTTCTTTCGAAAGGATTTTGACTTGAAAAATCAAGATGGATGCTACCCATAAACTTAGTGTGTTTTTTCTCACTCTGGTTCACCAGACTGATCCGGCGTTTGTAATGCTCGGGTTAGACCAGGTTGTACAGGTTCAGGTTATCCAAGACTGCGAAATCTAGAGACGAGCTGGAGAAGTCCGGGCATGTGGTACATGGTTGTTATTCTGCTGTGTGCTGTATATGAGGACAGTAATTATAACTGTCCAGATATGTTGATGTACTCTGATGATTGTTAGTTTTTATTTCAAGCGCTTAGTAAAGATTTATTTCTATATTATATTTTGTTCCGCTGCAACGTGAGACTCTGTGTTGTGTTTTGTTCTTCTTCTTCTATTCTAATATTTCTTTCCTTCTTATCTCACCCTCTAATTTCTTTCTACTAGCGTTCTTGTGTTTTCGATGTTTGAATGTTCGGCATGAAGTTTTTATGTCGATTTTCGGGGTCGAAAGTTTTGTGGTCATTACAATAGTAAAACAAATTTTGATAAACAACAAACTAAATAAACAAAATTATCAAATAATTCTAAATTTTTAATTTACCAAATTTATTTTAGAAAATGTTTTGAAACCATTTGGTTAATTATTAAAAATTTGACTAAGTGTAAGAATGGCCCCTACATGTGAACAGTCCCACATCATGAGACTATATGAAAGAAGTAAAATATTTATATTTGTTTCTTAGAAGCTATGTTGGGGCCTTGTGCTCCAAATACATGCTTTATTGTGAGGAGGGAGGCCATGCATAATGTAATAACCCGGAAAATCTAAGCCAGTTGAAAATTTTTATTTTGGCAATTTTAGCGAATTTTGAATATTTAAAATGAATTATTTTAAATAATATCGACGAGAAATTTATTTTGAAGATATTTAGAACGTATATATTATATATGCCGTCGTTAGAATATAAATAATTATATACAATTATAAAAGGAATTGAAAATGGCGCGGTAGTTCGATAATTCGATTTCAAACTTCCATTGAATGTACCGGGTGCAAAACAATCCGGATTTTAGTGAAACCAAAAATATTAGAATCTATTCGTAAATATCTTTCCAACGAATCTGAAAAATCGAAATTTCATAGCGGGAATCAAAAGATATGTCCAGTTGAAAATTCTGAATAGTCGCTATGGAATTCAGGCCCTTAAAAAATGGAGTTTTGCAAACGACCTCGGATTTCGACAAAACCACTTTTGTTGGATCCGTGATGTCAAATTACTGCTAGATTCCAAATTTCATAATTTTTTGAATCAATATGTGAGCATGGCAAAGGAAAACGTGTTTGACCAGTTTCAGTTGATTTTAATCGACTGGAAATTGGCCATTTTTCAAACGGTCTCAAAATTCGACGAAACTAGTTTTCTTAGGACCGTATCGTCAATACGAAGCTAGAAAATATTTTTTGGGAATTTTTAAAATTCGTATGTAATCCCGGTAAATTGAAATGCGCGTTCAAATTCAATATATAGAGTTATATGTTGATTTGGGCGGAAACTGATCGAAACGACCGAATCAGCCTACGATACATATCCCATTGTGTTCGGAATGGGGGTAAAACGCTATGGACGACAGGCGTTGGGCCTCGTTTTGAGGTCGAAAATAAAGGTTGCTTTTTGGTGAAAGTAAAATAATTAAATAAATTAAAAATTAAAGCCCTCCCTCCTCTCTATATTTCTTTGGCCCCTCCCCTTTCACGTTTCACATTCAGAATTTAAAAGGAAAGAAAAAGAAAAAAAAACGAAATCGAAATCGTGCGGCCCCCCCTACCTCACCCTGACGGCCGCGCCACCACCCCGCACGCTCTCTCTTCTCCTCCGCTCCTCCACCCACCTCCTGCAAGCCCGTCGCAAACCCCAAAGCCCCCCGAACTGACGCAGCCACCCACAGCACACCCACGACCACCCAAGCCACCTCGCACCCCTCCCCTGATGCGAGAAAACCTCCTACGCCGCCACCCAGGGCCCGCTACCACCACCGTCGAGCGCCAAGCTTCCAGGCCGCCGCCCCAACTCCTGTCAGACTCCGATGCTTCAAGGAAAAAACAGTGAGCGTTCTTTTTATTTTTAGTAATTATTTTATTTAATCCTATTTTATGGTTTTGTATGAATTGACATTTATGAAATCAGTTTTATAATCAGATAAAGCAATGATTTTTATTTAGGTAAAGCCATGATTTTTATTTAGGTAAAGCCGTGATTTTTATTTTGTTAAAGACATGATTTTTTTTAACACATTAAAAATATGATTTCTAAAATATTTACACCATTGTAAAAATACGATTTTTGCATTGTTTGTAAAAATATGATTTTGCATTGCTTATAAAAATATAACCCTTATGTTTATAAAAATATACTTCACTTTTGAAATGAAAATATACTTAGCATTGAAAAAAATAAATCATATAGGAAGAAGAAGTATAAAAATAGGTAGTACCTATATACAAATGGGATTTTTATATATGAAGTAGCGTCAAAAGGAAGTGATTATATATATATATATACAACCTAGAAAAAAAATATGATTTTTATATTTTTAAAGTATTAAAAATATGATTTTTATATTTTTAAGTATTAAAAATATAATCTTTACTATATAGAAGATGTAAAAATATGATTTTTGTTTATGTAGAGAATTAAAAATATAATTTTTACATGATAGGAATATTAGAAATATCATCTTTATATGTGTAGCAAAATAAAAATGTGATTTTTATAATGATATATTTGAAAAGGCGAAATCTTTATATTTGAAAAGGCGAAATCTTTATATAGAGAATAGCGAGGTAAAAATATAATTTTTATCTATATAGTAGCAATGTAAAAATAGAATTTTTATCCATGTAGCGTGATTATAAAAATTCGATTTTTATATATTGAATAGCATAGTAAAAATTCGATTTTTATATATTGAATAACGAAGTAAAAATTCAATTTTTATATATTGAATAACGAAGTAAAAATTTGATTTTTATATATTGAATAACGAAGTAGAAATTTGATTTTTATATATTAAATAGCAAAGTAAAAATTCGATTTTTACATATGTAGTGGCTACGGGCGACGAAAGCGATAAGAGACGAGAACGGAGAAGATTTCTAAATGAAGTGTCGTGGAATTGGATAGCTATTGGTGAGAACTTCTCACTCTTCAATTTATTTTTCTAGTTATATATATATGCTAGGATGCAGACGGTGTTTAGTAGCACCCGACACAATCGTCCACAGACCATGGACTTGTTTGTTTGGTTGTGTAGTTGGTTAGATTATTTGACTTGAATTGAATTATTTGGTGAATTGAACGGATTTGGTTGATGTGTGAATGGCGTGGGCCTTCACTAGACCGGGGATAAGGCTAGGCCTTGTCCCGTTTCTAGTATCATGCCGTTATGCCGCCGAAATTTTCTAAAATATGTTAGAAAAATAAAAATATCATTTTTATTGTGTAAATGAACTGAATAGAAATTCATGTGTTGAAATAAAATATTTTATCATTAAAAATATAATTTTCAACGTGGAAGTGAATAAAATAAAATATTCATTTACAAACCGGACGGTTTGTTTATGTACACCTTTTTGAAGGATATTGATTGGGACGATAAATTTTACACATCGCCCAACTACACAAATAAAATCTGTGTTTGATTGTTTGAAACCCCACATGGGTGTTGGGATGAAATTTGAAGTTCACTCATCCTGATTGATTAAATATGTCGATCGATTGATTGACAGGCTTTTATAAGCGTTAGACATCTATATTTGATGCTTATATAGTGTAGTGCACTTTGGTTGATGGTTGATTATTTTTCAATGCTATTATATAAGTGTGATGTATGAAAATCCATATAATTAATATTATATGGTGATTGATTGGGCCTCATTCCAATTTAGAAAATAAAGAATATTATAAAATAAAGGTTCATGTGTTGACAGTACTCATCCGTTGAGATTAGTCATGCGTTGAACGAAATATTTTAAAATAGAAATATTTGAAATAGAAATATTTGAATAGGAAATATTTGAAAAAGAAATATTTGAAATAGAATATTAGAAAATAGAATTATATGAAGCCGTGTTGATTAGATTGACGCTATTTTGACGTGAATGATATTTATATCGATTTTATTCATTTTAAAATGAATATTGAAAAGTGATTTCGAAATCGAATATTTTGAAATGCAATTTGAATTTAATCGAATAGAAAACCAATTTGAATTGAATCGAATAGAAAATGAATTTGAATTGAATTGAATAGAAAATGAATTTGAACTGAATTGAATTGAAAACGAATTCGAATTGAATTGAAAACGAATTCGAATCGAATGGAAAATGAATTCGAATTGAATTGAAACCGAATTTAAATGAATTCAAATTGAATTGAAATTTGAATTGAATAGAAATGAATTTTAAAACGAATTTATAAGGAAGAATTCAATTTTGATTTGAATTGAAATGGAAATTGAAATTGTTTTTGAAACGAATTTAAACCTATTTATAAAATTCGTTTTAAATAGAAATCGACGAAATATATATTATATATATTATATATATAATATAATGGCCTGAATAGAACGCGGCGCGTCGCGGCAGTTCGTGAATTTCGACCATTTATTTTAAACGGACATTACGGGAGATCCGACCGTCGGATTCTCCTAAAACAAGAACCGTTGGGTTCGTATCGAAAAGTGCTTTCTAACGAATATTAGAAATTTGAAATCCAACGGTTTGATTTGGAGATACGTCCAAATCAAATTTGGAAAAGGTCGCTGTAAGTGCAGTTCGATGGCCGTTGTTGGAAATCGACTGTACGGGCCTTGATAAAATTATTAAAAATATCAATAATTTGTGTAAAATCATTAGAAATGATTTGGGAAAAATTGGGATGAAAAATTCCATATTTGAAAAGATAAAAATAGTTTTTATCGAAATGAACTAGTTTTGAACTGAAATTAAAACTCATTTATTTTTAAATAAATAAATTGGATTTGAAATGGGTTTAAATAGAATTGATTCATAGGTTTATCGTGAACTGTGTTTTAAATAACACTGGTTCTTTAACCCGATAATAAATAAAATGTGATTTGGGTTTATCGTGAACTGTTTTTAAATAACACTAGTTCTTTAACCCAGTAAAAGGAGTTTTAATGAATCTGCAATTAGATTGAAATGTGAATTGATAGTCTAAATTATCAAATTTGAAAAATAAGCGAGAGTGGAGTATCACCAGTTTTGATCCAAAGCGATAGTTAAATCTTTAATTAGATTTGAACGTGAAATGGTAATTAATTTTACCGACAACACTGTGGTGTTAGATATGGAGTATTACCAGTTTTGCTTCATGGGATGAATAGGTTGGGATTGGGAAATAAAATAAATAATTACTTCGGTGTGGTTCGCTAATCTCGACTAGTTTGAAAAACCATAATTTGGTTTGAAATGACATCCAAAGGAAGATTAAAGGATAAATTTTAAAGAATTTATCTTGGATAAAATTAATGGGAACCTTTCCCTAAGAATTGAAATTTAGAAACCAACTGTAAGTTAGCTAAGAAGAATGGTTTCCTGGGTATTGATCTGATGTTGGTTTCGGCTGTAGCGACCCGGGAATTTCGACACTCGAATCTCGACACTAATACAAACCGTGTTCAAAACTCAAGTACCGAAAACCCAGAAAGCTAGGAGAAAGAAGTTAGAGGGTGAGATAAGAAAGAAAGAAAGTTAGAATAGAAGAAGAAGAACACCACAACGCAGAGTCTCACATCGCAGCGGAACAAAATATAATACAGAAATAATCTTTATTGAAAACTTTTAAAAATACTTACAATATCAGAGTACACATCTGGACAGCGATAATAACTTGTCCTCATATACAACACAGCGGAATAGTAGTAATATCATACGCCTGGACTCTTCCAGCTCGTCTCTTCATAGCAGTCGGTAACCTGAACCTGTACAACCCGGCCTAACCCGAGCATTTACAAAACACTGGGTCAGTCTGGTGAACCAGAGTGAGATAAACTCGCGCAGTATTTAGGGTGAGCATCCAACTTGATTTTAAAGTTCAAAAATCTTTTCGAAAGAAAAAAGATAATCGTAAGACCAAATCCACACATAAACACGGACGGTTTTTACCTTACGATAACCCAAAACATTTTGAAAGCAATATCTTGTCTGATATTATAATAATGTCTACATACAAGTAAATAACAATCTAGTGGAACGCTTGCATCTCACGCTCCACATATATAGTATACAATCAAAAACCGCGGGTACTTATTGGAGATTGGATTCCGACCTTGACAAGGTATGGGACCACCTGCCGCTCGTGTATCTCTAGAGGCAAATACACTGGGTTCAACAAGAACGTCTTGCAACCCGGCCCTCACATGACTGACCACTCATTTCGCTTGAGTGTATCGAATGTATATCACCAACGGTTGGACTCAAACCACCGTTCCCGAATGGGCAGAATCGATAGAGTAAGAAACAAAAGGAATTTCTCTAGATAGGTGATTATACACCCTAATGGGAGCGACCCTGTAATGTCCCGCATTTTTACCGGTTCGTAATTGAATATTTAAATCAGTTTAAATATTGAATTCGTAATATAAGTGGATTTATGTATTAATTAAAACGAAGTTGAACGTATAAAAATATATATTCAATATAATCGAGCTCAGAACAACGCTGCAGTTCGTAATTTAACGTTCTGAACTTCAACTGAGTGTACAGAAACCAGTTTAAGTCGGATTTCTGCAAAACAAGAAATATTGGAATCTGTTGAACTGTATCTTTCTGAAAGAAGTGAAATATTGAGATTTCGTCATATAGATTGCAAGATATGTCAAAATTAAATGTTCAGAAAGTCGCTATGAAATCGTATATCGACCATAACGGTTTATTTGAAATAAATTCTTATCGGTTTCGAATTTAGACAAGGTTTTTTTGAGACGTAGTGATAATTTAATTTTTAGAATTTTACTGTAATTTTTAATTAATTAAATAAGCAACTTTTTATTTGGAGTATTTTGCACCCTATATCGATATTTTGGGGTTTCAAAATATGAGTTAAACTACCGATATTATTATATTTTTGAGACCGTGGCACCTCGCTGGACCCGACCGTACTCTTATCTCTGTCCGTACCAGCTTGTACGTGAATGAAGTTTAATGTAATAGGGTACCGATATTTTCTAATATATATACATAAAAGGAGGTAAGCTTGTTTTGAAATCTAAATCAACATAGTGCAGGGTCCATTCGTTGGCAACCTCTAAATACAACCTGGAGATGACTAGCTAAAGTAAATCAAGTCCACTCTGTACAAAATAAAAATCACTCATATGCATAGAGGCCAACTAACCTATGTTTTTATGCGTATGCTAGGCTGAACTAATAATTAAATGAATCACATGCTTATATGCCTAACGTTGTCCTTTTCGTTTGACTCTACATCAAAATTTAATGAGATACAGTAGTGTGCCGACCACGTCAAACTCCTTGCCGACAAAGTAAAACACACATTGAAAATGAAACCTACCCTATATCCTATTCCTTCACTGCCAAGGAACAACTTCTTTATATATACACGGAAAGGCCATAATCCAGCGAACAAAACCACAAAGGAAAATGGCTATAAATAATAAAATAAGCAATGAAAAATGGAAATCTCAGCTTCACTGAGTTCATTTGACGAAGAGCTTCTCGTTACTATCTCAAATGATGGGTGCGGTTTCCCCTCAAGCCAGTAAAGTGCAATGATGTCTGGCAGGAGGGTACTAGCGTGAGCGAGCATACGGGAAAAAGGAATGGGCCGAGGGGAGGATGGACGTTTTAAAGTGGAGAGTTGAGTTGGGTTCTGGAACCCATTCGAAAATGCAGGAGTTCAAAGAAAAAGAAACACTGAAGCATCAACATATAGGTGCATGACATTGGGACTTGAGAGCAAAGTGGCGCTGAAAAAAATATAATGGGATGTTGCTGAAAGTTAAAGGTGGTGGCGCCTGTTTGCTTGGGGTGAAGAGAAGTGACGTTAGTCACTTTTGGTTACCGGTGTAAGGTAGGATTGGAAGGAGCTCGCGGATAGGTGGAAGTCTGTGGACACGTGAGTGCTGATGGGGTCTGTTCGCATACCTTTGGGTATGAAGTACCTTGCATATGGTTTTCAACGTGAAGTGAAGAAAATGGGAGGCGGCAAAAAGGGTGTGACGTGTAGGAAGGAAAGAAGGACGTGACAATGGGCTGGCATCTTTTTGGCGTGGGACATGCAATAGTCAGACTTCTTATTTGAAGAATGCAGAGTTCATGAGAGAAATTTAAACGCAAAGAGATGGGATAGTTCGCAGATGCAAACGTTTTTGTACAGGAGGCAGTTTGCTAGTGCAAATGCTCGGAAATGGTAGAAACCAATGGAGCAACATGTTTGTATTAGAAGCACATGTTGAAGTGAGTGTCTGGGCGGAGCACTAGTGCGAGCAAGGTGGTAAGCTAAATATGTCGAAGTGGGTGATAACCGATGATGATGACTTATAACCGACGTAATTCAAGCTTGTATATCACTGGAAAGAGAACGAGGATTGAACATGACCGGTCATGTTGGAATTATAGCGACGAAGTCTTCATTTAGGAACTAATATGGCAGAATTCAACGCCGGGTTTAATCGACCGACGCAAATCGTTATTTAACGGTTAACGCGCCAAGGTGAGTAAATTCACTAACTCTCTTTTTATTTAAAATATTTTAATTATATTTTAAAAAAATGGTTGAATGCTGTGTGATGGTTGTTTAGGCAAATTATGGTTAAATTGGTTGAATTATATATCGTTGCATATATATATACACATCATTGGTTGGACTGATTCCATCGATTATAATATTTCCTAGTATGGAATCAGTGTTAATTGTTTGACTAACATCGGTGGATGCAGGAAACCGGTTGGAGGAATCCAACCGGATTCCTGAATATTTATATGTACTGTGTGTTTTATATAGATGCACTGTTTGAACCCAAATGACTTTTGAAACCTTGTGTTAATATTAGCGTTGAATGGAAATTCAAACGTTATTTTGATTTAATCAATAGATGATATCGATTAAGAAAGTGGCAACCACCAACCATAAATGTATCATTTGTTTTAAACCGCTATTGTTTTACCAAATCCCACCGTGTGCGAAGCACGTGTTTCACCATACTTACTAAATGCTTTGGTAAGTAGATTCTTATATTGATAAGATTAATAAGTATGTAGGCGGAGATGAACTTGATGATTAATAACAAGTATTCATTGTTTTAAGAACAAGTAAATGAGATATATACAAATGGATTATGGTTGATTTCATATTAAGTAAGATTAGTTAGAATCGATTATTGTTTATCTAATAGTAAATGAGATTATTTAGAAATAAATTATTTTTCTATAGTAATCGATACAAGTGAAATTATTTGGATAAATAAATGTTATTTATTCAAAATGAAAAGCTTTGTTAGAGTTGATTAGTGGGTTAAGCATGGCTAAATATTTACCAAGCAAACTGTTTTGATCAATAATTGGTTATTTAATTAAGTTAGATTGGGTTGATTTATCTAATGTAATAAAATTGACGAATAGTTGATTTAATAAGATTTTAAAGTATAAGGAATTTGTCTAAGGAAGACAAAGCGAAGAGGAATGTTTAAAAAGAGATTTGTCTAAGAAAGACGAAGCGGAGGAAATGTTTAAAATGGGTTTGAACAAGGAAGTTGAAGCTAATGTAAATGACCGAGTTTTAAAAATAAAGATATGGCGTCATAAAACCATATTTAAAATATAACAAGACGCACGGATACTGATTTTAAAGTATAAGGGATTAGAATTACGAACTTATATCTATTCTAAGGTAAGAACATCGTCGATCAAGGTCTGAGAGGTAATTAAAATACCCCAACTTGAACGGCTTCACAATTATCGAGGGATGGTATTTGGTTTGTAACAGAAAGAGATGTTAAGATTTTTGTAACAGAAAGAGGTGTCAAGATTTTTGTAACGGGAAAAGATGTCAAGATTTTTGTAACGGAAAGAGGCGTTGAGATTAATTATAAAGTGGAGTATAATAGCATATTGCAAGTCTGTGAACTATAGCAATAAAATAACACTGTTGAGGTTTAGGCATGACTGTTGTGTCGAGATTAGTTAAAAATGAAAATATTACAGCGTATGACAAGTTTTGAACTATAACGTTAAATTAACGCTGTTGGCCAAGCTTAAGCGTGATTTTTGTATATAGCACTACTCCCTAGGGAATGTAAACAGTTGTTTTGAAATCCGTTTATTCTAAAGTAATAAGTAGCGATGATTTTCCAAAGGAATATAAGAACGAGTGGTGGAAAATCGTTTCAGGAAATGATGACATCATTTCGGTGTTGGAAATATGATTGGAGTTAAATAACACTATTGGAAATGGGAACTATAATTCAATGATGATGAATGTTAAATAAAAGTGCCCATGGTAGTGTGATGATAGTTATACATTTGATTGAATGTTTGTTTTACTTCGATAGTTAAATAACCGACTATCGAAGTGTTTTGACCCTCGTTGTCTATACGGGGAGACCGGTTGGATATACTATCTGAAACCACTCCGTATAGGCATAAGCGCTGCAAATTATGCTGAAGAAAATTGAAGACGGAGTGAAGTGCAAGGGTCGTCCTGTTCAGAATGGTACTTTCTGTTTGTCCAGACCCAGGACAACTTGTATGGATGAATGCCTGACAGCGTATTCTTAGGAGATCACCTAAGACGTTCTTTCCAAGATATTACGTCTGGTGGCGGAGAAATTCGTTTCTCTTGGCTTGTATACCCGTAATATTTTGGGAAGATCAACTAGTGATTTGACGGGTTTGACGGTGTGGCATTCAAAGTGTATGGTGGCCAGATGTCCTAAAAGGTAAACGTAGCCTCAAGCTTCACAACTGGGAAATGACAAAAATCGGGCAGGCAGCATGGCTATGTGGGTCGCACCCATTAGGGTGTATAATCACCTATCTAGAGAAATTCCTTTTGTTTCTAAATCTATCGATTCTGCCCATTCGGGAAACGGTGGTTTGAGTCCAACCGTTGGTGATATACATTCGATACACTCAAGCGAAATGAGTGGTCGGTCATGTGTGGGCCGGGTTGCAAGACGTTCTTGTTGAACCCCGTGTATTCGCCTCTAGAGATACATTATCGGAAGGTGGTCCCATATCTTGTCATAGTTGGAATCCAATCTCCAATAAGCGCCCTGCGGGTTTTGATTTTATACTATGTATGTAGAGCGTGAGATGCAAGCGTTCTACTATTTGGTTATTTATTTGATTAGACATTATTATAATATCACTGGATTTTGATATCAATAATGATTTGGGTTATAGTAAGGTAAAAGCCGTCCGTGTTTATGTGTGGACCGGTCTTACTATTATCTTTTCTTTCAAAGGATTTTTGAAGTTAAACCATATGGTTGGAGTTTACTCACACCAGTCCCATGACTGACCCAGAGTTTGTTTTGTTTTGTTTTTCCTAAACTCTTGGGTGCCCAAATTTGTACGGGCAGTCAAGTGTTTCAGGCTTTTACAGATACGCTTGAAGGAGCTAAAAGCAGAAGGCTTCACCGTTAGTATTTAGAGACTATGTCCGCTGTGATATGATGTATTGTACTCTGATAACGGTATGTATATACAATACAGTTTTGTATTTCAAAGTTATGTTATATAATATATTTTATTCGTTCCGCTGTGAGATTCGTGTTTACTCTGATTATGTTCAGCTGTGTTCTTCTTCTTCTCCTATTCTATTAGTTCTATCTTTTCTATCTCATCCTCTAACTTCTTTCTATTAATGGTCCGGCATTTTCGATGTCTGAACAGTCGACGCTGGGTTTTGTGTCGATTTTCAGAGTCGAAAATCCTGGGTCGTTACAGTGGTATCAGAGCTGAAGGTTAAGTGATTACCTTGGCTCTGTGGCGTGACTCAATAGAGATGAGGTCAGTAGTACCTTAAATTGAGTTTGAGTGTATATATATGAGCGCGTATTTGTAAATTGATTTAAAAACTGTTTTATATTGTGTTGATTGATCTATTGAGTGATATATGAATTCCAGATCGACGCGTTTAGCTGACGAGGTCGACAGGGATTTATAAACGCTTGGATAGAGAATTTCGACATAGTATTGTTTTGAAAGAGAGTAAATGAAATAATTTTACTCGAAATATATTTTGATATAAAGAAAACATATATATTAGAATTATCTAGTATATATTGAATGTGTTGGGTGAACTTATGATCGAATAAGATTTATAATTGAATTGGTTATATAAATAACCAATCGAAATATTTTATAAATATAATATGTAAAATCAGATGAACTGAATCTGAAATTGAAACCAGAATTGGAATAAAAATTCCGAAGTATGAAAATGTTTGTAAATGAAATTTGAATTAAATATATGGAATTTTAAGATCCTGGGGAAATTTTGAAATATTATCCAAGTTTCGAAAAGATATTTTTGAAGTAATTTCAAATAAAAGTATTTAAATATGAGTTTTGAAAGTGATATAGTATTGAACTCACTTTGATCACTGGAAATAAATTCCGATGATGAAGTCGACCATTATCGGTATTCATTTTCGAGTGCTAAGTGACGGATTACTACCAAAAGGTTTTGTTTTTGAAGTGTTTTGGGAAAACACGTTGTCAGAAATTCAAATGTTTTGAATGGACATGTTATAGGTATATATGGGTATATGATCTCAAACTGATTTGAAATGAAAACCCCAGGAATTTGAATTCTGAAATTTAAAATTTACTTATGAAGTAAATAAGCAGAGAATTTAAATAAGTCAAATAAAATTTGAGTTGAATTGAAACCAAGTAAGTGGGAATCATACTGGAGTAAGGATTTGACTTGACCAAGTAGTTGAGTTGTGAATCGAGATTAGGAATGGAACCGAACTTGTTTTGGAAATTTGATTATTTGGAATTGGAATTGAACTGGAGTTGAAAAAGAAATTTGAGTTGGGGTGTAAGAGAATTATTGATTGAGAATAAACTGACTGGAGATCAGTTGGAGATGCATTTGGGTATGCTGAATGGATTGCAAATGGAAACGAGAAAGTTGGATGCCGATAAAGGGGGAAGGCCAGAGTGGCGTGTGGTAGTAGTACCGAATGAACCTTGCAGCAGAGAGGCTGACGAAATTCTCCGAAAATTAAAGTGTTAGAAAATTTTCAGAATTTTGAAAATTTTCGTTACAAAGAAGGGAATTAATATTTTGATCAGTTCAGTTGGAACTGAAATTATGAAGTAAACCAAAAGAATTTTTAACATGTTTACAACAAAAATTATAGCATTTTCCTCATCTTAGCAATTTCGAGGACGAAATTATTTTAAGGGGGAAGGAATGTAATGTCCCGCATTTTTACCGGTTCGTAATTGAATATTTAAATCAGTTTAAATATTGAATTCGTAATATAAGTGGATTTATGTATTAATTAAAACGAAGTTGAACGTATAAAAATATATATTCAATATAATCGAGCTCAGAACAACGCTGCAGTTCGTAATTTAACGTTCTGAACTTCAACTGAGTGTACAGAAACCAGTTTAAGTCGGATTTCTGCAAAACAAGAAATATTGGAATCTGTTGAACTGTATCTTTCTGACAGAAGTGAAATATTGAGATTTCGTCATATAGATTGCAAGATATGTCAAAATTAAATGTTCAGAAAGTCGCTATGAAATCGTATATCGACCATAACGGTTTATTTGAAATAACTTCTTATCGGTTTCGAATTTAGACAAGGTTCTTTTGAGACGTAGTGATAATTTAATTTTTAGAATTTTACTGTAATTTTTAATTAATTAAATAAGCAACTTTTTATTTGGAGTATTTTGCACCCTATATCGATATTTTGGGGTTTCAAAATATGAGTTAAACTACCGATATTATTATATTTTTGAGACCGTGGCACCTCGCTGGACCCGACCGTACTCTTATCTCTGTCCGTACCAGCTTGTACGTGAATGAAGTTTAATGTAATAGGGTACCGATATTTTCTAATATATATACATAAAAGGAGGTAAGCTTGTTTTGAAATCTAAATCAACATAGTGCAGGGTCCATTCGTTGGCAACCTCTAAATACAACCTGGAGATGACTAGCTAAAGTAAATCAAGTCCACTCTGTACAAAATAAAAATCACTCATATGCATAGAGGCCAACTAACCTATGTTTTTATGCGTATGCTAGGCTGAACTAATAATTAAATGAATCACATGCTTATATGCCTAACGTTGTCCTTTTCGTTTGAGTCTACATCAAAATTTAATGAGATACAGTAGTGTGCCGACCACGTCAAACTCCTTGCCGACAAAGTAAAACACACATTGAAAATGAAACCTACCCTATATCCTATTCCTTCACTGCCAAGGAACAACTTCTTTATATATACACGGAAAGGCCATAATCCAGCGAACAAAACCGCAAAGGAAAATGGCTATAAATAATAAAATAAGCAATGAAAAATGGAAATCTCAGCTTCACTGAGTTCATTTGACGAAGAGCTTCTCGTTACTATCTCAAATGATGGGTGCGGTTTCCCCTCAAGCCAGTAAAGTGCAATGATGTCTGGCAGGAGGGTACTAGCGTGAGCGAGCATACGGGAAAAAGGAATGGGCCGAGGGGAGGATGGACGTTTTAAAGTGGAGAGTTGAGTTGGGTTCTGGAACCCATTCGAAAATGCAGGAGTTCAAAGAAAAAGAAACACTGAAGCATCAACATATAGGTGCATGACATTGGGACTTGAGAGCAAAGTGGCGCTGAAAAAAATATAATGGGATGTTGCTGAAAGTTAAAGGTGGTGGCGCCTGTTTGCTTGGGGTGAAGAGAAGTGACGTTAGTCACTTTTGGTTACCGGTGTAAGGTAGGATTGGAAGGAGCTCGCGGATAGGTGGAAGTCTGTGGACACGTGAGTGCTGATGGGGTCTGTTCGCATACCTTTGGGTATGAAGTACCTTGCATATGGTTTTCAACGTGAAGTGAAGAAAATGGGAGGCGGCAAAAAGGGTGTGACGTGTAGGAAGGAAAGAAGGACGTGACAATGGGCTGGCATCTTTTTGGCGTGGGACATGCAATAGTCAGACTTCTTATTTGAAGAATGCAGAGTTCATGAGAGAAATTTAAACGCAAAGAGATGGGATAGTTCGCAGATGCAAACGTTTTTGTACAGGAGGCAGTTTGCTAGTGCAAATGCTCGGAAATGGTAGAAACCAATGGAGCAACATGTTTGTATTAGAAGCACATGTTGAAGTGAGTGTCTGGGCGGAGCACTAGTGCGAGCAAGGTGGTAAGCTAAATATGTCGAAGTGGGTGATAACCGATGATGATGACTTATAACCGACGTAATTCAAGCTTGTATATCACTGGAAAGAGAAAGAGGATTGAACATGACCGGTCATGTTGGAATTATAGCGACGAAGTCTTCATTTAGGAACTAATATGGCAGAATTCAACGCCGGGTTTAATCGACCGACGCAAATCGTTATTTAACGGTTAACGCGCCAAGGTGAGTAAATTCACTAACTCTCTTTTTATTTAAAATATTTTAATTATATTTTAAAAAAATGGTTGAATGCTGTGTGATGGTTGTTTAGGCAAATTATGGTTAAATTGGTTGAATTATATATCGTTGCATATATATATACACATCATTGGTTGGACTGATTCCATCGATTATAATATTTCCTAGTATGGAATCAGTGTTAATTGTTTGACTAACATCGGTGGATGCAGGAAACCGGTTGGAGGAATCCAACCGGATTCCTGAATATTTATATGTACTGTGTGTTTTATATAGATGCACTGTTTGAACCCAAATGACTTTTGAAACCTTGTGTTAATATTAGCGTTGAATGGAAATTCAAACGTTATTTTGATTTAATCAATAGATGATATCGATTAAGAAAGTGGCAACCACCAACCATAAATGTATCATTTGTTTTAAACCGCTATTGTTTTACCTAATCCCACCGTGTGCGAAGCACGTGTTTCACCATACTTACTAAATGCTTTGGTAAGTAGATTCTTATATTGATAAGATTAATAAGTATGTAGGCGGAGATGAACTTGATGATTAATAACAAGTATTCATTGTTTTAAGAACAAGTAAATGAGATATATACAAATGGATTATGGTTGATTTCATATTAAGTAAGATTAGTTAGAATCGATTATTGTTTATCTAATAGTAAATGAGATTATTTAGAAATAAATTATTTTTCTATAGTAATCGATACAAGTGAAATTATTTGGATAAATAAATGTTATTTATTCAAAATGAAAAGCTTTGTTAGAGTTGATTAGTGGGTTAAGCATGGCTAAATATTTACCAAGCAAACTGTTTTGATCAATAATTGGTTATTTAATTAAGTTAGATTGGGTTGATTTATCTAATGTAATAAAATTGACGAATAGTTGATTTAATAAGATTTTAAAGTATAAGGAATTTGTCTAAGGAAGACAAAGCGAAGAGGAATGTTTAAAAAGAGATTTGTCTAAGAAAGACGAAGCGGAGGAAATGTTTAAAATGGGTTTGAACAAGGAAGTTGAAGCTAATGTAAATGACCGAGTTTTAAAAATAAAGATATGGCGTCATAAAACCATATTTAAAATATAACAAGACGCACGGATACTGATTTTAAAGTATAAGGGATTAGAATTACGAACTTATATCTATTCTAAGGTAAGAACATCGTCGATCAAGGTCTGAGAGGTAATTAAAATACCCCAACTTGAACGGCTTCACAATTATCGAGGGATGGTATTTGGTTTGTAACAGAAAGAGATGTTAAGATTTTTGTAACAGAAAGAGGTGTCAAGATTTTTGTAACGGGAAAAGATGTCAAGATTTTTGTAACGGAAAGAGGCGTTGAGATTAATTATAAAGTGGAGTATAATAGCATATTGCAAGTCTGTGAACTATAGCAATAAAATAACACTGTTGAGGTTTAGGCATGACTGTTGTGTCGAGATTAGTTAAAAATGAAAATATTACAGCGTATGACAAGTTTTGAACTATAACGTTAAATTAACGCTGTTGGCCAAGCTTAAGCGTGATTTTTGTATATAGCACTACTCCCTAGGGAATGTAAACAGTTGTTTTGAAATCCGTTTATTCTAAAGTAATAAGTAGCGATGATTTTCCAAAGGAATATAAGAACGAGTGGTGGAAAATCGTTTCAGGAAATGATGACATCATTTCGGTGTTGGAAATATGATTGGAGTTAAATAACACTATTGGAAATGGGAACTATAATTCAATGATGATGAATGTTAAATAAAAGTGCCCATGGTAGTGTGATGATAGTTATACATTTGATTGAATGTTTGTTTTACTTCGATAGTTAAATAACCGACTATCGAAGTGTTTTGACCCTCGTTGTCTATACGGGGAGACCGGTTGGATATACTATCTGAAACCACTCCGTATAGGCATAAGCGCTGCAAATTATGCTGAAGAAAATTGAAGACGGAGTGAAGTGCAAGGGTCGTCCTGTTCAGAATGGTACTTTCTGTTTGTCCAGACCCAGGACAACTTGTATGGATGAATGCCTGACAGCGTATTCTTAGGAGATCACCTAAGACGTTCTTTCCAAGATATTACGTCTGGTGGCGGAGAAATTCGTTTCTCTTGGCTTGTATACCCGTAATATTTTGGGAAGATCAACTAGTGATTTGACGGGTTTGACGGTGTGGCATTCAAAGTGTATGGTGGCCAGATGTCCTAAAAGGTAAACGTAGCCTCAAGCTTCACAACCGGGAAATGACAAAAATCGGGCAGGCAGCATGGCTATGTGGGTCGCACCCATTAGGGTGTATAATCACCTATCTAGAGAAATTCCTTTTGTTTCTAAATCTATCGATTCTGCCCATTCGGGAAACGGTGGTTTGAGTCCAACCGTTGGTGATATACATTCGATACACTCAAGCGAAATGAGTGGTCGGTCATGTGTGGGCCGGGTTGCAAGACGTTCTTGTTGAACCCCGTGTATTCGCCTCTAGAGATACATTATCGGAAGGTGGTCCCATACCTTGTCATAGTTGGAATCCAATCTCCAATAAGCGCCCTGCGGGTTTTGATTTTATACTATGTATGTAGAGCGTGAGATGCAAGCGTTCTACTATTTGGTTATTTATTTGATTATACATTATTATAATATCACTGGATTTTGATATCAATAATGATTTGGGTTATAGTAAGGTAAAAGCCGTCCGTGTTTATGTGTGGACCGGTCTTACTATTATCTTTTCTTTCAAAGGATTTTTGAAGTTAAACCCTATGGTTGGAGTTTACTCACACCAGTCCCATGACTGACCCAGAGTTTGTTTTGTTTTGTTTTTCCTAAACTCTTGGGTGCCCAAATTTGTATGGGCAGTCAAGTGTTTCAAGCTTTTACAGATACGCTTGAAGGAGCTAAAAGCAGAAGGCTTCACCGTTAGTATTTAGAGACTATGTCCGCTGTGATATGATGTATTGTACTCTGATAATGGTATGTATATACAATACAGTTTTGTATTTCAAAGTTATGTTATATAATATATTTTATTCGTTCCGCTGTGAGATTCGTGTTTACTCTGATTATGTTCCGCTGTGTTCTTCTTCTTCTCCTATTCTATTAGTTCTATCTTTTCTATCTCATCCTCTAACTTCTTTCTATTAATGGTCCGGCATTTTCGATGTCTGAACAGTCGACGCTGGGTTTTGTGTCGATTTTCGGAGTCGAAAATCCTGGGTCGTTACAGACCCACATAGCCATGCTGCCTGCCCGATTTTTGTCATTTCCCGGCTGTGAGGCTTGAGGTCAGGATTTCCTTTACAACACCTGGCCACCATTCACTTTGAATGCCACATCGTCAGATCCTTCAGATATCACTAATTGACATCCACAAACATACTCTAGTTATCAAGCTAAGAGAATGTGCACTTCTCCGCCATCAACTTGGTACGTTTGAGAATATCAACGTACATGACTCCTTTAGAATTACTCTGTCAGACATCCGTCCATACAAGTCATCCAGGAACAGGATGAACCGAAGGTACTCTCCTACTGCATCTCATATAGGAATCACCCCATGGATCAATAGCGAGAAGTCCTTGCAACCCGTGGATTCCAACCATGACAGAACCACAGTACATCTCTGGCTGCAGACCAGAGATTATTAGCAGTTATTCCGCTTATGAAGATCCACGGTCTTCAATGCTCCATCTCGACCGTCTTCTGATATCTTCACGTATTTGTTGGTCGGAATGGTTTTCGAATATAAATTCGATCCCGGTCTTTCCGTACCAACAATCGTATTGGACAGTTTTGATAGTCGGTGTTTTAACTATCAAAATAATCAGTGTTTCAATCATGACAATCCAGTGAGTTCACTGGTTCAGTATTCAGCACCCCTTGGCCTTTTAATTCAAATGAATGTAAATGCAATCTTTCGATATTTTAAATATCGTTTTCTCACTTTCTTATTTAACATAAGATTTTTCTTTAACAAATTCCCCTTCTCATACTTAGGAAATCTTAAATCCTATTCAGTTTGTCTACTTTTACTTTCCTCTTTACTCTTACAACTAATACCATAGATAATCCTGAAGTCGTTCAAGTTGGGGTATTTTAATTACCTCTCAGACCTTGATCAACAACGTTCATATCTAAAGATAGATACGAGTTGTAATGTAAAACCAATATCTCATTTAATCTCAACGCAAATTCCATTTCACCATTTTATTTCAATATAAGGTTTAATAAACCTTATCATCACTTTGAAAATCCCTTTCTTTAATATACCATTTTTACTTAACTCCATTAAGTAACTTCGTTATAACACACCACCTTTTAGCCTCATTAATATAACCCTGGTTTATTATAAACCCTTTATCTCAATTTCCCTTTTTACTTAATTTAAATAATTAAGTAATATTATTCTAAGCTATAATATCTGCTTACAATCTTCTTTTATAACTTTGTTGTAAACTCAGGGTTTAAACAAACCCGTTCATAAACTCCTTTCACCATTCAACAAGATTTAGCTTTCAACTTTGATTTCCTTTGAAACAAATTCAATTAAAAAGTCATTTCCCCAATCAGAATAATACCTTATCTTAATCTTTAACTACTGTAAAGGTAGTTAATTCCTTTATTGGCTAATAGTGAATCCCCTTTTCGAAACTTCATTAAAATTGAAACTAATTTATTCAGACACACTAATTAAAAATCAATCTCATTTAAAACGTTTGATTTAATCAACTTAACCAAGTTATCTTTGTAATCGATTACAATTTATTTTCTCTTAAAATTAATTTAAATAAATTCCATTCGATCGTTTCTAAGTAAATAATTATCCAAATTTGGCCAACTGGTTAAATTCCTTATTTTATAAATCTGACTATCATCAGAATTTACTTGGATAAACAAATAAGTTTTAAACTTAAATAATAAAAGAAATATTTATTCTCTTTAAACAAACCTTTATTCAAATATATTTCAAAATCTATATCCAGTGATAAAATAAATTTTATAACTTCCTTTCTGTCGATTTGCCTGACGGTAAGTCAACATCTATAAAACGATTGATTTTCTAGGCCATGTGTTGCTGAATGCCCAACCAATACCTCCCATTGGTTTAAACTACATAGATGTTGAAATTTCAGTTAACAACCCATATTCAAAACAATCAATAAACAAAACAATCCAACCAATTCAAACCATTAAACACGTTTATTTTATAAACGTGACCAATAAGGTAAGTTACCTTTATTGGAACCAATCGTTAAAATAACGATTTGGTATTTCACTGAAATTAAACGACGGTTTAATTTCATCAGTTCAATCAATCAATAATTATATAACTAGCAAACAGTCAACCATCAGCAAGCAGAGCATACAAAATAAAAACCCAATTTATATAAAATATAAATGGGAAGAAACTGAGTGAGTTTAACTCACCTTGATTTGGAATCCGTTGATAACGGTCTGTTTTAATCAAATTAAACTGTCGTTTAATTCGAATAGAAATTCTAGCCACTTCAGATCCGGACTTGATCAGCTCCATCTCGAAGTACTCGTCTCCATGGTCCCAACGCAACTGACCGTCTGCAAATCCGACAACGTACGAAAGAGAAATCGCGTTACGAACTTTATATACAAGTAAATTTAAACATAAATTTCCTTTAAATTGAAAATTTGGGCTTACCCTTAGATCGCCGGCCCAACACAACTAACCCGACCCGCTTCCCTTGATTAAAACCCTACCCCTCACCGTAACCCTCTACATTATTAGCCGCCTCACAAAATTTGCCAAACCGAAATTGAAAACCCTAATCCTCTTCTGTGATTTCATCCGCCGATCGAACTGTTATGGCGTCGCTCCCCTTCGAGCTCCTCCAATCCACCATCACGGCTTCGTACTCCACCCGTGGGTCTCCACTGCAGCCGAACCCGAGCCACCTTCAACCCCTACAGCTTCAACTCAAACTGGTTTCCACGCAAGAAATTTCAAAGACCGAGAGCTAAGTCTTCCTACTTGATTTTCCTATACCATATTTATTTATTTTCATTTGATTTTCTGGTTTATTTTGTGTCGTTCGAATGGTTTCTTGGATGAATGAAATACTGCTATATTTATAGTGGCGGTTTACTCTTAGATAAGATTCAACGTCTATCACTGCCCTGAATTGTTATTTCAATGTAAATTCGGTTCTGTTCTTAGATTTTTGCGTACGGGTTTTGGTGTAGGATTCTTAGATTTGTTGATGGACTCTGATCGAACTTGGATAGGTTATGGCTATAAATTGTGCGAATCAATTTAGATTCGAACAGTATTGTCGAATCGAGTTGGGTTTTCCCATGTAGGTAAACAGTAATTTTAAAATGGATTTACTGTATTCTCTTTTCTGTTTTGATTTGTCTTGCTACAGATTGATGTATATGAATATATATATATACACATATCCTACTATTCATTGAATTGTTTAATCGGCCAGAGATGTTCATCTGCTTTGCATTGTACATTCCTTGCTGTTTATAGCTGTTCACTTAGCCGTATGGATTTTTATTTGGTTTTCTTTTTCCTGTCTTGTTCATGATCTTTTGTTTGGATTTGTGTGTTCGAGATGGATTTTATACATATGTATGAATTATACTTAGAAGTTGTCTAGCTTGTCTGAAAAGATATACAGATTTTGCATTACCATAGCCATGTGCATTGTACTCATGGCATTTAATGTATGAATATAGGATCTAGATTAGCTGTTCCTCTCAAATTCTTAGTTGTTCATCTAAGTCCTATTATTTCAGATTAGAGATCTTGAAACTGAAACATATATTTTAGGTACAGTTTTCCAGAGATATTGCATGTGAATTCACTGTGTGTGTTAGCTGTTCAATCTGTATGTATTGAATTTGATTTATATAAAATATATATATACATATCAGTTTTTCTTCTGCTATCCTTTTTTTTATTATTATAAGTAGCTGTTCTGATTGAGTTGGACAAGATTCACATTCATCAGATATCTTTGAACTGTCATAGCGATTTCTTGCTTGGATTCTTTAATGAGATTTTCTGAACTGTTTATTAGATTTGATTTTCCATCTAAATATATGGAAACAGTGAATTGGTACCACGAATTCACTGTACATACATGTGCATTGTAGATTCATACCAGTTTCCTCTTAACTGTTTATGTCCACTTTTTTTTCTTTTTTTTCTTTTTTTATGTATTGTTTTTGTCCTTCTAGCTTGCTCAGGATCTTTCCCTTTTTAATGGGTTTTCTTGTTTCGCAGATCAAACTGACAGATTCACTAATACTGGAATACTGGAAAGGGACAAGACAATGCCGAAGATGATTTACCAATATTTCTTTCTTCCCGTGTTTTTTTTTTCCGTATTCAAAAAAAATGATGTACAAGATAGAAATCTGAACTTGTACTGTATAGGCAATCTCATGTATTTGTATATAAATTTTGAACGTGTATCTGATATAAAAATTCTAGTTTCTCTTTTTTTTTTCTCATCCTGTACATGTTCTGTTTTCATGTTAATGTACTCTTTCTTGCTTTATTAACAAGCACCCACGTTTCTTTATAAATTCCACTTAACAGAGTTTACTTCACTTTTTATGAGAACTACTGGCGAAACTATTGCATGGTGCTCTACTCGAAATATACTAGTAACCGATAAATTCAAAGGTCAGAGTATAAAAATGATTGCTTAAATTTCCCTTTCAAAACACTTCATGATGCCATATAACTTGTAGAATTAGTAAGCATAAACAACTACACAGGACTAGTCTCCCGTTCCCTAAAATAAAGACAACGCAGATTTTAAACTTTTCAATTTAAGTTTGCTGGAAATGAACCATTCGAAATGTTTTTAATTTAATATTCCATTTATATAAAAATCCTTTAATATAAATAAATTCGATTAAAATATATAAACTGATTTAAATATTCTGTTTTAAATGACCGAAAAATCCGGGATGTTACATTCTTCCCCCCTTAGAATAATTTCGTCCTCGAAATTGCAAAGTAAGAAGAATATTTTGACTCGAATTATTTTAAAATCATTTCTTTTGAATTAATTTCAAAATAAATTCAAACTTTAAAAATTTTCGATAATTTCGCCTGCACCTCTCCTGCATGGCTTGATCGGTACGAGTACCACTGCCACTCTGGGCCTCTATTTCTTTGAAAAGAAAATTCAAAATTCGAATGGAAATCCACTTTATTTGAACCCCAATTTATTTATCCAATACATTTTTAAATCCCAATTTATTCAAATTCACTCTTTTTGAATTTATTCTTAAATTGGTTTTTCTTAACTAGGTTCAATTTCACTCTCATATCCGATTCAATCGACGAATTTATTTTCTAATCAATTCAATTTTATTTCATAATTCAAATTTGATTTCAAATCAAATCAAATTCATCAGAACAAACAAACAAACACCCCACATTACTATAATATAGAAAATAAATTTCTTTTCTATATAAAAATATACATCGGGTAAAATTATTTTATTTACCCTCTTAGTAAAACAATATCGTGTCAATTCGCTAGTTCAATGCTTCTCAACACTTGAACCAGTCAAATAACACAATACAAAACATCTTTATATAAAATTTTACAAATACGCTCTCATATATATACACTCAACTCAATCTAGGGTGTTACTAACCCCATCTCTATTGAGTTATGCCACAGAGCCAAGGTTACTACTCAACCAATAGCTCTGATACCAACTGTAGCGACCCGGGAATTTCGACACTCGAATCTCGACACTAATACAAACCGTGTTCAAAACTCAAGTACCGAAAACCCAGAAAGCTAGGAGAAAGAAGTTAGAGGGTGAGATAAGAAAGAAAGAAAGTTAGAATAGAAGAAGAAGAACACCACAACGCAGAGTCTCACATCGCAGCGGAACAAAATATAATACAGAAATAATCTTTATTGAAAACTTTTAAAAATACTTACAATATCAGAGTACACATCTGGACAGTGATAATAACTTGTCCTCATATACAACACAACGGAATAGTAGTAATATCATACGCCTGGACTCTTCCAGCTCGTCTCTTCATAGCAGTCGGTAACCTGAACCTGTACAACCCGGCCTAACCCGAGCATTTACAAAACACCGGGTCAGTCTGGTGAACCAGAGTGAGATAAACTCGCGCAGTATTTAGGGTGAGCATCCAACTTGATTTTAAAGTTCAAAAATCTTTTCGAAAGAAAAAAGATAATCGTAAGACCAAATCCACACATAAACACGGACGGTTTTTACCTTACGATAACCCAAAACATTTTGAAAGCAATATCTTGTCTGATATTATAATAATGTCTACATACAAGTAAATAACAATCTAGTGGAACGCTTGCATCTCACGCTCCACATATATAGTATACAATCAAAAACCGCGGGTACTTATTGGAGATTGGATTCCGACCTTGACAAGGTATGGGACCACCTGCCGCTCGTGTATCTCTAGAGGCAAATACACTGGGTTCAACAAGAACGTCTTGCAACCCGGCCCTCACATGACTGACCACTCATTTCGCTTGAGTGTATCGAATGTATATCACCAACGGTTGGACTCAAAACACCGTTCCCGAATGGGCAGAATCGATAGAGTAAGAAACAAAAGGAATTTCTCTAGATAGGTGATTATACACCCTAATGGGAGCGACCCACATAGCCATGCTGCCTGCCCGATTTTTGTCATTTCCCGGCTGTGAGGCTTGAGGTCAGGATTTCCTTTACAAAACCTGGCCACCATTCACTTTGAATGCCACATCGTCAGATCCTTCAGATATCACTAATTGACATCCACAAACATACTCTAGTTATCAAGCTAAGAGAATGTGCACTTCTCCACCATCAACTTGGTACGTTTGAGAATATCAACGTACATGACTCCTTTAGAATTACTCTGTCAGACATCCGTCCATACAAGTCATCCAGGAACAGGATGAACCGAAGGTACTCTCCTACTGCATCTCATATAGGAATCACCCCATGGATCAATAGCGAGAAGTCCTTGCAACCCGTGGATTCCAACCATGACAGAACCACAGTACATCTCTGGCTGCAGACCAGAGATTATTAGCAGTTCTTCCGCTTATGAAGATCCACGGTCTTCAATGCTCCATCTCGACCGTCTTCTGATATCTTCACGTATTTGTTTGTCGGAATGGTTTTCGAATATAAATTCGATCCCGGTCTTTCCGTACCAACAATCGTATTGGACAGTTTTGATAGTCGGTGTTTTAACTATCAAAATAATCAGTGTTTCAATCATGACAATCCAGTGAGTTCACTGGTTCAGTATTCAGCACCCCTTGGCCTTTTAATTCAAATGAATGTAAATGCAATCTTTCGATATTTTAAATATCGTTTTCTCACTTTCTTATTTAACATAAGATTTTTCTTTAACAAATTCCCCTTCTCATACTTAGGAAATCTTAAATCCTATTCAGTTTGTCTACTTTTACTTTCCTCTTTACTCTTACAACTAATACCATAGATAATCCTGAAGTCGTTCAAGTTGGGGTATTTTAATTACCTCTCAGACCTTGATCAACAACGTTCATATCTAAAGATAGATACGAGTTGTAATGTAAAACCAATATCTCATTTAATCTCAACGCAAATTCCATTTCACCATTTTATTTCAATATAAGGTTTAATAAACCTTATCATCACTTTGAAAATCCCTTTCTTTAATATACCATTTTTACTTAACTCCATTAAGTAACTTCGTTATAACACACCACCTTTTAACCTCATTAATATAACCCTGGTTTATTATAAACCCTTTATCTCAATTTCCCTTTTTACTTAATTTAAATAATTAAGTAATATTATTCTAAGCTATAATATCTGCTTACAATCTTCTTTTATAACTTTGTTGTAAACTCAGGGTTTAAACAAACCCGTTCATAAACTCCTTTCACCATTCAACAAGATTTAGCTTTCAACTTTGATTTCCTTTGAAACAAATTCAATTAAAAAGTCATTTCCCCAATCAGAATAATACCTTATCTTAATCTTTAACTACTGTAAAGGTAGTTAATTCCTTTATTGGCTAATAGTGAATCCCCTTTTCGAAACTTCATTAAAATTGAAACTAATTTATTCAGACACACTAATTAAAAATCAATCTCATTTAAAACATTTGATTTAATCAACTTAACCAAGTTATCTTTGTAATCGATTCCAATTTATTTTCTCTTAAAATTAATTTAAATAAATTCCATTCGATCGTTTCTAAGTAAATAATTATCCAAATTTGGCCAACTGGTTAAATTCCTTATTTTATAAATCTGACTATCATCAGAATTTACTTGGATAAACAAATAAGTTTTAAACTTAAATAATAAAAGAAATATTTATTCTCTTTAAACAAACCTTTATTCAAATATATTTCAAAATCTATATCCAGTGATAAAATAAATTTTATAACTTCCTTTCTGTCGATTTGCCTGACGGTAAGTCAACATCTATAAAACGATTGATTTTCTAGGCCATGTGTTGCTGAATGCCCAACCAATACCTCCCATTGGTTTAAACTACACAGATGTTGAAATTTCAGTTAACAACCCATATTCAAAACAATCAATAAACAAAACAATCCAACCAATTCAAACCATTAAACACGTTTATTTTATAAACGTGACCAATAAGGTAAGTTACCTTTATTGGAACCAATCGTTAAAATAACGATTTGGTATTTCACTGAAATTAAACGACGGTTTAATTTCATCAGTTCAATCAATCAATAATTATATAACTAGCAAACAGTCAACCATCAGCAAGCAGAGCATACAAAATAAAAACCCAATTTATATAAAATATAAATGGGAAGAAACTGAGTGAGTTTAACTCACCTTGATTTGGAATCCGTTGATAACGGTCTGTTTTAATCAAATTAAACTGTCATTTAATTCGAATAGAAATTCTAGCCACTTCAGATCCGGACTTGATCAGCTCCATCTCGAAGTACTCGTCTCCATGGTCCCAACGCAACTGACCGTATGCAAATCCGACAACGTACGAAAGAGAAATCGCGTTACGAACTTTATATACAAGTAAATTTAAACATAAATTTCCTTTAAATTGAAAATTTGGGCTTACCCTTAGATCGCCGGCCCAACACAACTAACCCGACCCGCTTCCCTTGATTAAAACCCTACCCCTCACCGTAACCCTCTACATTATTAGCCGCCTCACAAAATTTGCCAAACCGAAATTGAAAACCCTAATCCTCTTCTGTGATTTCAGCCGCCGATCGAACTGTTATGGCGTCGCTCCCCTTCGAGCTCCTCCAATCCACCATCACGGCTTCGTACTCCACCCGTGGGTCTCCACTGCAGCCGAACCCGGGCCACCTTCAACCCCTACAGCTTCAACTCAAACTGGTTTCCACGCAAGAAATTTCAAAGACCGAGAGCTAAGTCTTCCTACTTGATTTTCCTATACCATATTTATTTATTTTCATTTGATTTTCTGGTTTATTTTGTGTCGTTCGAATGGTTTCTTGGATGAATGAAATACTGCTATATTT
The DNA here is from genome assembly GCA_030737875.1 of Allium sativum. Taxonomy (NCBI): domain Eukaryota; kingdom Viridiplantae; phylum Streptophyta; class Magnoliopsida; order Asparagales; family Amaryllidaceae; genus Allium; species Allium sativum. The sequence goes on along the minus strand of CM060921.1, from coordinate 627,600,018 downwards.
ATAGTGGCGGTTTACTCTTAGATAAGATTCAACGTCTATCACTGCCCTGAATTGTTATTTCAATGTAAATTCGGTTCTGTTCTTAGATTTTTGCGTACGGGTTTTGGTGTAGGATTCTTAGATTTGTTGATGGACTCTGATCGAACTTGGATAGGTTATGGCTATAAATTGTGCGAATCAATTTAGATTCGAACAGTATTGTCGAATCGAGTTGGGTTTTCCCATGTAGGTAAACAGTAATTTTAAAATGGATTTACTGTATTCTCTTTTCTGTTTTGATTTGTCTTGCTACAGATTGATGTATATGAATATATATATATACACATATCCTACTATTCATTGAATTGTTTAATCGGCCAGAGATGTACATCTGCTTTGCATTGTACATTCCTTGCTGTTTATAGCTGTTCACTTAGCCGTATGGATTTTTATTTGGTTTTCTTTTTCCTGTCTTGTTCATGATCTTTTGTTTGGATTTGTGTGTTCGAGATGGATTTTATACATATGTATGAATTATACTTAGAAGTTGTCTAGCTTGTCTGAAAAGATATACAGATTTTGCATTACCATAGCCATGTGCATTGTACTCATGGCATTTAATGTATGAATATAGGATCTAGATTAGCTGTTCCTCTCAAATTCTTAGCTGTTCATCTAAGTCTTATTATTTCAGATTAGAGATCTTGAAACTGAAACATATATTTTAGGTACAGTTTTCCAGAGATATTGCATGTGAATTCACTGTGTATGTTAGCTGTTCAATCTGTATGTATTGAATTTGATTTATATAAAATATATATATACATATCAGTTTTTCTTCTGCTATCCTTTTTTTTATTATTATTAGTAGCTGTTCTGATTGAGTTGGACAAGATTCACATTCATCAGATATCTTTGAACTGTCATAGCGATTTCTTGCTTGGATTCTTTAATGAGATTTTCTGAACTGTTTATTAGATTTGATTTTCCATCTAAATATATGGAAACAGTGAATTGGTACCACGAATTCACTGTACATACATGTGCATTGTAGATTCGTACCAGTTTCCTCTTAACTGTTTATGTCCTCTTTTTTTTTCTTTTTTTTTCTTTTTTTATGTATTGTTTTTGTCCTTCTAGCTTGCTCAGGATCTTTCCCTTTTTAATGGGTTTTCTTGTTTCGCAGATCAAACTGACAGATTCACTAATACTGGAATAGTGGAAAGGGACAAGACAATGCCGAAGATGATTTACCAATATTTCTTTCTTCCCGTGTTTTTTTTTTCCGTATTCAAAAAAAATGATGTACAAGATAGAAATCTGAACTTGTACTGTATAGGCAATCTCATGTATTTGTATATAAATTTTGAACGTGTATCTGATATAAAAATTCTAGTTTCTCTTTTTTTTTCTCATCCTGTACATGTTCTGTTTTCATGTTAATGTACTCTTTCTTGCTTTATTAACAAGCACCCACGTTTCTTTATAAATTCCACTTAACAGAGTTTACTTCACTTTTTATGAGAACTACTGGCGAAACTATTGCATGGTGCTCTACTCGAAATATACTAGTAACCGATAAATTCAAAGGTCAGAGTATAAAAATGATTGCTTAAATTTCCCTTTCAAAACACATCATGATGCCATATAACTTGTAGAATTAGTAAGCATAAACAACTACACATGACTAGTCTCCCGTTCCCTAAAATAAAGACAACGCAGATTTTAAACTTTTCAATTTAAGTTTGCTGGAAATGAACCATTCGAAATGTTTTTAATTTAATATTCCATTTATATAAAAATCCTTTAATATAAATAAATTCGATTAAAATATATAAACTGATTTAAATATTCTGTTTTAAATGACCGAAAAATCCGGGATGTTACATCGGCCTTCGGGGTTAATATTTGGATTGTTCTCTTGCTGATTTACGATTAGTGGCTGCTAAGTTGGAATGAGGCTTATGTTGTGTTTGTGTAACATTTGTTTTCAATATACGCGGGTTGTTCGAAAATGCCGGGTTTATACCCATTCTGAATAACCCGATTCGACGATAAGTAAAAGATGAAGACGGTGGTTGAAGACCAGAAGTCTTCACATCGTTTGGGTGATTACTGATGATCTTGATTGGGCTATACACCCAAGATGAGGGAATCAGTTGGTGGTCGTCCAGACGTACCTGGAGATCGATGGATATGCGAGGAAAGTGCCTCCGGTTTCGTTCAGACCCAGAACGAACTTGTAAATGGATTGTGTGTCTGACAATGGATTTTATTCTGTGTTGATTGATTTCTGTTAAATATATATCTGTTTGGCGGCGGAGAATTTATTCTCTTGCTTAACGCCCTTCTTTGAGACGTACGAGCTTAGAGGTTATATATCGATAGATATCAATCGCATGGCATGAATTGCCTGTGTGGCACGCTGAGTTGCATGGATCAAGGCTTCTGTTGAGACGCGAAGTCTTGTGGTTGATGATCAAAGCACGGCCTTTGTGGCGTAGCTTTGTGTATAGCGTGAATTCGCGAGCCTCACACCTCGGTATGAGTCAAAAACGGGATACGGACCGCTGGGAGAGCACGACGTTTCTTTCTAGCTTTGGTGGTGTCAGTGACTTACCAGCCCTGACATATATATACTTTTCACCTTTGTGGTTGTTGGAATGAGGCGCCTCGATTATAGGTCTGTAAGGACCGGGAAGCGTGTGTTCAGGCATAACTAATCCTCTAACGTAAGTGAGGACCGGCCCAGCCGAATCCAGGATTGCCCAGAGTGTGTTGTCCTGAGATATTTGCTAGAGTGTCTCGAACGCGGAGAGGAGCTTGCCCCTTGCCTCGGCTCATGACGGAATCTAATTTCCAATACGTGATATTGCGGTTTTAATTGTAGAACTAGTATGGCGACATAGTAGATGGTAGCTATGCCGCCTATGATTGATATTTATGATTGAAACTGTTTTGACACTATACACATATTATGGTATCAAATGATTTGTTTTAAACATACCAAGCATGTTTGGCTGTTATAAGGGAAAACCCTATCCTCCGGCTTGCGTTGCATTGTGTGATGGGACCTGGGTCTTATAACAGCTTCATTTTTCTTTATTTAGCATTGCGCTGTTTGTTCTATGCACTGGTATTCTTGGGAGGAAACCCGTTCCGTTTTATACGGCGTGGTCCCTTGATTTACCTAACTTTAAAACCAATATTAATAACTGTTTTATTTCTCACACCAGTCACATGACTGACCTGGAGTTTATTGTTTTAACCTAAACTCTAGGTGCCCCTATTTTCGACACGGGAAGCTAGTAGTTTTGGTTTTGAAGATTTATATTCACAGGATCCTGATTTACAGCTGGAACGATGCTCGGAAAGCTCTGTATCCGTGCATTACTTTCAGTTGTGTTTTATATTATTTTCCGCTGCTATGTAATTTATTGTAATCTATGATATTTATTCGAATGTATAATATTCATTTATACTCTGTATATTCTTGTATCTGATGGAATTGTTGTAATAACAATGAAATGTTCTTCCGTCTGTGTTCTGATTTGTCCTGTTCTCAAACGATCAGGGGTGTCGATCGGTTTAACGACTGATTCAGATCGAGCGAAATTCCCGGCCGTCACATTTGGTATCAGAGCTTTGGTTTACAGAGCTCGAGAACAAGACACATTAGAACCATACGAAAGAATTCATTAGATTTTGGATTAGTAATATCCAATTGGAATGAGTCGTTAGAGATAGGATCAGTAGTATCCTAGAACGGGTGTGAAGAGTATATTTTTCAGATGAAAACAATTTTGTTTTGAAAATTTAAACCATTTTATACGTATTTGAATATATATTTATTTTGGATTTGAACAATCCGATATATAAAGATTTTGCATATACGCGTCATGAACGTATATTCGAAGTTTTAATATACCGGATAGATATAGAACCGCACTCTAGTAGCCCGGAGATGTTCTGATGGTGGTTCGAAACATCATCAGCATTTATTTTCGAGTGACGAAGGTGTGATATCTATATATTTCCTTTAGACTGGTGTGAGAACCAAAACTAATATAGATAGATTTATTGTTGTGATTTGGCATCAAAAACATTATTTTCTTTGTATGTATATCAAAATTATGAATTTAAAACTTTAATTCACTAATTGATTGATGTTTGTGTTGTTTGTCTATTTGTTTGATAATTTTGAACCATTTTGCCTAATTGCATCAAATTTTGAATTGTATTGAAAATTGGTAGCATTTGCTTGCATATACATGTACTTTCATTGAACAGGTCATAGCAAGGAGGCTAGAGCAGAGAATAAAATTTGTTTGCCCGACAAATAGGTACATGTTTACTATATAATTTACTGTTTTGTTTGGGTGATGATGATTTTATGAGCCTATTGGCTTTTTCTTTTTCTTTTTGAGATCAGAAGGCCTGTATGGCAATTTCGGGATTTTCCCGTGGCTCCCGGTGCAGAGGACGTTATGGCGAAATTTTAGGGTGTTAGCCAAATTTTTGAAGAATTTGAAAATTCTCAGAAACTGAAAAGTTGGAGAATGGAAGCCAGATCGAACGTAGAGTTGATTAATCAAACCACTTTCGACTTTGTTCCTTTTCGGAGACGAAAAGTTTTAAGTGGGAGAGATTGTAATAACCCGGAAAATCTGAGCCAGTTTAAAATTTTTATTTTGGCAATTTTAGCGAATTTTGAATATTTAAAATGAATTATTTTAAATAATATCGATGAGAAATTTATTTTAAAGATATTTAGAACGTATATATTATATACACTGTCGTTAGAATATAAATAATTATATATAATTATAAAAGGAACTGAAAATGGCGCGGTAGTTCGATAATTCGATTTCAAACTTCCATTGAATGTACCGGGTGCAAAACAATCCGGATTTTAACCAAAAATATAAGAATCTATTCGTAAATATCTTTCCAACGAATCTGAAAAATCGAAATTTCACAGCGGGAATCAAAAGATATGTCCAGTTGAAAATTCTAAATAGTCGCTATGGAATTCAGGCCCTTAAAAAATGGAGTTTTGCAAACGACCTCGGATTTCGACGAAACCACTTTTGTTGGATCCGTGATATCAAATTATTGCTAGATTCCAAATTTCATAATTTTTCGAATCAATATGTGAGTGTGGCAAAGGAAAACGTGTTTGACTAGTTTCAGTTGATTTTAATCGACTAGAAATTGGCCATTTTTCAAACGGTCTCAGAATTCGACGAAACTAGTTTTGTTAGGACTGTATCGTCAATACGAAGCTAGAAAATATTTTTTCGAAATTTTTAAAATTCATATGTGATCTCGGTATAGAGTTATATTTGATTTTGGCTGAAACTGATCGAAACGACCGAATCAGCCTACGATACATATCCCATTGTGTTCGGAATGGGGGTAAAATGCTACGGACTACAGGCGTTGGGCCTCGTTTTGAGGTCGAAAATAAAGATTGCTTTTTGGTGAAAGAAAAATAATTAAATAAATTAAAAATTAAAGCCCTCCCTCCTCTCTATATTACTTTGGCCCCTCTCCTTTCACGTTTCACATTCAGAAATTAAAAAGAAAAGAAAACAAAAAACAAAATCGAAATCGTGCCGCCCCCCCCCCCCTCACCCTGACGGCCGCGCCACCACCCCGCACCCTCTCTCTTCTCCTCTGCTCCTCCACCCACCTCCTGCAGGCCCGTCGCAAACCCCAAAGCCCCCCGAACTGACGCAGCCACCCACAACACACCCACGACCACCCAAGCCACCTCGCACCCCTCCCCCGATGCGAGAAAACCTCCTGCGCCGCCACCCAGGGCCCGCTACCACCACCGTCGAGCGCCAAGCTTCCAGGTCGCCGCCCCAACTCCTGTCAGACTCCGATGCTTCAAGGAAAAAACAGTGAGCGTTCTTTTTATTTTTAGTAATTATTTTATTTAATCCTATTTTATGATTTTGTATGAATTGACATTTATGAAATCAGTTTTATAATCAGATAAAGCCATGATTTTTATTTAGGTAAAGGCATGATTTTTATTTAGGTAAAGCCGTGATTTTTATTTTGTTAAAGACATGATTTTTTTTAACACATTAAAAATATGATTTCCAAAATATTTACACCATTGTAAAAATACGATTTTTGCATTGTTTGTAAAAATATGATTTTGCATTGCTTATAAAAATATAACCCTTATGTTTATAAAAATATACTTCGCTTTAGAAATGAAAATATACTTAGCATTGAAAAAAATATAATTTTCATATAGGAAGAAGAAGTATGAAAATAGGTAGTAGCTATATACAAATGGGATTTTTATATATGAAGTAGCGTCAAAAGGAAGTGATTTTATATATATAGCCAGAAAAAAATATGATTTTTATATTTTTAAGTATTAAAAATACAATCTTTACTATATAGAAGATGTAAAAATATGATTTTTGTTTATATAGAGAATTAAAAATATAATTTTCACATGATAGGAATATTAGAAATATCATCTTTATATGTGTAGCAAAATAAAAATGTGATTTTTATAATGATATATTTGAAAAGGCGAAATCTTTATATTTGAAAAGGCGAAATCTTTATATAGAGAATAGCGAGGTAAAAATATAATTTTTATCTATATAGTAGCAATGTAAAAATAGAATTTTTATCCATATAGCGTGATTATAAAAATTCGATTTTTATATATTGAATACCATAGTAAAATTTTGATTTTTATATATTGAATAACGAAGTAAAAATTCGATTTTTATATATTGAATAACGAAGTAAAATTTTGATTTTTATATATTGAATAACGAAGTAGAAATTTGATTTTTATATATTAAATAGCAAAGTAAAAATTCGATTTTTACATATGTAGTGGCTACGGGCGACAAAAGCGATAAGAGACGAGAACGGAGAATATTTCTAAATGAAGTGTCGTGGAATTGGATAGCTATTGGTGAGAACTTCTCACTCTTCAATTTCTTTTTCTAGTTATATATATATGCTAGGATGCAGACAGTGTTTAGTAGCACCCGACACAATCGTCCACAGACCATGGACTTGTTTGGTTGGTTGTGTAGTTGGTTAGATTATTTGACTTGAATTGAATTGTTTGGTGAATTGAATGGATTTGATTGATATGTGAATGGCGTGGGCCTTCACTAGACCGGGGATAAGGCTAGGCCTTGTCCCGTTTCTAGTATCGTGTCGTTATGCCGCCGAAATTTTCTAAAATATGTTAGAAAAATAAAATTATCATTTTTATTGTGTAAATGAACTAAATAGAAATTCATGTGTTGAAATAAAATATTTTATCGTTAAAAATATAATTTTTAACGTGGAAGTGAATAAAATAAAATATTCATTTACAAACCGGACGGTTTGTTTATGTACACCTATTTGAAGGACATTGATTGGGACGATAAATTTTACACATCGCCCAACTACACAAATAAAATCTGTGTTTGATTGTTTGAAACCCCACACGGGTGTTGGGATGAAATTTGAAGTTCACTCATCCTGATTGATTAAATATGTCGATCGATTGATTGACAGGCTGTTATAAGCGTTAGATATCTATATTTGATGCTTATACAGTGTAGTGCACTTTGGTTGATGGTTGATTATTTTTCAATGCTATTATATACGTGTGATGTATGAAAATCCATATAATTAATATTATATGGTGATTGATTGGGCCTCATTACAATTTAGAAAATAAAGAATATTATAAAATAAAGGTCCATGTGTTGACAGTACTCATCCGTTGAGATTAGTCATGTGTTGAACGAAATATTTTAAAATAGAAATATTTGAAATAGAAATATTTGAATAGGAAATATTTGAAAAAGAAATATTTGAAATAGAATATTTGAAAATAGAATTATATGAAGCTGTGTTGATTAGATTGACGCCATTTTGACGTGAACGATATTTATATCGATTTTATTCATTTTAAAATGAATATTGAAAAGTGATTTCGAAATCGAATATTTTGAAATGCAATTTGAATTTAATCGAATAAAAAACCAATTTGAATTGAATCGAAAAGAAAACCAATTAGAATTGAATCGAATAGAAAACGAATTTGAATTGAATTGAATAGAAAATTAATTTGAATTGAATTGAATTGAAAACGAATTCGAATCGAATGGAAAACGAATTCGAATTGAATTGAAACCGAATTGAAATGAATTCAAATTGAATTGAAATTTGAATTGAATAGAAATGAATTTTAAAACGAATTTATAAGGAAGAATTCAATTCTGATTTGAATTGAAATGAAAGTTGAAATTGTTTTTGAAACGAACCTAAACCTATTTATAAAATTCGTTTTAAATAGAAATCGACGAAATATATATTATATATATTATATATATAATTTAATGGCCTGAATAGAACGCGCCGCGTCGCGGCAGTTCGTGAATTTCGACCATTTATTTCAAACGGACATTACGGGAGATCCGACCGTCGGATTCTCCTAAAACCAGAACCGTTGGGTTCGTATCAAAAAGAGCTTTCTAACGAATATTAGAAATTTGAAATCTAACGGTTGGATTTGGAGATACGTCCAAATCAAATTTGGAAAAGGTCGTTGTAAGTGCAGTTCGATGGCCGTTGTTGGAAATCGACTGTACGGGCCTTGATAAAATTATTAAAAATATCAATAGTTTGTTTAAAATCATAAGAAATGATTTGGGAAAAATTGGGATGAAAAATTTCATATTTGAAAATATAAAAATAGTTTTTATCGAAATGAACTAGTTTTGAACTGAAATTAAAACCCATTTATTTTTAAATAAATAAATTGAATTTGAAATGGGTTTAAATAGAATTGATTCATGGGTTTATCCTGAACTGTGTTTTAAATAACACTAGTTCTTTAACCCGATAATAAATAAAATGTGATTTGGGTTTATCGTGAACTATGTTTTAAATAACACTAGTTCTTTAACCCGGTAAAAGGAGTTTTAATGAATCTGCAATTAGATTGAAATGTGAATTGATAATCTAAATTATCAAATTTGAAAAATAAGCGAGAATGGAGTATCACCAGTTTTGCTCCAAAGCGATAGTTAAATCTTTAATTAGATTTGAACGTGAAATGGTAATTAATTTTACCGACAACACTGTGGTGTTAGATATGGAGTATTACCAGTTTTGCTTCATGGGATGAATAGGTTGTGTAAGGACCCGTTACTTCCCCGTGAAGGAAAGAGCGGATACTTTGAGAACAACATACAAATGAACGCAGACGGAAGAACATTTCATTGTTTTTACAACAATACCATCAGAATTGTAACACCCCGCCTCCGCTAGGGTCACTCACAAAGGGAATGCACTAGGTTTGGTGAAGCATTATCGAGGTAAACATGCACAGAAATATTACAAGACAGAACATATATAAAACAGCGGATGTAAAACTAATTTCATTACCTTATAAAATAAGGTCTAAAGCCTTTCACATCAGAATACATCAAAACCTGTCTTGCAATAATAAAGAAGCATAAAACCATTTCATGAATTATTCCCCAAGTAAAACAGTAAAGTAGCCATAGCCAAGAAAAGTCCAAGCCATGCGTGATGACCTTCAAGCAGAAGAAATCCGAACTAGATAACATTGTTTCGTCCCTGAAACCTGGGGGGGGGGGGGAACGGAAGACAAAGAGGCAAAACAAAACGGGGTCAGTCATAAAGACTGGTAAGTCCTATCTACTTCCAGTATAAAAACAGGTAAAGGTAACATGACATGCATAAACTGAAAGTAAACATAAGGATGACTACAAGATAGATAAACTAAAACAGGCTGAACATAAAACAGCGGAAGTAAAACTAATTTCATTACCTTATAAAATAAGGTCTAAAGCCTTTCACATCAGAACACATCAAAACCTGTCTTGCAATAATAAAGAAGCATAAAACCATTTCAGGAATTATTCCCCAAGTAAAACAGTAAAGTAGCCATAGCCAAGAAAAGTCCAAGCCATGCGTGATGACCTTCAAGCGGAAGAAATCCGAACTAGATAACATTGTTTCCTCCCTGAAACCTTGGGGGGGGGGGAACGGAAGACAAAGAGGCGAAACAAAACGGGGTCAGTCATAAAGACTGGTAAGTCCTATCTACTTCCAGTATAATAACAGGTAAAGGTAACATGACATGCATAAACTAAAAGTAAACATAAGGATGACTACAAGATAGATAAACTAAAACAGGCTGAACTACTGTAGCAAGGTAAACTAAGATATCATGATAAACTACGGTGTCATGATAAGTCAAGGTATCACATCGTCCGGTTTCTATCAAGTATAATATCCCAAGGTATCTATCCTGTATAACATCCCACGGTATCTATCATGTATATTTCTCATGGTCCTAACATGTATATTTGCTCTGCACCTCTCGTACTAGTATCCCAACCCGCGTCATGTGTTAACTATGAATGTCCCTTGCCCAATGTCATGTAATGGTCCATGTCAACCTAATATATAGCATATGTAGGTTTTCCCAACTTGTATGTTTCTTTCCATGTATAAGTTCAGTCCTTTGCCGTAGGCCATACGGGCTTTCCCATGTAAACGTTTTATCCTTGAGGTTATTTTGGACTGCTACCCTTGATCTAGTTATGTTGCCTTACCATGAACTATCGCGCGTTCACTTAGGATTTATGCCACCTAGGACCACTAGGGATTATGCTACCTAATGAACGTTTCCGTGTCTCGGTTTGGGTTCAGCCACCTAGGGCCACTAGGGATTATGCCACCCATCAACCGCGCCCTTTATCCCACGTATGTATCGTGAATCGTTTTCCATGTCTAGACGCACATGTTCCTCAATGTGCCATCCAAGTTCCATGCCAGGGCAAACCAAGAAATACGGAACTCGGTCGGGAGCTTTAAGTCGTCTGCTGATACAGATATCAAGGTCTGTTTTTGTACCCGTGGCTATGGTCCCACGTGACCCCTCCCTCAACTACTGAAAGGCAATCCAAGAAAAATCATGTATGAGAACTACACTATGGCCCATCGATGCCCACTTCCAGAAAGCCAACCTCACCCATAACTCGATAGCCAGTATATGGTCTGTTGGGAGTTCCCTGCCTTTCCGTACGTACACGATTGACTAAAGATGGTATGTAGTCGGCGACGTGCTATCCAGGGCAAAATCAAGTATCGTCGACTCCACGCTAATCCATCCCAGTCTTTAGGTCGCTCGCATAGCAACCAAGGCATACTCTTGGCTCTTCTATCGCAAACCTTAACCTCTGTGAGGCCGGGTTTCATGGACCACCTGCCACCTCACAGAGGGATACCAAGAGTACCCTCACGTTCCCCGAAGCTACCGCTTCGTCACCCAGCTCGTTGGAGCTTTTATCCAAGTCAGATAAGTTGCTCCTCCTCGTATACTAAGCGATGACCTACCGTATCAGGTTACTCATCTCTTTATGAACTAGTCCCATGTCCTTAGCTAAGAATTATTACTTAGTTACCCTTAACTAAGGTTTACCACTTAGCACCTCTTTCCGCTATCCTTGTTAACTACGATTTCCAACCTAGTCCCCTGAGCTAGGGTTTTGTCAAATGGGTTAGGTGTTGTTATCCAAGTTCATGACTTAACCCGCCTACGAATCATGTCAAGATTGGCTAAGTACTCAAGTTCATGGCCTAGCCCTGCAAGTTGGTTAAGTGTACCAAGAAGCTCATGACTTAACCCTATCAGATTATCATGTTAGATTGATTAAGCATAGATTATCTTAATCCCATCAGATTATCGAGTCGGATAAGTTATGTATGGGTTAGCTTAACCCCATCCACTAATCGTATTACAATGGTTAAGCCTAATTTTAAAAGTCTTGTGACTTAACCCTATCAGGTCCACCTATTAGATTGGTTAAGTATAGGTTACTTAACCTCATCAAATCACCGTGTATAATTGATTAAGTATAAGTTACTTAACCCCATCAAATTACCGTGTTAAGTTGGTTAAGTATTGGTTACTTAAACTCATTGAATTACCAAGTTTAGATTGGTTAAGTGTTTAACTTAACCCCATCAAATTACCGTGTTTAGATTAGTTAAGTGAAGATTACTTAACCCCATCTAATTCCCGTGTTTTAGATTAGTTAAGTCTAAGTTACTTAACCCCATCTAATTACCGTGTTAGATTAGTTAAGTATGGATTACTTAACCTCATCGAATTTACCGTGTTTAGATTAGTAAAGCGTGGATTACTTAACCCCATCTAATTACCAAGTCGGATTAGTTAAGCTTAAATTACTTAACCCCATCCCCTAATTGTCTTGTATGGTTAAGTGTCATTAAGAAATCAAGCCCGATCCCACTTAACCTACCCATTCATGTCATATCGGTTAAGTGTTATTAGTCAAATTTACTTAACCTTATCATGTGGCATTAATTTAATTAATGCACTCTCAACCTCTCACATTAGACCTTGTTGTGGTTACTAGTTAAGCCGGGCGGGTCCGAGTAGTTTTTCACCACAACCTAGTCTAACCTCGGGTCTTAAGCGCGACATGACCAACTTCTCACATTGGATCCTATTGTTTGTAGCCACTAGTTAAGCCGGGCGGGTCCGGGTAGATTTATGCTACAAACTCAACCCAACCTCGAGTTGGCCACTTTCATGTTTGGTCTAGTGTTAAATTACACCTACAAGCCATACGTGTCTAGCCCCAAGTTCCATGTTTTCATACGTGTTATGTTCATGTTCAAGTGTTTCAAGAGTGTCACATTTTCATGCAACCCCATGTCGAGTTTTCATGCCACATTCAAGTCAAGTTTTCGCGTCATGTTCACGTTTGTCTAACTACCCCAAAATCGTGTTTTCACTTGAGTAAAAGCGAGTCAACATAGTAGGTATACTGTGGCTACATGTAGACCCCAAAACATGCATGGTATCATAAGGGGGTTTGGCCTTAAAACATGAACGATAGTGTCATATAAGGATTGGCCATAAGCATGCATAACATAAAAAGGGGATTGGCCACAAGCATGCATAATGTCACAAAGGATTTGGCCACAAATTTGCATATTATCATAATGGGATTCGGCCTTACATAAACATGATATCATAAGGGGGTTGGTTTCATTTACATGCATAAGCCCCAAAGTCCAATTTATGCAACTATTTCACAAGTCAAAGTGGCTCTAAGTGTTCATGCTATCATACTACAAGTAATGGTCCAATCTTGCATGGCAAACTAAGTCCAATGCAACATGAATAGCATGGTTTAGTCGCTAAAACATAACCCCAAGTCATATGTTCATGTTAAAGGAGCAAACTAGGCTGGCATAGGTTATAGCATTCATGTTTAACCACATTTTATTCTATGCCATGATTAAACTACAGTTAACATCTCGAAGTAGCTAGAACTTACATAGCGTGGCAAGGGGGCTAGGAGCATGAATTGTTTTGACGAAGAAAGGTGGCTCCTTTGATGAAGAACCATCATGAAATCGCCATAGCAACGTTGATTTGGCCTCGATTTGGTGTAGCAAGCTTGCACCTTTTGATTTGAACCCGATTTGAATGCATAGTCTCTAGGAATTGGAGATGGAGGCCATGATCACTTAGCATTTGGGCAGCACTTCGTGGCATGAGTGATTTGTGAGGGTTTAGGGTAGGCTTAGGGGTCTTTTTATAGATATTAGGAGTAGTTTAGGCCGTTAGATTAACCCTAGGATAGATCCAAGCCCTCAAAAATCGTCACAAGCCTCCAAAACTGAGCCAAACAGCAAAACCGGTGCACCAGGTTGCCTGGGTCCGACCAGGCAGGTCGACCCCCAGGTCGACCCTGGGGTCGACTCCCCAGTCGACCTGGTCCCACCCAGGTCGACCCCCTGGTCGACCTGGTCTGGGCGGGATTTTTCCCGCCTACCCCGATTTTCTGAAATTTTGAATCTGTTTTGAATTTGAATTTTTCGTGAAACTTCGCGAGGCCATATATCGGTCATACGGACTCCGATTTACGAAATTTCAGACTCTATTTCGCGTATTTTTCCGAGACGAATGCAATGGTCCAACCCGTGTTCCCTGATTCAGATTTTAACATTTAATTCTACCTTGATTCTTGTCTTAACACGTTGTTTAAAATTCGGGTTGTTACATTCTCCCCTCCTTTAAGGATTTCGTCCCCGAAATCTCCAAGTTAGTAAGAACGCATCCTACCATCCATCATCCATCTATTCAAAACATCATCCACAGGCAACCATTGTCCTTAGACGGTTTCTAATGCCATATGAACATATGCAAAACGTGTGTGTATATGATCCTTAGCTAATGCTAATGATCAGGCCAGAATGATCTTTCTAATGCAAAATATTTAGTGCCATGAGTCCTACATGTATGCAAATAGTCCTAGTCATATATACCCTATATGCGTGCACAAACATTCATCCACATGCAACATCCACATGATAACATATTCAATTTCATCCATAAACAAGTATAAATACTCGTGCATATGCAACATGAATCGTGACCGCGTCAATCTAGTATCTAATGTGTATTCGCGCATCCACGAGCAACCACTTGCAACCATTTGCAACCATACCAATCATAACATGTTTCAAATACATGTTTACATCCATAGAGTTCTATCTAAGGTTCCCAAGATAAGATCGAGGAGAAAAACAAGACAAACTCCTTACGGGGTTTGTAACAGAAACAGGACCGAGAGGATATCCACCAAGCGATAGCGTGCAAGCAAGCTCTACAGGAAAACCAGAGATCAATGATATACTCTTAAAGAGATCTGATGCGCGCGTTTAGGCCGCATTTCCTTGATCTTAATTCCGGTGTGCCTTGACCACCTTTGACTTCATGACTTCGTAGCTCCTTGATTCCTATTTCCAAGGTATGAGTTGGAACTCATTTCACTGTCGCTTCTCGTTTCACTTTCACTTATTCTTTCCCTAGTATGCTCGGTTCAAACATATCTGCGTACTCATGCAAGCTCTCCAAAATTCACTAGTGAATTCTGGATCTCGTTTTCCGATGTCAATCCATGTTAACACGTGGACTTACTAGGGTGATTCCTGTAACCCATGCTCAAGCGGAATAAACCATCCGCCTTATTGGCGAACGTTACTCGATCGGATCAGAGATTTCCGATAAATGCATCAAGAGATTCTAGGTAACCAACCATGACAGAACCCAAAAGGTTACACGAGCCTTCGAGGGTATCACCAAGGTGAGTCGAGAGTCTACTACCCTCTTTCCCAAACCGAGAATGGCACCCCTTATTGGGTGACCACTTTATCCCTAGAATCCATCCCTAGCCGAGACATGTCATTCTCAAATCCAAACAAGTCATGAAGAAATGGACCAACTCTCCAACCAGATTTTTGGGACAAAAACTAGGATCCTCTACCATGCTAGTACTAAGGTGCAGAGACTCAACTATCCAAGCAGACTTAAATGATACGATGATCAAGATAAAGTCTGGACGGGATGATAGAAAAGAACGACTAAACCTTTACCAGAAACAGTACCATTTCTTTTAGGTACCCTAGAAATGGGAGGGTACAATTTCCTTCTACGATGATCTTGTCCTTGTCCTCTTTGATGGACTAAGCCATAGCAACAGTTGCTTATCCTTAAGCTCGCGTCCTTTATCCTTACCCTTATTATCCTTCCTTATACCACGGCAACAGGTCTCTCGAGAACTACCTCCATCGTACGGAAAACACCTACGTGGCTAGACAAAGATTAGTCACATTTAGAACTACTGTGACTACCGATGGAGGAAAGAAAGGAAAAGAGATTCAATCCAGGAATCAAAGGATATTGCTAATGGCTTTTGGGGAATAGCCTTTAAAAACTTTTCTTGAAAAATGCTTCTTTGTAAACGGTTTTTCAAATAGTTTTCAGAAGGTTTTAAAAACTTTTGCCCAGTCTGGTAACCTTCTGCTCTGATACCAAATGTAACACCCCACCTCCGCTAGGGTCACTCACAAAGGGAATGCACTAGGTTTGGTGAAGCATTATCGAGGTAAACATGCACAGAAATATTACAAGACAGAACATATATAAAACAGCGGAAGTAAAACTAATTTCATTACCTTATAAAATAAGGTCTAAAGACTTTCACATCAGAATACATCAAAACCTGTCCTGCAATAATAAAGAAGCATAAAACCATTTCATGAATTATTCCCCAAGTAAAACAGTAAAGTAGCCATAGCCAAGAAAAGTCCAAGCCATGCGTGATGACCTTCAAGCAGAAGAAATCCGAACTAGATAACATTGTTTCCTCCCTGAAACCTGGGGGCCGGGGGGAAATGGAAGACAAAGAGGCGAAACAAAACGGGGTCAGTCATAAAGACTGGTAAGTCCTATCTACTTCCAGTATAAAAACAGGTAAAGGTAACATGACATGCATAAACTGAAAGTAAACATAAGGATGACTACAAGATAGATAAACTAAAACAGGCTGAACTACTGTAGCAAGGTAAACTAAGATATCATGATAAACTACGGTGTCATGATAAGTCAAGGTATCACATCGTCCGGTTTCTATCAAGTATAATATCCCAAGGTATCTATCCTGTATAACATCCCACGGTATCTATCATGTATATTTCTCATGGTCCTAACATGTATATTTGCTCTGCACCTCTCGTACTAGTATCCCAACCCGCGTCATGTGTTAACTATGAATGTCCCTTGCCCAATGTCATGTAATGGTCCATGTCAACCTAATATATAGCATATGTAGGTTTTCCCAACTCGTATGTTTCTTTCCATGTATAAGTTCAGTCCTTTGCCGTAGGCCATACGGGCTTTCCCATGTAAACGTTTTATCCTTGAGGTTATTTTGGACTGCTACCCTTGATCTTGTTATGTTTCCTTACCATGTACTATCGCGCGTTCACTTAGGATTTATGCCACCTAGGACCACTAGGGATTATGCTACCTAATGAATGTTTCCGTGTCTTGGTTTGGGTTCAGCCACCTAGGGCCACTAGGGATTATGCCACCCGTCAACCGCGCCCTTTATCCCACGTATGTATCGTGAATTGTTTTCCATGTCTAGACGCACATGTTCCTCAATGTGCCATCCGAGTTCCGTGCCAGCGCAAACCAAGAAATACGGAACTCGGTCGGGAGCTTTAAGTCGTCTGCTGATGCAGAAATCAAGGTCTGTTTTTGTACCCGTGGCTATGGTCCCACGTGACCCCTCCCTCAACTACTGAAAGGCACTCCAAGAAAAATCATGTATGAGAACTACACTATGGCCCATCGATGCCCACTTCCAGAAAGCCAACCTCACCCATAACTTGATAGCCAGTATATGGTCTGTTGGGAGTTCCCTGCCTTTCCGTACGTACACGATTGACTAAAGATGGTAGGTAGTCGGCGACGTGCTATCCAGGGCAAAATCAAGTATCGTCGACTCCACGCTAATCCATCCCAGTCTTTAGGTCGCTCGCATAGCAACCAAGGCATACTCTTGGCTCTTCTATCATAGACCTTAACCTCTGTGAGGCCGGGTTTCATGGACCACCTGCCACCTCACAGAGGGATACCAAGAGTACCCCCACGTTCCCCGAAGCTACCGCTTCGTCACCCAGCTCGCTGGAGCTTTTATCCAAGTCGGATAAGTTGCTCCTCCTCGTATACTAAGCGATGACCTACCGTATCAGGTTACTCATCTCTTTATGAACTAGTCCCATGTCCTTAGCTAAGAATTATTACTTAGTTACCCTTAACTAAGGTTTACCACTTAGCACCTCTTTCCGCTATCCTTGTTAACTACGATTTCCAACCTAGTCCCCTAAGCTAGGGTTTTGTCAAATGGGTTAGGTGTTGTTATCCAAGTTCATGACTTAACCCGCCTACGAATCATGTCAAGATTGGCTAAGTACTCAAGTTCAAGGCTTAGCCCTGCAAGTTGGTTAAGTGTACCAAGAAGCTCATGACTTAACCCTATCAGATTATCATGTTAGATTGATTAAGCATAGATTATCTTAATCCCATCAGATTATCGAGTCGGATTGGTTAAGTATGGGTTAGCTTAACCCCATCCACTAATCGTATTACAGTGGTTAAGCCTAATTTTAAAAGTCTTGTGACTTAACCCTATCAGGTCCACCTATTAGATTGGTTAAGTATAGGTTACTTAACCTCATCAAATCACCGTGTATAATTGATTAAGTATAAGTTACTTAACCCCATCAAATTACCGTGTTAAGTTGGTTAAGTATTGGTTACTTAACCTCACTGAATTACCAAGTTTAGATTGGTTAAGTGTTTAACTTAACCCCAACAAATTACCGTGTTTAGATTAGTTAAGTGAAGGTTACTTAACCCCATCTAATTACCGTGTTTTAGATTAGTTAAGTCTAAGTTACTTAACCCCATCTAATTACCGTGTTAGATTAGTTAAGTATGGATTACTTAACCTCATCGAATTTACCGTGTTTAGATTAGTTAAGCGTGGATTACTTAACCCCATCTAATTACCAAGTCGGATTAGTTAAGCGTAAATTACTTAACCCCATCCCCTAATTGTCTTGTATGGTTAAGTGTCATTAAGAAATCAAGCCCGGTCCCACTTAACCTACCCATTCATGTCATATCGGTTAAGTGTTATTAGTCAAATTTACTTAACCTAATCATGTGGCATTAATTTAATTAATGCACTCTCAGCCTCTCACATTAGACCTTGTTGTGGTTACTAGTTAAGTCGGGCGGGTCCGGGTAGTTTTACACCACAACCTAGTCTAACCTCGGGTCTTAAGCGCGACATTACCAACTTCTCACATTGGATCCTATTGTTTGTAGCCACTAGTTAAGCCGGGCCGGTCCGGGTAGATTTATGCTACAAACTCAACCCAACCTCGAGTTGGCCACTTTCATGTTTGGTCTAGTGTTAAATTACACCTACAAGCCATACGTGTCTAGCCCCAAGTTCCATGTTTTCATACGTGTTATGTTCATGTTCAAGTGTTTCAAGAGTGTCACATTTTCATGCAACCCCATGTCGAGTTTTCATGCCACATTCAAGTCAAGTTTTCGCGTCATGTTCACGTTTGTCTAACTACCCCAAAATCGTGTTTTCACTTGAGTAAAAGCGAGTCAACATAGTAGGTATACTGTGGCTACATGTAGACCCCAAAACATGCATGGTATCATAAGGGGGTTTGGCCTTAAAACATGAACGATAGTGTCATATAAGGATTGGCCATAAGCATGCATAACATAAAAAGGGGATTGGCCACAAGCATGCATAATGTCACAAAGGATTTGGCCACAAATTTGCATATTATCATAACGGGATTCGGCGTTACATAAACATGATATCATAAGGGGGTTGGTTTCATTTACATGCATAAGCCCCAAAGTCCAATTTATCCAACTATTTCACAAGTCAAAGTGGCTCTAAGTGTTCATGCTATCATACTACAAGTAAAGGTCCAATCTTGCATGGCAAACTAAGTCCAATGCAACATGAATAGCATGGTTTAGTCGCTAAAACATAACCCCAAGTCATATGTTCATGTTAAAGGAGCAAACTAGGCTCGCATAGGTTATAGCATTCATGTTTAACCACATTTTATTCCATGCCATGATTAAACTACCGTTAACATCTCGAAGTAGCTAGAACTTACATAGCGTGGCAAGGGGGCTAGGAGCATGAATCGTTTTGACGAAGAAAGGTGGCTCCTTTGATGAAGAACCATCATGAAATCGCCATAGCAACGTTGATTTGGCCTCGATTTGGTGTAGCAAGCTTGCACCTTTTGATTTGAACCCGATTTGAATGCATAGTCTCTAGGAATTGGAGATGGAGGCCGTGATCACTTGGCATTTGGGCAGCACTTCGTGGAATGAGTGATTTGTGAGGGTTTAGGGTAGGCTTAGGGGTCTTTTTATAGAGATTAGGAGTAGTTTAGGCCGTCAGATTAACCCTAGGATAGATCCAAGCCCTCAAAAATCATCACAAGCCTCCAAAACCGAGCCAAACAGCAAAACAGGTGCACCAGGTTGCCTGGGTCCGACCAGGCAGGTCGACCCCCAGGTCGACCCTGGGGTCGACTCCCCAGTCGACCTGGTCCCACCCTGGTCGACCCCCTGGTCGACCTGGTCTGGGCGGGATTTTTCCCGCCTACCCCGATTTTCTGAAATTTTGAATCTGTTTTGAATTTTTCATGAAACTTCGCGAGGCCATATCTCGGTCATACGGACTCCGATTTACGAAATTTCGGACTCTATTTCGCGTATTTTTCCGAGACGAATGCAATGGCGCAACCCGTTTTCCCTGATTCAGAATTTAACATTTAATTTTGCCTTGATTCTTGTCTTGACACGTTGTTTAAAATTCGGGTTGTTACAAGAATACAAGAATATACAGAGTATAAATGAATAAATTAAATTCGATAAATATCAGAGATTACAATAAATTACATAGCAGCGGAAAATAATACAAAGCACAAATGAAGGTGATATACGGATACAGAGCTTTCCGGATATCATTCCAGCTGTAAACCAGGATCCTGTGAATATAAATCTGCAAAACCAAAACTACTAGCCGCCCGTTCGGAACATAGGGGCACCCAGAGTTTAGGTTAAAACAATAAACTCCAGGTCAGTCATGTGACTGGTGTGAGAACTAAAACAGTTATTTAAAGCTTGACTTTAAAAGAGAGTAATTCAAGGGACCACGCCGTATAACACGGAACAGGTTTCCTCCCAAGAATACCAGTGCATAGAATAAACAGCGCAATGCTTTTTCGAAAAATGAAGCTATTATAAGACCCAGGTCCCATCACACAATGCAACGCAAGCCGGAGGATAGGGTTTTCCCTTATAATAGCCAAACATGCTTGGTACGTTTAAAACAAATCATTTGATACTATAATAAGTTTATAGTGTCAAAACAATTTCAATCATAAATATAAATCATAGACGGCATGGGTACCATATATCATGTCGCCATAATAGTTCTACAATTAAAACCGAAATACACGTATTGGAAATTGGATTTCCGTCATGAGTCGAGGCAAGGGGCAAGCTCCTCTCCGCGCTCGAGACACTCTAGCAAATGTCTCAGGACTACACACTCTGTGCAATCATGGATCGGTTGGGCCGGTCCTCACTTACGTTAGAGGATTATTTATTCCTGAACACACGTTTCCCGGTCCTTACAGACCTATAATCGAGGCGCCTCATTCCAACAACCACAAAGGTGAAAAGTATATAAATGTCAGGGCTGGTAAGTCACTGACACCACCAAAGCTAGAAAGAAACGTCGTGTTCTCCCAACGGTCCGTATCCCATTTTTAACTCACACCGAGGTGTGAGGCTCGCGAATTCACGCTATACATAAAGCTGCCACGTAGGCCGTGCTTTGATCATCAACCACAAGACTTTGCTTTTCAACAGAAGCCTTGATCCATGCAACTCAGCGTTCCACACAGGCAATTCATGCCATGCGATTGATGTCTATCGATATATAACCTCTAAGCTCGTACGTCTCAGAGAAGGGCGTTAAGCAAGAGAATAAATTCTCCGCCGCCAAACAGATATATATTTAAAAGAAATCAATCAACACAGAATAAAATCCAATGTCAGACACACAATCCATTTACAAGTTCGTTCTGGGTCTGAACGAAACCGGAGGCACTTTCCTCGCATATCCATCGATCTCCAGGTACGTCGGGACGACCACCAACTTTTTCCATCCTCTTGGGTGTACAGCCCAATCAGGATCATCAGTAATTATCCAAACGATGTGAAGACTTCCGGTCTTCGACCACCGTCTTCATCTTCGACTTATCGTCGAATCGGTTATTCAGAATGGGTATAAACCCGGCCTTTCCGAACAACCCGCGTATATTGAAAACAAATGTTACACAAATACAACATACGCCTCATTCCAATTCATATTCTCAGGGAAAGGCTCCCATTAATTTTATCCAAGATAAATTCTTTAAAATTTATCCTTTAAATCTTCCTTTGGATGTCATTTCAAACCAAATTATGGTTTTCCAAACTAGTCGGGATTAACGAACCACACCGAAGTAATTATTTATATTATTTCCCAATCCCAACCTATTCATCCCATGAAGCAAAACTGGTAATACTCCATATCTAACACCACAGTGTTGTCGGTAAAATTAATTACCATTTCACGTTCAAATCTAATTAAAGATTTAACTATCGTTCTGGAGCAAAACTGGTGATACTCCATCCTCGCTCATTGCCAAATTTGATAATTTAGATTATCAATTCATATTTCAATCTAATTGCAGATTCATTAAAACTCCTTTTTCTGGGTTAAAGAACTAGTGTCATTTAAAACACAATTCACGATAAACCCAAATCACATTCTATTTATTATCGGGTTAAAGAAATAGTGTTATTTAAAACACAGTTCACGGTAAACCCACGAATCAATTCTATTTAAAACCCATTTCCAATCCAATTTATTTATTTGAAAATAAACGGTTTTAATTTTAGTTCAAAACTAGTTCATTTCGATAAAAATCTATTTTTATCTTTTCAAATATGGAGTTTTTCATCCCAATTTTTCCCAAATCATTTCTTATGATTTTGCACAAATTATTACTATTTTTAATAATTTTATCAAGGCCCGTACAGTCGATTTCCATCAACGGCCACCGAACTGCACTTACACCGACCTTTTTCGAATTTGATTTGGACGTATCTCCAAATCCACCCGTTAGATTTTGAATTTCTAATATTCATTAGAATGCTCTTTTCGATACGAACCCAACGGTTCCGGTTTTAGGAGAATCCGACGGTCGGATCTCCCGTAATGTCCGTTTGAAATAAATGGTCGAAATTCACGAACTACCACGGCGCGGCGCGTTCTATTCAGGCCATTATATTACATATATAATATATATTTCGTCGATTACTATTTATAACGAATTTTATAAATCGTTTTAATTTCGCTTCAAAAACAATTTCAACTTCCATTTCAATTCAAATCAAAATTGAATTTTTCCTTATAAATTCGTTTTAAAATTCATTTCTATTCAGTTCAAATTTCAATTCAATTTGAATTCATTTCAATTCGTTTTCAATTCAATTCGAATTCGTTTTAAATTCAATTCGAATTCGTTTTCAATTCATTTCGAATTCGCTTTCAATTCAAATCAAATTCATTATATATTCAATTGAAATCAAATTCATTTTATATTCAATTGAAATCAAATTCGTTTTATATTCAATTCGAATTCAATTCGTTATATATTCAATTCGAATTCGTTTTCTATTCAATTTAATTCAAATTTCATTTCAAAATATTCGATTTCGAAATCACTTTTCAATATTCATTTTAAAATGAATAAAATCGATATAAATATCGTTCACGTCAAAATGGCGTCAATCTAATCAACACGGCTTCATATATTTCTATTTTCAAATATTCTATTATTAAAATATTTCGTTCAACACATGACTAATCTCAACGGATGAGTACTGTCAACACTTGATCCTTTATTTTATATTGATAAAGATGTAAATTTTATTATTAAAATATTTCGTTCAACACATGACTAATCTCAACGGATGAGTACAGTCAACACATGAACCTTTATTTTATAATATTCTTTATTTTCTAAATTGGAATGAGGCCCAATCAATCACCATATAATGTTAATTATATGGATTTTCATACATCACACGTATATAATAGCATTGAAAAATAATCAACCATCAACCAAAGTGCACTACACTGTATAAGCGTCAAATATAGATATCTAACGCTTATAACAGTCTGTCAATCAATCGATCGACATATTTAATCAATCAGGATGAGTGAACTTCAAATTTCATCCCAACACCCATGTGGGGTTTCAAACAATCAAACACAAATTTTATTTGTGCAGTTGGGCGATGTGTAAAATTTATCGTCCCAATCAATGTCATTCAAATAGGTGTACATAAACAAACCGTCCAGTTTGTAAATGAATATTTTATTTTATTCACTTCCACGTTAAAAATTATATTTTTAATGATAAAATATTTTATTTCAACACATGAATTTCTATTCAGTTCATTTACACAATAAAAATAATATTTTTATTTTTCTAACATATTTTAGAAAATTTCGGCGGCATAACGGCACGCTACTAGAAACGGGACAAGGCCTAGCCTTATCCCCGGTCTAGTGAAGGCCCACGCCCTTCACACATCAATCATATCAATTTCATTTCACCAAACAATTCAATTCAACCCAAACAATCTAACTAACAACACAGCCAAACAAACAAGTCCATGGTCTGTGGACGATTGTGTCGGGTGCTACTAAACACCGTCTGCATCCTAGTATATATATATATAACTAGAAAAGAAATTGAAGAGTGAGAAATTCTCACCAATAGCTATTCCAACTCCACGACACTTCATTTATAGAAATCTTCGTCGTTCTCGCCTTTTTGTCACCTTCGTTGCCCGTAGCCACTATATATATAAAAATCACATTTTTACTTCGCTATTCAATATATAAAAATCGAATTTTTACTTTGCTATTCAATATATAAAAATCGAATTTTTACTTTGCTATTCAATATATAAAAATCTACTTTTTACTTTGCTATTCAATATATAAAAATCGAATTTTTTACTGCATTAAAAATCGTATTTTTAATTGTTCACTACATAAAATCATATTCTTAATATGCCACTAGTATAAAAATTATATTTTTAACCTTTGTATAATATAAAAATTATATTTTTATCCTTCTTATATTATTAAAATTATATTTTTATTATCGCCACTATATAAAAATTATATTTTTATTCTTCCTTAAAAATCACTCTTCTTTGTTTTCAAAAAATCAAATCCTTTTAAATGTAAAGATATAATCTTTTTCACGTTAAAGATATAACCTTTCTATAAATATATATATATATATATATAATCTTTTAGCTTATAAAAATTCCATTTTTTTGTAGAGTAATTACTGAAAATTAACCAAATAAATAACTAACTAAAATGAAATTTAAAACTTACAGTTAAACTAGAGGGGGGAAGAAGGGCTGTCGCGGTCGGAGGTTGCCCAGGCGGTGGCAAGGCCGAGGGAGGTCGCGGTTAGAGGGGTTTTAGGGATTGGGCGCTCCGCTGGACGGAGGAGAGAGGCAAGAGGGAGGGGTTCGTCGAATGGTCAGAGGGGGGGAAGGGGCTAGCGCGACTGGGCGGCGCTAGGTTGGGTGGAGGGGCGGCGCAGCCTACCGGTGGTTGTCGTCTTCGATTGGGTACGGAGGGACTAGGGCTTCGCGTTTGGCCGGAGGGGTGATGGCGAGTGGGGGAGGGAGGGATCGAAGGCGAAAGGCGGCGGTGAGGGGGAGTTCGACGGGGAGGAGGCAGATTGGAAATCGCTCGTGAGGTTTTTTTTTAATTTATTTTCCCGATCTGAAAAGAATGAACGTGGGGGTTGACTTTGAAAAGGAAAGGGGGGTTGTTAATTTTATATTTAATTATTATTTTATTCTCAAAAAAAGTAGGCTTTTCATTCGGATTCTAAACAAGACCCAACGACAGTCGCCCACAGCGTAATACCCCCATTCCGTGCACAATGGGATATGTATTGTAAGCCAATTTGGCCGTTACGATTGGTTTTTCTAAAAATCAAATTATAAATCAGTGTATATTAAATTTTAACGCACATTTCAAATTACCGGGGTCACATACGAACTCTAAAAATTCCAGAAAAATATTTTTTAGCTTTGTATTGACGATACGGTCCTAATAAAACTAATTTCATCGAATTCTGAGACCGTTAGAAAAATGGCCAATTTCCAGTCGATTAAAATCAACAAAAACTGATCAAACACGTTTTCCTTTGCCACGCTCACATATTGATTCGAAAAATTATGAAATTTGGAATCTAGCAATAATTTGACATCACGGATCCAACAAAAGTGGTTTCGTCGAAATCCGAGGTCGTTTGCAAAATTCCCATTTTTAAGGGCCTGAATTCCATAGCGACTATTCAGAATTTTCATCTGGACATATCTTTTGATTCCCGTTATGAAATTTTGATTTTTCGGATTCGTTGGAAAGATATTATCAATTAGATCCTATTATTTTTTGTTTCACTAAAATCCGGATTGTTTTGCACTCGGTACGTTCAATTGAAGTTTGAAATCGAATTATCGAACTACCGCGCCATTTTCAATTCCATTTATAATTATATATAAATATTTATATTCTAACGACGATGTATATAATATATACGTTCGAATTATATTCATAATAAATTTCTCGTCGATATTACTTAAAATAATCTATTTTAAATATTCAAAATTCTCTAAAATTGCCAAAATAAAATTTTTAAACTGGTTCAGAATTTCCGGGTTATTACAGGTTGGGATTGGGAAATAAAATAAATAATTACTTCGGTGTGGTTCGCTAATCTCGACTAGTTTGAAAAACCATAATTTGGTTTGAAATGACATCCAAAGGAAGATTAAAGGATAAATTTTAAAGAATTTATCTTGGATAAAATTAATGGGAACCTTTCCCTAAGAATTGAAATTTAGAAACCAACTGTAAGTTAGCTAAGAAGAATGGTTTCCTGGGTATTGATCTGATGTTGGTTTCGGCCTTCGGGGTTAATATTTGGGAATTTGTTCTCTTGCTGATTTACGATTACTGGCTGCTGAATTGGAATGAGGCGTATGTTGTGTTTGTGTAACATTTGTTTTTAATATACGCGGGTTGTTCGGAAAGGCCGGGTTTATACCCATTCTGAATAACCGATTCGACGATAAGTCGAAGATGAAGACGGTGATTGAAGACCGGAAGTCTTCACATCGTTTGGGTGATTACTGATGATCTTGATTGGGCTGTACACCCAAGATGAGGGAATCAGTTGGTGGTCGTCCAGATGTACCTGGAGATCGATGGATATGCGAGGAAAGTGCCTCCGGTTTCGTTCAGACCCAGAACGAACTTGTAAATGGATTGTGTGTTTGACATTGGATTTTGTTCTGTGTTGTTTGATTTCTGTTAAATATATATCTGTTTGGTGGCGGAGAATTTATTCTCTTGCTTAACGCCCTTCTCTGAGACGTACGAGCTTAGAGGTTATATATCGATAGATATCAATCGCATGGCATGAATTGCCTGTGTGGCACGCTGAGTTGCATGGATCAAGGCTTCTATTGAAAAGCAAAGTCTTGTGGTTGATGATCAAAGCACGGCCTTTGTGGCGTAGCTTTGTGTATAGCGTGAATTCGCGAGCCTCACACCTCGGTATGAGTCAAAAACGGGATACGGACCGCTGGGAGAGCACGACGTTTCTTTCTAGCTTTGGTGGTGTCAGTGACTTACCAGCCCTGACATTTATATACTTTTCACCTTTGTGGTTGTTGGAATGAGGCGCCTCGATTATAGGTATGTAAGGACCGGGAAACGTGTGTTCAGGCATAACTAATCCTCAAACGTAAGTGAGGACCGGCCCAGCCGAATCCTGGTTGCCCAGAGTGTGTAGTCCTGAGACATTTGCTAGAGTGTCTCGAACGCGGAGAGGAGCTTGCCCCTTGCCTCAACTCATGACGGAATCCAATTTCCAATACGTGATATTGCGGTTTAATTGTAGAACTAGTATGGCGACATAGTAGATGGTAGCTATGTCGCCTATGATTGATATTTATGATTGAAATTGTTTTGACACTATACACTTATTATGGTATCAAATGATTTGTTTTAAACGTACCAAGCATGTTTGGCTGTTATAAGGGAAAACCCTATCCTCCGGCTTGCGTTGCATTGTGTGATGGGACCGGGGTCTTATAACAGCTTCATTTTTCTTTATTTAGCATTGCGCTGTTTGTTCTATGCACTGGTATTCTTGGAAGGAAACCCGTTCCGTGTTATACGGCGTGGTCCCTTGATTTACCTAACTTTAAAACCAATATTAATAACTGTTTTAGTTCTCACACCAGTCACATGACTGACCTGGAGTTTATTGTTTTAACCTAAACTCTGGGTGCCCCTATTTTCGACACGGGCAGCCAGTAGTTTTGGTTTTGCAGATTTATATTCACAGGATCCTAATTTACAGCTGGAACGATGCTCGAAAAGCTCTGTATCCGTGCATTACTTTCAGTTGTGTTTTATATTATTTTCCGCTGCTATGTAATATATTATAGTCTCTGATATTTATTCGAATGTATAATATTCATTTATACTCTGTATATTCTTGTATCTGATGGAATTGTTGTAATAACAATGAAATGTTCTTCCATCTGTGTTCTGATTTGACCTGTTCTCAAACGATCACGGGTTTCGATCGGTCTAGATCGGTTTAACAACTGATTCGGATCGAGTGAAATTCCCGGCCGTCACACATAACCACCACATGCGCGTGACTGACCGACCACTCGACTCGACCCGGTCCAGCCCAGCCCGGCCCGGCTCAGTTCGGGCTGGGGTTCGGGTTTGGGCTTTGGCCTTGGCCTTGTGGTGTAGACCCTTATATTTTTGGACTGTAAAACATTGCTTTTTTCGAACCATTTCTTTTATGACACAGTAAATTTCTAAACCGATTTTTGTTTGACACGGTAAATAGTTTGATGCACTTTTTCAGCCGACTCTCTCCCACTACCCAGTAAACTGTTTGACAAATTGATTTTTCATTTATAATAATTCATATTACAGACGAGAGTAACCACCGAAAAACATTCTCTTTTTCAGCCGCCATTAAAATTTCTGAAAACAAAAACGAGCAGTAGTTAATTGTTCGAAAGCGCAAATCTGCATTGATTTATTGAGCAAGCAAATCAATTACTTTTCTTTCGGAGGTTGTTTTATTCCAAAGGAGGCGGTGGCAGTACGAATTGGTTTGCACCACCGACCAAATTGCCAAATCGTTTTCAAGAAAGCGATAAAATACACGACTCAGCCATTGTTTTTCAACAATTTGAAGATGATCTGAAACAATGGCTTCGACCTCAGCCATAGACGATGTTGCTCCACCCTCTGCCTTCGAGGTCCTTCTCGTGACTGCTGCTCCATTCAGATTCGAAGGCTTGCATTTCAAGCGATGACGTCAGAAGATGGGGTCTACCTGACGTTGAGAATGGCGGTGGATGCGTTGACTATTGACAAACCGCAATTACCAGACAGACTTGATGAGGCTGATGCTACACAGATAGCATCTTGGACGGAACAATCAAAGCAGCTGCAGACCTAGACTGAACAGGATTACCAATGAAAGAATTTTATTCTGAATGGACTGAGCGATGACCTATATGACTACTACAACTCGAATGAAAAGATAGCGAAGGAGATCTGGGAAACACTAAAGAAGAAGTATGATATATAGGAGGCAGGGGCAAAGAAGTATGCTTTGAGCTGCTACTTCAAATACCAGATGACAGAAGACAGATCAGTAGAGATGCAGTCTCATGAGCTTCAGAAAATAGCTTATGAGATCGTATCCGAAGGTATGGCGCTGGACGAACAATTTCAAGTTGCTGTTATTATTGACAAATTGCCCCCTGCATGGAAGGATTTCAAGAATGTTTTAAGGCATAAGACTAACGAGTTTTCCTTAGAGAGCTTGATCATGCGCTTCCGTATTGAGGAGGAGGCTCGCAAGCAGGACCAGAAAGAAGAAGTGTCAATTGTCAACAACAACAGCACTAAAAAGGCCAAACCCGCAGTTCTGAAACCAAACCAGAAGTCATTTAAGAATCAGAACATGCGCAACAAATAGAATGGGAATCCGTAAGGGAACCCAAACGGATAGCAGAAACAAGCCCAAAAGAATGACTCTGGACAGTTGTTTCTATGTTGCAACTGTGGAATACCAGGTTATATGTCAAGAAAGTGTCGGAACAGGCCAAGCTCTACACCGCAGGCAAACCTGACTAAGGATCCTCTTACGACTATGATTACTGAGATTCACCTTATTGGTGGATCAGAGGGATGGTGGGTAGACACTGGTGCATCTCGCCATGTCTACTATGATCGTGATTTGTTCACTACATACATGGCTGTTGATGATCAGAAAGTGTTGTTAGGAGATTCTCACACCACTAAAGTTACAGGGGTTGGCAATGTGGAAATTAAGTTTACCTCTAGAAAGACAGTCATTCTGAAAGACATTATGCATACTCTAGAGATGAAGAATCCGATTTCTGGCTTTCTCCTTAATAAGGCGGGCTTTACTCAAGTTATTGGGGCTGATTTGTATACCCTAACTTAGATGGGAAACTTTGTGGGAAAGGATTATGCTTGTGAGAGAATGTTTCAATTGAAGTTGAATTAAATAATGTGACTATTTCTGCTTATATGTTGTGTGATTTTAATATTTGGTACTCTAGATTAAGTCATGTTAATAGATGAATAATTCATAACATGATCACCTTAGATATGATTCCTAAAATGTCAGAATCTGACCTTGATAAATGTGAATTCTGTACTCAAGGTAAAATAAAAAACAAACCTCACAAATCTGTTGATAGAATATCTGAACCCTTAGACTTGATTCATTCTGACATATGTGAACTTGATGGTACTTTGACTAGACATGGACATCGTTATTTTATCACTTTTATTAATGAGTGTTTTGATTTCACATATGTATACCTTATGAAAAATAAAAGTGATGGTGTGATGGCCCGCCCCGCACCAGCCGACATTTCCAATGAAAGTGCGCTATACCAATGCCCGACTAGCACAGGACGGTCACCAAAGAAAGGAAAATAAAGGAATTTGAACTAACAAGGAACCTGTAGAATGTCTCATAGCGCATGGAATAAAATATAATAATAACATACTCGACATAAATCAGGCGAGACAGTGCATAAGCTGAAAACTAAACCATAATCATCATAGCAGCGGAAATCCAAAATACAGCTTATGATCCATAACCATTATTACAACTTCAAAATACTGTCTCTAAAGCAAAAGAAAGGAAAGGTACACTACTAATGCCCAAAGCAGTGACCATCAACAACACATGGATAATATATGTAGATAATACGTAGGAGCCTCCTGCTCGTCTCTGGATCAGCTACTCATGCATAACCAGCTAACATGTCTCTAGTCTACTCGTTTAGGAGCACCCAGAGTAATAAGAAGAGACATAAAACTCTGGGTCAGACAAAAGTCAGGTATGAGCGATAAGTAGAAAAACAGAACAATAAAAGGTATACTAAACCATACCTGAACCTGGACCTGCAACCAAAGAGTTAGCACAACATACCGTACAATACTCTAAGGTGCCACTAACATATGGTGTAAAGGATACGGGGGTGGGGGTGTGCATGTCATAGTGATGTCAAACAATCAAGCATAGAAACCATCCTTACATCTCTCACTCAGTGCATAAAGCATACGATATCCCCCACTTTGATCACCCATATCCTTGCTATGATCACTCTGCCCCATGGAGTCATGGCGACTGCACTGCACTGATCCATAGCCACTAATCCTTGCTATGTCCACTCTGCCCTATGAAGTCATGACGACTCCACTGCACTGGCTCATAGCCATGCCATGATTACTTGGCCTCATGGAGTAATAACTACCCCAGTGCACTGATATGTAGCCTAACATCCGTCTCGGTGGTGAATCAAAGCTGTAGACGTCGATAACTCCTTTGTACATGTCCCGCAGCAAAGACCAACTCATGAAGTCAACTCGATGGTTCCCAACTGGATCCTGAGTTCTACTTCCTATTTGGACTACCTTTGCATCTCGGGTTTTGGTCTCCTCCGGATCGGTTCGGAAACAAGCTTCCATTAGGTTCTACATTCTCTCCACCTTCGGTTCGGGTCGGATACTTCCTCTGGTTTGTGGGCTATGGTGCTCACCAGCTCGACTCGTGACTACCTGCTTCGGATCAGTTCGTGCTTCACAACTTCCCCGGGTCAGATCGTGATGCTCCAAGCTAGTTGTAGTGCCACACTGATTCGGTTCGCGATGTCTTAACTCGAACGGGTCATGTCTTGAGCTCCCTCCCATGGCAGTTCGGATCGGGCTCCCTCTCTTGTGCGGGTCGGGTCGTGGTGCTCGCTCTAGAGCGTCAGGTCGTGGCTTGTTCCTTCAGGCAGTTCCTGATACTCAAGCTGGAGCGGTTCGGGTTGAGGCACGTATGTCACGAGCAGATCAGTACTGGAGTGGCTCATGATGGGTGGCCACGATCAGGTTGGTTCGAAAGGGGTGGGGCGATCTGATCCGGTTCCTGCACTATATCCTGCAACTTTTCCAGCGACTGTTTTACGCCATACGATGGCGTTTTCGACTATTGTAGTTGTTCTAATCAATCACAAAGCATACCATATAGACATAGCAATATATAAAATTGACTACAAACACAAAAACAACAATTTGATATGTCAAAATGGATCAAACATGCCCAAAACCGATATTTTTCCCTTAATCATGCTTAACAATAACTAATGTTAGGATTAGCAAAACCTAACCAAATCAACCCAAATTTCTAACAGAGGCCTAAAACAATATTTCGAAATTTATAAATATTTTTCCAAAATTTATTCATGTTTAAATTTGCTAATTAACACTAATTACCCTTATTTAACCATAATTAGTGTAAAAACAAGGCTAATCACTCACCTTAGCCACAAAAAAAACTTTCAAAACTGAAACTCCGCTGATTTGGGGTGATTTTCAGCGTCTAACAGCAACTCTAACTCTGAAATGGTGTTATTTCTCCTTAATTTGATGTTGGTAAGTTTAATCCTTGATTAAACGGTGATTAGATATGATTCTAGATGTTGGAGGCCACTGTTACGGTTTCCATGATGTATGTGGCGGTCGGAAAATGAGTAAAAACCAAAATCCCTAACCCTAACATCCCTTAGATACCCACAAATCCCGAAATCCCCTAATGGGCCTAGTTGCTAATCTCTCGGTTAAGCCCAATTAAGCTGATTTTCACCCTCTAAACCTTAATTCAGCCATATCTCCCATGTTAAGTCCGTTTGGCTTATGTGGCCACTCTACGGAAAGGTAAATCATCATCCAGATCTAATGGAAGATGTTCCAGGTCAAAACTCCTTACCAATCAAAAGTTATGGTCGAAACAAAGATCAACTAGGGGCAAAACGGTCATTTAAAAATCGGCAAAAATCATGAACATGGGAAATGACCCCAATAGTCATCTCCCAAAGTTACATGACCATACAACTTCGTATGTGAGAAAAAATATATTCTATGATCCTTCGATGGGTAGAATGCAGTTCGTTGCATATGCTTTTGACATGTTTAAAACATTCAAAACTGAGATTGAGAATCAAGCTAATAAGAAATTTATGAGGCTTCGTAGTGATAGAGGAACAGAATATGAATCTACTTCAATTCTGGATTTCTATAAACTATATGGTATAGTATATGGAGAACTGCACCCTATTCACCTGAAACGAACGGTAAAGCTGAAAGAAAAAATAGGACCTTTACCGAATTAGTAGTTTCCATTTTACTAAATGCCGGTGTAGCAAAACATTGGTGGGGGAATATTTTATTAACCATGTTATATTCTGAATAGAAACCCCAAATCTAAGAATAAAATCCACCTTATGAAATTTTAAAGAATCATAAACCCAATGTCTCATACTTTAGAACTTGGGGTTGTATAGTATATGTTCTCATTCTAGACCCTAAGAGAATACAATTGGCAAGTAGAGCATATGAACGTGTATTTATAGGCTATGCTATTAATAGCAAAGCATACAGATTTTATGACCTAAATGCACATAATATAATTGAATCAAATGATATTGATGTTTATGAAACGAAATTTCCTTTTAAATTAAGGAATAGTGGGGGCACTTCAAGTATGCCTATTAGAACAGAAATTAATGAAAATTCTGAAGCTGAACCTAGAAGAAGTAAAAGAGCAAGAGCCATAAAAGATTTTGGTTTGGATTTTCGTGCTTTTACTACTGAGGAGGATCCCATAAACCTCCAAGAGGTCTTATGTTCTTTAGATGTTGATTTTTGGCAAAAAGCTATAAATGATGAGATGGATTCTTTGGAATCCAATAAGTCTTGACACTTGGTAGATTTACCCGCACTTGGTATATTTACCCCGCGGTTGTAAATCTATAGGCTGTAAATGGGTACTTAAAAAAAATTAAAACCTGATGGCACTGTTGATAAATATAAAGCACGACTAGTAGCTAAAGTTTTTAAGCAAAAAGAAAATATAGATGTCTTTGACACTTTTTCACCCGTAACTAGAATTACATCCATTCGGGTATTAATCTCACTTGCTTCAATTCATAATTTATTAATACACCAAATGGATCTTAAAACTGCATTTTTAAGCTGTGAATTATACAAAGAAATTTATATGGACCAGCCTGAAGGATTTTTAGTACATGGTCAAGAACATAAAGTACACAAATTGGATAAATCATTATATGGTTTAAAACAAGCACCTAAGAAATGGCATGAAAATTTTGATAACTTAATCATTTCACATGGTTATAAAGTTAATGAAAGTGACAAATGCATTTATTACAAATTTGAGAATGACATTTGCACTATTATCTGCCTTTATGTAAATGACCTACTCATCTTTGTGTCAAACATTCATGCCATAAACTCAATCAAATCCTTATTAAGTGTCAATTTTGATATGAAAGATCTAGGAGAGGCGAGCGTAATCCTTGGTATTAAAATTACTAGATCAGAAAAGGGACTTTCTTTGGATCAATCTCATTACATTGAGAAGATACTAAAGAAATACAATTACTTTGACTGTAAACCTGCAAATACACCATACAATCATAGTGTAAAGTTATTTAAGAACACTGGTGAAGGTGTAAGACAGTCTGGTTATGCGAGCATCATTAGCAGCCTTCGATATGTCACTGATTGTACTAGACCGGGCATTGCCTATGTCATGGGATTATTGTGCAGGTTTACCAGTAGACCTGGTATAGAGCATTGGCATGCTATTGAAAGGGTCATAAGATACCTTAAACGAACTATGAGCCTTGGATTACATTATGATAGGTTTCCAGTTGTACTTGAAGGATATTCCGATGCAGACTAGAATACCTTATCTGATGATTCAAAAGCGACCAGTGACTATATATTTAGCATCGCTGGAGGAGATGTTCCTTGGAAATCCAAGAAGCAGACTATTTTGGTTCAGTCTTCTATAGAGTCAGATGATAGCACTAGCCACAACTCGTGAAGAGGTAGAGTATTTGAGAAATCTGCTAGCTGAGATTCCCTTATGGGAAAAACTGATACCAGCTATGTTGATCCATTGCAATAGTACTGCAGCTATTGCAA
This sequence comes from Allium sativum, assembly GCA_030737875.1. Classification (NCBI taxonomy): domain Eukaryota; kingdom Viridiplantae; phylum Streptophyta; class Magnoliopsida; order Asparagales; family Amaryllidaceae; genus Allium; species Allium sativum. Next base: position 627,564,760 of record CM060921.1, on the reverse strand, counting down.
AATTTCAGAACCATTATTATAACGGTAAGAGACGACAGATATGCCGTAAGCACAGTACTGTTAGAGAGCTACTCTCTTCAGGTACTATTAGGGTGGATCACATATGCAGTGATGATAATTTGGCAGACCCTTTGACAAAAGGACTGTCCAGAGAGGAAGTCTTTAATACTTCTAAAAGAATGGGATTATTGACCTTAGATTGTTGAGTCATGCACAATGGTAACCCGACCTAAATGACCGGAGATCCCAAGAACTAGGTTCAATGGGTAAAAACAAGTTGTGTAGTGACAGTGTTTGAACATGCTATTTAGTAAACCAAGAAGCATGTATTCCTGAAGTGATTAGAGGATGAGTTGATAGAAACTTTTAATGAGATCTATACTCGGTTTGGAATAGAGTACCTAGCTAACTTCAGGAGTGCTCTTGAGAGACTCACCTATGTGAATGCGGAAATGAGGTCATTTCCTACGGAGTTTTGGGAAAAATTCTAAAGCATTCACTAAATTGGGATAGACGTGCACGACCATAAATGCACAGGCTTTTTTGATTGTACTATAGAGAAGGTTGTGTATGGTCTGATGTCAGGAATAGAGTTCTAGACTACGTGTCACTCTAGTAAAAACCGAATCTTATCCACTAAACAACTCGGAAGACATCTTTGTTTACGCACAATCTTATGTTTTTAGAAACTGCTCGAAAATATTTTTAAAAATTCAAGTGGGTGATTGTTGGAAATTGTTTTGAAACCATTTGGTGAATTATTAAAAATTTGACTAAGTGTAAGAATGACTCTTATATGTGAATAATCCCACATCATGAGACTGTATGAAAGAACCAAAGTATTTATACTTGTTTCTTAGAAGCTATGTTGGGGCCTTGGGCGCCCAATACATGCTTTGTTGTGAGGAGGGAGGCCATGCATGAACAAAACACGCGATCACGACCGACCGATTCGGCTCAGGCTTGGGTTCGGGTTTGGGCTTTGGGCCTTGGCCTGGTGGTGTAGACAATTATATTTTTGGACCGTAAAACATTGCATTTTTCGAACCGTTTCTTTCATGACATGGTAAATTTCTGAACCGATTTTTGTTTGACAGGGTAAATAGTTTGATCCACTTTTTCAGCCGACTCTCTCCCACTACCCAGTAAACCGTTCGGCAAATTGATTTTTCGTTTATAATAATTAATATTACAGATGAGAATAACCACCGAACAACATTCTCTTCTTCAGCCACCATTAAAATTTCTAGAAACAAAAACGAGCAGTAGTTAATTATTCGAAAGTGCAAATCTGCATTGATTTGTTGTGCAAGCAAATCAGTTACTTTTACTTCGAAGGTTATTTTATCCCAAAGGCGGTGGTGGCAGTATGTAACGGCGGGATTTTCGACCCAGAAAATCAACATACAAACACACTGTTGACTATTCAAGCATTGAAAAATACCGGGACATTAATAGAAGAATTTAGAGGGTGAGAAAGAAAAGATAGAACTAATAGAATAGAAGAAGAAGAAGATCACAACTGAACAGAATCAGAGTAACACGAAACTCGCAGCGGAACAAAATAAGATGTATTATATAACATAACTTTGAATACAAAACTGTATTGTATATACATACCATTATCAGAGTACAATACATCATATCACAGCGGAAATAACTCTACATAACTAATGGTGAAGCTTCCTGCTTTTGAGCTCCTCCAAGTGAATCTGCAAAGCCTGAAACACTTGACTGCCCGTACAAATTTAGGCACCCAAGAGTTTAGGGAAAACAAACAAAATAAACTCTGGGTCAGTCATGGGACTGGTGTGAGTAAATTCCAACTATACTGTTTAACTTTGAAAATCCTTTTCAAAACAAGAAGGTAATAGTAAGACCAGCCCACACATAAACATGGACGGTTTTTACCTTACTATAACCCAACATATTTTTATATCAAACTTCAGTGATATTATAATAATGTCTACTCAATTAAATCATCAAGTAGCAGAACGCTTGCATCTCACGCTCCACATATATATAGTATGAAATCATAAACCGCAGGGCACTTATTTGAGATTGGATTTCAGCAGACAAGGTATGGGAGCACCTTCTGAATAGTGTACTCTAGAGGGGATACACTCAGGGTTCAACAAGAACGTCTTGCAACCCGGCCACACATGACCGCTCACTCATTTAGCTTGAGTGTCGCGAATATATTGCCACCACGGTTGTAGGCCATCCAACCGTCAATCCGAAGATACAGAATCGAAAAGAAGTATAAATATGAATTTTCTCTAGATCGGTGACAATACACCCTGCTTGGGGATGACCCAACTAGCCATGCTGCCTAGCCCAACTTTTGTTACTTTCTGGTTGTGAGGCTAGAGGCTACGTCTATCTTCAGAACATCTGATCACCATTCACTTTGAATGTCACATCGTTAAATCTGTGATCACTAATTGATTACACAAATGCACACTGGGTGTAGAATAAAGAGAAGTTACATTCTCCCCACCAACTTGGTATATTCGTAAAATCAACGGCATGACCGTTGGAAATACTCTGTCAGACACTCGTCCATACAAGTTGTCCTGGGACTGGACAAACAAATAAACATCATTCTAGAACAGGACGACCCTTGCATTTAACTCCATCTTCAATCATCTTCAGCATATCTAATTCGCAGCGCTTATGTCTATACGGAGTGGTTTTCAGATAACATATCCAACCGGTCTCTCTGTATTGACAACGACGGTCAAACACTTCGATAGTCGGTTATTTAACTATCGGAGTTAAAACAACATCCATTCTAATTCCTAACTAAACATCATACAATCACGGGCGCTTTTTATTTAACATTCGTTATATTTTCAAATTCCCATATCTCACTAGATATTTCTCAAACTCTGTTTTTGCCTTTAACACTTTTGGAAAACATTTCCAATTATTATAAACTTTTATTCTTTCATGTTCCAAAAAATATCCGTTATTAACGTTCGAACTATTTCCCATTACTTTCACATTCTTTATTCCCATACTTGGGTAATCTACCTTATTTACACTGGAAAATATTTCCAAATTCATCTTAACCTTTTAATAGGCCCAACGTTCACTTTTAAAACATTATTCCCTTTGAAATGGGAATACCATCCCTTCTTATAGAAATCTAAACACCTTGATCATATAACTCTTTATTCACGCAATAATATCCCTTATCTTATTTACCGAAATCTCTTTCATACTTTTTCACTCCTATTCCACTTTATAAACTCTGTCTCTAAGTCAACTTCTTATCTAATTGATATCAAGCTTATAACTAAATACTGACTCCTATCCTGTTAACATTTATTTGTTTAAAACTAAATGTTAATTATTCTATCAGATTATAATCCCTAAAAATAGTTACTTTTAATACATTCGACATCGTCGAATTCTAGTTCCAAACCCTAACGGTTTAATTCTAATCACATTTCGAACATCGAAATGCTGTCATCAGTTTCTAATACGATTCCCCAATTCTTTTTCTAAACTCTTTCTTATATTTCTTTGAACCAACGTCGTTACTTATTACTCTAGAATAAGTGGATTTCAAACTAAACTGTTACATTTCCTAGGAAGTGCTGCTATATATAAAAGTCACGCTTAAGTCAAATCAACAGCAGTTAATTTGTCGCTATAGTTCTAAACTTGTCATACGCTGTAATATTTTCCTTATAACTAATTACAGTCACACTTACCTTATCAACAGCGTTATTTTATTGCTATAGTTCAACTTGTCATACGCTGTAATATTCTTTGTTATAACTAATCTTGACATAACAGTCACTCTCATCTTATCAACAGCATTATTTTATCGCTATAATTCTAAGACTGGCAATACGCTGCCGTATTCCTTTTATACACATCTTGACATCTCTTTCCGTTACAACTGTTATCGTTCCTCGATAATAGTGAAGCCGTTCAAGTTGGGGTATTCTATTTACCTCTCAGACCTTGATCGACAACGTTCTTATCTTAGAACAGATATACGTTCGTAACTCTAAACTCCTTATTACTTACAATATACACCAAATCGTATTTCCTTATTTTATTTTGGAATATGGTTTTTATAATACCACATCTTTATTTTGAACTCGGTTGTTTTACGATTATTTATATTCCACATTAACTTTCCGCTTTCTCTATTCCACAGTTCTATTGTTAACTTCTTAAATTAAAAGGTAATTAAATCTCATTTATCTCTAAACTGTTTTCATTAGATTAATTAAAGGCCAATTAATCTAATAATCATTTTCCCAATAACAGTTGATCAACTTCATTTCATCAGTAAATTCGTTAACTGATCTTAATTACTTCTCATTAGATTAATATAATAAATCTAATAATATTTCTAAAATTGTTAATCTTAAATATAATTATCCACATATTTATTCGTCAGATAATTTCTGCTTTATAACTTATTATTGTTTTTATTTATTTTATAAAAACGAACTCTAACATACTGGTTTATAACATAACTTCTATTATAAATTTAAAACTTTACTTTAATTATAAAAATATAATTTTTATAATTAACTTCGTTGATTTCCTGACGACCAATCAACTTCTTAACAAAACGACGGGTTTACAGTCGGCTGTTATCACTTCCTAAATTGATATTGTTTATTGATTTATTGAAACAGATGTTGAATTTCCGTTCAACATCAATATTCACATGGGGTTTTAAATACAATTCGGGTTCATACAAAACAAACAGTACATATAATTATCAAGGAATCCGGTCGGATTCCTCCAACCGGTTTCCGCATCCACAGATGTCAGTCAACACAATTTACACTAACTCTATACTAGGGGGTATTCTAATCGGTGGAATCAGTGTCCAACTGATGATGTGTACATATATATAACGGTATATAATATTCGACCAAATTAATTGTAATCAACCTAATCAACCATCACACAGCATTCAAACAACATTAAAATATAATTGTAATATTTTAAAATAGATCAGAGTTAGTGATTTTACTCACCTTTGCGCGTTAACCGTTAAGTAACGATTTGCGTCAGTCGATTAAACCAGTGCTTTAATTTGCCTGAGTCTGTAACGTGCTCCACGAACCAGCTTCATGTTGCAGTCTGCGTCATACGGACTCAACGTAACTGACGGCGTCAAATTCGCTTACTTGACCGGCCCAATATCCATACCTACTTCTTTTATCTTCCAATATCCATGTGAACACTTCTCCTATATGATGATATATATATATATATATATATATATATTTCCTTTTCTTTTCATTGGGCTTCAAGTATTAAATCGGCCCAGGTACATCCTTAGTTCACCCGATCTGTATTTCGTTGGTTTCACCATAGAGCTTGCGACCCATCTTGTTTTAATCCGCATGTGAACGGTACCTTCTTCCTCAATGAGCTTTTATAGTTATTGTTTAACTTCCATCTGCTTTACTCAATGATCCGACGCCACATACATATATACTCAGTATCTCCCGCAGCACTTCATCTTCTTCCACTTATCAAAACAAAACTGCAGCCCTCCATCCCTTTTCAATTCCAGGAGCTTGAATTCGAACGCAACGAAAACCCGTGTAGGATTGAAGCGTGCCATCATATTTATACCACTCAAACGAACTGAGCTGTTATATGATTTATGTATATACCACGGTGACGATATATATATATATATATATATATATATATATATATATATATATATATATATATATATATAGACAAGCAGGATATTCAACGCCCTCACCCAACTGTGTGTTTAGAGAAGACTTCACAACCTTTACTTTCTGTCAAACCTTTGTAAAAGGGAATCAAAGTGTCGTGCTTCTTTAATTCCCATGCTCCACATTAAAACTTCGCCCACTTCACAGGCTAAACACAACTGTCCTGAAATACGTTAAACATATTATACAAGATTATACATTTACAGCTAACGCCCCTTTCAAGTACAACGTGACCCCTCCCATATCACTCACACCCTCCACATTACCAGTTATAAGCTTCCTTTCACTTCAGCTCCACGTCAGAAGACTTCACGCACTCCCACCTCTTCACGTCCCATGTAGCTATCGCAAGCCTTACTACTCTTCAAGTTATAACACGTGGAACATCCTCCGAAATGCTCACCACTCCAGTCCCATTTATAAACTTCCGCTGCATCTTTTATTCTCTCCAGGAAATGGACATCACCGCACCACTTTCTTCACCAACCACGTTTCTCTCCACTGCGTTATCAAGTCCGACCACCACTCCATCTTCATGCGTCTACATTCATCCTTCCCTTTTTCATTGATATGCCACGCCACTTTGAAAAGAAAGGATCAGTATGCACTCTCATTCATGAATTCTCCCTGGCGTTGCTCCATGCACGTGCAGCTCTCCCCTCAACTAAAACATCAGTATGCCGCATTTCCATCTAGTTCATACCCACAAACTGCCCCTTACATCCTCCCTGGATTCACGTTTGGGGTTGGAAGAGGGTTTTAGTTTGTTTGATTAATTTAGAGGCCATTTAAACTTGCTGTAGATTTTTCGCTCAAAGGAGGAAAACAATAGAAGGTGCATTTATATTGGCAAACATTACTTAGTTCTTAAGATTTTAACAGTAGGGGGTATGGGGAAAAGTATGGGCTTGAAACTTTGGTCTTTCGTAGGTAGACTGTTTGATTACGATTGGGTATGGGTTAGCATGCTGTTTAGGTTAGGTAGGGTATAGGCGTATGGTTTGCATTTTCCATGATTTAACTATTACACTGCGTTTTGATGGAGACAGTACTATGCCTTAACGGCTAAGGCAAGATATATATACTTATTTTATTTTTCTTTGATTAAGGCTAGGCGGCGTTAGTACATACTAGGAAAGGCAAATAAAAATTGGAATTAATCCGTACAACGCATTTTCTTCTTGCTTAGTTACGAAGCTCCTGCGATGTGATAATTCAGACTGAGGTAGGTGTTCCATAGTGCACCGAATTTAGATTTTAATTTATTTATATACACGTTGGATTGTAGTGTACAGTATTACGAAAAGTTACATTCTTGTTCAAGCCGCTACAGACAGAAATAAGATTACGGTCGTATTCAGCGAGGTACCACGATCCCAAAAATATAATAATACCGGTAGATTAACTTATATTTTGAAACCCCGAAATACCGATACAGGGTGCACAATACTCCAAATAAAAAGTTGCTTATTTAATTTATTAAAAATTACAGTAAAATTCTAAAAATTAAATTATCGCTGCGCCTCAAAAGAACCTTGTCCCGATTTGCACCCGATATCAAGTTATATTCAAATAACCGTTACGGTCGATATACGATTTTATAGCGACTTTCTGAATATTTGATTTGGACATATCTTGCAGTTTATACGATGAAATCCTGATTTTTCACTTCTATTAGAAAGATACAGTTCAACAGATTTCGATGTTTCTCGTTTCGAAGAAATCCGATTAAAACCGATTCTGGTACACTCAGTTGAAGTTCAGAACGTTAAATTACGAAATATCGCGATATTACGGGCTCGATTATATTAAATATATATTTTTATACGTTCAACTTCGTTTTAATTAATATATAAATCCATTTATATTCAGAATTCAATATTTAAACTAATTTAAATATTCAAATACAAACCGACAAAAATGCGGGACGTTACAGACCTTCCCCCTTAAAATAATTTCGTCCTCGAAATTGCTAAGATAGGGAAAATGCTACAATCTCTGTTATAACATGGTTAAAAATCTTTTTGGTTTACTTCATAATTCCAGTTCCCACTGAACTGATTATTTCCAATTAAAAAATTAATTCCTTATTATTTCGAATATTTTCAAAATTTCTGAAAATTTCCTAACAGCTTAAATTTTCAGAGAATCTCGCCAGCATCTCCTCTGCACGGCTCACTCGGTACTACAACAACTTGCCACTCCGGGCCTTCTCCAATCCAAAAGAAAATCAAACAGCCAAACGGCTTGCCCAAACTGACTCATAAAAAATCTCATACTCGTATATAAACGTGTACCTTCTCTGTTGGGCATTCAATTCTATCTCTGCCATCTGCTATCAAACCAGCATATCCAAGCATCCTTGGTTGATCTCCCATCAATCCGTTCTCAAACCAGTCTTTCGCTTTTACTAAGCCAAATTTCTATTTCAACTTCGATTCCACTCTCAGTTCTTAACCTTGTTAAGTTTTATTACGACATTCCATTTACTGATTTATTTCTCAAATCAGTTATCTCCATCTCTAATTCAAAATTCGATTCTTATTCTCCAAGAACCAATTCATTTTTAATAACTCGAATCTCCAATATTTTTCTTTTATAATTTTCATTCTGGTTCTTTCCAAATTCAGTCCAGTTTTGTTATCTTTGTTTAAATTCCATTTTTACCATTTTAACTCCATAAGTTAAATTTTTACTTCAGAATTCAAATTCCTGGGATTTATTTCAAATCAGTTTGAAATCATATATAATTCAAAACATTTGAATTTCTGACAACTTGTTTCTCAAACAATACAAAACAAAATCTTTGGAAGTAATCCATCACTTGCCAGCTCGAAAATGAACACCGATAATGTCGCGATCATCATCGGAATTTATTTTCCAGTCATCAAAGTGAGTTCAATACTGTTATCATTTTTCAAAACTCATTTTTCAAACATTTTCATTTTGAATATTACTTCAAAATATCATTCACAGCATTTGGAAAACAAATTTTCAAATTTCCCAGGATTTTAAAATTCCCTTATATTTAATTTAAATTCAATTTCAATTCTTTTCCAAGTTTCTAGAGTTTTATTTCAATTCTGGTTTTTAATTCAGATTCCGCTTATCTGATTTTGCATATCATACTTATATAATATTTCGATTGGTTATTTATATAACCAACTCAATTATAAATCTTATATGATCATAATAACGATCAACACTATAATAATATCAAGATATAAACTTCTTTTATATCAAAATTATATTTGGGTAAAATTATTTTATTTACCCTCTTTTCAAAACATACTGTGTCGAATTACTCTATTCGAGAGTTTAGAAACACCTATCGACTCAGTTTGCAATACTGTTTCGACCAGAATTCATAACTACTCGACTGACCAGTCAACACAATATAAAACGGTTTTTTATATTGATTACGAATACGTGCTCATATATATACACTCAACTCAATCTAGAGTATTACTAACTCCATCTCTATTGAGTTACGCCACAGAGCCAAGGTAATCACTTAACCTTCAGCTCGGATACCATCTGTAACAGCGGGATTTTCGACCCAGAAAATCAACATACAAACACACTGTTGACTATTCAAGCATCGAAAAATACCGGGACATTAATAGAAGAATTTAGAGGGTGAGAAAGAAAAGATAGAACTAATAGAATAGAAGAAGAAGAAGATCACAACTGAACAGAATCAGAGTAACACGAAACTCGCAGCGGAACAAAATAAGATGTATTATATAACATAACTTTGAATACAAAACTGTATTGTATATACATACCATTATCAGAGTACAATACATCATATCACAGCGGAAATAACTCTACATAACTAATGGTGAAGCTTCCTGCTTTTGAGCTCCTCCAAGTGAATCTGCAAAGCCTGAAACACTTGACTGCCCGTACAAATTTGGGCACCCAAGAGTTTAGGGAAAACAAACAAAATAAACTCTGGGTCAGTCATGGGACTGGTGTGAGTAAATTCCAACTATACTGTTTAACTTTGAAAATCCTTTTCAAAACAAGAAGGTAATAGTAAGACCAGCCCACACATAAACATGGACGGTTTTTACCTTACTATAACCCAACATATTTTTATATCAAACTTCAGTGATATTATAATAATGTCTACTCAATTAAATCATCAAGTAGCAGAACGCTTGCATCTCACGCTCCACATATATATAGTATGAAATCATAAACCGCAGGGCACTTATTTGAGATTGGATTTCAACAGACAAGGTATGGGGGCACCTTCTGAATAGTGTACTCTAGAGGGGATACACTCAGGGTTCAACAAGAACCTCTTGCAACCCGGCCACACATGACCGCTCACTCATTTAGCTTGAGTGTCGCGAATATATTGCCACCACAGTTGTAGGTCATCCAACTGTCAATCCGAAGATACAGAATCGAAAAGAAGTATAAATATGAATTTTCTCTAGATCGGTGACAATACACCATGCTTGGGGATGACCCAACTAGCCATGCTGCCTAGCCCAACTTTTGTTACTTTCTGGTTGTGAGGCTAGAGGCTACGTCTATCTTCAGAACATCTGATCACCATTCATGTAACAACCCGGAAAATCTGGGCCAGTTTAAAATTTTTATTTTGGCAATTTTAGCGAATTTTGATTATTTAAAATGAATTATTTTAAATAATATCGACGAGAAATTTATTTTGAATAGAATTCGAACGTATATATTATACGCGTCGTCGTTAGAATATAAATATTTATATATAATTATAAATAGAATTAAAAATGGCGCGGTAGTTCGATAATTCGATTTCAAACTTCAATTGAATGTACCGGGTGCAAAACAATCCGGATTTTAGTGAAACCAAAAATAATGGAATCTAATAGTGAATATCTTTCTAACGAATCCGAAAAATCAAGATTTCATATCGGGAATCAAAAGATATGTCCAGTTGAAAATTCTGAATAGTCGCTATGGAATTCAGGCCCTTAAAAATGGACATTTTGCAAACGACCTCGGATTCCGACGAAACCAGTTTTGTTGGGTCCGCAGAGTCAAGTTATTGCTAGATTCCAAATTTCATAATTTTCCGAATCAGTATGTGAGCGTGGCAAAGGAAAACGCGTTTGACCGGTTTCAGTTGATTTTAATCAACTGGAAATTGGCCATTTTTCTAACGGTCTCGGAATTCGACGAAACTAGTTTTGTTAGGACCGTATCGTCAATACGAAGCTAGAAAATATTTTTCTGGAATTTTTAGAGTTCGTATGCGACCCCGGTAATTTGAAATGTACGTTTAAAATTCAATATAGTGATTTAAATGTAAATTCAACGGAAACTAATTGAAACGATCAAATCAACTTGCGGTACATATCCCATTGTGTTCGGAATGGGGGTAGAACGCTATGGACGACAGGCGGTGGGCCTCGTTTCGAGGTCGTATGTAAAAGTCAACTCTTTGCAAACTAAATAATTAATAAAAAAATAATAAATATATAAAAAAAAATCTTATCTCCTCCCCCTTTAACCGTCTGCCCCCCCCCCCCCCGTTCCTTTTCAATTCCAAACAGAAAAAAAAAAAAAAAAAAAGCAAACCTAATTCTAAATCGCCGCCGCCCTCCTGACCCACGAACCCACCGACGAAGGCCTCGCCGAAGCCCCCACCGCCCGACCCCCCCCCCCCTCCTTCCATCGAGACATCGCGACACCTCCTGGAACCATCGAGCAACCTTCGACACCCCGAAGACGACGCACCCTGCCGCGAACCTCCGAACGCCGCCTCAGAGCCGCCGACGACGCCTCCTCCCCTTCGCAGCTACATCGGTGAGCATTTGCTATTTTTATTTATTTATTTTATTTTCTTTTTATTTATTATGTAAAACTGTTTTATGTTAAAAGTTAAAAAAAACTGTTTTATGTTTAAAGTTAAAAACTGAAATTTTTAAAAGATTAAAACTGTTTATTTTAGAAATAAAAGAATTTAAAACTGAAATTTTTAAAAGATTAAAACTGAAATTTTTAGAAAGCATAAAACAGATTTTTATAAAAGAATTTTTAAAAAAAACTGCATTTTTATGAAAGAATAAAACTGATTTATAAAAAGTATAAAAACTGTGATTTATAAAAATATAAAAACTGGTTTTCTTGAAAGGTTGAAAACTGATTTCTTTCAAAGGTAAAAATCATATTTTTATATGTTGAAAGCAAAGGTAAAAATCATATTTTTATATGTTGAAAGCAAAGGTAAAAATCATATTTTTATATGTGGAAGGCAAAGTAAAAATCATATTTTTATATGTAGAAAGTCGAAGTAAAAATTCGATTTTTATATATTGAATAGCGAACTAAAAATTCGATTTTTATATATTGAATAGCGAACTAAAAAATTCGATTTTTATAAATTGAATAACGAAGAAAAAAATTCGATTTTTACATATGTAGTGGCTATGGGCAACGAAGACGACGAAGACTTCTGCAAAAGAAGAGCCGTGGAGCTAGGACAGCTATAAGTGAGAATTTCTCACCTTTCAATTTAATTTTTATAATTATATATATATACTAGGATGCAGACGGTGCTTAGTAGCACCCGACACAATCGTCCACAGACCATGGACTTGTTTGTTTGGTTGCATAGATTAGTTGAATTATTTGTTTGAATTGAATTGTTTGGTGAGATGAAATTGATTTGATTGATGTGTGAATGGCGTTGGCCTTCACTAGACCGGGGATAAGGCTAGGCCTTGTCCCGTTTCTAGTATCGTGCCGTTATGCCGCCGAAATTTTCTAAAATATGTTAGAAAAATAAAAATATCATTTTTATTGAATAAATGAATTGAATAGAAATTCATATGTTGGAATAAAATGTTTTGTCGTTAAAAATATAATTTTTAACGTGAATGTGAATAAATGAATAGTTATAAATAAATCGGCCGATTTGTTTGTATATACACTGATTTGACTGATATTGATTGGGTCGATAAATTTTACACATCGTCCAACTGCACAAATAAAATATGCGTTTGATTGTTTGAAACCCCACACGGGTGTTGGGATGAAATTTGAAGTTCACTCATCCTGATTGATTAAATGTGTCGATCGATTGATTGACAGGCTGTTATAAGCGTTGAATATCTATATTTGATGCTTATGCAGTGTAGTGCACTTTGGTTGATGGTTGATTATTTTTTTTATGTAATTATATACATGTGTTGTATGAAAATCCATATAATTAACTTTATATGGTAATTGATTGGGCCTCATTCCAATTTGAAAAATAAAGAATATTATAAAATAAAAGTTCATGTGTTGACAGTACTCATTCATTGAGATTGGTCATGTGTTGGACGAAATATTTTAGTAATAAAATTTACATCTTTATCGATATAAAATAAAAGTTCATGTGTTGACAGTACTCATTCATTGAGATTGGTCATGTGTTGAACGAAATATTTTGATAATAAGAAATATTTGAAAAAGAAATATTTGAAATAGAATATTTGAAAATAGAAATTTATGAAGCCGTGTTGATTAGATTGACGCCATTTTGACGTGAACGATATTTATATCGATTTTATTCATCTTAAAAATGAATATTGAAAAGTGATTTCGAAATCGAATATTTTGAATTGAATTGAAAACGATTTCGAAATGAATTGAATTGAAAACGAATTCAAAATGAATTGAAAACGATTTCGAAATGAATTGAATTGAAAACGAATTCAAAATGAATTGAAAACGATTTCGAAATGAATTGAATTGAAAACGATTTCGAAATGAATTGAATTGAAAACGAATTCAAAATGAATTGAAAACGATTTCGAAATGAATTGAATTGAAAACGAATTCAAATTGAATTGAATTGAAAAGGAAGTTGAAATTGCTTTTGAAACGAATTTAAAACTATTTATATAATTCGTTTTAAATAAAAATCGACGAAATATATATTATATATATTTTATATATAATATAATGGCCTGAATAGAACGCGCCGCGCCGCGGCAGTTCGTGAATTTCGACCATTTATTTCAAACGGACATTACGGGAGATCCGACCGTCGGATTCTCCTAAAACCGGAACCGTTGGGTTCGTATCGAAAAGAGCTTTCTAATGAATGTTAGAAATTTGAAATCTAACGGTTGGATTTGGAGATACGTCCAAATCAAATTCGAAAAAGGTCGCTGTAAGTGCAGTTCGATGGCCGTTAATGGAAATCGACTGTACGGGCCTTGATAAAATTATTAAAAATAGTAATAATTTGTGTAAAATCATAAGAAATGATTTGTGAAAGTTTGGGATGAAAAACTCCATATTTGAAAAGATAAAAATAGATTTTTATCGAAATGAACTAGTTTTGAACTAGAATTATAATTCTATTTATTTTTAAATAAATAAATTGAATTTGAAATGGTTTTGAAAATAACCAAAATTTCCAATGATTGCATTGGAGTGGATTTGAATCGAAATTGTCTTCGGAATATTTCGATGTTGGAATTCGTGATATTACAGGTGTTGTTATGGAAATTTGAAAGATATATATTTGTATCGTTATTTCCAATACGACATTTGTTAGTCGTAGAATTCGATATTGAATATAAGCCGATATATTTTCTATTCAGAACCTTGTATTGAATATCGAATGTGATTTGGGTTTGTCGTGAATGGTGTCTTCACTAACACTGTTCTTGAACCCAGTTGAGAAAAGATTAAATCTTTTTATTTAGATTTAATGAAGTGTACCAATTAAATGATATTTAATTGGAATTGAATTGGTATTGATTTTTGGGTTTATCGTGAACAGTGTTTTAAATAACACTTGTTCTTTAACCCGATAATTAATGGAATGTGATTTGGGTTTGTCGTGAATGGTGTCTTTACTAACACTGTTCTTGAACCCAGTTGAGAAAAGATTAAATCTTTTTATTTAGATTTAATGAAGTGTACCAATTAAATAATATTTAATTGGAATTGAATTGATATTGATTTTTGGGTTTATCGTGAACAGTGTTTTAAATAACACTTGTTCTTTAACCCGATAATTAATGAATGTGATTTGGGTTTGTCGTGAATGGTGTCTTCACTAACACTGTTCTTGAACCCAGTTGAGAAAAGATTAAATCTTTTTATTTAGATTTAATGAAGTGTACCAATTAAATGATATTTAATTGGAATTGAATTGGTATTGATTTTTGGGTTTATCGTGAACAGTGTTTTAAATAACACTTGTTCTTTAACCCGATAATTAATGGAATGTGATTTGGGTTTGTCGTGAATGGTGTCTTTACTAACACTGTTCTTGAACCCAGTTGAGAAAAGATTAAATCTTTTTATTTAGATTTAATGAAGTGTACCAATTAAATAATATTTAATTGGAATTGAATTGATATTGATTTTTGGGTTTATCGTGAACAGTGTTTTAAATAACACTTGTTCTTTAACCCGATAATTAATGAATGTGATTTGGTTTTGTCGTGAATGGTGTCTTCACTAACACTGTTCTTGAACCCAGTTGAGAAAAGATTAAATCTTTTGATTTAGATTTAATGAAGTGCACCAATTAAATAATATTTAATTGGAATTGAATGGATATTGATTTTTGGGTTTATCGTGAACAGTGTTTTAAATAACACTTGTTCTTTAACCCGATAATTAATGGGATGTGACTTTGGGTTTATCGTGAACCGTGTTTTAAATGACACTGATTCTTTAACCCAGTCACAGATTAAAACTAAGTGGAGTTTTAATGAATCTTTAATTAGATTGAAAAGATCGAGAATGGAGTATCACCAGTTTTGCTCCAGGCGATAGTTAAATCTTTAATTAGATTTGAACGTGAAATTTAGAAACTAACTGTCGGTTAGCCAAGCAGAAGGGTTTTCTGGATATTGATCTGATGTTGGTTTCGGCCTTCGGGGTTAATATTTGGGGAATTATTCTCTTGATTAATTTACGGTTAGTGACTAATGAATTGGAATGAGGCGTATGTTGTGTTTGTGTAACACTTTTATAAAATATACGCGAGTTATTCGGGAAGTCCGGGTTTATCCCATTCTGAATAATCGATACGACGATAAGTCGAAGATGAAGACGATGGTCGAAGACCGGAGGTCTTCACGTCGTTTGGGTGATAACTGATGATCTTGATTGGGCTGTACACCCAAGAAGATGGAAACAGTTGGTGATCGTCCAGACGTACTTGGAGATCGATGGATATGCGGGGTACTAGGTGCCTCCGGTTTCGTTCAGGCCCAGAACGGACTTGTAAATGGACTGTGTGTCTGACATTGGATTTCATTCTGTGTGACTGATATCGGTTGCATAGAGTGGTTTGCCTGTGTGGCATGCTAAGATGCAAATGATCAAGGCTTCTGTTGAAAAGCAAAGTCTTGTGGTGATGATCAAAGCACAGCCTTTGTGGCGTAGCTTTGTGTAACGTTTGCTTCGCGAGTTTCACACCCGGTATGAACCAAAAACGGGAGGGGACATCAGGGAGGACTTGCGTTTCTTCCTAGTTAGAAGTGGCGTCAGTGGTTTTACACGCCCTGACGAGTTTGACTTATGTGGTTGTTGCTGTTGCGAGGCGCCTCGGATTGATCGGTCGTTCTCGAACCGATGGAGTCATTCGTTGGCTCGTTTACGCCCCATAGGGCGGGGAAACGCATGTTCAGGCATTTTAATCCACTCCGTGTGGACCGGCCCTGACGATCCAAGGGCCCACCTGAGTTTGGGTCCTGAGGCTCGGGCTAGGCAGTCTCGAATCGGTTGAGGACTATCTTTTGCCTCGGTTCATAGACGGAAATCCAATTTCCAAATACGTGACTTTGCGGTTTTATTTGTAAACCTATATATGGCGACATAGTGGTATGGGGCATTCATGCCGCCTATGATTGATACTTATGATTTGAAGTTGTTTCATACACTATGCACTTATAATAGTACCAAATGATTTGTTTTAAACGTATCAAGCATTCTTTGGCTGTTATAAGGGAAAACCCTATCCCCCGGCTTGCGTTGCATTGTGTGATAGGACCTGGGTCTTATAACAGCTTCATTTTTCTTTATTTAGCATTGCGCTGTTTTTTTTATGCACTGGTATTCTTGGGAGGAAACCCGTTCCGTGTTATATGGCGTGGTCCCTTGATTTACCTAGCTTTAAAAATAAAGATTAACTATTTTAGTTCTCACACCAGTCCCATGACTGACCTGGAGTTTATTGTTTTAACCTAAACTCTGGGTGCCCTCATTTTGACACGGGCAGCTAGTAGTTTTGGTTTTGCAGATTTATATTCACAGGATCCTGGTTTACAGCTGGAACGATATCCGGAAAGCTTTGTATCCGTATATCTACTTCTAGTTATGTATTGTATTATCTTCCGCTGCTATGTATTTAAATGTAATTTAAAATCTCTGATATTTCTGTGTAATATTCATTTATACTCTGTACATTCTTGTAATCTGATGCATTGTTGTAATATACAATGAAACGTTCTTCTGTATGCGTTCTGATTTGTCCTGTTCTCAAACGATAGGGCGTTTCGAACGGCATGGATCGGTTTAGCGACTGGTTCGGACCGAGCGAAATTCCTTGCCGTCACAATTCACTTTGAATGTCACATCGTCAAATCCGTGATCACACATTGATTACACAAATGCACACTGGGTGTAGAATAAAGAGAAGTTACATTCTCCCCACCAACTTGGTATATTCGTAAAATCAACGGCATGACCGTTGGAAATACTCTGTCAGACACTCGTCCATACAAGTTGTCCTGGGACTGGAAAAACAAATAAACATCATTCTAGAACTGGACGACCCTTGCATTTAACTCCGTCTTCAATCATCTTCAGCATATCTAATTCGCAGCGCTTATGTCTATACGAAGTGGTTTTCAGATAACATATCCAACCGGTCTCTCCGTATTGACAACGACGGTCAAACACTTCGATAGTCGGTTATTTAACTATCGGAGTTAAAACAACATCCATTCTAATTCCTAACTAAACATCATACAATCACGGGCGCTTTTTATTTAACATTCGTTATATTTTCAAATTCCCATATCTCACTAGATATTTCTCAAACTCTGTTTTTGCCTTTAACACTTTTGGAAAACATTTCCAATTATTATAAACTTTTATTCTTTCATGTTCCAAAAAATATCCGTTATTAACGTTCGAACTATTTCCCATTACTTTCACATTCTTTATTCCCATACTTGGGTAATCTACCTTATTTACACTGGAAAATATTTCCAAATTCATCTTAACCTTTTAATAGGCCCAACGTTCACTTTTAAAACATTATTCCCTTTGAAATGGGAATACCATCCCTTCTTATAGAAATCTAAACACCTTGATCATATAACTCTTTATTCACGCAATAATATCCCTTATCTTATTTACCGAAATCTCTTTCATACTTTTTCACTCCTATTCCACTTTATAAACTCTGTCTCTAAGTCAACTTCTTATCTAATTGATATCAAGCTTATAACTAAATACTGACTCCTATCCTGTTAACATTTATTTGTTTAAAACTAAATGTTAATTATTCTATCAGATTATAATCCCTAAAAATAGTTACTTTTAATACATTCGACATCGTCGAATTCTAGTTCCAAACCCTAACGGTTTAATCCTAATCACATTTCGAACATCGAAATGCTGTCATCAGTTTCTAATACGATTCCCCAATTCTTTTTCTAAACTCTTTCTTATATTTCTTTGAACCAACGTCGTTACTTATTACTCTAGAATAAGTGGATTTCAAACTAAACTGTTACATTTCCTAGGAAGTGCTGCTATATATAAAAGTCACGCTTAAGTCAAATCAACAGCAGTTAATTTGTCGCTATAGTTCTAAACTTGTCATACGCTGCAATATTTTTCTTATAACTAATTACAGTCACACTTACCTTATCAACAGCGTTATTTTATTGCTATAGTTCAACTTGTCATACGCTGTAATATTCTTTGTTATAACTAATCTTGACATAACAGTCACTCTCATCTTATCAACAGCATTATTTTATCGCTATAATTCTAAGACTGGCAATACGCTGCCGTATTCCTTTTATACACATCTTGACATCTCTTTCCGTTACAACTGTTATCGTTCCTCGATAATAGTGAAGCCGTTCAAGTTGGGGTATTCTATTTACCTCTCAGACCTTGATCGACAACGTTCTTATCTTAGAACAGATATACGTTCGTAACTCTAAACTCCTTATTACTTATAATATACACCAAATCGTATTTCCTTATTTTATTTTGGAATATGGTTTTTATAATACCACATCTTTATTTTGAACTCGGTTGTTTTACGATTATTTATATTCCACATTAACTTTTCGCTTTCTCTATTCCACAGTTCTATTGATAACTTCTTAAATTAAAATCTAATTAAAGCTCATTTATCTCTAAACTGTTTTCATTAGATTAATTAAAGGCCAATTAATCTAATAATCATTTTCCCAATAACAGTTGATCAACTTCATTTCATCAGTAAATTCGTTAACTGATCTTAATTACTTCTCATTAGATTAATATAATAAATCTAATAATATTTCTAAAATTGTTTATCTTAAATAAAATTATCCACATATTTATTCGTCAGATAATTTCTGCTTTATAACTTATTATTGTTTTTATTTATTTTATAAAAACGAACTCTAACATACTGGTTTATAACAGAACTTCTATTATAAATTTAAAACTTTACTTTAATTATAAAAATATAATTTTTGTAATTAACTTCGTTGATTTCCTGACGACCAATCAACTTCTTAACAAAACGACGGGTTTACAGTCGGCTGTTATCACTTCCTAAATTGATATTGTTTATTGATTTATTGAAACAGATGTTGAATTTCCGTTCAACATCAATATTCACATGGGGTTTTAAATACAATTCGGGTTCATACAAAACAAACAGTACATATAATTATCAAGGAATCCGGTCGGATTCCTCCAACCGGTTTGGGCATCCACAGATGTCAGTCAACACAATTTACACTAACTCTATACTAGGGGGTATTCTAATCGGTGGAATCAGTGTCCAACTGATGATGTGTACATATATATAACGGTATATAATATTCGACCAAATTAATTGTAATCAACCGAATCAACCATCACACAGCATTCAAACAACATTAAAATATAATTGTAATATTTTAAAATAGATCAGAGTTAGTGATTTTACTCACCTTTGCGCGTTAACCGTTAAATAACGATTTGCGTCAGTCGATTAAACCAGTGCTTTAATTTGCCTGAGTCTGTAACGTGCTCCACGAACCAGCTTCATGTTGCAGTCTGCGTTCATACGGACTCAACGTAACTGACGGCGTCAAATTCGCTTACTTGACCGGCCCAATATCCATACCTACTTCTTTTATCTTCCAATATCCATGTGAACACTTCTCCTATATGATATATATATATATATTTTTCCTTTTCTTTTCATTGGGCTTCAAGTATTAAATCGGCCCAGGTACATCCTTACTTCACCCGATTTGTATTTCGTTGGTTTCACCATAGAGCTTACGACCCATCTTGTTTTAATCCGCATGTGAACGGTAACTTCTTCCTCAATGAGCTTTTATAGTTATTGTTTAACTTCCATCTGCTTTACTCAATGATCCGACGCCACATACATATATACTCAGTATCTCCCACAGCACTTCATCTTCTTCCACTTATCAAAACAAAACTGCCACCCTCCATCCCTTTTCAATTCCAGGAGCTTGAATTCGAACGCAACGAAAACCCGTGTAGGATTGAAGCGTGCCATCATATTTATACCACTCAAACGAACTGAGCTATTATATGATTTATGTATATACCACGGTGACGATATATATATATATATATATAGACAAGCAGGATATTCAACGCCCTCACCCAACTGTGTGTTTAGAGAAGACTTCACAACCTTTACTTTCTGTCAAACCTTTGTAAAAGGGAATCAAAGTGTCGTGCTTCTATAATTCCCATGCTCCACGTTAAAACTTCGCCCACTTCACAGGCTAAACACAACTGTCCTGAAATACGTTAAACATATTATACAAGATTATACATTTACGGCTAACGCCCCTTTCAAGTACAACGTGACCCCTCCCATATCACTCACACCCTCCACATTACCAGTTATAAGCTTCCTTTCACTTCAGCTCCACGTCAGAAGACTTCACGCACTCCCACCTCTTCACGTCCCATGTAGCAATCGCAAGCCTTACTGCTCTTCAAGTTATGACACGTGGAACCTCCTCCGAAATGCTCACCACTCCAGTCCCATTTATAAACTTCCGCTGCATCTTTTATTCTCTCCAGGAAATGGACATCACCGCACCACTTTCTTCACCAACCACGTTTCTCTCCACTGCGTTATCAAGTCCGACCACCACTCCATCTTCATGCGTCTACATTCATCGTTCCATTTTTCATTGATATGCCACGCCACTTTGAAAAGAAAGGATCAGTATGCACTCTCATTCATGAATTCTCCCTGGCGTTGCTCTATGCACGTGCAGCTCTCCCCTCAACTAAAACATCAGCATGCCGCATTTCCATCTAGTTCATACCCACAAACTGCCTCTTACATCCTCCCTGGATTCACGTTTGGGGTTGGAAGAGGGTTTTAGTTTGTTTGATTAATTTAGAGGCCATTTAAACTTGCTGTAGATTTTTCGCTCAAAGGAGGAAAACAATAGAAGGTGCATTTATATTGGCAAACATTACTTAGTTCTTAAGATTTTAACAGTAGGGGGTATGGGGAAAAGTATGGGCTTGAAACTTTGGTCTTTCGTAGGTAGACTGTTTGATTACGATTGGGTATGGGTTAGCATGCTGTTTAGGTTAGTTAGGGTATAGGCGTATGGTTTGCATTTTCCATGATTTAAATATTACACTGCGTTTTGATGGAGACAGTACTATGCCTTAACGGCTAAGGCAAGATATATATACTTATTTTATTTTTCTTTGATTAAGGCTAGGCGGCGTTAGTACATACTAGGAAAGGCAAAGAAAAATTGGAATTAGTCCGTACAACGCATTTTCTTCTTGCTTAGTTATGAAGCTCCTGCGATGTGATAATTCAGACTGAGGTAGGTGTTCCATAGTTCACCGAATTTAGATTTTGATTTATTTATATACACGTTGGATTGTAGTGTACAGTATTATGAAAAGTTACATTCTTGTTCGAGCCACTACAGACAGAAATAAGATTACGGTCGTATTCAGCGAGGTACCACGATCCAAAAAATATAATAATATCGGTAGATTAACTTATATTTTGAAACCCCGAAATATCGATACAGGGTGCACAATACTCCAAATATAGAGTTGCTTATTTAATTTATTAAAAATTACAGTAAAATTCTAAAAATTAAATTATCCCTACGCCTCAAAAGAACCTTGTCCCGATTTGCACCCGATATCAAGTTATATTCAAATAACCGTTACGGTCGATATACGATTTTATAGCGACTTTCTGAATATTTGATTTGGACATATCTTGCAGTTTATACGATGAAATCCTGATTTTTCACTTCTATTAGAAAGATACAGTTCAACAGATTTCGACGTTTCTCGTTTCGAAGAAATCCGATTCAAACCAATTCTGGTACACTCAGTTGAAGTTCAGAACGTTAAATTACGAACTGCCGCGATATTACGGGCTCGATTATATTAAATATATATTTTTATACGTTCAACTTCGTTTTAATTAATATATAAATCCATTTATATTCAGAATTCAATATTTAAACTAATTTAAATATTCAAATACAAACCGACAAAAATGCGGGACGTTACACAGTATGAATTGGTTTGCACAACGGACCAAATCGCCGAATCGTCTTCAAGAAAGCGACAAAGTACGCGACTCAGCCATTGTGTTTTCCAACAGAAATCAATTTTAATTACTTGTAGGTGCTAGGCAAGTTAGAGAAATGGAGGCTAGAGTCGGAGGATTGGGGCTTTGAAGCCACAATCACTTTGTCAGAAATTGTGCTTGGTTCAGTTTGTTGTGCGTGTGATAACCCTAATTCTTGAAAGATGACTATAATCTCTAGTTCTCAACCTGGAGCAAGGTTTAACGAGGAGAAAGTATTAACCATATTGTTTTGTCTTTTCTTTAGACTACATCTACGTTTTTTTGTTTCCCTAGTCCCGGTGGGTTGCGTTATCCCATGGGCATGGTGGGTTTACCCTCAGGCCAGCTTTGTCTATATCCATTTTCTTAGATCTCAGGCTAGGGATGGTTTTCTTTAGTCATGGAATATTCATGGCACTACAGCCAAAGATAATAGCTTATGGTAATGTTATATCAGCATTTGCAATGGTTGTTATATTTATTGCAGGACTGACTATGATGGTTGTTTCTTCTCTTGTTGTTGGTTTAAGAGAATCACTCGTGCATGTGCCATTGTTCAGGCAACGTAAGCACTAAAAATCGTCCCTTTTGTATTTGCTAAAGAGTGCAATGTTCACCTAGATATACTGAGCACAAGGGTTATATATGGAATGCTAACTGCGCTTCCAATCAGGCTTGTGTACTACATTTTGCTTGAGCTTTAAAGTTTAAATTCCGAAATATGACACAAAATTCGGAATTTTTATCCCTTGGAATTACGACAAATATAAGTGAATCCTTGGTTATAGAGATTGATGAAGTTATGTAGTACCACATACTGTGAGCATTTTTAATCATTGGTAAGCAATGTCATATAACCACAGTTAGTTATTTGGTATCGAGATATGGTAGAATACCCAAATTTTTTTTGGTCAAAAACTAAGAAATAGGGGTAATTCCGGAATTCAGGGGTGGTAAGCATTGAATTTAGGGGGGTATTTGTGTAATTCAAGGGGTGAGCCTTCTATTTTTTTTGTCTTTGGTGTACTTTTTGACAAAAAACTTTTTTGTCATAGTAGCATTTTTGACTTGTATTAAATTTATAGAAACTATATTAATCGGCTGATATTACCATAAAAGAAGCGCCGTATAACGAACGTTATGAAATTTTACATGAATCATACAGATTAAGTTTTCAGTGCGCTATTCCATTCTTATCGATGTGCTAATTTTATTTTTTTTGTTTAGACAATCAGTTGAGCTATCAAGTAGTCTGAAAATCTACCTTCTATTGTACCCGATTAACTGGGCTTCTCTGTATTATAGTCAGCGAAGAAAATAAAACAATATATAATGAAACTTGGAATAAATGAATAGTTTGTCTGATTCGTTTATGATTATTTTAATGTGGTGAGTGGATATTGGGGTAATTGTTATAACATTTAATTGTTATCACATTTCACTTCCTTTTATATTTGAAACTCGTAATTGCTACCTAGAAATATCACTGCCTTCATCTTTTTCTTTCAGAAATGTACTACTCATTCTTCTCGTCTGAAAACGCTCATATGAAAAAAAAGGTAAAAGATCGAAACCCTTCACCCAATCGAAACTCTCTTATAACAGACGAACTCGTGCACCCCACTACACTACAACCGTCGCCAGTTGACGAACCCCGACCACCTCCTTTTCCAAAATTGTACCACAATCGACCTGCCAAACTCTGCTAAAACCACATGTCCCTTTCAAAATATTCATCACAGCAGCCACCCGACCACCTTAGTATAATAGTGGATCTGCCTCCAACCGCTAGTCAATTCTAT
Source organism: Allium sativum (assembly GCA_030737875.1). Classification (NCBI taxonomy): domain Eukaryota; kingdom Viridiplantae; phylum Streptophyta; class Magnoliopsida; order Asparagales; family Amaryllidaceae; genus Allium; species Allium sativum. The sequence goes on along the minus strand of CM060921.1, from coordinate 627,540,365 downwards.
CGCCCTCCCGATCATCTCTAGACCTATAAGTCCAAACAGGGTAACCTCCTTTGCCCTATCATTACACCACAACCTCTCGACAACGTTCAAATAATAGCCCCTTCAAACCCTCCATAGCCCCCAGTTGCTGCACAACAACCCACCATCGTTAGTCAAGCCTCCCGAACTCCTCCACATGAAGTTTGAGATCCCCAGTCTCCTGCACCATAGTTCAGCCTGCTGTTAACTGACTGTTGAGAGTCAAAGCCTCTACCTCGACCCGTTCCACAGCAGTTCAACAACATCAACCAATAGCAGTCAGTGTAGTCGCACGTAAGTTGTAGCCATTTGTTTTTCATGTGTTTTCATGTTGCTTCGTAGTGTGTGCATACATGTAGACTCATGGCTTATGGATCGCATCGTTGTTATAGATTATGTTAGCCGACTTTGTGAACTAGGCTACACAAAGAGTAAACAGTGAGAAAACCACCAACTGGTTCGGATCGGAGGGAGATAGCACAAGAAAGAAGCAAAGATCGAAGATGCAAGCATCACATCGGTTCGGATCGGAGAAACACTTCAGCGGCATCAAAAGAAAGCAAACACCCTCATCAGATCGGATCGGAGGCGGCCGATCCAAACCCATTTTCTCTGAACCTGTGACCGTTGCTGCGCACATCTCCTGAAGACTCGGGCCAAGCATGACCATTTCCTCCCACGATCTCCCACTAAGTCGATGCGTTGTCACCATCTGGAGGCCTCCGAACCCGACTCCTATGGGATGTGTACCACGCAGTTCCGAACCGGAGCCACTTCGAAGAGATTTTTCACCTATAAATACACCATCAAGAGGCATTTGGAAGGATCTTTTGGCAAATTCTCAGTTCTAACTTCCTCCATAGCCGAATTTCATAACTACATTCAGATCAAAATCATCTCTTAAAGTCTATTTTTAAGAGATTTGAGTGAGTATATGCATTCTAATTGTGAATTTAAGTGAGAATCATTGCTGTATTTGCATTTGAATCATCAATTAAAAGAATAGAAAGTGGACGTAGGCTCTTTAACACCGAACCACTATAAATCATGTGTTCTTCTTTGCTTTTTAGTTCTGTTTCATTAAATTGATAGCTCATTTGGGTGTTAGAACCAATTTTTGGTCTAACATTTTGGTGCTTTCATTGAGAAACCTTCGAATTCTCAACCTTTTTGGGATTATCATTCTACTATTTGGACTTACAAGTTCAAAGAAGTTAATCCCTTGTCTCAAACATCTTTCAGTACTTGTTGACTAACCGTTGAAGAATCGAGTATCATAGCTAAGACCAAAGGGAAAGAAGTGCAAGGCGCTAGGGGAAATGATGCTAGAGAAGATCAGCAAGCCATCGTGATAACAAGGTTATGCGCTCAAAGCACTGGAGCAGACCGCTCCGATCAGGAGGATCCAAACCGGAAGGGAGGCGCCGATCCGAACCGGGTGGAAGGCACCGATCCGGTCTAGTGAAGTCGAGGGCACTCACTCTCTCCATCTGAACCGCCCCGACTAGGCTACTGTGAACCGATCTGATCCAAACCAGAATGAAGCTAGAACTTCTACTCGAGCTCCCTCCAACGCTTCGATTCCAGCCACGATGACTAATGTTCATCCTGATCCATCTGCACCCATTACCCAGGGAGACTTTTCACGTTTTCTTGACATGCTACAGAGCACTAAAGAAGCATTAGAAGCCCAAAGGCGTGACAACCTTCGCATGCAGGAAAACATGATCACTATGGGTAGAGAACTACAGGAGCTCCGGAGGCAGATGACTCCTTCCCCAGCACGCCGCCTTGCTACAGATGATTGGTCTTCTTCGGATGAAGAATGCCCCCACGAGAGAAGGCCGCTTGAACGACCTCAGAACCTCGATCAATTGACTTTTGGATCTTTAGGATCCTGAGAAGACGCTGCTCGTGTATTGAGCCCTGATGACCCGAGCCTGCAACAGCCTATGTTGCTAACCATGCGCGGATCCCACGTCTTACCCGGGGATCCTAATATTACCAACCCCGCACAGCAATAGCTCCTCCAACCTCTACCTCCTAAGATCGACCGGGAGCACAGAGAGCAATGTAGAGCAGCCGCCGCCAGAAACAGGAGGTTATCCCCTGATCAGGAACCCAGGGGTAATCCGAACATCAGATCTAGAGAGCCTGTGCAGACATTAACATACACCGATGTATGGACAATGGTGCGCCAGATTATGTCTGAAAGCCGGCAGTATACTAATGAGGATTGGGGAATTGAATGAAGTCATACTCCCTTCACAGATGACATACTGAATTTCCAGTTCCCCCGGCGATTCAACTTGCCTCAGATGGATCGATATTCAGGAAGAACAGACCTAGGGCAGCATCTGATGAGATATGCATGGTTCATGAACGCAGCAGCAGGTCCAGATGCTATAAAATGCAAAGCTTTTCCAATCTATCTTAAAGACGTAGCCTTAATGTGGTTCACATGACTCCCTCCTCGGTCGGTATCAAATTTCACAGAATTGAGTGAGCGCTTCATGAATCAATTTCGACTCCATGCCCAAAAGTCCAAGACCGTCATAGAATTATCACGGAATAAACATGCCCCAGGAGAATCTTTGAAGTCATATTTGGATCACTTCAACCTAGCCGTCACTGTAGTTAGATCCCCATGAACCCACTATCCTGATGGTCTTGATAGAAGGGGTAGATCCTGACAAGGATTTCGGGGATTACTTGGCTGGAAAACCACCTCCTACTAGAGAATTGTTCTATGAAAAGGCTAATATCCGCTTAAGGCGAGAAGAAGCTAAGGCAAATCGGAAGAGAAAGTCCGAAAGGGCCTCGAAGGAAGGTGTCCAGAGTAACGTTTTTGTGAAACAATCTGGTGATAGTTTAGGGAAGGTGGAAGTAAATGTTGGCAACCAGAATGGGGGGAATAGCAACAGAAATGGTAACGGCAATAGAAGGAACAGAAATCGAGGGAATAGCTCTAATAAGAGACCCAGATTCCAGACTTTTGAAAATTATACGCCGTTAAATGATACGTTGGAGAATATTTATTTAGACACATATAGCACATTGCAGTACAAAAACCACCACCCAAAGACTCCATTGAGAAAGAAATTGCAACAGGAAAGTTTTGCTTGTTTCATGGAACCCACGGTCATTCCACTAATGAATGCCGTCATTTGAGAGATATTGTAGAAAAATTGCTGCGAGAAGGAAAGTTAGACGAGTACAAGGTCGCCCCAAGGGACAGGGGGCAAGGGGGACAAGCCCCGGACTCAAACCCATTTACCTCGAAACCTACAGCCTAGCAAAAAGGCAAGAGGATCGTCATTAATGCTATTATAGGTGAACCTCACCTAGTTGGTCGTAGTTTTAAAGCTACGGATCAATACGTCAATGCCGCCAAGCGTTTTGAGGTTAGAGAGTGCAGTAGCCTCGATGATGTTATCCCAGTAAAACAACAAAAGACAATGTCAGACGACGTTGTATTCCGCAATAGAGATGATTCCGGAGTTCAATCTCCAACCGATGATCCGCTAGTAATCACCACAAAAATTGGCTCTGCTTTAGTCCATAAAGTGTTAGTGGACAACGAGAACTCGGTCAATATCCTTTCCAAGAGAGCTTTCGAACAGATGAAACTTGAGGCAAAAGATTTAACGCCATGCAAAGGACGGATACATGTCTTTAACGGAGCATCTACAGCTCCGATGGGTTTTGTGGAACTACCAGTCACACTAGGGCAGGGAGATCGCCAGAGAGTAAGGATCCTGCCGTTTGTAGTTTTGGATGTGGAGTCGCCTTACAATGCCTTCCTATGTCGACCGGCCCTTGCCGAATTTAGGGCATGTATTGCACATTGGTGCTTGCTGCTTAAATTCCTGACTGACTCAGGAGTTGGAGTGATGAGGGGCGACCAAGCTACGGGACGAGCTTGTTACGTGACAGAGTTAAAGATGTTAATGGAGGGGTTGAATATAGATGCTAAGGATGATTCCACCCCTCCAAATGAGGCCTCATCATAGCAATTAAGGGGTCCTGCCCCAAGAGAGTCGCCCTCAGATGTACTCGAGGATATAGATCCCAGAAAGGATAGTGAACCCAGGGACTGGAAGGCAACTCCCAATGAAAAAACAATCGATATACCTATTGATGAAACAGATCCGACAAAAGTGCTAAAGATCGGCTCGCAACTGGATCCAGTTAGAGCGAGTGAATTGGCTGATTTCTTAAAGGCAAATCTAGATGTGTTTGCCTAGACTGACGCTGACATGCATGAGATTTCTCCTACCATCATGAGCCACTCTTTGTGTATTAATCCAAAGCACCCACCAGTCAAGCAGAAAAGACGAATGTTAGGCCCAGAGCGGTCAGCAAGAAGTAGAGAAATTAAAAGGTAATGGATTCATTAAGGATTCAAAATATTCCGACTGGATATCGAATCCTGTCCTAGTTAAAAAGTCAAACGGAAAGTGGCGAACATGTATCGACTTTTCTGATTTGAACAAGGCTTGCCCGAAGGATAGCTTTCCTCTCCCCAGAATTGATCAACTAGTAGATTCGACGGCCGGGCAAGAACTTTTATCCTTTATGGACGCCTATTCCGGGTACAATCAAATTCCCGTGCACATACCAGATCAAGAGCATACGAGCTTTATCACAGACTTGGGGTTGTATTGTTACATGGTAATTCCATTTGGGTTGAAAAATGCGGGAGCCACGTATCAGCGCCTGGTCAACCGCATGTTTTACAATCAAATAGGGAAAACCATGGAAGTTTACGTAGATGTTATGCTCGTGAAATCCAAGAAATCTCCCGATCATACGAAGGACTTAGCAGAAATGTTCGGCATACTACGATGGTATGGGATGATGTTGAATCCCTTGAAGTGTTCTTTTGGAGTGGCATCAGGCAAGTTCCTTGGCTTTATCATGAGTTCCAGAGGAATTGAAATCAATCCGGACCAAATAGCAGCAATCCGGAATATAGAGGAGCCGCGGAAGATCAAGGATGTTCAAAGCTTGGCTGGGAAGGTTGCAGCACTGGGCAGGTTCATCTCCAAAGCAACATACAAGTGTGTACACTTCTTCGATCTCATAAAACAGGGAAAGCGAAGTTTTGAGTGGACTCCCAATTGTGTGGAGGCGTTCCTGAATCTATTAGATTTCTTAGAAAAGCCTCCAATATTATCAAATCCCATGGAACCTGAGGATTTGTTCATCTACTTGGTGGTATCATCTCACGCCGTTAGCGTAGCACTAGTACGTGAAGAGGATAAAGTCCAGAAACCTGTGTATTACGTAAGCAAAAAAGCTAGCTGCCGCAGAACGTAACTATCCAAAGATAGCGAAGCTTTCTTATAGCCTCCTGATTGCTTCCCACGAACTTCGCCATTATTTCCAGGCACACCCGATAGTCGTATATACCGATCAACCTTTGAGACAAGTGTTGCAAAAAGCCCAAGCATCGGGACGGTTACTTAAATGGAATATTGAGCTGAGTCAATTTGATTTGAACTTTCAACCACGAAGATCAATAAGGGGGCAGACATTGGTTGACTTCATAGCTGAATTTACAATTCCCGAAGAGGAAACGGTGGGTGGCAAGATAGTTACTTTGGATCGAGAGTTGGAGCTTAGTCCGTGGAGACTATATACGGACGGAGCCAAGAATGATAGAAAGTCCGGTGCCGGAGTTGTTTTAATAACTCCTAAAGGACGCTCTATTTATTATGCATTATAGTTGGAATTTGCTGCTACTAACAACGATTCTGAGTATGAAGCCTTGATTACCGGGCTGAAACTCGCCAAAGATTTGGGAGTAAAGACATTAGATATATATTGCGATTCCAAGATAGTTGTATGTCAAGTTCGGGAAGAATTTGCTGCTAAAGGACCTCGACTCATCACTTATCTCAAAAAGGTAAAGGAGTTATTGGAAGGTTTGGAGCATTATAGCATAACACACATTCCAAGAATGGAAAATCAGAAAGCAGATCGACTGGCCATGCTAGCAAGTTCTGATAATCCTAAAGAAATCGAAATGGTTCCGATAGAGGAGTTGGAATCACCGAGTTTCGACCTAATGGAAACAGAGCTAGCCTTGGAAGTTGAACCAGAAAGAGAGTCCTGGATGACATCAATTAAGAATTTTCTCAAGAACGGAACCCTCCTGTTAAGAAAGAGCGAAAGACGAGCTCTAAGACGCAAGGCTGCATGATACGTTTTACAGGACGACGTCCTTTAACGTCAAGGGTTTTCAATGCTCCTACTACGGTGTATCGCACACGATGACATTAAACGTGTGCTGCAAGAAGTACATAAAGATGAGTGTGGAGATCACACTTGTGGTCAAACCCTAGCAAAGAAAATATTACGGTACGGATATTTCTGGCCTACCATGAATAAAGACGCGGCCGATTATTCACGACGCTGCGATAGATGTCAAAGACATGCCAAAGTTCCCAGAGTGCCTCCGACTCAGCTCAAGTCGATGGTAAGTCCATGGCCGTTTGCCATGTGGGGAATTGACATTATTGGAGTGTTACCTATTGCCAAAGGAGGAGCTAAGTACGCGATCATTGCCGCGGACTACTTCACAAAATGGGTGTAAGCTGAACCTTTAACGACCATCACGACAAGGAAGGTGATCACTTTTGTGGTCAGAAACATCATTTGTCCGTTTGGGATACCGAAAGCCATCATAACTGATAATGGGACGTAGTTTGACAGCATCGAGTTCAGAAACTTCTGCCAGAAATACAAGATTGATAAACGATACACTGCAGTAGCTCACCCGTAGTCAAATGGCCAGGTCGAAGCCATAAACAAGGTCATCAAATCAATTCTGAAGAAGCGGTTGGAGCGGGCCAAAGCTAGATGGGTAGACGAGTTGCCATTAGCTTTATGGGCTTACAGGACAACCTTTAAGACGGCTACCGGCCATACTCCCTATTCACTTTCCTTTGGGTCAAAAGCGGTGATCCCGGTAGAAATAGAAGTCCCTTCTCATCAAGTGGCGTATTACGATCCGATGAAAAATAAGGCACTCCTACTAGAATCTCTTGATATGATTGAAGAAAAAAGAGATGGACCCGACTTGCGTGCTTCGAGACATCGACATTAAGTAGCACATTATTATGACCGGAAAGTTCGCTTCAAAACATTTGAACCAGGAGACCTAGTACTGAAACGAGTCTTCCCGCCTTCGACCCAATTGGGTCCAAAATGGGAAAGGCCATACACCATCCAACGTAAGCTTGATACAGGAGCATTCAAGCTAACGACCGTGGACGGTGAGGAGATTCCCAGAGCCTGGAACGTTCAGCACTTGCGACGATATCTGAGCTAAATATGAAATGTCATCCCTTTTGTTTTTATAAGCTATGTAAAAAGGCACGACTTGCCTTAAAAAGTATGTTTATGTAAACAAACGATTATGAAGTGGATGTAGGCTACGACTTAGCTGAACCACTATAAAAATATCGTGTGTCATTTACTTTTCTGCATTATTTATATCTTCAACAATTATTCTATCATGACCATGAAACGCAAAACTTTAAATTAAATTTGGAAAGTTCGAGATGACTTATGTGCAGAAGCAAATAAAATGACTGCTTGTACGATGAAACATAGAAGAATGGGAAGACGACATTCTTAACTCTAACTCTCAAGAATCGAGAGAGAGTATAAAGGATGGGAAGACGACGTCTCTTGAGGCGTGAAGGTGCACCCAGATGAGAGACCGCCTCAACGATACTCTAACCTGGTTACGAGACAGGAGAGTATAAATATGCTAGAAAGAATAGGCATCAATGACGAAAGGAATACGGCCCCGTCCGAGAATCGGGTGCAATTGTACTTTTGATTTAATTAATCTTGAATAATTCTTGCTCAGTTACGCGAGATTGACTCGAGGCATATATGTGCATACATATTCCCCTCAACAATGACTTCATTATATAACTTTAGTATGACATACTTTTGCATTTTCACTTAAGTACTAAACTAACAACTATCAGACATTGCAGGAAATAGAACTATTTTTATTCACAAAAGTGTGATTTTGTACAAGGAAACCAAGCAAAAAAAGATGCGAGGGCCGCACTCGCTGCAACAATGTCGGACTAATTGAGTATCAAAATAAAACAAAGCACTTCATCCCTTGGGCTTTGGAGTGAACTTGGATTTTTTGGCAGCCTTTTGAGCATTCTTAGCCTCTTTTTCAGCATTAGTCAAAATGCGCTTTGGCTTTTTCTTCCCTGCAATCGAAGTGCTAGAATCGGTTGATTTTTTCCTAGGAGTCGGAACACTGGAATCAAGAGAAGACTTTTTAGCAAGCTCTTCTGTAAAAGACCTAGTTGAAAGCTTAACGACTAATCTTGATCCAGCATCCACCACTGCAAGAGGCTTAAGGCTATCAGGGTCCAGGTCTTCAACTTTTAGCTGCATACGTTTGTCTTGCTCGGCTTTCATGTCAGCCAAAGTGATGTCATCGGCGCTTTTTGATTCCCCAATTATAGCCACATTGGGATCTTCTTCATGCCCTTCATTATCACCGTCGTCTTTTAAGGCATCAATCATCTCGTCATCGTGAGAAGTGTCAGCCTTAGACAGTTCAGCTCCCCCTCCTGACTCTACAGTGGTAGCCTTATCTTGTTCTCCTTGAGCCTTATCCACGGATTTTATCCCGGTGGTGGTTACCTGAGGCACGCCAGTCTTCTCGGTCGGTTCAACACCTACAGAATGAGAAGCAACCGTTATCAACTCAGGAGAAAATAAAGGATCTTTCATCGATTGCCCAATTATGTGGTGAAAAGTGGAGACGGCCTTGACGAATTGGGGTGAGAAGGTAGAAATACCTTCCAATGATTTCTCAGCTGGAGTGACCGCCGTCTCTGATGCTGACTCGGGTATGGGAGATAAAAGAGAAGCCTGAGGGATCCCCGAGTTCTCGGGATCATATTCCTCGACTTCAGAAGTTTTAGCGGTAGTAGAATAAGAAATAGCCTCAGGGATATTCTTTTGTTTGGACATCCGCTTCTTTTCCTCCATAGCAGCGGCAATGAGGCGACACCCCTCGGCCAGATGTGCCAGCTCATCATCTCTTAGATATTTTTCCATAAGTTTATCTTCGTCGACGAAGTCTACCTTAAGTTCCTCTTTCTCCCATTCGATAATTTGACACCATACGTGAACCAAGGTAGTTGGATAATCTTCAATCCAAGAGATGTTTCGGCGACGAATTATGTGCGGGAAGAATTCAATCAGTAATTCGCCAAAATCGTGTACTTCTTCCTGAGCCTCTGACAGCTGTTTACGGGTCTCTTTAGCAGACTTAATGACATTTTCCACATTCCCCTTAGCTTGGGCAGCCCTATTCTCGGCTTTCATTAGCTTGGACTCTAAGTCAACGTTTCAGTTTTCTAGTTCGGCATTTTTTCTAGCTAACTCAGCTTTCTCTTGCTCAAGAGTATTTTAAGCCAGATGCATTTTGACATTGTCCGACTTAGCATCTTCCGCCTGTTTCTTTAACTCCAAGCGCTCTTGACTATGGGATTCAAGCAAGACATGATAACGCTTTTGTAGCTCCTCAATTTACTGCTTGAAGTTGCCAGCCTCTCGTTGAGCAATGGCAAGCTGAGCTTGTGTGTCCTCAAGGTCCTTCTCCAAATTTTTCAAGGCCTTTTCATCGGCATCTGCAGTCTTTTTCATCGAATTAATGTCCGTAATTAAAGTTCGAATAATTCTGGAGAGATTGCGTGAGTATTTGAACATCTCCGAGTATTGCTTCTCGACTGTGTCAATCTTCGCTTTAGCTTCATCTGCCCACTTTGAGGAAATAGGCTCAAGTTCAAGCAAAAAAGTTAGATTCTCAAAGTATTGATCTGGAAACTGCTTCTCCAGATCTGCCAACTTAACTTTGGACTCAGCATCCAGTGGTGGAGGTTTGCAGTATGTTGGTTCAACGTCCTTTCGCTTAGTCGGGACGATGGCTGTATCATCCTTTCCAGATCGCTTCTCGCAAAGCTTATGTTTGTCTCGTGAATCGGTATGCTTCGGTGGACTTTTTTCCCGACTATGTTTGTCTTGAGGAGAATTTCGGTCTTTGGGTTGAGATGTATCTTCTCCTCGACGGCTCTGATAGCTTTTATATCTTTCTGGATCTGACCGAACAAGGGAACGAGAACGCGAGGTGTGTGGTCGATGAGAATCATGGGGCCTTCTTTCATCTCTACCCCGGCTTTCACGGCGATCATGCTCGATGTCGGAAAGACGTCTAGACATGCTGCGACGTATTTTCTCGACATCGTAATAAGGGCGAGGCATTGTACCTGCGCAGCAACGTAAGTGGAATTCAGAATCAGTGTTCACATAAAAAGTGAGCATTGTGATGTGTGGTGCTAATGTATTAAGTGCATCCTAAGTGGTTTTCCCCCAACAAACCCGAGTCTGAAGCTAGGCCAGCGTGAGTGGGCCCTTTGGCCTTCACGGGAGTGGTCTCCTCTGAAGAAGTGAAAATTAAAGGATTTGTGCCAAAATCCTCTGAAGTGTAGATGGTTTCAAGTAGGGGGAGATCTCCTAAACCCTGAAATGTGGGATTATTGGTAGCAGGGACATCTCCTTGAGAAACATCTGCTGGCAACTCTTTAGGGGACGTTGACTTATCAGGAGAAATAGCATCATCAGGGACGGTATACCCCTCTCTGTGCTTTTCAGCTATCTTGGCTAACTCATCGTCCTGAGTTGAAGATGGAGAAGGTGAAGTCCGAAGAGTTATTGCTGGATCTCTCGAGCCCTTGCCCGTTTCAGGAATAATGTCTACTGGGGGTACGTATACATATGGGCTCGACCCATGACCTATGCTATGGGTAATGGATAATAACCCGTGATGATGGAGATACTCATCCTTAAGAACTTCGTCGATGGTTAGAAATTTTTGATCGCCATTAAGAAGCCGATGCAATCGATCAAAGTATAACTGATCCGATATTTGTTTTGGGTTATCAAATGTGAATAAAAGAGAAAAGTAGGTTAATGTGTTGACATGAACATTCAAAATCGAGATCTATAAAATCGATGCTTTACTTGATTTGGTCCACCTCCTAGCGCACTCCGGCTGTTGCCTGATATAAAACATTTTAGCTTAGAATCGTCGGCCTTGCTGCGAAATGGAGCCGAAATAATTTTCCTCTTTGGGACTGATTCAAAGTAGGAGAAGGAAGGAGTTTCTCGAGTTCGATGCTTGAAATTGTAAAAAAAATGGATGTCGTCGAAAATAGGCTCTATACCTAACACCTCTCTGTATGCTATAAATAAGGTATATAAATAAGGGGTGTAACTGCATAGGGGCAATCCGCATCTGTCTCAGAATGTTGACGACAAAAGGCGGGAACGGTGGAATAGCACCAACCATGCACATCAATCGAGTAACTGCCATAAATCCTTCCGGAGGATTGTGAGGACGATTAGCTTTCGATGGCACCAGGGTATCTCTTTTCAATATCCCGTGCTTTAAACATATCCGAACAAGTCTGTCGTTATCAATCGTCGATTCGACGGAATCTTTAGGTGATTCCAAAGTAATGGCGGACTCAAATTCATCAGGAGCTCGATTATCTCCTATTCCTCCTTCCTCTTCATCGCCCAGAGAAACTTCACTAACGGAAGGTGTTTCGCTATTATGTGCTCCTACTTCATAATCTGAGCCTTCATCGTCCCATTCAGGGTCTGAGGAAGAAGATATGTCATCAAGAGTAAATTTCTCATAAGTTTCCGCAACTTCCATCTTCTTTGCTAACCTAGATGAACGTCTCTCAGCCATAATTACTAGGCTATTGAAGAAATAATAACAAGGATTAGAGTAAAGTTGCCCGTGTCCCCCGTGTGTGTATGTGAACTAAAGTGTGTGCTACGTGTAACAAAAATAAACACTTGCAAGCGTGATGTAAAGATTTCAAGGAGTAACAATGTTTCAGAATAGTTATTGATGTTTGTTATGTTTGTAAGGCGCTATCCTAACTATTCATCAAGTTGAAGGTTATGCCAAGCATTGATTAAGCTAGTTGGATGAATTCTCGCGCATTGAGTTGGACTGTTTCGGTTCGGTTTGGATATGTGCAGTGGGATCGGATCGGAGAGCAAAGTCATGTTTCAATCTGAAGCAGATATTCACACCAAGTAAGTAAATCCGGATCGGTTCGGACGTAGGCAACCGGATCGGTTTGGATCGACTTGAGTCATCATGCCTCTTCTCCTCCCTGTTTATTATTCCGATCTGACCCGGTCAAGTGGGCTTTGTTTCCCCTTTTTTCTTTTTCTTTTGCTCCAACCCGATCCGGTCTTGTGAACATCTTTCCCTTCCCTTCACTCGAACGTTCCTCTACCCGAGCCAGTTCCTCTCCTCTCCTTCATCTCCTTCGTTCTCCATCTCGCTGAACCGATACCAAACCCAACTCTATCTCACATACCCCAATTAAAACCAAGCACTTACATGCTCGACTATCCATTAGGTTCCTAATCTCCTCTCCCAACGCCTCGAGGTGGTGATAGAACCACCAACGACGACGGCGAGGAGAGAGAGGGCGACGGCGTCGGGACTAAACACACACCATGTTCAAATCGCCCAATTCTACCATAAAACTAAATTGAAAACGATTACAGTAAGGCAATTCGAGATTTTAAACCTACCAAGATGTTCAATTTAAAGAAGAACGAGAAAGTTTCAGAGCTTTTGAAGTTTTAGGGTTTCGATGTGAAATCTGTTGAACGAGAGCGATAAAAGAAGGAGAAGAAGAAAAAGACGGGGGAAGGACTTATATAAGCATCGTGTGACCACTCGTATTCCCAATCTACTTCACCCCGTTCGGACCAGAATTCAGTCCCACAAATGCATTTTGGCCTGTTAGTCTATTATTAAGCAATACAGGAGGGAATTCCATTCGGATCGGAGTCCAAACCGAAGGGGATTATACACGTCGACTTGTCATGCAGGTTAAATTCAAGGAAAAATAAAGAAAAGCTTACCTGGAGGAATTACTAGACATTGAAAAGAAGCTCTCAAAGTTGTTTGAAAATGAAGAAAGTAATTCATATGGTTCATGGATAATATATAAGCAGCAAAAGGCAAGACCTTATGAAGTGATACAACTCTACAAGTAAATGGAAGCGATCATTCAATGGTTCTAATTCAAAGGCTGTTTCGTAAACTACTTTGAAGCACACTTTATCTTAAATAAGAGTGTACTTCAAGGGGGAAAAATGTTAGCCTACTTTGTGAACTAGGCTACACAAAGAGCAAACAGTGAGAAAACCACCAACCGGTCCGGATCGGAGGGAGACAGCACAGGAAAGAAGCAAAGATCGAAGAGGCGAGCATCACATCGGTTTGGATCGGAGAAACACTTCGGCGGCATCAAAAGAAAGCAAACACCCTCATCGGATCGGATCGCAGGCGGCCGATCCGAACCCATTTTCTCTGAACCTGTGACCGTTGCTGCGCACATCTCCTGAAGACTCGTGCCAAGCATGACCATTTCCTCCCACGACCTCCAACTAAGTCGATGCGCTGTCACCATCTGGAGGCCTCCGAACCCGACTCTTATGGGATGGGTGCCACGCAGTTCCGAACCGGAGCCACTTCAAAGAGATTTTTCACCTATAAATACACCATCAAGAGGCATTTGAAAGGATCTTTTGGCAAATTCTTAGTTCTAACTTCCTCCATTGCCGAATTTCATAACTACATAGATCAAAATCATCTCTTAAAGTCTATTTTTGAGAGATTTGAGAGAGTATATGCATTGTAATTGTGAAGTTGAGTGAGAATCATTGCTGTATTTGCATTCGAATCATCAATTAAAAGAATAGAAAGTGGACGTAGGCTCTTTAACGCCGAACCACTATAAATCGTGTGTTCTTCGTTGCTTTTTAGTTCTATTTCATTAAATTCATAGCTCATTTGGGCGTTAGAACCAATTTTTGGTCTAACAGATCCATATCGAGGTGAGTGCTTAAAACTTACTCATGTTAGACTACAGTGCAAGTTGAAGTTAATTATGCCTCGTTTAATTGTACATAAGTTAGTTTGAACTTAAATGGACATATAGTTAAATTGAATTAGAATGGAATAATTATTATGTTTGAAATACACTTTTTTGGCATTATATACATGTGTTGGATATAACTGAAAATTAATATGGGTATATATGCTAGGAAGTTTAATTATAATTCTATTATCTTATACGATTGTATTGAACGATGACTATTGGTTGTTATGCTTATTAATTTTCATTGTGATTGTTGAAAAATCGCTACTTATATTGTATATTTCTTTAATTATATATCTATGACATTGGAATGAGTTCAAAGGACAATACCGTATATTTGAAATTATAAATATTTTACTTGGTCCAGGTAGAAAATTTAAATAACAAACACACTTGGTCAAAGTAAATGGTTTTATAAAACTGAAATCGTTTTGGAATTTAATAATGATAATTTAGAAATTTTGAATGAAATTCATTAAAATAATTTATTTGAAAGCCAATGTAAAACTTTATTTAAAATGATTTGTATAAAATTTTAATTCTTGAATAAAACGTCAAGAGATAGAAAATTGACAACTTTTCAAAATTTTAGTTTAACCTATTACCCGACATTGTAGGTAAATATGAATTTTTGTTAAAACTTATATGGTATTATTGAAATGAATTGGCTAACGGTTTAAATTGATTTATTATGTTTACACTCAATTTTTTAAAAGTTAAAATCCAAATTAACAGAAATTGGAAATTTGAATATAACAAAATTAGGACAAAGTTTATTAAAATGATTAATGATTTTAAATATGAAGTGACTTATTCAACTTTGATTATAATTGAAAGTGATTTAGTTAATGTTGGTTTTAAATCAAAATTTAAGTTGAAATTAATCACAATATGATTTAAATTTGTTTAAGATATGAAATTGAAATTTTAATGTTTGAATTGAACGGTAAAATCTAAAATTATTGGAGCTCAAATTGGCGGATTCAATTTTAAATCTACTATTTTGAAATGGACAATATGTCTTGAAACAAAATGAAATTTGTTTGAATTAAATTTAAAGTATAAAAGATAATCTAATTTTAAATTGAACTTTCTTTAAAATAGGAGTTCAAAGACAAATGCGTACATGAATTCAAATTTTAAATAATTATAATTCAACATGAAATATGAATATATTTTGGAAATATAAATGACCAAGTGGTGAATAAAATGAATGGCTAGTTGTTAAAGAGACCACGATTGGATATTAACATGCTCTTTGTCTTTCTAGAAACTATTTTAATAACTGTGTTTGTGGGGGATGTTATCAAGATGTAGTGGATGTATCGGTGAACGTTTATAGGAATGAAATAAATGAACGATGATGGATGACTAAACACTTGTATCAATTTAAAATGACTAAAACGGGTGCCTACATCAGGCGAATGAGGTTAGCTACCTCTAGTGGACCTCTTTCCCACGTACTACTATCATGATTTTGAACTCAATGTGTACAACGTTCTAATTTTGGATTGAATAGACGTGCTCAACCGTTAGGGGTTACGACCAGCCTGAAAGGGTAAACTAGTAGAATTCTACCATGGGCATTTCCTCACGTGCCTTGTCATACCTTTATCCTTAGACAAGCTTACTATGGTTTTGTTTTAACATTATATCTATTAGAGACTCACTGTCCACTTATGGTACCTGTTGTGCTATTGGACCTGCATAAACTACATGCTTCAAAATGTGTTAAGGTGGATTAATGTAAAACTTTGACACTATTTAAATATTTAATTTACCGATATACATTATATATAATGTATCTTACTTTATATTGATAGTTTAACAGATCCATAGAAAATGAAAAAACTTATAACATCTCTTAAGTTACCATGCATATTCTTTTGTTAATTTACATGAGAATGTTAGAAATGCAAATACTGTTTTTTCTATTATGCTCTCGTTAGCTTGAGTATTATAGTTAAGGAATCTTTTCTATAGATGAAGATATAGTTTGAGGCTTCATTTTATCTGGTCTACTTCATCCTTTCTTTTAATAGTATACATGTTCGTGTTTTATTAGACACTGGAACGTCCCTCATCTTTATATCAACAAACTTATATGAGAAATTTGAGCATGTTTTAAAATTCGAACCTGCATATAGATCTATGTGTGTTTCAGATCTTATTGACAATCCTTCAAACCTAATAGTGCTATGTAAAGGTGTTTGTCATTATAAAGAATAGTTCACTGAAGACTCTTATATCTTAGGCTTTAAAGTTTTTAATGTATTGTTAGGCATGGATTAGTTAATTAAATTTTATGTGGTTATTTCTAGTAAACCTTGATCGATTTCTTAGTGAGTGATAAAGGTAAACAATTAGTCATTGAATATAAGATGCCTTTAGATATTCCTAAAAGGCTTGTTTTCTCTCTTGATCTACATAAAAGAAATCTTATCATTATTCAAGATGTTCAACATTTTGTCGATGCCCATGGTGAGAATACTTGCTTAACTAACTCCTCTTTGAGAAATCAAATTTTGAATTGATCTTATTTCCAAAGCTAGACATGTGTAGTACTTCCTCCACGGAGAATGTCACTCAAAAAGAGAGTTGAATTAAAAACCCTAGTTGATGATCTATTATCTAGAGGTTTGATTGTGCGAAGCCATTTTGAATGGGGAGATGTTATGGTCTTTGTTACTAAATATGATGGCTCTCTAATATTGTGGACTATAGAGAGATGAATAAGCTCATCTATAAGAATTGATACCCAATGCCTTATATAAATGACATGTTTGGTCAACTAATATAGAGCACGGCTCGACTTCTTAATTTAAAAAAAAACTATATAGAGCATGGTTATTTTCTCAACTCGACCTTGTTTTCAGCTTCCATTAGCTTAAAATTTCCAAGGATAGCATTCATCAAATATATTTCTGCACTAAAGATAGTTTTTATGAATGGCTAATTATACCATTTACCCTAGATTACTTCATAGACCTAATTAACGTAGTATTTTGGGATATTCTTAACCAGTTTATGATTGTTTACACCGATGACATCTTGATCTTTTCTAAGACTATGAAAGAGCATGAATAACTTCGAAATATGTATTGCTTGAGACCTTGACAATCCATCAAATAAAAGCCAAGTTAAATAAATGCCATTTCTACCAAGAGAAAGTCGTATGTCTTAGCAGATCACCATGATTAATATAATCTCATAACTAGCTTCTTTCTATTTGGCCATTGAATTCTTTAAATTCGATTCGTATCTTGATGCTAATTTTCAAGATTGGTAAATTATGAAATCAGTCATTGATGTTTGGATTTTCTTGGGCCTAGTCGGTTATTATTGAAGATTTATAGAACATTTCTCTCAAATAGCTTCGCCTTTCAAAGCTTTGACCACGAAGAATGTCAAGTTTGTTTGGAGTAACAAATGCCAGAGAGTGTCTGATGAATCAAAACAAAAGTTGACCTTTGCTTTTGTTCTCATTGCTCTCAATAAAGGTAAAGGATTGATAGTTTATATAAACACTTGTGGAAATGGGTTTTGTGTTCCTTTAATGCAACATAACAAGGTTATCGGTTATGCCAATAGGCAGTTGAAACCTCTTGAAATCAACTATGGAATGCATGACCTAGAGTTATTAACAATATTTTTTGCTACAAAATTGTAGAGGCAACATCTTTTTGGCATGAAATTTGAACTCCGTATCGATCATAGATCCTTGAAATATATCTTCACCCAAAGGGATTTGAACCAAAGCAGGTTAGATGGCTTGAATTCTTAGCTGCTTGTGACCTCGACATCAATTATACTCCTAGGAAGGCAAACGTTGTAGCTGAGATTAGAAATAAAGCAACGGTATATCAATTTGTTATTTTCTTAGCTCTCACGGATCGTACTATCTCCATGTAAGATGAAGACCCATTCTTAAGGAGTATTATGGATAATATCCTGGAAAGAGAGGTTAATCTCGAAGATTATCAAGTGCAAAAACTATTACGGATGGTATTATAAGAACCAGTGGTAGGATGTGTGTTTCGAATGTTGATTGGCTGAGGCAGGAAGTGCTTATAGAGAATCTAAGTCTAGAATTTATATTCATCCTAGAGTTACAAAAGCATTTCAAAATATGAAGAAATTTTATTTTTGGAGGAGAATGAAGATACGTATCTCTATCTGTGTGAGCAGATGATTTACTTGCCAACAAATCAAGGCAGAACATCATAAAGTAGCAGGTTTCTTGCAGCTCTTAAGATTTCAAATTGGAAATAGGATCAAATCTTTATGGATTTTGTAAATAGTTTACCAAGGACTAGATTAGGTAATGAGAGTGTTTGGAAGATTTCTGATAGATCGATGAAGTGTTCCCACTGCATCCCAGTGAAATCTACTCAAAATGCTTTGAACTTGGCAGAGACTTATTTGAAGGAAATTGTCTGACTCTATCGAATTTTCTTTAGCAAAGTTTGTGATATAGTCACTTTTGGAAATTGCTTTTTGATTCTTTGGGTATGTAGTTGAATCTGAGTACGGCCTATCACCTGCAAATGGATGGCCCAACTAAAAGGGTAAATTAGATGTTGGAGGGCCTTCTTCTTGCTTATGTTCTTCATTTCGGTGGACCTTAGGATGATTGTATCCGTCATATCGAATTCACCTATAATAATTGCCAAGTATGAGTACATTAAATAACTTAACTAAATGTGTATTGGAAATTAATTAATTAAATCTTTGAAATTCGAGCTAGTATTGACTTGGCATCATTCGAAGCTTTTCACGGGCCACCATGTAAATCCCTAACCTATTGGGTCGAGATAGGAATTAGAATTATTCTTCGGCTTGAAATGATTCTGGGTGCTTCTGAGAAAGGCAAGGGGATTAAGAGGAGGATGAAAACTACTCTTGATAGGTAGAAGAACTATGTAAACAGGAGAAGGAAGGACTTTGAATTTGCAATCGGAGACCAATTATTTCTTAAAATCTCTCCTTTAAGAAACGAGATTCAGATTGGGAGGAAGAGGAAGTTAGCCCTGAGATTATTGGTCCTTTTCGCATATCTAAAAGGATTGGTATTTTTTCTTATATGGTTGAGCTACCAAAAAATCTATTGGTGTGCATATGTGTTCCATGTTTCACATCTCTACAAATATCAACATAAACCTTCAACGTTAGTTCAACTCGCACAACTTGAGGAATTGGGTGTTGCCAAATCTTATTGTTGAGAGGAATCCACTTTTTATTTTGGACTAAAGTATGAAGCAGCTGAGAATAAAATTTGTCAATCCCATAAATGTTTAGTGAAGTAGTGATAAGCAAGATTGCACCTGGGGCTGGGAGGTGTAGGATAGTATTTGTGCTTCCAGTTCTGAGTACGTTTTTGTATTTTAAGTCTTTTCCTATTATTCATCATCCATTCTTGTGTTGTATTCTTTTCTAGAACAAAATATTTTGAGGGGTAAACTATATCGACTTGTAATAAAAATAATCAATTTAAAATATATTTAAATAAGATTTCTAATGTACCTAGTTAACAAGACTTATTTGTTTCTATTATGGCCAGCGAAGAAAATAATAAATATAAAGTAAAACTTGGAATTTGTGAGATTTTTGTTGTTTTTAGTAGATATTAGGGTAAATGTCAGCATGTTTAAAACATTCACTTCCTTTTATATTTAAAACTCATAACTGCTATCTTAAAAACATCGTTTCCTTTATCTTCCATTTTTTCAAAACTATTCTACTCGTTATTCCCATGTGAAAATGCTCATATAAAAAAGGGAAGAATTTGAAACCCATCACCTGATCGAGACACTTTTGTAGCAACCGGAACTATGAATCTCCTATAATGCCCCATCCTAATAAAGAGCATTACTTCTAGTATTGTCTGTTAGAGCAGAGAATAGGGCAGGTTAGGAGCAACCATCCATAATCTTGTATTAAATGAGTGTTGAATACTTAAAGTGTGTATAATTTTCTTTTCTTACCTCAAGTGGATCAACGTACTTGGTCCATCTAATATAGACTACTATGGCTAAGGATCGGATTCAGAACAAGCAACACATATCACATATAAGAGATCACAAAGCAGAATACATATAAATACAACAACAAAATACAACATATACATGTACTAAAAACTCGAATGGTTTCATACACGATATATGTATACAACAAGTTCCAAAATAATAAAAATACAATGAAATGGATCCACTCTACATAAAAAAGGTAATAGCTCCATTGGAATATTCCAACGTAGTAACTAAACATGAATCAACTACAGCTACAACCTGAAACAACTTCGTCTGACCCGAACTATAAACACATGGGTCAGTTGAGTTTGAGTATATCAGTATATTAAGATAAATAAAGTATACTAACATTAAGATTAATTACTTTTCGTAAGAAAAGGAATCTCAAAATCAAAAATAAACTCATGAACACAAAATGATTGCTTTCTATTAGGTGGGAATTGAATAACTAAGAGTTAACATCACAAAAGCGATCATAAGTCTTGAAATTCTCAAACTAGCCATGTGGCAATATGGAAAATTCATCTTCATAAATCACCAAAGATGGATCCAATAAATCAAAATTTCTTCAAGTATCAACAAAATAAAGCCATTTTACCAAGCAATATATATGTATTTAAAATATATTACTATGACCTATCTCATCTTGGTATATTACACTACGACCCGTCTCAGTTGAGTGCATTTCACTATGACCTGCTTCGATTGAGTGTAACCTTATTGCGACATGTCTCGATTGACTATAGCCTTAATACGACCCATCTTGGTCAAATGTCTTTACTAAGACCCATCTCCGTCGAGTATGGCTTCACTTCAACCCATCTTGGTTGAATATAGCTTTATTGCGACCCGTCACGATTAAGTATAGCTTCACCATGACCCGCCTCAGTCGAGTGCACTTGACCACTTCGGTCAAGTGAATACATGTGTATAAGAATCCATCGAGACTACCACTTCAAAGCAAGTTCTAGCACTACAAAATGTGCATAGACCTCTAGGCAGCAACTCCAAAAGTGAGCACAATATGTCCCGTACCACACATTTCATTAATCGATTCACTACAAATAGTCCACTTCACATCGGAAAGCAACAATAATAGCTTCAATCAACAAGTCTGAAATTAACTGATATAATACACCTTCGTGTCCTATATCACGAGGTTTAATAAATCATTTAATCACTTTCTCGTCTTCTCGAAGGGTGCAAAGGCATATGATTTTATGTATTGAAAATATAAGTTTTAAAAAAATAGATTTTATAAAATGATTTAGGAAACAATTTGATTATTTCTCAAAGCTAATAGTATTTTTTAAAAAGAAAACTCCTTCATGAAACCATTCTAAAAATGTGCACATGTACTCAAAATTACAAAGCGATCAACACAAAACTAATCGTTAAAAACTCATAAAAGTCCCTAACAAAGGATTTGTGTAAGTACAAACTTTTATATAGTAGGAATAATCCAAAACAATCGCAAATAAAATGGTTTATTATTTGAATAAAATTATTCATACACTCAAGGTTTATATTAGAATTTATCATTAAAATCATGCCCAAATAATCCAAGAAAATTCATTATTCAACATTATAGGATGGATGATATAAAAGACTCAGTTCTCTCACCGAAATGAACATCAAATTACACTTAAAAAGCACATGAGGAAGCACAAAAAACTCCTGCATAAACGCACTAGAAACATATGTTGCCTACACATTTTGCCAAGGCTGCATCGACATAGGGATACACCTATGTCGACATATGTGTTGACACAGGTTCTTTCTATGTTGACGTAGGTCACAAAATTTACTACACGTTGTTCAAACCTATTGAGTTCATTTTTTAGGCAATAAACAAAGGTTCAAATGACGTCGGATTCACCAACATTAACTACCATCAGAAAACAAGAATATCAAGAATCTGTCGAGAATCAAAGAAAATATAATAGCCCACACATGCCCTCAGTCCATGCTTGCATTGTTTTCACAAAACTTAAGCTACTGTTAACGATTTCTCAAATCTACTTATATGAATAATCAATATCACATGAATTCAAATTAGAAAGTGTGTCGCCTTGTCTGGGTTTGATGATTCTATGCCTTATCTAGCTGCAAGGGAGAAGCTTGAAGCACTTGAATGAGAAATACAGACATGCAGCAACCCATTTTTTATAATTCTTTTCTTTGATTTTAGAAACCCTTTGGGGATTATATCACTAATTTGATCTCTTATTTGTTGAAGAGTTGAACTCTCTTCCATTTTCTAAATTTTATTTAGGAGTTCTTAGGATTTTAATTTCATAGAAAGGAGGCCATTTCTTTTTACTATTAAGGTTTTTTCTAGGAAAGGAGAAAGTGATAAACCAGGTGAATAAAGAGTACGTATCATTCTTTTACTTAATTTCAAAAATATCTTTTTGGGTTTGGGTTATAAACCCAAAAACCCGATAAGCTCAAGTGCTGCAAATTTAAGGTGTAACAAAATTTACCCTTCCAATACAACATAAAACAATACAACATAACACATTTTCCACAATCCCTTTGATATACCCAATATTGTAAAATTCTACAAAAATATACAAACATGTAACATTCTTTTCCTAAACACTCCAGACCTCATTTATAGTGCAAAACGTGATAAAATATCATATATATATATATAACACATTTTCCTCCTTACACATTGAAACTTTACAAAAATATTTTAATACATAAATATTGGTTTCCCATCCATATTTATACTTTTATACTATGCTTATAACATACTTAGACAAAAAATACATTTTACAATGCAACCCACAATTCACACTAATTCATCAAATTAAGGTATTTGCACCATTGAAATACTTTGACACACGATTTTTTAAACATAAACACATATGGTATGATTTCCATATGGTTTTAAACACAAGCCTTGCTTTAATTTTATTTCCTAATTTAAACAAAACGCATTTTCCCTATACAAATCACTAATTATCTTGTTAAAGCAAGACACTTCCTATTGAAAATATATTTTTAGTTAAATATTGATTGCTAATCAATATTTTATATGTTCAATATTCTTAAAAATATAATTTACAAATGCAGATAATTTTTTTTCCTTATTATTCAAAATGTATTTAAATTATTATACTAAATGTATTTAATTTTTTTATCATGGGTACCCAAAGTCACAGGTTGTTACAGCTTCAGTGCACCACAACCATCGCTAGTTGACTAACTCTGATAGCCTCCTTCCCCGAACTAAACCTCAGCCTATCCATCGAACTCCATCAAAATTATCCATCCCCTTCAAAACATCCATTACAGCAACCATTCAACCACTATTATAACAACAGCCCCGCCTCTAATGCTAATCAATCCCACCGACCCTCCCGGTCATTTCCATCCACATAACTCCAGACCACTGTAACCTCCTTTACCCTATCACAACACCATAACCACCTGACCACCTTCCAACAGCAGGCCCTTCAAACAATCCTCATGCTCTAGCAGATGCACAACTTATCATCGTCAGTGAGTCTCCCTAATTCCTTTACGCACAATCAGAGCTTCCCTATCTCCTACACCACTATTCATCCTGCAATTAAATGACCGTCGAGAGTCAAAGTCTCATCATGTCCGTTCAGCAACAGTTCATCATCATCAATCAGCAATTTTCCATGTAGTCTCATGCGAGCTGTATCCATTTGTTTCTTATGTGTTTTCTATTTTTTCATAGTGTGTGCATACATGTAGACTCGAAACTTTATGGTCACATCAATATTGTTGATCCATGTTGGGGTAAGTGCTTAAAACCCACTTATGATGTACTAACATTATCATGCAAGTCGAATTTAGTTATGCCTCGTTTAATCTTATATAAGTTAGTTTGAACTTAAATGGGATCACGTTAACTTGGATTAGTATGGAATAGTTATTATGTTTGATTAACACTTGTTTGACATTATATTCAAGTGTAGTATATAACCGGAAATTAATATGGATATACGTGCAAGGGATTAAATTATAATCCTATTATGTCATACCTATGTATTTAACAAGGCTACTATTGTTATGGTTATTAATTACATTATCATTATTGTAATATCCCCATTGACATTGGATATGGTTGAAATTATATACTATGACATTAGAAGGGTTGAATGATATATACCATATATTTGAAATTATAAGCATTTCACTTGGTGTAGGTAAAAAATTTAAACAATGAACACCGCTTGGGTAAAATAAATGGTTTTATGAAATTAAAATTGTTTGAAAATTTAGTATTAATAATCCGATCATCTTTTACCAATTTAAGAAAAGAATTAGGTATTGTTCTCTGTTTGAAATGTAAATAATAAAATAAATAATCAAAATTCACCAAAGTATGTTGAAGAAAACCACTTCAAATTTCTTCTTCTTGCTACCTTTTCTTTATTTTAAATTTCTAAAAAATTAAATACTCTCATCAAATGTTAACAAAAACTCATTTTTTTTCATTTCCATCTCCTACTAAAGGCCCATTTCAATACACTATCTTAGCAAGGATCACCAAAATGGAAGAGATTTAAAGAATTTTCTTGAAATGCTAACTAAAATTCAAGTCATGCAAAACCAAATGGCTAACGATCAGGAATGGTATGGAAAAATCATTTGCAAGTTGCATAAAAACCTTATGAATGATATTTAAAATCCAACCATCATCGAAGTTAAATCAATGAATATAGCCATCTATAGTCTTATTCACTACAACGATAAAGAAGAGGAAGTAGAAGAAGAGGAAGATGAAGAAGAAGAAGAAGAAGAAGAGGAAGATCATATGGAAGTGAACGAAGTATGATGTGTAGATAAGACTTAATACGACCGACATAAAAATCTCGTAGAACAAAAGGAAATTTCTACTCCTACTACACTTTTTGCCCAATTCACAAATCTCTCGTCATTAAAGACTCATGTTGGATATTAGTAACACCCCGTAATTTTGTTAGCATTAAAGAAGATAAATTAAATAATAATTAAATTAATATTTGGAATTAAGGGAAACAGACTGCGCCAATTCGTCCATCTCGAAATTCGGGTTAAGATAGATGTTTGGTTTGCGAAAAACGGACAACATATGAAGAAGTTATGAGGATTTTAAGTTTATATACACATTGAAGGATTATGTATATACATATGAGTCAGAATCTTATCCACAAAGGGTTCAAAAATCAAAATGGCAGAAGGAGGAAAATTTCTCAGGGTTGTTGACACCCCTAGGGCTGACGTGGCAGTCGGTGTCAGAGGTGTTGGTAGCTATAAATATGTGTCTGTTCCTCCTGTTTTTTTCATTGGAAATCATGGAGGCAAAATGTTGCCGGTGTTTGAACTGAGACGGATCCTATCTTCTGCAATTATCAACTTTGCAAATCAACTAGAGATTCAAGTGTAGATCTACAACCCAACAAGCTTCTTCTCTAGTTCTATCTTCTTAGCCTAACACTGTTAGTTCTAGATTACTTTTAGATTTAAATGACTAAAAGTATAACGTGATAGTACAGTGATTTGGATATGTCTTGAACCATAAACCTATATTATTCTTGGATCTCAAACTTTATTATGCTAGATCTATATTTATAGATCTAATTCACCTATGATTAGTTTATCATGTCACCTTTGTGGATCTGAACCTTTGTCAAGTTTGTGGTTAATTTGGGATTATCATTATATACACTACACCATATTTGCTGATTAGGCTGTGTTTTTAGCCGTATCTAAAGCTCTTGGGCATGGTAAAAAGCGGTATCAAAAAGTGGCGTGTCTAATTATTAGATACGTCTATAGGCTGTGTCTAACTTAAAATTTGACACGCCTACGTAGCTATATCAAAAGGTAAAATAGAAATGGCTCGCTTCCGTATCTAAAGGGAAGCTAGATACGAATGTAAACCGTAGCTAATTTCTGATGGACGCTGCTTTAATATATTTTAGAAACAGTTTTAAACCGTACCTATGATGTCAGGTAGACACGGTCTTAAACCGTATCTTATTATATATACATATATATATATACATATACATATTATATATATATATAAACAGAAACTACAACACATATTTTCCATAACACAGACCATATCACAATTTATACAAAGCATATATAGCACAAATTATACACAAAGCATAACAAGAATTTTCATAACACAATTTATAGAGTGTCGTACAATAATTAAACGGAAACTGTCACAGATGTTTCATCTAATTACAAAGTCTGATACAACTGAGCTGGTTATTGAAAGTAGCAAATTTAATCAAAGAAAAAAAATGTGATAAAACTGCAGGATCGGACCGGGAAGATTGAGCATGCTGATCGTGTTGTGGTCCACGTTGCTGTAAATTAAAGCAATGATGAGCAGATGCTGATATTGAATGTACAAAATTTATATGTTTCAAAGCTTGCGTTGATAAGCATGAGCTAGATGTACACACATGAATTATCAGCGGATCAACCAATTTGTAAAAACATTAGCAAATAATATTCGTGTGGGCATATCGTGTCTCATGTGTATGCCACCGAAGAGAGTTCATGAAACTAATGCAAACACAAGTGTCATGGAATTCTTAATTCATAAGTAAACCAGGAGTAAAGTGTAAAATTATATATACCTGGTCCAACGTCTAAAGATAGTGAATCAGGGACTTCACATGACACAGATACCCACCCACTCCGACTTCATCAAAGGTCACTGCAAATTGACGATTCAGTTTGGAGGTTTTCTCATCTGGTAGCAGCATACTATCCAAAACCACTTTTTCATGTGTAGGTGGTACAGGAATCCCATGTCATCTGGATAACGTAGGATCTTGATAGACAGTACCTGTTGCAATAAAGTCGAAAATTTCAAAGGATGGTATTAATAAAATATGTCTAATTTTATTAAAACAGGAAAACTGGAGTATGTATCCATTAGACTTTAAGCACTCGCTTTAGATCAGAGTGCAATAAAATATGCAACACCCTTTGGTTTTATTAATAAAACATACATGTTGCTATTATGTCTAGATCAGTGTTGAGAATTTCAAATCATTGATTTTTCACCGCATTGGTCGTATCTTGGATCGGAGAAGGAACACCCTTTGTTGCACTGATGTGTGTACTGTTGCGTCCTCCATCCGACGTAATTAATGGTGCCTGAGTTCCTTGATCAGTCAAAGTTCATACCATGTTGATCAGAACCTCCATTTTTCCAAACAAATTTCCTACTGTACCCTTCATATCAGTTATCATACCCTCCAAGCTTCCCACCCTCATTTTCAACTCATCATTGTCTTCAAGAACATGTTTGAATCATTTCTGTGCAATGGCATAAGCCTTAACATGCATCTTTGGTATGGTGCTCCCAACAACGCGGCTGCTACCCCTTGTATCCTTACCCAATACTTGTGATAAGATATCTTCATCAACAGGCAATTTTTCTTCATCACTATTGGTGATCTTTTCCTTCAATTTGGCAATTTGATCCTGGGATAAAAATTAAATGTGTTTACACCAACATTTACTTGTAACATCTTGTAACTATAGTATGTTACTCCTTACTGAATAAATTCAATCCAGACATAGCACCATTACAATAAAAACACGTAATGAAGAAAATGTCATGAGAAACTAATTAATCACAATTATGGAGAGCCTGAAAGCTTGAAATGAAAGTCCAAACAATAGACTGCTCGATGTTAACTGTAATAACCATAATACAAGTAAAAACTTATGAAGTACGCAGACGTGGCATCTGATATGCTACCATCTTTTTTCCTGTGTGTCTTTTCCCATACTTGACGATGGTTGACATTTGCAGATGGACTTGCAATGATCTGCAATATATTCCAGTTCATGTATATTCTCTCCCTTAATTGTGTTTTTACTACTATTGAAAGAAAATGATCAAATAATTTACCAATTCGTGTTCTACTCTAGCGTGACTTTTACGTCTTGCATGGTGGGCATAACTTAGACTGGATCTATTTTTCTTTGCCTTCCGTCCTTCTTCCGCTTGCTTCACGCATTGCTTCATTCTTTATGAACTCGTTCCAATCATTTTGAGCAATTGAAGGTGGACAATGTTTCATCGGTTCTTCGTCATTATCGAAAATGTCATAATAAGTTGCTCTCAAGTTTTTCTTGTGTCTCCTAAAAGCCTTAGCCATTCTTTTTGAAAACATTTCCTTTGAAGGCGGCTCAAGCGTATACATTTTCTGCAAAAATTAAGAGTCAGAGACTGTAAAAATAAACTGTAACATTTACATGCAATTTTTCACAAATTTACCACCAACTGGTTTCCAAACGTCGTCCTTATATGTTTTGGTTACTTTATCCCAACCTGTGTAAGAGATTGGCACATAAGATCGTACTAATTTACCAAGCGTAGTAGCGATTTTTGGAGCGTTTTCTGAGACTGGAATACCAAGTAGGTTTTGTTCAACTTGTTGATCTTTCGAACACGATGCATGTGATGATGTTGGATCTTGCGACGTATTTTCCTACGAAATAGAAGCAACATTAAGAATCATGACAAACACCATGAATAAGAATATTATTCACATTTGTTACTGATCGTGTTCTCTATTACAATTTCACTTATGCATACACCATGAATATGAAACAGTTAAAAGAAATAATAAAAGCATAATGGATTGCGATCAGAAAGTGTAAGTCATGACTTTCCAAATACATATGATTCACTGGTAAAAAAAGCATTCAACAATTCATAGGTTAACACATGAGTTTGGTTAGATCTTCTAGTTTTTCATTTTCTTCAAAAGCCGATTGATAGACGGTAGGAGACTCAATGTCATCCACATTTGTAATCAACTGTTTTGGTGTATGCAAAACCACAGACCAACTGTCATTTTCTAAATCTTTTGAGTAGAACACTTGGCTCGCTTCTAATGCAAGAATAAATGGCTCATCATTCACGTTGTCCTTATTCTTTAATTTTCCTAAATTAACCATGATCAGGTTTGAAGCGGGATCTATTTTGCAAACATTGATCTTATCCTCGACTTTTACCCAATCACAATAAAAAACTGTTTGTTTGAAATCAATGTAATCCAACTCAAGTATCTGCTGAATGACTCCGTAATACATTGTTTCTGCTTCCTTATAATTTTTATCTTTGCCACTCGCACTAAATTTTGTAATTGCTCTCATATATACACCGCTATCCTATGTTACCATATGGTCTTCGTACATTTTCGTGGAAAATAAAAACCTATTCACTTGGTACTTCGTATAACTAAGCGCCGTGAAATTCGGCCCGTGTATTAGCCGCCAAAGAGTTTGGTCTACATCGCTGCAATTCAACAACTACATAAAACACAAGAAAAAAAATCAAGCATGTTTACGATGGTGTATTGCAAACTTATAAAAACGTGAAATACTGTAGATGATGTAATACCTTATTAAGTAACCATATTTTAAAAGGTTTAACGACTTCGACAGTTGTACCTCTGCCTCGTGGTTGAAATTTAGTGCTTTTCACATAGGGGTTGTACCTTCTATACGTAGATAACACATATTGAAATGAATATATAAATTGAATTAAAAAATGGAAATTCGAAACCTACATCATGAACTTACTTCTTCCATGAATCCAATCCATCATACTTACTTAGGACCCATCTACGCACTTGTTTGAATTGCACTTGGGTTAAACTTATATCTTTACTATTATCCAAAGGTATCTCACCGGCAAACTCATCATCCTCATCTAAAAATGCTTCGCGGGTATGTTTTTGGTTGCCATAACCTCCGTTTGGGATATATTCCATGCAGTAAAGGCTAGCTTCTTGTATGATGTATCCTTCTGTAATACACCCTTCAATGTATCCTTTGTTGCGCACATACCCTTTATATGTTTTCATCAACCTATGATTGTGATAAATTATAAATTGCACACGATAGCCATTTATACCGAATAATAATGTACATAATTTAAATTAGTAATTTACCGTTCAAAAGGGTACATTCATCTATATCTGACAGGGCCACCAACCAATGCTTGATCGGCTAAATGAACCATAACATGGATACTGATATCAAAAAATGCAGGTGGAAAATGTTTTTCAAAAACACACATTTCTTCCACCAACATAGCCTTTGCTTTTATAAGGTGTTCTCTGTTGATTACCTTTGAGCACAAAATGTTAAAGAATAGAATAATACGATGAATAGCATTTTGTAGATCCTTATGTTGTGTATAAGTATATTGAAGCAATACCGGAAGCAGATGTTGCATTATGACATGGTAATCATGTGACTTCAGATTTCTTAGTTCGAGAGGATTGATACACACGTTGTTGCGGAAGTTAGAGAAGAATTTGTTAGGTACTTTCAAAATTTTCAATATGGTGCAAAATCTTATCTTTTCTTCTTTGCTCAAGGTGAAATTTTCCTTTGGTATGATTGTTTTTTTGGTTTAGGGATCTACCCTCACCCACAACTTTTATTTTATACCCATGGTTTTCATATCATTGCGTGCATTGATGCCATCTTTTGACTTCTCTTTATGCCCCATAATGGTGCTGATGAGATGCTCTGCGACATTCTTCTCTGTATGCATAACATCAATATTATGTCGAATCATATTTGCTTTCCAATATGGTAAATCAAAAAAGAAAGACCTCCTATACCAAGCAGAAACATTGTCACCTTCTTCAACGGCCGACTTTTTCCTTTTCGACCAACTTCTTCTTCGTGTTTACCGATTTTCATTTTGACTTTCGCTACTCTCTTTTCAACTTCAAAACCATTCAATGGCCTTTTAGGACGACTAAGTTCTTGTTCATTATTGAAATTTGTCTTGTCTTATCGAAACCTATGTTGGTTAGGAAGACACATTCATGTCCCATAAAACACATCTTCTTACTTTCAGGAAGATGATAAGAACAAGTGTTTTCCCCACAAACGGGACATGCAAAGTAACCGTGAGTTGTACATCCTGATAAAGTCCCAAGAGCAGGGTGATCATGGATCGCCCACAACACCTAGCTCTCATTGTAAACTCGGATTTACTTGATGAATCATATGTAACAACTCCTTCCCATAACTGCTTTAACTCGTCTACCAACGACTCTAAATAAACATCAATATCCTTCCCCGGTTGTTTTGGCCCAGAAATCAATAGTGTTAACATTGAAAACTCCCGTATCATGCACATAGATGGAGGAAGATTATACGGTACTACAATTACCGGCCAACAACTGTAAGGGTTAGTAAGAGAAGCATTCGGACAGAAACCTTCTGTTGTTATTCCAAGTGTGACATTTCGTGGCTCGACTGTGACTGTTTTGTCAAAGGAATCCATGGCTTTCCATTGAGAAATGTCACATGGATGACGCATTGCGTTTGGATTAGACTTGGCACGACCATGCCAGGTCATTGCATCTGCTATCCATGGTACAGTATACAATCTCTTCAATCTAGAAATTAATGGAAAATGTGTTAATGTCTTTCGTGCTACTTTGGTTCCTTTTCTCTCGTCGTTAAAAGATGTCCTATATCTTGGTTCTTTGTAATTTGTACAAGAAATTCTATTTGTATCATCTTTCCAGTACAACATGCAATCATTAATGCATGCATCATAAGTTGTGTAATTCATCCCAACTTTCTTAATGAACTTCTTCACGTCGGGATATTGTGCCGGCAGCGTGTTACCTTCAGGGAGTAACTCCTTCATTAGTTCAAGTAGTGCAGTCACACCATTATCTGAGAAGCTGTATTGGGTCTTCAAGCTATTCAGTTTCACAATGGCATATAGCTTCGTTATCCCTTTTGGACATGAAGGATACATTGGCTCTTTTGCGCTTACATAAAGTGGTGTATACTTCTTACTTTCATTGGCCTTCCAATTGCCATCATCCGTACACTGCTCTCCAACATTAGTATGATCAAACAATGGATTTTCAGGTTGAAAATCATGAAATCTATTTGCATCATTGACTAGATCTTCCATCACAATATGTTCAGCCTCGTCAGTACTTGTGGAATTACTAATTGGTTGTTGTTTTCCCATCTCCGCCCTTTTTCCCTATGAAAATACCACACGCTATACGATTGGATAAAACCCCATCTAAGCAAATGAAAATGCATTTCATCTAATTTGAACGTCTTTATATTTTGGCACCGATTGCAAGGGCATAAATACACCCCTTTCTTACCACCGTTTTCTTTAATAAAACAAATAAACTTTTTCACCCCATCAATATAGTATGGAGATCTTTGATTAGATTCATTTATCCACTTTTTGTCTATACCGAAAGGCATGTTGCCAGCCTATAAATTCAAAAATTGTTACAACTTACAAATTGCATCAATCACTGGATGTTTTCATTGGAAAGTTGGCTTTTTTTACTGGTTAACCTAAAAATAGTTTTATTTACTGGAATGCGTATGGCAGTTGTTGGGAAACAAAACATTTCCAACAGCAATTTAACAAACAAAATTCAAGGTTCGTATTTTACATATTCAGTATCATGACTAGCTAATTTAATATAAGGAAATAGATCAAATAACATGTGCACTAACCATGGTGTACTATGACCAACTTGAAAAAACCTAACTTTCTTCAACGTTCAACCTTGCTTTGTAACCGCCCTTGGGTAAAAACCAATAAATAGCTCTCTGGCCTACAACATGTTGAGCATGAATTGAAACAATAGAGCAAAAAATATTGATTACAAGAAATTGAATCAAACCAAAATTTTACCACCAATAGAGACGCATGATTTGCAGGCAATGACAAAGAAGCAAATATGAGCAGACAACTATCGGATTTCTGTAATTTTTTGGGAGCAATTTTTAGAAATGGAAAAAGGGCACGGGATATAATATTAGACGAGGGAAATAAAAAAAGGGAGAGAGATAACCTGAAAGGATTAAAAAATTAGAGGGATGGGTGTACTTTTTCGGGCAAAAGTTTTACACAATAAAAGCACGAATTTGAAACGGCCAACAATCGAATCATATTAACCGATCCGGAGCATTCGCGATGGACGGTCAGATATGGGGTACTTGTTGTGGTGTGGATCGCAAATTGTTGTTTGATACAGACCTGAGCATTATCAAATTTGACACGGCTATTAGCCGAATTTTACGCCTGCATCCGTGTGTTCCAGATTGGCCGATATGGTGTAGTGATAGACAATTAAACCTTTGTATAAAACTAGATCATCATATTGTGATTAATTGAGATCTGTCATTATTGGACATATAAATTCTGATTTGGATCTGTTCATCCTGAGTATATTGGATCTAGTTTTGTCATTACCCTTTTTACTAGATCTGTTTTTATGTCTACCTTATTATGCCTATTACTTGTCTATGCCAGTATATATGTTTATGTCACTTTTAGAATGATCACTATTGTCATTTTTCCCATCACTTTGCCCTTTTTATAGTTTATGACTAGGCTACTTTCTAGCCTAGATGCCACCAAATATATGTGAATGCATTTGTTAGGGAACGGGGGGAAAAAGTTAGAATTGGCATAATTTAAATAATGTTTATATGAATTGGACATATAATTCAAAATGGGGAAGTGGAGACTTAATCACCTATAAAGACATAGGTAAGAATTGGATAAGAATGAAATGTCTAATAATTACAATTAGAAATTGTAATTGCACTTATGACACGAGGTTAGGTTGCATTAGTGGTGGAAGTCTGCCCAGACCCGATCGGCAGATCCAGCAACCACTAATGTTGAACCTTATGTGAGAGGTCTAAGTGTGCAAATACGAATCAGGCTAAGACACGAGGTTAGGCCCAAATTCTGGAATAAGTCTGCCCGGACCCGACTGACATATCCAGCGTCCACAAGTTGTAGGCCTAATATGGGAGGTCTAGCCTATTATAAACCATAAATTGACATGGTACTAAATTTGACTTCTTAACCTAATCTAATCCATAAGGGATTGTATGAATATGAACTAAGGTTAGGGTTAAGTAAAATTGGTTGGACAGTGGGTGGGTTAAGCAATACTGAGGAGGTGGGTAATATTTACATATAGGCCCACGAACTTAACCCTATAAGGTTATGTAATTAAAGACTCCCAATGGTATACATAACAAGTGGAAATAATAAAGTAATGTAATTAAAGACACGTTTAGGGTAAATCATAACTTGTAGAAATGATAGGGTTATTTAATTAAAGACACCTAGTGGTATACATAGCTAATGAAAACCTAGTGGGGGATACAAGACAAAGGGTAGTCATTGTATCATATTGTGTGGGACCCGTTTCATCCAGTAACCCGGAGTAGGTATCAAAACATGTACTCCATACTAGGTCGGAGAAGGTGCACGCTTACTGGACTGATTGTAAGAGATCCAAACGTGGAGAACGATGTGGGTGGCGCAAACCGACTGGGCCATGTGCGTGCATGAGACTGGCAGAAGGGGATAAGACGGCCGTGATACCTGTAGATATAGGGTTATGCATATCAGCGAGGGGTTGCCACTTTAGGACATGATACATCCTACGGTAGGGTCGGCACATAGTATCTACGCGGATTAGGGATCCGATCGATTAGGGTAGTAGTTAGGGAACACTTGGACATATGTCCAAGTCTACCACCTTACAGTGGAAGGGATCATCTAATTCTGGATAAGCTAGTAATAGTGCAGAGTAATCATTTTAGGGATGCGTATACACCTTATCATGTCTACCTTGTCACACCTATCTTTTATGCGGTAATCTCCCTTATCCACTTTATATTCCCATCATGCTACTTTTATTTACTTGCTAAAAGCAACTAGACTCGCCAGACTTTACGTCTGACCCTTTTTGTTTCTCCTTCTTTCTTCCGTTTCTCCCCTCCCCCCTCCAGGTTCTCAGGGAGGAAACACTCATGCTTGATCGTGATTCTGCTTACTTTTGCTGGAGCTGCTGATATGTATGGCTCAAGCTCCTATCCTTGTTGCTATGGTTATATTTTGTTTTTGGGGAATTTCATTTCTTTTATGTTGTAACAACCTGATTTCCGACAGACCAATTTTTCAAAATTCCAATCTATCGAAACTCGGATTGGTTTGCTCTGGTATCCTACAGAAAAGACATTAAGTATGTTAGAGATCAAAAAATATCTCATAGCGGAATGGATAAAATATAAAATAAATCAAAGTATTGCCTTACAATATTAATAATACTGCCTAACCAGTGTCCAAAGCTATAATGTCTCATGACTCTACCACAAATCTAGCCTGCGAGTATGTTATGAGGAGGGGGTCAGAACACAAGTTCTGGTGACTGGTTTTAAACTATACATTTTAGATAATCCTACATATATACCATTAACTCATATTTTCTTATTCATTAGGTTACTTGGGTTAACGGCACTCAAGGCTTACACACACGTTGTACCCATTTACTTCCCAGTGGATTAACCTAATACAGTATATATGTAGTTACCCCCAATATTGAGGTACACCCATAGTACCCCACTCGCACGGTCTCCACCGTAATGCCACCGAAATTCCCGCAGTTCCTCATCCTACGCTGGAGTGACGTACGGATCTCTATATAACAATGTTACATTCAGCGTATATCTTCCATCGCTACGCTACGTAAGCATACGGACTGCCACCCTAAATCGAATCAGATCTTATACCGGAGTAATGCCCTCAAGTGTACGATACACCACCTAGAGCAAATATGCATGTATCTAGACTATCCCTTGTACGTATTGTTAATTGTAGCTCGATGCCTCAATCGCACGTCCTCTAATGTGAACCGAGTTTTATGGCAGGGCGATACAAGAAACACAAAAATCGGTCGGGAGCTTTTCCATATCTGTACAGGATTGACTTTAAAGAGCTCTATATACGGATATACACAGGGTCTATTTTCACGGTGGTTATGGCCCCACCTCGGCCCCTCCCTCAACTAGTAAAGACTATAAGAGCTAAGTGACTTCCTCTAATAACAAACAATCTAAACATCCATTTGGCATCTCCCCTCAACCCCTTAACCTGATAGTGTAGAGTGAATGGTATCTTGGGTTTAGCTCTAGTCTTTTCGCATCCCACTGGCTATCGATGACGGGTATCCAATGATCTACTATCCTTGCTCGTCTTGACCCTCCGCCTCCCCGTTGAGGCAACCTCCGAATCACCATGGTATCACCGCGTCACAACATTATGACTGCACAGCTACTTCTGCAGTCAAGGCCCACCCACCTAGTAGTTACGCGCAGACCCAACCTCTACGAGCACAGACTAAGACATCTGTCACCATAGAAAGGACTACTAGGAGCACCTTACGTACCTCAGGAAGTTGCGTGCTTCCCCTTCCAGTCCTTTGGAGCCGTCAGAACAATCAGATGAATGTGCGCCCTCCTCGTGCCTTATAACACCTCGATGACCTACCCCGTTGGGTTATTCACTCTCAAACGTACAGACTGGTCCAAAGGCATTACTTTAATATGTTGTTAAACCCTACGTCTAAACATTATTTTACGTGCTCTCCTTACCTCACCAGGTTTCCATTTAACTTTCTTATTCCCATTCATATTGAATTCTTATTCAAATTACCAAGTTTCTCTTGCTTATTAATTTCAATCATATAACTTAACCCATTTAAGTTTATTAATAAGCCCATAGCATGTTATTCTCTAGATTGTGGCCCAAGTTCCGTAATCCACAATCTATTTTATATTCTTGTTTGATTTCATCATTACAATAACATGTTTTACTTAATTATGTAATTAAGTATATCTCAATTCACATGTTTTCTCATTTAACATGTTAGTCATTACTTATGATTAAATATAACTTACTTCATAAGTTTTTCTCATTCTTTCTCATTTAATCATAATTCCATTTTACATTGTTAATACAACTTATCATTGTTTACTTATTAACTTAGTTCTATAAACCAAGGCCCATTAATAAGTTTCTCTACCCATTTATTATAAACTATGTTATAAATTCCTCTTGTCCCTAGGATAAGTCAAAACATGCTATTCTTATCAGCGGGTTTCAGACCTCCAAGTTTACGGATTACTTAATTTATAATTAATACAATATATTTTCTCCCTTTTCTTAACTAGTTTCAGGTTTTCCCCTTTTCTGATTACTTTTCTGATTACTTAATTTGCAATTAAGTGTCCCTTATCTCATTTCACTAGTTATCCAATTTACTTATTAGATTATTATAACCTAAGTTATAATCCCTACTTGTCCCTAGGACAAATCTACCTATTATACAATATTTCCATTAATGTTATTTATTTATCATAGGTGATTATCATTCCCCTTTTAAATCATTTTCTTTTACTGAGTATTCTTTATTCACTGTAATATATGTTCCTTATTTTAATTATGGAAAACACATCATGCACCTTATCTGTTTGATAGAAGGAATCAGTGATTTATTTTCATAATGTATTCCCATCTAAATTCGTGGTAGCAAGTAATTTTAATACTTTTCTTACTTTATTTACTGTGGCTTACTTGTAACCACGTTCTCAAAAATAGGTCATTTAGGGAAATACATTACTTTTCCTTCGTATCACACTAACTCAGTTCATTACATCCCTTCCTTTCTTATTTTCCGAGTTAGACATTTAATTACCATCATTGCCATTTATTCATATCTTGTTATGTACATATATTTATATATATATATATATATGTAAATACATATGCCTAGACCTCTCACATTAAGCCTACAATTGTGGACACTGGATTTTCCAGGCGGGTCCGGCAGATTTCTACCACAAGTCGACTTAACCTCATGCCTTAGCACCATTTTTAATTATACACTTAGACCTCAAACATTAGATTTACCACTTGTGAATGTTGGATATGCCGGGTGGGTCTGGGCAGACTTCTATCACAAGTGCAATCTAACCTTGTGTCTAAGGCGTTATTGTTTCAAATTATTGTGTATTTAGGCATTTTCATAGTTTAATAGTTCTCCCTTTTTCCATGTAAATTTTGGCATATTATCCTCTTCATATGCTTACTGTAATCCAATTTACATGTCGTCAAGTGATGCCTATATTTTGGAGCATGTCCCTTTTAACATGTATTTAATTCTAATTTTTGATATGTAAACATTTAATCGGGTAATTATTCAAATCTAGCAAGTTACATGTCAATTACTCAATAATATGCCACAAGTAAATCATGTAGTTACAATCACTAAATTAGCTATTCATATCCTAACAAGTTTATTTTCTCCAATAGGTAAACATTCAATACCTTAGCCAATTCAACATAGGAATTTCGTGACATATTCATATTAACATTTCAACTCATTACAACAGTAATTTATAATTAATCTTGCAATTGCACAATTAATAAAAGGGGGAATGCAAAACGATTATGTACCATTATTTAAAATAATACGGCTTAAATCCACTCACCTCGTAAGCTTTCCAAATCCTGGATCTGATCCAATTTTAACATCCATGGTTTTTCCCTTTAATCAGATTCACAGCCTAATGACCATGGATTTATTATTTTCATTAAAAGAGAGAAGGAAAAGGAAGAGTAAGAATTAGAATGGACTAGATCATAGAATTTTACCTTGCTTTCTTGATTCTGGATAATCTTTTTATTACTGTCAATTCTCTCTTCCAGATCTGGATTTATAATTCTCCCAGGCTAATATTTTAATTTTCAGAATAGATTAGAGAAGAGAGAGAGTAATGGCAGAGCTCCAGCGTAGCTTCCAAATTAAGAGGTTTAGGGTTAGGTCTAAGGTCTTATTTATAGGTGCTCAAGACCTTATCGTACACGCAGCGTTGAGTCAGCGTTGAACCCAGCTAAGAAAATAGTCCAGGTTCGCAGATGAATCTAGCCGGATCTTATCGTACACGCAGTGCTGAGTTAGCATTGGGTCCCGCAAGCTGTTTTGGCGTAGAAATTTGATTTTTGAGTGTTTGAATTTATTTAACTTTTATATTCACACGTAATCTTCTTATGCGTATAAAATTCTTATAACGACCGTTTTACATGTAAATATATACACACAAATTTTTTTTTGTTTACAAAATTCAAACGGTGTTGCATTGTTATTTGATTCTTGCTATATTTCATTGACTACAGCCTTATCTTGAAGTTTATTCTTGTATACATATATTTCTACATATATATATTCTCGTATATATATATATATATATATATATATATATATATTCTTTATTTCCTTATATGTACATTCTTATCCTTTCAAATTTTGAATTTGTATATATACATATATTTGTATGCTCAGTTAGCCCTCTCTAAAACAATGACAAAAATTATGTCGTCGTAGGGGTTCGAACCCCCAACCTCTATGTTGCAAATCCTATGCGTTAACCAACTAAGCTATGATGTCTTTTGTTAATATGTTTAGAAACAATGGTAGTCATTGTTCTCCTTCTTTTACCTTATTCTCATGTTTTGCTACAATACTTCATTTAAATGTATCTCTTTCACCTTAACTCAGTTTTCTGCAATCCATAGGTCTAAATTAGCCAGAAAATAGCCACGAACGCAATGACGTTAATCCCATGGCCAAATTATTGAAGCTCTTCAATTTTTTTTTAATATGCATTTTAATCGCATTGCATTTTTTCTTATTGCATGTAATTTATTAATCTTTTCTTAATTTCAGTGTATGAACTTATTACATGCAATTATATTATCATATTTTATTGTCATAAAATGCAGGGTGTTACATATGTACTATGATATTTTTGAAGTACAAGACAGTAGCTTTTATGTTTTAATGGGTTCTTGTATTTTAGACATGTGATGTTTTTGGACCACGGTACCTTATGATAAATATTTTTTTTAATTCCGTTGTTATTATATATGTCTGTCTTGTAATATTTCCGTTCCGTTTACTATGACGCTTCACGAAACTTAATGCATTCCCTTTGTGAGTGACATTAACGGACATGGGGTGTCACACTTGGTACTAGTGCTAAAGGTTACCATATTAGATAAAAGTTTTTGAAGGCTATTTTCAAAAAGGTTTTAAAAGAATGCATTTTTAAAAAGAAAAGTCTATTTTGAAAAACATTCCCCAAAAATCCATAAGTAATATCTTTCGATCCCTTGTCTGAATCTCTTTCCTTTTATATTTCAGCATGTCTGGGGAACCTAACATTCCAGAGGGTGTTACGATACCAGGAAGGTTCCATAGATATCTGGGGGACATGACGCCTGCCAAAGGCCAAGGAAACATTCCTCCCCCAGCTCCACAAGTTGTTCCTCCTCCTCCTCCGCATGTAAACAACTTCTCAAAGATCTGCAAAGATTTTCGTGCTATGGGAGGAAAGTCGTTCCATGTAACCGAGACATTTGTGGAAGCTAGGAACTAGCTCAAGGAGACCAAGGATTTGTTTGTAATCTTTGAAGTAGAGGATCGAAGAAAGATTCAGTTAGCTGCTTGGCTATTGAAGGATGAAGTTTCATTTTGGTGGGAGGTAACCCAAAAAGGCCGTCCGATGGAAACTTGGGATGACTTTAGACAGAGGCTTGAGATGAAATTCCTTTCCCAAGTTGAGAAGAGCATACTAATGGAGAGGTCCTTAGCACTCAAACACGGGAATTTGACGGTTAAAGAGTATGTGAACAACTTTAACCAACTGGCAAGATTTGGATTGGAATTCGTAGACACGCCGCATAAGAAGGCTTTGCGGTTTGCTAAAGGGCTAAATGAACCCCTTCATGGGTTAGCCATGTCCCACATCCCAATGGGAGACACCTTTTAAAGACTTGTTGATATGGCCTTGATGTATGAGGAAGAGAAAGGGGAGAAGAAGGAGTTAAAAGCCGAGGAAACAATGCAAAACAAGAAGACATGGCC
Source organism: Allium sativum (assembly GCA_030737875.1). NCBI lineage: Eukaryota > Viridiplantae > Streptophyta > Magnoliopsida > Asparagales > Amaryllidaceae > Allium > Allium sativum. The sequence goes on along the minus strand of CM060921.1, from coordinate 627,499,460 downwards.
CAAGAAGGGATGACAACAACAACAACAAAAGAAGAAAGGAGGAAATAATGAGAAGGCTAAGGAGAAAAGGAAGTGTCATAGTTGTGGGAAAGAAGGTCACTTGATTAAAGATTGTAAAAGAAGGAAGAACACTTGCTTTAATTGTGGAGAAGTCTGACACTTTGCTAGAGAGTGACCGAAGATACAGGGATCACATAGACAAGGTCAAAGGGTAGGAAATTCTGGAGGGAAGGTGCATGCTCATGCGATCAATGCTCCTGATAGAGGTAGAATAATTTCTGTGGAAGTTTAATTTCTTATTCAAACCATCCTATAAGTAAACTTTTTTATTCTGGCGCTTCACATTCATTTATATCTAGCTCTGTGGTTGAATCTCTGCACTTAATCACTAGTATGGTAGTGGGTCTCATAGTTTCAAACCCCATTGGTGGTTCGGCTCATTTATCTATGATTTGTCGAGATTTGAAAATATCTTTGTTAGGCGTCGAGTTCGAATGCGATGCATATGTGATCGTGTTTATGGGCTATGGGTTGATTCTAGGAATGGATTGGCTTACCATGTATGGTGCCATTCTAGATTGCGAGAGGAGGGTCGTTAGGCTTCTAACTTTTCATGGGAGGACCCTCGAGATTTCTTATGACACCCAAGGGTCTGTTATGCTTAGTTTCCTAGAGTCTCTTGATGCATTTATCGATGATCTGCAATCTGTTCTAGTGGTCCTACATTATTCGAATGTTTTTGATGAGGTATGGGGTTTACCTCTGAGGCGCGAGATCGACTTTCGTATATACCTAGTGGACAATGCAAAGCCGGTTGCATTACTAGTGCGCCATATGGCTCCAAGGGAAAGGAGGGAGCTGAATAAGAAAGTTAGGTAGCTACTTGAGAAAGGATTTATCATACAAAGCATATCTGAATGTGGTGTTCTAGTTGTATTCACAACTAAGGTGGATGGTTTGCTTCGTTTGTGTGTCGACTATAGAGAGTTGAATAAACTCACTAAGAAGAATAGGCACTTGCTTCCGAGGATTGATGATTTATTTGATCAGTTAGTGCCTTGGTATTTTCCCCGTTAGACTTGGCCATAGGGTTTCATCAGTTGAGGGTGGCTGAGGACAGCATAGATAAGACTGCTTTTAGGACTTCGGATGATTTCTTTGAGTGGCTAGATATGCCTTTTGGGCTGACGAATGCACCCGCCTATTTTGTTGATCTGATGAGTAGGGTGTTTCGGGAGTTCCTAAATAAATTTGTTGTAGTCTTTGTTGATGACATTTTGATCTTCTCAAAGAGAGAAGAAGAGTATGCCCATCATTTGGGGGAGGTTTTGAACACTCTCCATGACCATCAGCTTAAGGCGAAGTTCTCCAAATGCCATTTTTGGAGAAAGGAGGTGAGATTCTTAGGGCATGTAGTCTCCAAAGAAGGGACAGCTGTGGATCCCGCGAAAGTAGTTGTGGTGCAAGATTGGCAGATTCCTAAGAATGCAACAGAGGTTAGAAGCTTTCTTGGGTTGGCAGGTTATTATAGGAAGTTCATTAAGGACTTCGCGAAGATATCAGCCCCACTCACTAGGCTGACAAAGAAGAACTTGGCATTTTCATGGGATATAGATTGTGATGTTGCTTTCCAAAATTTGAAGAGGGCTCTTACAACAACCCCAGTCTTGACTTGGCCTGATGGGAACAAAGTGTTTACAATTTACACTGATGCATGTGGTACAGGGCTTGGTGCGATTCTGATGCAAGAAGGGAAAGTAGTGTGTTATGGGGGTAGACAATTGAGAGTTCATGAGAAGAACTTCCCCACCCATGATCTAGAGCTAGCTACCATAGTATTTGTGCTAAAGAGGTGGCGTCATTATTTACTTGGAGACAAGTTCGAATTATACACCGATCATAAACCCTTCCAGTATATGTTCTCATAGAAGGATCTTAATTTAAGGCAACAAAGGTGGATGGAGTTCTTAGCTTCTTATGATTTCGAGATTGCTTATACCCGTGGCAAGGGTAATGTGGTGGCTAACACACTAACTAGGTAGAGGATGGCCTTAAGTCCTCTGTTTGTGAAGAGGAAGAGCTTGGAGTTCATCTCAACTTTTGAGTTTAAATCATCCATCGAGACTTTACCTAACTTGTTTGCATCATTAGAGATACGACCGACTCTTATGGATCAAATAGGAGCTTTGCAATAAGGTGACCCACATATTTTAGACATCATGGATAAGCTCAGAAAAGGAGAGACTTCTAGTCACCTCAGCTGATATACCATAGATGAAAAGAGGTGGTTGCGACGAGATGGAAGGCTTTGTGTTCCTCAAACTGGAAGCTTGATAAAGGCAGTCCTAGAAGAAGCCTACCATTCTAAGTTTACTTTTCATCCAGGCGGTGATAAGATGTACAGAGACATGAAAAGGGTTTTCTTTTGGGTTTGCCAGCAAGTTAAAGCTGAGCAAAAGAATCCCGGTGGTTTACTTCATCCTTTGGAGGTTCCAATAGGAGAGCGTCTCTATGGATTTCATAGATGGTTTACCTTGATCGAAGAAAGGCAACACCAATATCTGGGTTGTGGTAGAAAGACTCACTAAGAGCGCTCCCTTGATTCCAGTTAAGAGTAAGAGGACGGCACCATGGTTGGCAGCAATCTATGTACGAGAGATAGTTCGTCTCCATGGGGTACCTTCCAGCATTGTGAGCGATCGTGACCCCATCTTTACCAGTGAATTTTGGAGGAGCTTGCAAGAAGCATTAGGTACGCAGTTGTGATTGAGCACCGCTTATCATCCTCAGACCGATGGAAAAACGGAGAGGGTGAACAGAATTCTTGAAGATATTTTAAGTCTGTGTATCCTAGACTTCGGAGCAACTTGGGAAGAGCATCTTCCTTTAGTAGAGTTTGCCTATAACAACAGCTATCAAGCCAGCATCGGCATGGCACCCTTCGAAGCATTGTACGAATGACCCTATTGATCACCAAATTGTTGGTGGTAATCTACAGAAAGATTATTACTTGGACCAGATATGGTTAGAGAAACGTCCTAGAAAATTGACCTTATTTTACGGTGGATAAAGGTAGCTCAAGATAGGAAAAAAATCCTATGTAAACAAGAGAAGGACTGACATCGAATTTGAAGTGGGAGACTTATTTTTTATTAAAGTGTCACCTCTAAGGAATGTGGTTCGCTTCGGATTGGTAGGGAAGCTGGCACCTAGGTTTGTGGAACCATTTCCCATAATCGAGAGGATTGGCCAAATGGCCTACAGAGTAAATCTTCCAGAAAAATCATCTGGTGTTCATGATGTTTTCCACGTTTTTCATCTGCGGAAGTGTTTGCATGACACCGCAGAAGTTGTTGAGCCAAGAAAATTGGAAGAAGTGGAAGTAGAGTGGGAGGCGACAGTCAGACGAGTCCCTACCAGTATTCTTGGATAAGAAGTTAAGAGGCTCCGCAATAAAGAGATCAAGCTAATATAGGTTCAATGGGGAGATAACCCAGAGGATGCGACTTGGGAGACCGAAGACAAGATTCGTGCTTCGTACCCTTTCTTTTTCGAGGGTTTGTTCTCGTCTCCTTTTCCAAAATTTTATCTATGCTTATTTCTATCAATTAAATTTATCATATCCATAGTATTTTCGGTCTTTAGATAGGAATCATATGGATGCAAACATGTGTTTGAGACATGTTATGTTTGATGGATGCAAGTGGATGAAAGTGTCTGCTAATGGATTCCTGTGGATGCATATACACACAAATTAGGCACTAGATCGGCTCAATCACTCTCATACTTCATATGGATGTGTGTGCATCTTCTTTTCTTTTATGGATGGAAATGGATGTATTAGCATATGGGTGTTGCATTTGGACGAATGAGTGTGCACACATATAGAACTCACATGTTATAATAGGATTATTTGCATACATATTGGATACATGGCACTAACATACATTGCATTAAGGAGGTCAACTGAATTAGTAGACCGCCTGGTCTTCGCATTAGTATTGGAACACATGCACACACCTTTGCATATATTCATATAAGCATTAGAAAATTTAAGAACAACGGATGCCAGTGATTGATGGATGAGTAGATGGATGATGGATGGTAGGATATGCATTCTTCTCAACTTGGAGATTTCGGGGACGAAATCCTTTAAGTAGGGGGATGTAACACCCCGTAATTTTGTTAGCATTAAAGAGGAAAAATTAAATAATAATTAATTTAAAATTTGGAATTAAGGGAAACGGACTTCGCCATTGCGTCCGTCTCAAAATTCTGGTCATGATAGACATTTGATGTGTGTAAAACAGACACTGTATAAAGAAGTTATGAGGATTTTAAGTTTGTATACGCGTAGAAGAATTATGTATATACATATGAGTCAGATATGAGTCAGAACCTTATCTACAAAGGGTTCAAAAATCAAAATGGCAGAAGGCAACAAATTTCCCTCTCTAGGGGGTTGATCCCCCTAGAGGGGTGTCGACACCAGGGTCGACCCCCATTAAGGGGTGTCTACACCGGGGTCAACCACCCTACCGGGGTGTTGACACCCCTAGGGCTGACGTGGATGTTGGTTTCAGATATGCTGGCAGCTATAAACATGTGTCCACTTCTCCAGATTTCTTCATTGGAAATCATGGAGGCCAAATGTTGTCGATGTTTGAACTGAGACGGATACTATCTTCTACAACTATCAACTTTGCAAATCAATTAGAGATTCTAGCGTATATCTACAACCCAACAAGCTTCTTTTCTAGTTCTATCTTCTTAGCCTAACACTGTGAGTTCAAGGTTACTTTTAGATTTAAATGACTAAAAGTATAACATAATAGTACTATGATTTGGATCTGTCTTGAATCTTAAACCTATGTTATTCTTGGATCTCAAATTTATTATGCTAGATCTATTTTTATAGATCTACTTCACCTGTGATTAGTTAATCATGTAACCTTTGTGGATCTGAACCTTTGTCAAGTTTGTGGTTAATTTGGGATTATCATTATATGGACAACTGAACCTTTGTTTAGATTTAGATCATCATATTGTGATTAACTGAGACCTGTCATTATTGGACATATAAATTTTGATTTGGATCTGTTCATCCTAAGTATATTGGATCTAGTTTTATCATTATCTTTTTTACTAGATTTGTTTTGATGTCCACCTTATTATGCCTATTACTTGTCTATGCCAGTATATATGTTTGTGTCACTTTTAGAATGATCACGATTGTCATTTTTCCCATCACTTTGCCCTTTTTATTATTTACGACTAGGCTACTTTCTAGCCTAAATGCCGCTAAATATATGTGAATGCGTTAGTTAGGGAACAGGGGAAAATGGTTAGAATTGGCATAATTTAAATAATGTTTATATGAATTGGACATATAATTCAAAATGGGGAAGTGGGGACATAATCATCTATAAAGACATAGGTAAGAATTGGATAAGAATGAAATGTCTAATAATTACAATTAGAAATTGTAATTTCACTTATGACATGAGGTTAGGTAGCATTAGTGCTGGAAGTCTGCCCGGACCCGACCGGCATATCCAACAACCACTAATGTTTAACCTAATGTAAGAGGTCGTCTATGTGCGCAAATACGAATCGGGCTAAGACACGAGGTTAGGCCCAACGAGTGGAATAAGACCGCCCGGACTCGACCGACATATCCAGCATCCACAAGTCATAGGCCTAATATGGGAGGTCTAGCCCATTATAAACCATAAATGGACATGGTAATAAATTAGACTACTTAACATAATCTAATCCATAAGGGATTGTATGAATATGAACTAAGGTTAGGGTTAAGTTAAATTGGTTGGACAGTGGGTGGGTTAAGCAAATCTGAGGGGGTGGGTAATATTTACATATAGGCCCACAAACTTAACCCGATAAGGTAATGTAATTAAAGATACCTAGTGGTATGCATAACCGATGGAAATATTAGAGTTATGTAATTAAAGACACCTTTTAGGGTAAAGCATAACTTATTGAAATGATAGGGTTATCTAATTAAAGGTAACTAGTTGTATACATAGCCAATGAAAACCTAGTGGGGGGTATAAGACAAAGAGGAGGGCTTGTATCATATTGTGTGGGACCTGTTTCATCCAGTAACCTGGAGTATGTATCAAAACATGTACTCCTTACTAGGTCAGAGAAGGGGATAAGACGACCGTGACACTTGTAGATATGGGGTTGTGCATATCCGCGAGGGGTTGCCAATTTAGGACGTGATACATTCTACGGTAGGGTCGGTGCAGAGTATCTACACGGATTAGGGTGCCGATCGATTGGGGTAGTAGTTATGGTACACTTGGACGTATGCCTAAGTCTACCAACTTATAGTGGAAGGGATCATCTCATTCTGGATATGCTAGTAATAGTGCAGAGTAATCATTTTAGGGAAGCGTATACACCTTATCCTATCTACCTTGTCACACCTGTCTTTTATGTAGTAATCTCCTTTATCTACTTTATATGCCTATCATGCTACTTTTATTTATTTACTTGCTAAAAGTAACTAGACTCGTCAGACTTTATGCCTGACCCTTTTTGTTTCTCCTTCTTTCTTCTGTTTCCCTCCTTCCAGGTTCTCAAGGAGGAAACACCTAGGCTTGACTGTGATTCTGCATACTTTTGCTGGAGCTGCTGATATGTATGGCTCAAACTCCTATCCTTGTTGCTACGGCTATATTTTGTTTTTGGGTAGTTTTATTTCTTTTATGTACTCTGATATTTTTGAAGTACAAGACAATAGCTTTTATGTTGTAATGGGCTTTTATATTTCAGACATGTGATGTTTTTGGACGACGGTACTTTAATGTAAATAAAGTTTTTTATATTCCTCTGTTATTATATATGTCTGTCTTGTAATATTTTTGTTCTGTTTACTATAACGCTTCACGAAACTTAATGCATTCCCTTTGTGAATGACATTAACGGATGTGGGGTGTCACAATATTTATATCGCTTTTCATCGTATAAGATTACGTAATATGTACTTAACTACTAAATTATGTGTAAATAATTCAATTTGGTTTGGTGACCATAAATATATAGTTTGGTTAAGTATCAATGAGTATATAATTTGATTTGGTTATTGTTAATGATTTGTGTTGTCACTTATCATTTCTTATAATCATTCATATCATCTCCATTGCATGATTATCATACTTAATCTTTAGTATGTTATTTAAAGAGAGTTAGTATTGAAGATAGTACTGGAATTAGTATAGGAGACAGTACTTTATAGAATTAGTATTGGAGTCTTATATTAGTATAGTATGAGAATTAGGATCTAAATTAGAGTCCATTCCTCTTTAAATGCGTATGGATGAACGAACATGGTTTCACTGACTTCGTTAACTCTGCATGGACTTCTTTCCCACAGCAACATGCTGCTTCTGCCACATTAGTATAGAAACTTCATTACCTTTGTAAACTGATCAAGCCTTGGGCTTGTTATGTTTGGAGCTCACTTAGAAGATTCATCACAACCATTCAGAAGGACATTCTTGAGATCAATATCAAAGAAGAATCATCCCCTCTAGAATTCGATGAAGTTATCGGTTTGCTAGAACTCGAGAATGAACTACAATGGCTTCTAAAGTAGGAAGAACTTGGGTGGAAACAACGTTCGAAAGCTCGATGGCTTGTAGAAGGGGACCTAAATACGACTTTCTTCCATAGATTTGCAAATGACAGAAAATGTTTCATGGATATCACTGATCTTCACGATGGAGACTTCGAAACCAATGGCCCCACTGCCATCAACACTCACTTCACTACCTTCTTCAGAAATCATCTTGGCCACCAGTCACCCTCTCTACCACCCATTAACTGGTCTCTTCTTTACCCTGACGAAGTCCCCATCTCCATTGAAGATCCCTTCATTAAGAATGAAATCATGTCTGCAATAAAAGCCATAGACTTCTTGAACACCATCAAACCTGACATCATTGATTCTGCTCCACGCCTTCCACTCTGATCCCATGAACATCAACCGTCTTAAATATGTTAAGATCATTCTCCCCCCCAAACATGAAGGCGCCAACCATCCCAATAGTTTCAGACCAATTAACTTTCTTAAATACTCCTTCAAACTCATTACTAAGTTGCTTGCGAACCATCTTCAGACATTCATCCCTTCCCTGATAGGTGCTGAACAATCTACTTTCATCCTTGGTAGAAATATTCATGATTGCATTGCCTCTGCTCAAGAAATCATTTCTTTTTGCCATTGAACCAATACTGAAGGTATGTTGCTTAAATTTGACTTTCGCAAGGCTTTTGACATTGTAAGTTGGGACTTCCTCCTACAAATCCTCTCTCATGGAGGCTTTCCGCCTTGTTGGTGCACACTTATTTTTGCCATCTTCAATTCAAGTATGTATTTCGTCCACACCAATGGCATCGACGACGGCCTCATTAAATCTAGAAGGAGACTTCATCAGGGTGATCCCCTTTCTCCTCTTCTCTTCAACCTCATCGCTGACATGCTTAACCAAATGATCATACTTTTCCTTAATAACAACTTCCTAACCACCATTCACACTAACATATACAGTCCAACGCGTGTTAATATCTAGTTCGTCGATGATACCATTCTCTTCACCACCCCCTGTCCTTAAAACATTCACAGCCTCAAAGTTCTTCTCTATACTTACGAACACATCTCAGGCCTATCCATCAACTTCACAAAAAGCTTAATCTATATGTTATGGAACGCCGACCACCTAGGCCCAGATATCACTTAAGCCCTCAACTGCAAACTTCAGCACTTCCCCATGTCATACTTAGGCATTCCCCTATGCCCGACCATGCTCCACCGAAATGACTGGAACCCTCTCATCACTAGGATTGATCCAAGGTTGGCTCACTAGAAAGCATACTCTCTTTCATCTATTGGACGCTTAATTCTTGTCAAAACTGTTCTTTCTTCCCTACCTTTGTATTGGCTTTTAATTCATCGCCCTCCTAACTGGGTAATCAATCACTTTGATCAAATCTGGCTTTCCTTTCTTTGGCATGGTGGTCCAGTCAGATCACTTGTCAATTGGAAGTCAGTTTATGAGCATCACTATTGGTGGTTTGGGAATTCCTAATCTCCGCTCTCTTAATCATGCTCTCCTTGCTAAGTGGTTATGGTGATGTTTAACACCAGGTGTGTTTATCTGGAAATCCTTAATCCTTTTATTATTACAATAACCATCCTCATTCCATTCTTCACCCATGTCTAGGTTCCTGCCCTTCGCCGTTTTGGGGAGTGTGCTATGATCACTTCCTGTATCAAACACCTTTTTGTCGTTAATGTCAGTGACGTGGTTCGTGTTTTCTATGGTTGGACACTTCGTTCTATGAATGTCCCTTAGCACATCTTTACCCTTCACTTGTTTCATCACTCCCTACGCCACGATCACTATACAAGAAGCTATTCACCGAGGCACAAACACCATCATGCCAACCACCAACTTCTGACCTACCATCCTCCATGACATTTACGAAGTTCTCGGCAACATCCAATCTATCCTCGAACCTTGATTCATTTTCCTAGGTCCTACATTCCAGCCGTATCTTCACAATCAAGTCATGCTATAGATATGTAACATACTCTAGAAGAATATTCGTTTACCCAAGAATCTGGAAAATCAAAATGCCACCAAGAGTTCGTTTCTTTCTTTGGAATCTAGCTCATGAGATTATTAATTCCAAGGATAGTTTGATATGTAAAGGTGTTTCCGTCAACCCATCTGTGTTTGTTCTACCGTGATGATGATACCATTACACATCTTTTCTATGATTGTGACCTTAGCCTCTACCTTTGGGCTTCGGTGGCAACTCACGTCTTTGGCTATCTACCCCCCCCCCCCAGGTCCATCATTTTAATTACTGGCAATACTCTTCCCCGTACACCAGCTTGGATTATTCTTTGCTGCTGTAATGACCCGGATTTTGAGCGACTTTGGTTATCGGCATAAACACGATGTCGATAACCAAAACACCGAAAAATCCTGGTAATTAGTGAAAGAAATTAGAGGGTGAGGAAAGATAAGATAGAAAATTAGAATAGAAGAAGAAGAACACGACATCAGAGTAACACGAATCTCACAGCGGAATGAATAACATATAATATATATAACATAACTTGAAATATACATCTGTACTTGAATATACATCAATATCAAAGTACATCACTTACAACACAGCGGAAATAACTATAGCTATATGATCCTGAAGCCTCCTGCTCCAGCTCTTCAACTATATCTGTAAATCCCGACTACTTGACTGCCCGTACAAATTTAGGCACCCAAGAGTTTAGGGAAAACAACAAAGTAAACTCCGGGTCAGTCATGGGACTGGTATGAGTAAAAGAGTTTAAAAACAGTTAAACAAGTAAACGATATCTCATAAGACCATGCCGCATAACGGAACGGGTTTTTCCCTTATGAGAATCCAAATTATCTTTATATCAAAAAACCTTTTGATATTATAATAATGTCTATCAACACAATATAATAATCATCTAGCAGAAACGCTTTCATCTCACGTTCTACATATATAGTATACAATCAAAACCGCAAGCACGTATTGGGTAATGGATTTCCAACTATGACAAGGTATGGAACCACCTTTCGCTCGTGTACCTCTAGAGAGGAATACGCTGGGTTCAACAAGAACATCTTGCAACCCGGCCACACATGACAGACCACTCATTTCGCTTGAGTGTATCGAATGTATATCACAACAGTTGGGATCAGCAACTGTTTCCCGAATGGGATAGCATCAACAATAGATTTTTAGAAGTAAATGAAACTCTAGATCAGGTGATTATACACCCTACTTCGATGCGACCGACTTAGTCATGCTGCCTGCCCGATTTCTGTCATTTACCGGATGTGAGGCTGGAAGCTACGCTTTATCATCACACCAGATTCACTTTGAATGCCACATCATCAAATCCATCAAATCACCGATTGACGTCCTCAACAATACATTATGTGTTAGCTAAAGAAGTTTCCTTCTCCGCTTCCACTCTTGGTACGGTTGGAGAAATCAATATATGTGATCGTCTGGAAATACTCTGTCAGACATCCGTCCACACAAGTCATCCAGGAACAGGATGAACCGAAGGCACTATTCTGTAAACAGGATAGCCCTTGCATAACTCCGTCTTCAATTTCCTTTGGCATATATGATTCGCAATTCTTATGCCAATACAAAGTGGTTCTTTGGATAATAATCCAACCGATCTCACCATATTAACAACGTTAAAATGGTCAAAACTTCAATAGTCTGTGATTTAACTATCGAAGAAAACAGGTGTGCAACCAACGATATTATTTCCAAATGGAAATTTATATCGATCAAACATCATTCAACTTTTATCTCCTTAGCTCATTTTTCATCTCCTATTTCCCTATATTCAACATTTCTTATTTTCTAAATTTAGAAAATATACGTTATTTACAATGGAAAACATTTCCATTTCTTGTCTTCTTTATTAGGAAACATTTCGGGTTTCTTATTTGGAAAACATTTCCAAAGCTTCTTCGTTGGACTTAGACAGATGTTTAAACAAACATCGCTATGCCAACTCAAACCATTTCCTTTAGCTGCCAAACCTTAACTATTCCTTAGTTAAAAACGAAGCCAATCAAGTTGGGGTAGAACTACCTCTCAGACCTTAACTGAACAACATTTCTAACTTTGAAATAGACAAAGTTCACTTTATATCCCTTTACTAACTTCCTTACTTAACCCTCCTTCGAATAGCTATATTCGATTGACTCATTCACTTAACTCTATTCGATTAACCCTTATCAATTAACTCTATTGGACTAACACTATTGGATTAACTCTATTTGACTAACGCTATTGTTTTACTCATTTCACTTAACTCCATTCGAATCAACTATATTCGATAACTCCTTTTACTTTAACTCTAATCGATTAACTAACATCGATTAACTCCTTTTTACTTTATTCTCTAATCGATTAACTAACATCGATTAGCTCCTTTGCTTTAACTCTAATCGATTAAACTAACATCGATTAGCTCTTTTTCCTTTAACTCTAATCGATTAAACTAACATCGATTAACTCCTTTTACTTAAACTCTAATCGATTAAACTAACATCGATTAGCTCTTTTACTTTAACTCTAATCGATTAAACTAACATTGATTAGCTCTTTTACTTTAACTCTAATCGATTAAACTAACATCGATTAGCTCTTTTACTTTATCCTCTAATCGATTAAACTAACATCGATTAGCTCTTTTTACTTTAACTCTAATCGATTAAACTAACATCGATTAGCTCTTTTGCTTTAACTCTTATCGATTAAACTAACATCGATTAACTCCTTTTACTTTCTATTCGAATAAACTATTCATTTATAAAGATTACTTTTAGTAACAGTTTTTCACTTTACAAATGATTTCCCTTTTATACAACTCTATTCGTTTAAAACATTTTTCCCTTTTATTTATTTTCGAAATATTTCCTTTTATAAAATCTGTTGATTTTATAAAATCCCTTTATTTCAATATACATTGAAATCATTCTTTTTACCTCCCAGGGTCTTATACGATACTTAAAATATCGAATAAAAATGATCAACATCATTCCAACACCCATAATCCATAACAGATTATATAACACATCATATATCACAATATATGAAAACAGTAAAATAAATGTTGAGGAATCCAGTAGGATTCCTCCAACCTGTTTTCCTGCATCACAGATGTTAAACAATATAGATAACATCACTTTTCAGTTCCATATGATATATTCTGTTAAACAGAATCAAATATAGAAATTCAACTAACTGACTAGCAGATAAATCAAACAGTCAACACACAGTCAATCAGCCAATATCTAACAGTTCTAAAAATACAACATGAAATTATAAATTGTTTAGAGTTAGTGAGATTTACTCACATTTGCAGTTTATCGTTAAAGAATGATAAACTGTTGTTTGATCTGAATCAAACAGATTATTTCGCCATAAATTCATATGACCTCCAATCCACTCCCAGTCAGTTTTCAGTGCGTAGCCACCGTCCATACGATCCCAACGTGACTGACCGTTCGAATTTCTGATATCGTACGAACAAGTTATAAAGTTAACAAGTTATCACATTATTTAAATTAAATAAATCACTAATTCATTTACTATTGGGCTTACCCACTTGCACTTCAACCCATATATACGTGCACCCGACCCGCCTTATACTTCTTGCACCTCCAAACTATTGCTCATCATTCTCGCGTATTTCCCTTGGGTGTCTTTGAACTGATGCTCATCATTCTCCATTTTTGAACATTTATAATGGGCTCCTATTACCCATCCCGGCCCACGACTACACAAACCCACTACCGCACGCAGTCTCGCCTCCTCTTTGCTAGTATCCACTAATCTTGCTCCTTCCAGTAAACCAAATCATTACAGCACTTCAACCCCACGTAAAAACTTATTTCTTCCCATTTTAATTCAAATAAAATTTACCAAAAATCACTTCATTGCCACTTGATCGAACTGCTCTTACTCCTTCTTTCTCAACTACGGTTTTTACCGTTGCTCCATGCTACTGTCTAACTCCCGGTCCTCTTCTTCTTCCAGCTATACGTGTTTTCATGTATGTGAACCTCCACTCTACACCATTTATCAGTGCACGCAACTTCTATAAAAACGTGATCATCTTCATACTTGATTTCACTACTAATTCTCCCTTCTCCTTCACTAATTGAAACCGACCCTTAAACCCATAACCATGCGCCTCCTTTCTCTTCAATTCATGTACCCTTCCATACTTTCACTTCATGTCAACCTGCTTGCTCACGCATTATACTTCTCCCCTCCTCCTCCTTACCTTGCTTTGCCTGCTCAACCCCTTGGACAACCCCAGACCACATTCGAACGCCTCCTTCAGAGTCCATCAAATCCTGTCACCGCTCTTCTACCCTAATCGCGAGTGCCTCGTTAACGTCCAGCCTTCAGTGACGTTGAGCTCCAGTAAAACCGTGGTCTTTGAATTTGCGATGGAGAATTAAATTGAGATTTTCCTAGAGGATTTTGGTTGGAGACATTTTGTTTGTGGCGGCTCGTTTTACTTTGCAGAAGAAAGAATTAGGTTAGATAGAAGGAAAAGCTATTATATAGGAGATTAACATTTTAGATTAAGTGGATGAAATGATTTCCACGTTTTGCTTTGAAGAGGAGGATTTGTGCGGCTGAAAGAAAAGGTGCATTGCTATGAACTGATCGAAGAAAAAATGAGGAATGGATTATTTTGAGGGAGAATAAAAAGTTATTATATAGGGTGTTTATTATTAAGGTACCTCATATGCGTCACATTCCATCTGTTTACGAATTGCCATAGACAGAAATAACCATACCATTGTGTCGAGCTCGGTGCCATGATCCCAGAAATATAATAATACCGGTAGATTAACTCATATTGTGAAACCCCGAAATGTCGATACAGGGTGCCAAATACTCCAAATAAAAAGTTTCTTATTTAAATAATTAAAAATTACCATAAAATTCTAAAAATTAAATTATCACTACGTCTCAAAAGAACCTTGTCTAAATTCAAACCCGATCTCTAGTTATATCGAATAAACCGTTACGGTCGATAAACGATTTTATAGCGACTATTTTAAAATTTGATTTGGACATATCTCAAAATCTACACGACGAAATCCTGATTTTTCTCTTCCACTAGAAAGATATACTCCACCAGCTCCACATGTTTCTTGTTTCACAGAAATCCAATTTAAAACGGCTTCTGTATATTCTGTTGAAGTTCGAATCGCCAATTTACGAACTGCACCGCCATTTCAAGCTCGATTTTGATTATAATATAATTATACGTTCAACTATCGACGATTGAATATATTCGTTATTCAAATTCAATTCCAATCTGAATTAAATATCACAGATGATCCAGTTCACACTATATCGCCATTTCAGCCAATTCTGATTATTTCAGAATTAAATATATTATATAATTTACTATTTTAATTAAATATTCATCATTATTTTATTCCACGACCATTAAATTCACTAAACCACCATTTCAACAAATAAATTAATTAATTATTATACCTCTGCCAATGCGGGTCATTACAATCTTCCCCACTTAAAAATAATTTCGTCCTCGAAATTGCTAAAGCTAGAAGACGACCCTATCGACTGGTTAGAACATATTTGTTCACTTCTGAACTTCAGTTTCAACTGAACCAATTTAATTTCACTTAAATTATTAATTAATTCTGACTAACGAAAATTTTCAAAAATCCTGAAAAATTTCTAACGCCTTAACTTTCCGAAAAATTTCGCCAATACCTCCTTTGTACTGGTCAATAGGTCAAACTCCAGCTCACCTCTCTGGGCCATCTCCATCCCAAAAGAAAATCAAACAGCCAAGCGGCTTGCCAATTCGGCTCATACATCTTATATCCAATAGAAATATAAACTTGTACCTTTTGTCGGCATATCAACTCTATCACTTCCATATGCTATCAATTCAGCAGATACAAGGGTCATCCCAATCAAATTCCAATCACTTTTATCTCCCACACAACCATTCGCTTATATCTGAGCCAAATATCATTTCAACTCGAGTTTCTTCTCGATTCCCAACTCTTAACTTGATTATCACACTAATCTTCAAATTTGAATCTCACAATCCAGTTTGTCTTGATATCATTCTAATTCAATCTCAGTTACCACTTTACTAGCTTTACTTTTAATTCAAATTTGCTTTCACAAATTTTTGTTAAATTTGTTTTTAATTCAAACAGTCTTTCCCTGGGAGCTTTTAAACAGTTTACTCTTTTAAAAAATCAAATTTTCCTTTTTGAATTTCAACTGAGCCCTTAATTAATATTCCATTAGTCAAATCACTTCTCTATTTCTTTATCAATATTTGTTAACCAAATATTTTCAATAACCATATTGGCCTTTTATGTTATTTGGAAAACATTTCCGAATATCGCCTTCCTTTATTTTCTAAACCAATAACCTTTATAATCCTATTTATAATTGGAAAATACTCCAATTACTTATCTCTTTTCCGATCTCGTTTATTTCCATACTTAGGAAATATTTATTATTCTATTTCCAATCTTACACTTATTTGGGTTAAAACGGATGTTGTGTAAACAACGTTACGGCAACCCAAATACCATATTCAACTAACTCTTATTCAACATTGATCTTCGAGCCTGAAATCTTAATATTTATTTGTTAATAATGAAATCAATCAAGTTGGAGTATAACTACCTCTCAGACCTTGACTGAATAACATTTATAACGTCAAAACAGATATGACTACTTACTCGAATAATCAATACCATACTACTACTTATTCATTTTTAAACACATATACACTTTCTCTTTCCATTCTTACTAGATTTTATTCTTAGTCTTCCCTTTTTGTTTTTACTATTCTATTTCTAAGTTCGTTTCCTTATCGACTTCTATATATATCGATACGTTGATTTCTAACTATCAAATTATCTTGAAAATATTCTAACTCCTTAAATTCTAGGAAAAATTCGCCATAACGTCCTTTGTACCAGGAGCATCGGGATATTTCAAATAGCCTCCCATGGCCCTCACCAATCCAAAAGAAAAAGAAAAAGCCAAGCGGCTAGCCGATACGGCGCGTAAAATCTCATATATGAATTAAATACGTACCTTTTTGTCGAGCATTCTACTCATATACCTTCATACCTTATCCATACCAATCTCATGTATATTTATACCTACCCAATCTATTTTAACTATACCTGATCGTTTTAACTCAATTCATTAATTAATTTGGTAATTAACTCCTTAGTCTATTTCACTATTATATTTGAACATGACATGTTCAAATATATTTTAACTTGCTTATTAACTAATTTGAATCCAAATTTCAAACTTAAGTTCTATATTCGATTTCGAATATCCATTTACAAATCCAATCTACCTTTCAAAGTTCAACTTCAAATTCAAAACTTGATTAACTAATTCCTCTTCGACTTAGTTAATTCTATTCAATTACTATTCAAATTTTATATCACTTCTATTATTCAAATCTATAGTTTAAATTCCATTTGAATTCTATATTCAAATTCTATAGTTTAAATTCCATTTGAATTCTATATTCAAATTTTATATATTCAAATCCTATATTTGAATTCCTTTTGAATTTCTATATTCAAACTCTATTTCAATCCTATTGAATTTCCCATATTCAAATTCCCTTTGAATTTATATATTCAATTTTACTTCAATTCCATTGAATTTCATATATTCAAACTCCCTTTGAATTTCTATATTCAAATCCTAATATTACTCTATATGAATTCTATATTCAATTTTCCATTATTTAAATCTTCTTTATTCAAATCTCATTTGAATTTCTATATTCAAATCCCCTTTGAATTTTCTATATTCAAATTCCCTTGGAATTTTCTATATTCAAATCCCCTTTGAATTTTCTATATTCAAATTCCCTTTGAATTTTCTATATTCAAATCCCCTTTGAATTTTCAATATTCAAATTCTATGTTTGAACTTCCTTTATTCAAATTTCTTTTCACCTTTCTTTATTCATTCTTTACATAAGTATCGATTTCAATTCCCTTTGAAATCGATATTTCTACCTTTGGAAAAATAGATTTCCCTTTCAATTTCACACTTGTATTTTTATTTCTGAATTATCCATTGATAGTTCTCTTCACTTCATTTATAAACTTCGTTTATAAAAGAACTATTTATAAACTTCGTTTATAAAGGAACTTCTCGTTTTATTTCTTTTAAAACAAGTTAATATTTCAAATCTATTTCAAAATTCAAATTCTATATTTTAAATCCCATTTTTGAAATTCAACACAACTTGTCTTTCCCAAAACAAATTCAAAACAGTATCTCTGGTAGTAATTCGTCACTTACAACTTGAAAATTAATACTGATGATGCAGCTGTCATCATCAGAATCTATTTTCCAGCGATCAAAGTGAGTTCAATACTATAAAAACATTTCTAAACATTTCCACTTTGAAATTCATTTCAAAATATAATTCACACTGCTTGTAAAACAATTTAAAATCTCCCAGGATCTTAAATTTTCCTTATTTTAATCCAAATCCATTTACAAACACTTATCCAATTTTCCAGGGTTTTAATTTAATTTTTGGCTTAAATTTCAGATTTGACTCATCTGATTTCACGTATTTCACTTATATGAATTCTGATTGGTTATTTACATAACCATTTAATTTATAACCCTACTTGATTATAATAACAAACAATATATCCAATATATTAAAATTTTGATATATATATCTTTTCTATATCAAGATATACCTTGGGTAAACTTATTTTAATTTACCCTCTTTTCAAAACATACCATGACGGTTCATCGTTTTCAAGTGTTTATCAACTCCTACCGATACAGTGGATCAAACTGATCGACCAGAACTTATAAACAACTCAACCAATGAATCTCCACAATAAAAATTATTTTTATATCATCTACAAATACGTTCACTCGTATATATACACTCAATCTCAGTCTAGGGTATTACTAACCCTATCTCTACCCAGTCACGCCACAGAGCCAAGTAATTCTTAACTTAAGCTCTGATACCAACTGTAATGACTTGGATTTTGAGCGACTTTGGTTATCGGCATAAACACGATGTCGATAACCAAAACACCGAAAAATCCTGTTAATTAGTGAAAGAAATTAGAGGGTGAGGAAAGATAAGATAGAAAATTAGAATAGAAGAAGAAGAACACGACATCAGAGTAACACGAATCTCACAGCGGAACGAATAACATATAATATATATAACATAACTTGAAATATACATCTGTACTTGAATATACATCAATATCAAAGTACATCACTTACAACACAGCGGAAATAAATATAGTTATATGATCCTGAAGCCTCCTGCTCCAGCTCTTCAACTATATATGTAAATCCCGACTACTTGACCGCCCATAAAAATTTAGGCACCCAAGAGTTTAGGGAAAACGACAAAGTAAACTCCGGGTCAGTCATGGGACTGGAATGAGTAAAACAGTTTAAAAATAGTTGAACAAGTAAACGATATCTCATAAGACCACGCCGCATAACGGAACGGGTTTTTCCCTTATGAGAATCCAAATTATCTTTATATCAAAAAACCTTTTGATATTATAATAATGTCTATCAACACAATATAATAATCATCTACCAGAAACGCTTTCATCTCATGTTCTACATATATAGTATACAATCAAAACCGCAAGCACGTATTGGGTAATGGATTTCCAACTATGACAAGGTATGGAACCACCTTTCGCTCGTGTACCTCTAGAGAGGAATACACTGGGTTCAACAAGAACATCTTGCAACCCGGCCACACATGACCGACCACTCATTTCGCTTGAGTGTATCGAATGTATATCACCAACAGTTGGGATCGGCAACCGTTTCCCGAATGAGACAGCATCAACAATAGATTTTTAGAAGTAAATGAAACTCTAGATCAGGTGATTATACACCCTACTTCGGTGCGACCGACTTAGCCATGATGCCTGCCCGATTTCTGTCATTTACCGGATGTGAGGCTAGAAGCTACGCTTTATCATCACACCAGATTCACTTTGAATGCCACATCATCAAATCCATCAAATCACTGATTGACGTCCTCAACAATACATTATGTGTTAGCTAAAGAAGTTTCCTTCTCCGCTTCCACTCTTGGTACGGTTGGAGAAATCAATATATGTGATCGTTTGGAAATACTCTGTCAGACATCCGTCCATGCAAGTCATCCAGGAACAGGATGAACCGAAGACACTATTATGTAAACAGGATAGCCCTTGCATAACTCCGTCTTCAATTTCCTTTGGCATATATGATTCGCAACGCTTATGCCAATACAGAGTGGTTCTTTGGATAATAATCCAACCGGTCTCTCCATATTAACAACGTTAAAATGGTCAAAACTTCGATAGTCTGTGATTTAACTATCAAAGAAAACAGGTGTGCAACCAACGATATTATTTCCAAATGGAAATTTATATCGATCAAACATCATTCAACTTTTATCTCCTTAGTTCATTTTTCATCTCCTATTTCCCTATATTCAACATTTCTTATTTTCTAAATTTAGAAAATATACATTATTTACAATGGAAAACATTTCCATTTCTTGTCTTCTTTATTAGAAAACATTCTGGGTTTCTTATTTGGAAAACATTTCCAAAGCTTCTTCATTGGACTTAGACAGATGTTTAAATAAACATCGCTATGCCAACTCAAACCATTTCCTTTAGCTGCCAAACCTTAACTATTCCTCAGTTAAAAATGAAGCCAATCAAGTTGGGGTAGAACTACCTCTCAGACATTAACTGAACAACATTTCTAACTTTGAAATAGACAAAGTTCACTTTATATCCCTTTACTAACTTCCTTACTTAACCCTCCTTCGAATAGCAATATTCGATTGACTCTTTCACTTAACTCCATTCGATTAACCCTTATCAATTAACTCTATTGGACTAACACTATTGGATTAACTCTATTTGACTAACGCTATTGATTTACTCATTTGACTTAACTCCTTTCGAATAAACTATATTCGATAACTCCTTTTACTTTAACTCTAATCGATTAACTAACATCGATTAACTCTTTTTTACTTTATTCTCTAAACGATTAACTAACATCGATTAGCTCCTTTGCTTTAACTCTAATCGATTAAACTAACATCGATTAGCTCTTTTTACTTTAACTCTAATCTATTAAACTAACATCGATTAACTCCTTTTACTTTAACTCTAATCGATTAAACTAACATCGATTAGCTCTTTTACTTTAACTCTAATCGATTAAACTAACATCGATTAGCTCTTTTACTTTAACTCTAATCGATTAAACTAACATCGATTAGCTCTTTTACTTTATCCTCTAATCGATTAAACTAACATCGATTAGCTCTTTTTACTTTAACTCTAATCGATTAAACTAACATCGATTAGCTCTTTTGCTTTAACTCTAATCGATAAAACTAACATCGATTAGCTCTTTTGCTTTAACTCTAATCGATTAAACTAACATCGATTAACTCCTTTTACTTTCTATTCGAATAAACTATTCATTTATAAAGATTACTTTTAGTAACAATTCTTCACTTTACAAATGATTTCCCTTTTATACAACTCTATTCGTTTAAAACATTTTTCCCTTTTATTTATTTTCGAAATATTTCCTTTTATAAAATCTGTTGATTTTATAAAATCCCTTTATTTCAATATACATTGAAATCATTCTTTTTACCTCCCAGGGTCTTTTATGATATTTAAAATATTGAATAAAAATGATCAACATCATTCCAACACCCATAATCCATAACAGATATATAACACATCATATATCACAATATATGAAAACAGTAAAATAAATGTTGAGGGATCCAGTTGGATTCCTCCAACCTGTTTTCCTGCATCACAGATGTTAAACAATATAGATAACATCACTTTTCAGTTCCATATGATATATTCTGTTAAACAGAATCAAATATAGAAATTCAACTAACTGACTAGCAGTTAAATCAAACAGTCAACACACAGTCAATCAGCCAATATCTAACAGTTCTAAAAATACAACATGAAATTATAAACTGTTCAGAGTTAGTGAGATTTACTCACATCTGCAGTTTATCGTTAAAGAATGATAAACTGTTGTTTGATCTGAATCAAACAATTTATTTCGCCATAAATTCATATGACCTCCAGTCCACTCCCAGTCGGTTTTCAGTGCGTAGCCACCGTCCATACGATCCCAACGTGACTGACCGTTCTTATTTCTGATATCGTACGAATAAGTTATTAAGTTAACAAGTTATCACATTATTTAAATTAAATAAATCACTAATTCATTTAGTATTGGGCTTACCCATTTGCACTTCAGCCCATATATACGTGCACCCGACCCGCCTTATACTTCTTGCACCTCCAAACTATTGCTCATCATTCTCGCGTATTTCCCTTGGGTGTCTTTGAACTGATGCTCATCATTCTCCCTTTTTGTACATTTATAATGGGCTCCCATTACCCAACCCGGCCCATGACTACACAAACCCACAACCGCACGCAGTCTCCCCTCCTCTTTGCTAGTATCCGCTAATCTTGCTCCTTCCAGTAAACCAAATCATTACAGCACTTCAACCCCATGTAAAAACTTATTTCTTCCCATTTTAATTCAAATAAAATTTACCAAAAATCACTTCATTGCCACTTGATCGAACTGCTCTTACTGCTTCTTTCTCAACTATGGTTTTTACCGTTGCTCCATGCTACTGTCTAACTCCCGGTCCTCTTCTTCTTCCAACTATACGTGTTTTCATGTATGTGAACCTCCACTCTACACCATTTATCAGTGCACGCAACTTCTATAAAAACGTGATCACCTTCATACTTGATTTCACTACTAATTCTCCCTTCTCCTTCACTAATTGAAACTGACCCTTAAACCCATAACCATGCGCCTCCTTTCTCTTCAATTCATGTACCCTTCCATACTTTCACTTCATGTCAACCTGCTTGCTCACGCATTATACTTCTCCCCTCCTCCTCCTTACCTTGCTTCGCCTGCTCAACCCCTTGGACAACCCCAGACCACATTCGAACGCCTCCTTCAGAGTCCATCAAATCATGTCGCCGCTCTTCTACCCTAATCGCGAGTGCCTCATTAACGTCCAGCCTTCAGTGACGTTGAGCTCCAGTAAAACCGTGGTCTTTGAATTTGCGATGGAGAATTAAATTGGGATTTCCCTAGAGGATTTTGGTTGGAGACGTTTTGTTTGTGGCGGCTCGTTTTACTTTGTAGAAGAAAGATTTAGGTTAGATAGAAGGAAAAGCTATTATATAGGAGATTAACATTTTAGATTAAGTGGATGAAATGATTTCCACGTTTTGCTTTGAAGAGGAGGATTTGTGCGGCTGAAAGAAGAGGTGCGTTGCTATGAACTGATCGGAGAAAAAATGAGGAATGGATTATTTTGAGGGAGAATAAAAGTTATTATATAGGGTGTTTATTATTAAGGTACCTCATACACGTCACGTTCCATCTGTTTACGAATTGCCATAGACAGAAATAACCATACCGTTGTGTCGAGCTCGGTGTCATGATCCCAGAAATATAATAATACCGGTAGATTAACTCATATTGTGAAACCCCGAAATGTCGATACAGGGTGCCAAATACTCAAAATAAAAAGTTTCTTATTTAAATAATTAAAAATTACCATAAAATTCTAAAAATTAAATTATCACTACGTCTCAAAATAACCTTGTCTAAATTCAAACCCGATCTCTAGTTATATCGAATAAACCGTTACGGTCGATAAACGATTCTATAGCGACTATTTTAAAATTTGATTTGGACATATCTCAAAATCTACACGACGAAATACTGATTTTTCTCTTCCACTAGAAAGATATACTCCACCAGCTCCACATGTTTCTTGTTTCACAGAAATCCGATTTAAAACGGCTTCTGTATATTCTGTTGAAGTTCGAATCGCCAATTTACGAACTGCACCGCCATTTCAAGCTCGATTTTGATTATAATATAATTATACGTTCAACTATCGACGATTGAATATATTCGTTATTCAAATTCAATCCCAAGCTGAATTAAATATCACAAATGATCCAGTTCACACCATATCGCCATTTCAGCCAATTTTGATTATTTCAGAATTAAATATATTATTTAATTTACTATTTTAATTAAATATTCATCATTATTTTATTCCATGACCATTAAATTCACTAAACCACCATTTCAACAATTAAATAAATTAATTATTATACCTCTGCCAATGCGGGTCATTACAGCTGCACTCATTTGGACCGTTTGGCTTGAACACAACAGTCGTTGCTTCAATAGTCATCACGCTTCAGAGCTTTAGTTATGTCAAAAAAATTCTAACCCGTGCCGTCTTTGGATAGGTACTCACGCCATTCCTTTCATTCACCCCTTATGGACACTACGATTATTTAGGGTGAATTGGAGGGTAGCTCCGAAGATGATGGGCTACGCCAATGTCGTGCTTTCCCACGTCCATGCTGATTTCTTCCTGCTCTTCAGATGATGATTTGTCTTGTGCTCTTAGACCAGTTTTTCGGATCGCAACTTGTAGTGTTGTTTTGGAGCTTAATACTTTAGCTCGTCGGAAGTTCTATGTACTGATTACTATACTGGTATTTTTGGTTCTATGTTGTAAATTATGTTGTATTATGTATTTTTATGCAGTAATGATCACGTACTTTATATGCATGCTTGCATGCAAGCTACTTGAAAAATTTAAGCTAACGGTTAGGCTTTTTGACCGTTATTATACTATATTTTAATAACTATTATGAATCAGCTATGTAAATCTGCTCTACACAACCGTCCTGCTCAAAAAAAGAAAAAAATTAGAGTCAGAATTAGTCAGTTATGATTATAATTATTAGTTTAAGTTAATGGCAAGGGAAAAGAAACATAAAATAGGATAGATATAAATATATTAAAGGAGAAATCTATAATTCATGTTGTATGGTTAAATTTTTTAAATAAATTGTCATCATCAAAATGAGAGATGTTAGTGCCATAAATGATGGTTCTAATGACAACAACCTTATGGATAAAATTTAAGAGATATATGTAGTATATAGTGCAAGATATAAACCCTTGTTCATGAAAATAATTAATTGTAACAAAAGGAATCCCTTGTTGTTATAGGCTACCAGTCCATGTGTATACCATCTTTATTAAGATATCTTGCGATGTGAGGCTAATTGCAAACTGAATCTACTCACACACTCTATTTAGCCTTAATTTAGTGTTAATTTAGTCTTATGTTCCATATTCTGCATTCTCACATTCAGTATCAGAGCATTATTTTTCAAAGTATTCATATTCTGATTTTTGAATTATTTTGAGTGGCAACTTTCAATAATATTGTTAACACTATTTTTAAGTAGATATGTTGCAAAATCATCGTAGTGTTACTACATGAATTTGCATATGTTCACTATAACAAAATCACGTGATCTCTTGAAAAGTATAAATTACAGGAATAGACATGTTACATGGCTTTTAATGAGCAGATATTTACTAGTAAAACCTTAAAATCAATATGAATAAATGGATATCAAATAGTGGACATTCAAGACACATAACTGAAAATCGAATGTTTTAAAAGACAAATTACATAGATGGTTGATAAGCCAACTTTGAGATATTCTTAATAAATGTGTGAATGGTATCAACATTGTTGGTAAAGTTGTCCTTCTTTTAACCTTTAACAAATCTATTATGCATGATAGGATGAAAATATAGATTTACGATAAAGATATTATGTTATACATCCATTAGTTGCTTTGATGTTTTGCTTACATGCTTGCTTGGCAAATGAATTTCGTAATCAAAGTTATTACGGGAGGGGATAACGACCACAACTTTTAAGTGGAATAAATAGTTAAAGTATTACATAACCAAATGATGCTAAAATAATTGAAAATTTGGAAAACAGTTTAGTTTGACATTTTCGGACTTTAAGTTAAACATTTTGAGATAAATACATTATGAAGGCCACAATTTTTTACAAAGTTGATGTAGGGGTTGATTCTTGTTTCAAATTAAGGCATTGTTGTATTCCCTTCCTATATATAGTTAGAATGATGGTTTGGTGCAACTGTTTGAGGGCTATGTCATTTTAAAGGTTTAACCTAATAGAGACTAATATCCTCTTAAATATATCTTTGCTTTCAATACTTCGACTTAATCCAACAAGGATGCCATGCGGTGATTTGACTACAATCAAACAATAACTTTCACATCAAAGATCCACGTTATTCTAAGGTCGAGAGAATTATACGAATCAATCAAAATGTTATGTTGATATTTTTTTTGTTTGATCTTACTTATATTAATTAGCAGCAAACTACCGAGGGAGTCGCCCCATAACCAATACGTACTCTAATCTCAACTGGTAAGTTAATATCCAGTCCTGATGCATCTCGATTAGGAGCATTTAAAATGGTATATTTATGTTCGTTATGTTAGATTACTTATGGTTAAAATACTTTGTAACTACTATCATGAAATATATCGTTTGTTGATATTTTATTAAATAATATTTTTATTAAATTGATTAGTTAATTGATATAATACATTACATCAAGTGTACTATAGAATGAAAATATCTTTTATTTTGAACAAGATTGGCTAACAAGTTAGATATCTACATAACAACTCCTAGGGAAAACCCCCAACTCTGTAAATATATATATATATACATGTGTATTGTTGAATTTATGTGAATAAAATATTTGTTTAAGAAAGAAATTAATTAATTAATTAGATGATTCAATCAATTACGTTATATATGGAAATATTTGAAAGGATATGTAATGACCCGGGAAATTTTGACTCTCGAATTCCAACAATAATACATAAATTCGTATTACTTGTTAGAACTCAAGTATCGAAAAACCAGATAGTTAATGAGAGAAAATAAAGGGTGAGATAAGAAAGAAAGAAATATTAGAATAGATGAAGAAGGAGAACAACAGAACAACATCAAAGTCTCACATCGCAGCAGAATAAAATATAATATAGAAATAAAACTTTATTGAGAGCTTTGAAATAAATACTTACAAATCATCAGAGTACATCAGCACACTTCGACAGTTATACTAGTCTGTCCTCATATACAATACACAGCGGAATAAATATATATCATACGCCTGAACTCTTCCAGCACGTCTTCTTGAAATTTATAGCATCCAAACCTAAACCTGTACAACCCGGGCTAACACGCGCATTGCAAACACCGGATCAGTTTGGTGAGCTAGAGTGAGAAAACTCGCTAAGTTTAAAAACATCACCCAACTTGATTTTTAAGTTTACAAACCTTTTCTGAAAGAAAAGTATAATCGTAAGACCAATCCACATATAAACATAGACGGTTTTTACCTTATGATAACCCAAACCATTTTTGAAATCATATATTTCTCTAGTATTATAATAATGTCTAATCATAAATAAATATAATCTAGCGAAACGATTGCATCTCACGCTCCACATATATAGTATACAATCTAAACCACGAGCGTTTATTAGAGATTGGATTTCCAACTATGACAAGGTATGGAACCACCTTCTGATAGTGTATCTCTAGAGGGGAATACATTGGGTTCAACAAGAACGTCTTGCAACCCGGCCCATACATGACCGACCACTCATTTCGCTTGAGTGTATTGAATGTATATCACCAATGGTTGGGAGCTACCCACCGTTTCCTGAAAAGGGGCAGCATCGAAAATAGATTAAGGAAGCAAATGGAATTTCCCTAGATAGGTGATTATACACACTAATGGGAGCGACCCACATAGCCATGCTGCCTGCCCCATTTTTGTCATTTCCCGGTTGTTGAGGCTTGAGGTTTAACAATACCTTTAGAACAACATATCACCATTCACTTTGAATGTCACATCGTCAGATCCATCAAATCACTAATTGATGTTCACAAAAATACTCTGGGTGTTTATGCTAAGAGAAGGTGTCTTCTCTGCCACCTACAGAGATACGTATGTAAAAATCAAAGTATGTGATTCTTAAGAAATACTTTGTCAGACATTCGTCCGTACAAGTCTTCCAGGAACAGGATGAACCGAAAGCACTCTCCTACCACATCCTAGGAATCACCCTATAAATAAGTAGCGAGTAGTCCTTGCAAATCTGCAGATTTCAACCACGACAGAACCACAATACATCTCTGGTTATAAATTAAGTTAATAAATAACAGACTTTGAAAACTATAGGAGTTAACCAGAGATATAAGTAATCCTTCCTTTATATGAAGATCTATGGTCTTCAACGGCTCCATCTTGATCAGCATCTGATATCTTCTTGAATTCGTATTTATTTGTCTAAATGGTTTTCAAATATAATTCGATCCCGGTCTTTCCATGCCAACAATCGTATAGGTCAAATTTGATAATCGGTTATTTAACTATCAAATAAACAACAATTCAACCATAAAATGAACTTACTGGTTTAGTATTCAGCATAATTTGGCCCTTTTAATTTAAAAACAAATTAAAACTTCTTAATCTTTCAATATTTCAAAACACGGTATTTATTTCTTATTTTAATATAAGAATATCCGCAAAACCATTTTTAAATATTTTAACATTAATTCATATATATATATATATATATATATCAAACATTTAAGTCAAATCGATTTCCATATAAAAACATCATTACGAGATCACTTTGATTTTCATTACGAGGAAACAACAAACACTTATTTCCTTTTTAATAAAACCATTCAAACTCATCCCGTTAATTCCTTTACTACATAAATATCATTATACTTTTACCAAATATCTTTTAGTTTTCCCTTACAATGGAAATATTATTTTATATCCTTAAATCCTTTTCATTTCCACTATTTAACTCATTATCAACTCAAATTGTTCTTCTTCTAATCATTCAACCATTTTCAGTTTGAAAA
This sequence comes from Allium sativum, assembly GCA_030737875.1. Lineage (NCBI taxonomy): Eukaryota > Viridiplantae > Streptophyta > Magnoliopsida > Asparagales > Amaryllidaceae > Allium > Allium sativum. The sequence goes on along the minus strand of CM060921.1, from coordinate 627,470,878 downwards.
TCTCGTTTCCATTCCATTTATTTCACTTAATTCTATTATTAAGTACCGTCACTTAAAATTCCCATTTTAGCCTAACACCCTTTTATAAACTTTATTTACAAAACTCAGATTTTTAATATAAAACCCTTTTCTATCTTGATCTCTTTTTACTTAATTCAATTATTAAGTAAACTTCTATTTTAAGCCATCGTGTTCGCTTAAAATTTCCTTTATAGCTTCGTTATAAGACTTGAGTTCAATATATAAAACTCATTCATAATCTCCTTTCAAAACTTACCCATACTCCATTCCAAATTAGTTACCCACTTAATAGAATTTCATTTAATAAATAATACTTAAATTATTATTAATTAAAATAATAATTTACTTCATCATTAACTACCCAAGAAGTAGTTAACTTCTTTATTAACCAAATACATAATAAATTTCTCTATTTAATCTTATTAAAATTTACAAATATTCATTAAACAGTTTTATTAAATTTATTCAATAGTAAACTAACTTAATTTAATAATCAATCCCAATTTAAGCGGTTGACTCATTCAATTCAAAACATGGTTACCTCGTTAACTAATTTCAATTAGTCCTTACTTTAAATTAATTTAAAATACAATTAATTTAAATAATTCCATTAAATCCAATTCTTAACCCGTTAGGTTAATTTTTGCTCATCTGCCTATAATTCTTATTAACGTAAGGTAACGAAACAATTTAATAATTACTTATAAACTTGAAATAATAATAAATATTTATTTCTTTTAAATATCCTTTATTCAAAATAATATATTTAAAAATCCATATTCAGTTATAAAATAATTTTATAACTTCTTTACTGCCGACTCATCTGACAGTAAATCAGTATCTATAAAACGATTGATTTATAGGCCATATGCTGCCAATTACCAAACCAATATTGTCCATTGTTAATTACCAAACGATTGATTTATATCATTATAAACGTAACCAATATGGTAAGTTACCTTGTTTGGAGATAATCGTTAGAATAACGATTAGATTTTATTTAAATTAAACTACTTTTAAATCAGCCAATTCATCCAATATAAATTGTTAGCAAACAACAAACAATTATCAACCATAGCACACAAAATAAAATCAGATTTATATAAAATATAAATGGGTAAAAAATGAGTGGGTTATACTCACATTGATTCCGTTCATTCGCTGTAGCAGTTCGGTTACTGTTAATTTAAACAGTCGCTTAATTTAACCATAAATTCTAGTTATCTTCGTCCCTGTCCAAACCGTTCCATAATGTTGTGTCCGTCGATACGTTTTCGACAAATCTTGCGTCATTCCATTCTGCTGACATAGGCATAAGATATAATCATTTTAAATATATCAATTAAATTAAACGAATCTAATTATAATTAATTATTAAATTAATAAATTTTACTTGGGTTAGCAAATTCACTGCTGACTTGCTTTTGAACATAAGCAGGCTCGAAATTCTTTTGCCTTCATCTGCTAGATGTTCAGCTTTCCCATTTTCCACACTGCTTCCTTTTGTGTTCAACAACTCCACATAGTTTCGGTTTGAATTGGGTGGCCCAACTATTATTATTAGTAAAAGCCCAATATTCTTTTTACATTAAAATCCAACTCCACTTCTTTGTTCAGAACTCCGTTCACCACTTCACAAAGAAAAATCTGCTCGATCTTCGTTGTTGCCAACTCAACCGTTGGCCCCCTTCATTTTAGGCCATGTTCGCAGCCAAATTTGAACGAGTGTTCATTTAGTTCGCATCGAACGCGTCTGATGCCAGCCATGACTCCAACCGGCCAAATGGAATGTTTGCTCGTTGCTAGAAATTATCCAGTTGGCGTCGGACGCGTCGGACGCGTCAGACGCAAGGTAATTAATGAACAACTTATCCTACTTATTTATAAAATTATACATAGTATGGTTGGTAAATGCACATGGCTTGTTGGAAAGAGACTAGGGATCAAGTCCCACCTTCACCCATTTTTTTAGAACTTTTGTTGTATACGGTTTATTAATGCTTAATGCCTATTGTAGACTATTTGTTAATGCTTAATGTCGTTTTTCATCTTTTTTTTAAAGGGTAAAAACACGTTCGCTAATTAGATTTAACGGTCCAATTAAAAATCATTATTTAATTAATTCATAACAAATTTAACAATTAAATACCCCGCTTAGATACCATGCTCAAATACCCCATTCGCAACAAAAAGCACATTCCCCGTTCACTACAGTACCACGTTAAAATTCCCCGCTCAAATGTCACGCTCAAATACCCCGTTCCCGTTCGTTAAGAACGCACCCATAGTCCGATATGCCACGTTCCTATTTTCTTCTATTGCCCGATCTTTTCAGTTTCACTACGTGTATCTTCACCATTATGGGTTCAGGTTTTCTTTATATGCCCAAATCTCTTGCATTGTTTCCAGTATAATTTACTCCTTCACGATTATAAATTCGAATGCTCCCCATATTAAACATTAGAACCCAATGCAATATCTTTTTCCTCACACTCAGGGACGGAACCAGGAATCTACTCGGACCTGGGCTAAATAAAAAAGACTAAATAAAAAAGATGAAAAAGAATAGAGAAAAATACAGCAAAATCTTCAAATCAATTATATTAAAAAGGATTAAAAGTTGAAACTCAATTTATAGTAGTTTCATATTAGCATCTGGCAGTATTGAACTAAAATGACTGGAATTTAAAGCTCCAATCGAACATGGCAATATTGAACTAATACATAGTGTTTAATTTTGAGAAAGAGGACCCGGGCTGTAGCCCAGGTAACCCTCCACATAGATCCGTCCGTGCTCACACTGTCTCACCACTATGTACTTCCTCCATCACATAGGCTTCAGACAAACCATACCCTTCACGCAAGACATTTACCACTCCTTCAGTTTCTGCCTGATCAACAATGCTAATCCCCATTTTCCTCCCTACCTTCAATACTCCATAAGATGTTCCAAAAACTACTACCCTTCGTTACAATAAATCTCCCTTATTTTTTTCGACTTGTTCCTTATGCTCACCATTAACGCCTTGGTTCCAGCACTCATGTTGCCTCCACGTCCCAGAACATTTGCCTCCACGGCTTTCCATGCCTTCACCTTTATCACTTTTAATAACATAACGGTGCTGGCTTCTTCATTACAAACAGGAGCCCAACTCCTAAAAAAACACGAGACCAGCTTCTGTTCTTCACTATGTATTGCTACTCTTCATTTTAAACTATCCTATTTCCTTCCAAAACATCTCACCGCGTCCAATGCAACTTCATGTTAATTAACACCATACCTGCTGCCATCTGCTGCTGTAAAACACTACTTACAAAATCCTCCACTGCTCCTTTACTACGTTGCTCCTTACTCCACAAACTCTATCATCTTCACAACATAATTTCCAACTCGTTGAGCCCTGTGAAGTCCATCACATCCATTACAGCTTGAGAAAAGTTAGTCGAGTTACACGCAAAAACCCAGCATGAAGCAAAGATTAGCACGACTTTAATGAAATAACTCATAGGATTTTTAGTGGATAGAAAATGTTTGTATTGAATTTTCATTAGCCGTATAGGCATAGTAGTTCTCTGGAAATAGGAAAGAGAAGGCTTTTGTTGTTATTTATACTGAAGGGGTCCTTAGTACCCAACTTTCATAGATTTGTAGGCTTGCTGTAAATTTCATTTCATAAGTATGGCCTATGTGATTTGAGGGAACACAACGATTGTTTAAGCAGGCTAGCATAAGTATATTATATAGGTAGCCTATGGAGTAAGACCATAACCAACAATCTTTTCTGTTCACTTATTCTCTCTCTTGTTTTGCAAATGATCGAACGAGCCAAGCAACCAGAAGGGAGGAAGCACCCACAGAGGGGATTATAATGGCAAAGAATCCGCCTTTATAAAATTACAACAGCATAATCTTTGCCGTTGTAACTTTATAACAGCAAACTCTTTTCCGTTATAAAGTTATAACGGAAAAGAGTTTGCCATTATAATCCCACCCAGTAAATCCTCCCCCCGCCGCCACTCCATCTTCATTCTTCTCCCAGTTTCCCCAACCCGAAAATCCCAAACCCTCCCCCATTTTTCATCCAAATATTTCCACCAATTCACCAATCCGTCACCTTCTAACCAAATTAACTACCGTTTTTGAGATATTCGTTTGAAAATATGTCTAGATTCCTAAAAAAATTCGCAAAAGAATTCATGCATGGCGACGATGGTGGCACCGGCGGCAGTGGCGCAGGCAGGAATGGTGAGGTGGTAGTGGCGAACAACCAGTCGTACCGTACGTTCCCGGATTAGAAGATTTGCTTGCAGCCATCGAAAACATGGAGAACCAAGAAGTAGGCGCTGAGGAATACCTGGGTGTAGGCGCTGAGGAAGGCGGTCGTCGTGGACGCGGCGACCATAGGGGGTGGACGAGCGGGCAGGTCGCATAGGGTTGTGGGATCGGTTTCCACTAGATAGGCTGATCTCGATGGTTGTGTGGATCCGAGCCTTAGCACCGCGAAGCTTCCTATGCTATCCAACTTTCGAACGCTTCTAGAAGGCCAAGTACACGTTAGCACATCGTCGAGTTTGGCTGTAAGTATTTTTAGTATTATTTAAATAATATTCTTTGATTATTAGACATTGGTTATATAGTATAACTTTTTATTGAACTGTTGACAGTCGTGGTATATACGTTCACGTGGTTCGTTAGCAAACAAACTTAGATATTATCATGCACACTTGGCGAGTGAGGAGAGGGTCGTAGCACTATTACATGCTCTTGAATTTCAGTAATTTCTAGGTAATATTAATGACATTTTAATGAACCTACCGGATAATTTATTAGTCCTAGTTTATCTTATTGTGCACTTTACAATTTTAGGAATCAACCATGCTATAAATGCCGATGTTCAATTGTGTGTGGCCATTGCTCTACGGTGGTACAAAATTACCTACACATTTCACTTTCCTTGCGGTGAGTTAGGACTTACACCGCTTGATTTCTCCATGCTTACTGGTATTAGTATTGGAGCAGTTGCTTATCCCCCACTGCCTTTTGATGAGGTTCGATGGTGTGATCATGCATTCTTCATGATCTACTGCCTCATTTTGACGTTTCTGATATGTCTTATCAGGCCGGAGCGCTAGTAGAGTGAGTGCCATCCGTGCGGCCATGGATAGCATACTTGCTCAGTACTTTAGTGATGACAACTTGGATCTTGCCCGATTATTCGTGTTATACCTTATGGGTAACCTATTATTTAGTTCATCGAGCAGTAGTTTGCCTGTCAGATTTGTTGAGGTCGCGGCTGAGTTAAATCCTGATGGGGTGATTTTATATGACTAGGGCAAACCTAACTTTGCATACCTATACAGATGTCTCGACATACATTGCACCATCTCTGATTCTCGGGTTTTTTATATGGTTTTTGGGGGTTGTTACAGTATTGGTATTTTGAGTAATCTAGGAACTTTCATTTCGTCACCTGTACTTCTGACCCTTCGGCCTTTTTCCTTCATATACAGTTTTGGACTGCGAACAACCGGGGGCCCAGGGATAATGAGTCACGCCATGTGTATTCAGTTGCCCACAACCAGATCGACCTGAGGATGTATAGGGATCAGATTATACGGCATCCATTTGAGCAGGATACATCATTTGGTCTTGATATCACAGGGATTGCTAGGACGCTTGCCGGACAGATATTTCCACTCGTATCCTATCCCTTGGCGTTAGGTGCTTATTGGTTTCTTGGTGAGAGGTGCTAGAGACAGTTGTTTGACTTCAATGCTATTCCCGATGATCCACACCCACAAACTTATCGGTGTATGATTTACCTGTCCGATCAGCTAGATTTTGCTAGGGCAGCAGGCTGGTGGACGACCGAGAGCTTTGTTATCACCGAACAGTCGTACATTAACTTCTGGCGCAGATTTTTCATCGGGTCCTCGGACATGATTACACATGCAGCTTCGATTGATTTAGTAGGGACATCTGCTATACGACACAACATACATCCACCTGTTATCGAGGACATTACCTAACCCAGCCAGGGTTTTCGTGCACCTGATCATGTGGCGACCGCTGGTCATTTTGGTTGGACCATGGCAGTGCTTACTATTGGACCAGATTGTTACGTTGACGTGTTTCATCCTCCGACCCATCATGATTACCCGGATCGTACACAGATATCATATGTTGATCTGTATGATATGCAGATGGGGCTTAGGCATACGGGCTATATAGAGCATATGCGTAGCCTAGATTACTATGATACTGAGCTGCGTCGTGTTGCAAAGGAGGCACGATAGCATTAGGCACATTTAGAGGTCCAGCTTGAGGCAGAGCGCAAGAGATTTAAGGACATATAGATGTATTACCACCATTTGTCTAGTGCTGGGTTGAGTCGTCCTCCAGATGATGGTGATGATGAGAGACGTCATCGGCGCAACACACGTCCACGTACAGATGGATCAGACCAGTTACTTACTACCATTATTATGTACTATCGATGTATTACAGTTTCGCAGTTGTCAGTTGTATGTTCATATTGTTTGAGTAGACGTTTTGTATTTGTTGACTACCACTATTATGTACTGTCGATGTATTACATTTTCGCAGTTGTCAGTTGTATGTTCATATTGTGTGTGCACTATTAGATTAAGCTTGCTGCTGTACTTATTGTTCGTTAACATTGTTACGTTCGTACTTGTTGGTTAACTATGTTCAAGTATATTTAAGTATGTTGTACTATCCGGCATTATGTAGTATATTTTCTTATTATCGTATTTGTGAACTCATGTTTACTCAAGAAAATTTATTAAAGAAAGAATCTTTATAAATGTACCACCTATTTTAATAATGGTAAAAAGACAGCTCAGTCAAATTGATTAAAGAAAGAATCTGTCACAATGTACTACCTACTTAAATAATGGCAAGGCGACAGCTCAGTCAAAAAGATTAAAGAAAGAATCTTTCACTACAGAATTTACTAATAGCAAGAAGACAATCTACTTTAATAAAGAAAGGAGGAATCCGACATATTCATACAATTCAACCTCCACTTCATTAATAATTCAACATACTACAAACTTATATGGACATACACTTACAATTATTTGCAAACAAGACAACCTACTTTAATAATATCACGAATACTACTCATTCAAATTAATGGACGAAAGAATCTTTCACTACAGACTTTACTAATAGCAAGAAGACAACTTCTTTAATAAATAAAGGAGGAATCTGACGTATTCATACAATTCAACTTCCACTTCATTAATAATTCAACAGACTACAAATTTATATGGACATACACTTACAATCATTTGCAAACAAACATACAATGACTAACAAACACATTATTCATAGTAGTACTAACCCAAGCACTTCTCAATGCCTGATGTGATCAACCCACAAGTCATAGGCAGCATGTCCAACAAAGTGCGTTCGATAGTCCATAAAGTAAAGAGAGTCGAAAGTTGCTCAGGTAGGTTGGAAAACATTATCTCGTTCTACCTCGGTGATAATCCGTCGGTATCGCCTGCAACTTATACTGAACGTAACTAGTGCACTTCTAGTATCAAAATTATGTCTCCTAATCCTACACTCTGGATGGTTGTTGTAATTTTCGTTGACGGTGACCCAAAAATCTTCCTCAACTTCCTCTTCCATATGTCGATTGTTGGCTTGGATGTAAGCTTTGATCAACACCAAATAATCATGGGGACTCCAAGCCGGACTTTCCATTATAAATAATAATGAAACAATATCCCAACCTAGCTTTATAAATATGATGTTTCTAATGTGACAAATTACCCTCCTGTAGCATACACTGTAGCAATGATGGTGTACACTGTAGCCATGATGGTGTCCTTAAATTAACTAATATGACAAATTACTCTCCTGTAGCATAAACTGTAGCCATGACGGTGAACACTAAAGCCATGATGTTGCCCTTAAAGTAACTAATATGACAAATTAATCTCCTATAGTGTACACTGTAGCCATGATGGTGAACACTAAAGCCATGATGTTGTCCTTAAAGTAACTAATTTACTCTTCTGTACCATACACTATATCCATGATGGAATACATTATAACCATGATATTTTCTTCAAAATAATTAATGTGACAACTACTCTCTCTCATTTCGTGCACTGTAGCCATGATGTTGTGCTTAAAATATATAATGTGAAAACTGCTACCTCTTATTACGCACACTGTGGCCATGCTGGTGTTTTTGAACTATATATATTAGCACCAACTACATCTCTAACGCATCATTTCAAGAAGCACATATAAAAAATTAACTTGAAGTTGTAGAAATAAATGGATCCAAACCAAACCCATACTACCAGAACTACGAAGTCATGAATCAAACTGACGATGCCGAACTAGAAATGGAGGAAGAGACAGAGGAGGAGCTGGAACAGCAAGCAATGGTTGGGTATTCCAATTTTTTTGCTGAAGGCTCAATGAACAGCCGTCGAGGTAGTATACATGGCTGGATTGACTGGCGGTATAAGAGAGACTACAAGGTTGAACATGAAAGACTAATGAGGTATTACTTCTTCGACAATCCGACCTACGATATAACTTTATTCCGCCATCAGTTTTGTATGAGTCTGGCTATTTTCTCAAAAATTTATCTTAAACTTCATCAATCAAACCTATATGTCACTTATAGACTGAACATAGCACAAGATATCGGCCACTCACCCCACATCAAAATTTCATCAGCATTGAGGATGTTAAGCTATGGAACATCTGGTGACCAAATGGATGAATATTTCATAATCGCAGCATCATAAACAATAGAGTGTCTGAAAGAATTCTGTAAAACAGTTGTTCAACAGTTCGTGAAGGAGAATCTACGAACGCCTGGACTAAACGATATAAGCAAGATACTACATAGTGGAGAAGCTAGAAGATTTCCAGGTATGATTGTAAGTTTAGATTGCATGCGTTGGCCTTGGAAAAACTACCCAACTGGATGGAAAGGAACGTTCACCGGGCATAAAAAAGTGCCGCCAATGATCCTTGAAGCAGTAGCAACAGACGATTTATCGGTTTGGCATGCTTTCTTTGGAGTCCCAGGTTCATTAAATGATATAAATGTTTTAAAACAATCATACCTTTTCACAAAACTTGCTAATGGACTGTTAGTAGATGTTTCATATAATGTTGGTAATATCGAACACAAAACTGGATACTACATAGTGGATGGAATATATCCAAAGTGGAGAACTATGAGGCAAGGATACAGAGTACCATCAAATGACAAAGAAAGTTATTTCACTGAAAAAGTAGATATCTACAGAAAGGACATCGAACGTATGTTTGGTGTTTTACAAGCCCGATTTCATATTTTACGAAATCTTGCTCATTTTCATGATGCAAGAGTTCTTTCAGAAATCATGTATGCTTGTATAATAATACATAATATGATTATGGAGTCTGAAAGAGACGAATATAAGAATCAAAGGTCTAATTATCCTAACATGTTTAAGGGGTCTAATGCAAGACCTAAAAGATATAAACTCAACGGGAGAATATGTTGCTATGGTTCAACACATTGAAGATCAATCTGCGCACTTCCAATTGCGTGACCAGTTGGTGGAACATTTGTGGGCGCATAAAGGAAGGAATAGTCGGAATCATTAGTTGCTAGTTTATATTTGCAAGACTTTTATCACGTATGTGTACTATATTTTGTTAACAAATTTGTGTGTTGGTAGCTGTGTACTGTTTGCTTACAACTTAAATATTAACAAGATATTAGAAAGTAGCCGAAATACTGCATAAACAACAAGTAGTACATAAACAACAACCAATACATGAATACTAAAAATAGTTCATGATATTCACATCCTTATATGATTGGGAAAAGTTATGGCACTGTAATCAATGTTAGGCCTTTATTATCTTTTTGTTAAAGCAGGCACTGTAGCCATATTCGATAGCTGTAAAGCATGCACGATATCCTTACTGTTGATCTCCTCAGTGTTGGGTCAATTCAAGCACAATAACCTTACTGTTTTGTATTTAGCGAACGGTCTAATCATGTCAAGACCCATGTGAATGGTACGTTATGAATATACGTGACTCGTAACAAAAGGCACAGAACTATTGCCAAATCTTCAGGCTACAAATAAAGGGTGATTTGGGTCCTTAGTTTCACCCAGTAAACATTTTCTCATTCCCCGTTACCCTCCTTTATTCATGTCCACTGATAGTTGGTCTCCCTATGAGTTACTTATACTTGTCCAATCGTATATTGACTTTCAAGAAATGCATGACAAAATGCAGCAAGGAGGTGGCGGAGTAACCCATGAAATGTACTGGCAATTGATTTAAAAAAGTATAACGACAACCCCAAGTGTCCGTTGTGGAGGTCTAAAGAAGAGATTCATAGCAGGCACTTTATGGGATGATTATGCTCGATACCGCTAGATAATCGAGGCAGTTGAAGTGGAAGATATTTTCAAAGCTAATCGTGCCACTTTCGATTCATGTTATCTTTTCGAACATGGAATAGAATTCATATGCCATGAAGCGTATGAACTTCATTATAGCCGGCTAACGCGCTTCAGTTATGATTATTAGAGGTGTTTGTGCTACTAATCATGTTAGTATGTGTAACTACATTAGTTGTATCGTACTATCTTTCAACAGTGTTCGTGTACCATGTATCAGTGTGTATTATTGTCAAAGATTGTAGTAGGCTTGTCATTGTTTCAGTGCGTAGTCGTGTCGGTGTTTTGTGCTATGTCTCAGTTGTGGTTGGTCTTTAAGTTAACATGTGAGCTCTTCTACTTCCTTTCTACATTGATTACGAAATATGTCTCCATGTCAAGTCATTTCAATGACTGTAGCAGGCTTTGGAAACATTATGGTCAGTTGTATTATCACTGTATCAAGTTTGTATACATGTAGGAGTTAAAAAATAGGGGTTGTCCCTGGGTGCATTAAACAATTCAATCCAGTCCTCTTCCACGTGAGCAATAACCGATTACATTATTTTGTGGTAGGAAGCTATATAACTCTCTCAAAATACTCCCAACTTACTTCACTCAAAAAACCTTATTTCCAACTCCTCTTTTCATTCCCATAGCCATGCCTTTGTGGCCACTAGCTACTGACTCCGAGGAAGAGGCGTACGAACAAAGGAGACTTTAAGAGATGAAAGACGAATTACAGTTTCTAGACCAATTAAGACTCCAGGCTCAAGCACCTTACGGACCAAGGAACATTCAACATCCACCTGAAGCTCAAGTAGCCCATGTTCAACCAGCATACGAGCAGTCAGTCCCTCAACCACAACAAGAAGTTGAGGTGTAATGAGTACCACCTTCTGAACAGGAAGTGGACTCTTATCCAGTTTGTTGCAATTGCAGTTATGCAGTTGAAGTGGTTGTTCGAGTAGAGGGAAACAGTATAGGTCGCCGCATGTAGAAATGCCCATCGTATCCTAATGGATGCAATTACACGGAATGGATAGACGACCCACTTTGCCTAAGGGGAATAGCCTATGCAAACAAACTAAAATAGAAGATTAAACGCCTGGAAAACGAAAATGAGCAGTTATGATTGAACGTAATGAGACTCCCTTGAGTTTCAACGTGATGAGACGTTCGCTTTCCAAACTATTTCCTACGTTTCCTTCTTTGATGTTGTACTTGCCATCGTGTATTAGTAATTGATGTATCTTTGTGATCTGTTGTGGGATAGTGCTTACTGTTAATTGTACCGTTATGCGAAGTAGTATAGGTATCCTGTTTGTTCTCAAGTGTATAATTTACAAGAAAAGCTTATTAAGTTGATAACAACATTATAAATGATTAAATGTGTCTTTAGCAATGACCAAGTGGCAGAGTAAAGTCGCCGTCAACTGTACAAACGAGACAACGAATCATCAAAAGGTCTGGTCAGCATCCACATTAGAAATGAGACAACGAATCATTGTTATGCTTAGCTTCAGAATAAAGTCGACATCACTAGTATAAATGAGATAGGGAATCTCTGCTACTTGTCCATTATTCTTAAAACCCGCGCCACTGAAAAATACAAATGAGTTGACAAGTCGCCCCAATTATGCCTTAATATATCGGGAAGTGAACTTGCATTATTAAATAGGACCCTACATCTTCTTCTTGTCTTCATTATTCCTAACTCTCCAATAATTTCATGTCTTCATTTTGTCTAGTTAGGAATACGATAATGAAACGATGGTTCAACTATACGATGCATATGAAAGGAATAAGCTACCAATTGAAGATGTAGAGATTGTGCCAGAAACACAGGCGGATGTCCAAGTCGAACTTGGAGAAGTGGAGTCTGAACTTTTTAGTGCCACACCACCAAACATTGCTGTCCCAAGAATTGGACCAATGCAAAAAACCCAACATGCTCGGTTGATGGAAGTAATTGCTCGCCAGAACCCCAAAAGGTCAAACTCTAACATTACGCGTCAGATTGTTCTTTGCTATTGTGGAGTGGAATGCAACATGGTTGTTTCTAAGAGTCAAACCAATGCTTGTTGTCGATTTTATGGGTGCAAGGCGTACATTGCTGCACAGAACCGACAAGGGTTGCAACGTTGTAATTTTTTCACGTGGTACGATCCACCTTTGTATGAGAGGGGTGCTCAGTATGCACTGGAGATGCAAGCAGAGGTCGGTCGCTTGGAAAGATTGAACGTTGCAACAAAAGCAGAAATATTGTATGGGTGGAGCGGTTCTTCGTGAAACTAAGACTACTAGTAATTTTGATTGTTCGGTTGTTCTGCCGTATTGTATAGTAGTTGTATGCTGTATGTTGGATTGAATGCAGAATGTATCTTATATCTTATAATTGGATATACTGGTGTTGTATGCTGTACATTGTATGTTATAATGATGTTGTATCCTATATTTTGTTATAATGATGTATCATTTATCGTAGTTGTATGTTGTCTGTTGTCGCCATTTAGACTACTCGACATTTATCCACAATAATACAATTACTTAACTATAAGCACAACCAGTACATAAACGACAACCCTGAATCCACTGGAGTTGCCCTAACATAAACAACAACTAGTACATAAATACTACAAACAGTTCACAATCATATTACAACTCAACCCAACATATTTAGCTAGTCCTTATACGAACCACTGCCGCTTCCACTTCCGCTTCCTTTATATTTTCTGTACTCTCCAAGCTGCTCGATTAATAGTTCTTGTAGTAGAGGGGAAAGCTTACTAAAATCACATGTAATCATTTTAATATAATTCTTCTCTCGCAGCATAGCTTTCTTCTCCTCCTACTTCTCTCGTAGCATGACTTGTTTCTCCATATGTGCTTGTCTTCGGAGCTCTCGATCATCCCTAATTGCCTTTTGGAACTCTTTGTCGCTACGGTCTTTTTAGGTTGAAAATTTAACTCTATGCTCTCCTGTCACCTTAGCTGAATTCTCCATTGTTTCCATAAATCTAGAAAACTCTGCACCGAGTTACTCCAGCTGAATTGACTTGGCTCTGCTAATAGGTCGTCCGTCACTAGTTCCATACAAAGGGCTTCTTTCTTGCGAACTCGGGGTCACTTGTTGGACTAGAATCAGAGTAGTTCATCCTTCTAGCTTTGTTCTGCTGCTCAAATATGAAGTTGCTTGGGTTCTTTCACTTCGGTAAACTAGATAGAATCTCGAAGCAGTCTTGAAATTCAAATTGATGTCCATACTGTTGTTGGTAGGCCTTTTGTGACTCTTCAATCTATAACACAAAGTCGGAATTGTATGAGTGTATGACATTTTTAACTAATCATAGTATAGTATGTTATTTTTTTAAATAATCTATGGTGCTTACAACGTCATATGGTGCAGCACCTCTTTGCTGCATGTTCTGCAATCATGTCAGCATTGCCGAATAATTCTGACATGCGGCATTCATAACTCTATAACTGCCTCTAAGTGATCCCCATGTTCTACTCATCGCTTCCAACGAATTGTAAAACTCTGCAACTCCTTCCCAAAATTTCTAACCTTTCATATTATTCCCAGTAATGTTGTCCTATGAAATGCGTATCCAAGATCTAGCAAGTGAAATGTACTGCTTGGAAGTAAACTTACATTGTTTTTTTTACTTCCATCCGCTGCTGTTCCTTCCCCTTCGGCATGTTCATTCTCAGTGTCTTCTATTCTGGGATCCGCCTCCAATACAACTTCCGTTTGGTGTCGTTTATTGAAAATGCCGCTTAAAGACTTCCACTTAGTCATCTTTAGTTATATTCGAGACTCATAGGTGCAAGGTATTCTTGATTACATTCTTCAGAATTTGTAACATTGTCATCCTCGTTTGCATCTTCCTCCTCCGCTTCCTCCGTTGAAGTTTCAACCTTTTCTTCGTTAGTAGGATAGGCATACCGTATGAAAACTATCTTTGCAGATTTTGCACACATTCGCGTTCAAGAACCATGGTCTGTTGCGGAGTTAGGTGAGGTTGTTGACGTTGATCGGTCTGCATCATTATTGACATATACGACGAATGATCTTCGTACATGGCTACCACGGGACGTCGTTGGTAAAACTGTGGAGAGGCGGTAGAATGGATGGGAGGAAAATTAGGATGAGGGAGTGTTTGGTAAGGTGGTCAGTATGGATAATTTGAATACGGTGGGTTTCCGTATTCGTGAGTAGGCTGAAACGATTGCTGCTGTTGGACTGGACGTTGCATGGCATATGATGACGAGTGCGGTTGAGACATGGGTTTCTTGCTTGCAGTTTTTTTCCGGTTCACCTGGGTGCAGAAGAAGACATTTTTTTGCTATAGAAGTTGAAGTTGAGAAGGTTGTGTGGTTGTGTGGAGGAAGGAGGTAGGTTGGTATATAGGGGAGGGAATGCGACCATTGCACTAGCCGTTGTGGTGCAACGGCTATAAAATGTAATGACAAACAGTTTGTCGTTATATGTTTATAACAACAAACTCATTTCCGTTATAAACTTATAACGGCAAAGAGTTTGCCGTTATAAACATATAACGGCAAACCGTTTGCCGTTATGCCCACCAACACCTGTTTAGTGAACCAGCTACTGCCCAGCTCCAAAGCAGCCATAGACTAGCCACGGGTGACTGAACAAGCCATATCCGGTTGCTCCGTGGCTTGTTTAGTAACTGAACAAGCCATTGTTGATTGTGCTCTAAGTATGGGTACTTTTAATTTGCTTAATGGTGAAACATACACGGATGTGATATAAGTCAGTGTAGGGTAGAAAGCACAAGGCGTAGTAGGATGGCAATCATCTTAATTTAGATATGACTGAACAGTGTGTACTCAAATTTTTCTTATTCATGAAGTATTAGTTTTATACATATAATATACACAGAAAAGTTTGGATAAAAACCATGTCACTTCCTTAGCCAAGTAGGGAGCTGCATGTATTTCGATTGGATCTCTCGATCATGTCTTGCACTTGTATTACATTGATGAAGGCATAGGGTGTAGGTTTGTAGGATTAGAGTTTTCAGGGGGCGTACGTTGTATGTAAGCAGCATTTTCTTCTTAGGCTTGTACATGATATTTAGGGTAGTCCAGAAAAATATATGTGGATAGGACACATGATAGTCTAAAGCTAGACATGACGTAGATTCATCCAAACACTTACGGTTTAAGCAATGCGAGTTCAAAAATTAAGGTAGCTAGATATGTATATTAATTTCTTTGCTTCGAAGTACGCTTTTGATTTATATTTTATTTTTATTTTTCACTTGGTTTAGTACATATATCTTTATGTGGTTATATTATTCTACCTCTAACCATTGTTGACCGTTCTATATTATCGTTATATACGACCTCCAACCGTAACAGAAATGAACGTACCCCTATGTCTTAACGTTGCTGTCATAATGAAATTAATTTAGTTCAAAACCGACTCCATTTGCACAACAACGTTATTTTAAATTATTGGTTCACCTTTAAATTTCTCGTGCGTCGACAAAATAACTCCAATTGGCTCCAAACTGGTAATCTAACAATAATTAGCTATACGCATTCCAATAAAATTCGTTTCATTAAAAATGGATATTGTTTGAAAAATAAATCATTTCTGAGGCCTATATAATATATTTAAATAAAAAAACAATTCATTTTAAATAAAAATAAATTATTATAATCTTTTATCTCCAAAATAAAATATTACATAACTTTAGAATAAACCACTATACATTTTAGACTCAATATATATACAGTTTTCGGCTAAACAATATTCAAAATATATACAAACCCTTTATAATTTATTTAATAAACGTTATCGTTTATTAACGAATTCCATATTGACTATTTCAAAATTTGAATTGGACATATCTCACAATCTATAAAATGAAATCTCCATTTTTCTCTTCCATTAGAAAAATATAATAAAATCAATTCCAACATTTTTTGTTTCACAGAATTCCGACTTATATCGAATCTTGTATATTCAATTGAAGTCCAAATTGTAAATTACAAACTACCACGACGTTTTCGAGCTCAATTTATATTAAATATAATTATATGTTCAAAGCTCGTTATATAAACGAATTATATATTATAAATCCATTTATAATATTTCCAAATTGATATTTAAAATAATAAATTAAATATCTAACTTCCAAACATATGGGACATTAGAGGATATTTTGGTAGGAAACGAGTTGATTGCATAATTAATAAATCAATTAATGGATTTATAAATGAGGAAAGAAGTATATTTATAAATTCATTGATTTTGTAATATGAAGAAACAAATGATTGGCTTGGAGAATCAAGCAAGCGAAGAATTTACACTACAATCAAGTCATGGACATTTGGAGAGGTTTCAAGACAATCAAAAAGTTATTCTCTCATCTCCACGCAACCTTTCATCTTGAAGCCTATTTTAATCTTCATATTTGTGGAGTGTGAATGTGAAAGCGCATCCACCAGTATCCGCTTCTTCAGTAAACCCTAATTTCTATGATCAATCAATTAGTGGTTTTGAGTGCATTCAAGTCTTTATTGGAATTGATTATTCAATTTATAATTATATGTTAGTCTCTCCATCAACAACCTATAATTTTGTAACTTCTCTTTTATGTTCTTTTTTGTACTCTCTTCAGTGAAATAAAGAATAGTTGTTGGGTCCATGGACGTAAGCATGGTCGGACCACGTTAGATCTTTGTATCATCTTATCTTCTTCTATTTTGTTTTGTTTGGTAATTATTTTTAATTGAGTTGGCGGTTGATAATTAATTGACAAGCCAGATCCGTTTTTGCATTGCTTCGGCGCCTTTCTGATTCCGTTGTGCACATTTAAAGTTTGTGCAAATCAAATAAATATTTTGCACAATAGATATGTTTCGGAGCAATTCGTGCAAATATTCGCACAACAGATTAGTTTCAGAGATGGTTGTCTTGTTCTGGTTTAGTTATCAATGCCAACTCTTTTAGTAGTGGTACGAAAAATTATGGCATCACCAAATTTGTTAGAAGAGAAGTTTTTAGGACATGGAGGGTCAAAGTGAAGACTAGTGACATTGTTCTTCAGCAACAACTTCATTCACTCATGGGAAGAGATATGATGCAGAATCGCCTTGGGGGATATATGTAACAACCCACATTTTACGTATTGGAGTATCATAAAATATTTTTATTTTATTACCCGAGGGTTGGATCATTCTCATATTTTGATATGTTGGTTATGGAGATGTGAGACATGTCCATAATTTTTACCATTTTTATTTGCAACAATTTCCCCAAATCAGTTTTGTACAGGGCATAACTTTTGACTGGAAGATCAGGTGCTGAGATCGGGCTCATTGGAAAGGAAATGGTGTTGTCAATTCCGTAGAGTGATCATATTAAACCTTTGGTTCAGAGGTTTGGCAGGAATCACTATTTTAGCGTTTCACATTTTCTGTTCAGGTTTTTAACCCATTAATGGGATGATTTGAGGAGGCCTATTAGTGCGCTGGTGGAAGGATATAAATAGGGGGTTAGAGGCATGGAGAATAGTTTACTTTCTTCATTCTCTCATTTGGTTGAGCTTGTGATCATCCTTGCTCAATCAAATACACCTTTCCACTATTAATATTCTAGATCTACATAAGAGAATCGAAGATCTACATCGTTTAAAGCTAGATCTACGTCAAATGAAGAGAGACTACGTCAAATCAAGAGGTTTGAAGCATATTCTTCATTGTCCGAATTGAGAATTTAGCGATTTTGAGTTAATTCGAAGAATTGGTGAGTGACATGCATCTCTCGCACGGATTTAATCAAGTATATGAGTGTTTGATCTTATTTTCATTATTTTCAAGTTGATTTCACCTAGATATACATCATATAAGTATGATTTCAATTCAAATCACCATAGGATCTAATCTAGCAACTTATAAATGGTAATGTCATGTGTTAATTCTATGTTTAGATCCATATATATTAATTTAATCATTTATTGAATCGTCGTTTTGATGTTAATGATTTGTTGGATGAAATTGATTGATTTTGAGTTGAGATGAGTTGGAGAGTTTGGGCATGTATGGCACGTTAAAAAATATGGTTCGTCAAGAAAAATCAAGCGAATCTGGTGAATTTTCAGGAATTTGAAAAAAAAAATCAAGTCTTAGAAATTTACAGCATTGACAAAACACTATGGAAAGTCCCAGACCGAGCACGACCTAAGGGCTTAGATCGCACATGGCATAAGTCGTGTCAGATTTGACAGCGTTTGGTAAATGTTGTTAAAAACTATAGGTCGCGCATGAGTTTCCTTAGGTCGTGCATCATAAGTCACACACGGGATGGATCGAGCCTGAGCTGTGATAGCGTTTCTTAAATGCAATAAAAGCCAGAAACACTGTGGATGGCATAATGATGGACATGAAGCATTGACAGCATTTCTGAAACGCTGTAAAAAGACAGAAACGCTGTGAAAGCCAGCTTTGTATAGTTTTTTACACCAGATTGATGCAGAATTGAACCAGAAGATATTAATAGTAATTTAGAAACGCTGCAAAATGGCATTTTGATATTTTGGCCAGTTTTTAGTGGTGAAAAAGCTGGAAATGTTATGAAATGCAGTATGGACCAAACAAAGCTTGTTTTTAAGTTGGATCGTTGGTGCTTTAATGAGTCAGGTCGTCATGTCGTTGAATGACCTAGGCAGTGAAGTGGTGAGACATTAGTGTGGTGGCTCGTTAAGCCATTGTCCGACCTGGGAGGTTAGGTCATCGGAATGGGTGGAGTGGTTAGGTGAGTTAGGTCGTGGAACTTAGGTCATTGTGACCTAGGGAAGAACGACCTGACTATAATGAGCCACTGTTTGATGTTATTGTGGTTCAGTGATGATTGTGGTTTCAAAGTGGGTTCAGGCAGGAATGTCGAAGTGTCACTACACCATATATGCTGATTAGGCTGTGTTTTTAGCCGTATCTAAAGCAGTTAGGCACAACAATAAGCCATATCAAAAAATGATGTGTCAAATTATTAGATACGGCTGTAAACCGTATCTCACTAGAAATAACGTACGGCTCTTAGCCATATCTAAACTATACTCAGACACGGCCTTTGACCGTATCTAATTAGAGGTGTGTGTACATATATATATATACACACACACGTGTATATATATATATATACGAATATATATGTAACACCCCACATTTTTAAATCAAGACAATAAACTAAGGATAATTTAATTAAATATTCAGAATTAAGTAAAATAGACTGCGCCATAGCGTCCTTCTCGAAATTCGAGTCAAGATAGACATCTGGTTTGTGCAAAACAGACACCTATGAAGAAGTTATGAGCATTAGAAGTTCGTATATATATAAGGATCTTATATGTATATATATTAAATAAATATATCCAGAAAATTCGAAAATCAGTTCAAAAATCAAAATTCACGAGCGGGAAAAGCTATAGGGAAATTAGACCGTTAGGGGTCAACCCACTAACAGGGGGTCAACCTAGGGGTCGACCCACCCGCGGATCTGGAAAGTTCTTTTCTTACACGGACAATTCTGATGTTTTCAAATTAAATCTGAGGGTCCTGGCTCCTCTACTACACCTATAAATAAGACCTTAGACTTAACCCTAAATCTAATAATTTGGTGGCTACGCTGGAGCTCTGTCATTATTCTCTCTCTCCTCAAATATTTTCAGAAATTTAGGCTTATAAATTAAAAAATCTTAAATTAAGATCTGGAGGGAAGAGATTGATGTTTTTTAGGCATTCAAAATTACGTGAAAAGCAAGGTAATGTTCCAGATCCAATCTACTCAATTTTTTCCTCCTCTTTCTTTTCCCTTTCTCTTTTAGTAAAAATAGAAAATCCATGATTATTAGGTTCTGAATTCAATTAGGGGAAAATCATGGAAGATTAGATCTGGACTAGATACAGGATTTCGAAGGCTTACGAGGTGAGTGGATTTAAGCATATTATTTTAGATAATGGTACACGATCGTTTAGTATTCCCCTTTTTATTAATTTGAAATTGTCAAATTAATTATAAATTGCTGTTGTAACGAGTTGAAATGTTAATATGAATATGTCAGAAAATTCTTATGTTGAATTGGCTAAAGTTTTCAATGTTTACATGTTTGAGAAAATAAACTTGTTAGGATATGAATAGCCAATTCAGTGATTGTAACTACATGATTTACTTATGGCATATTATTGAGTAATTGACATGTAACTTGTTAGATTTGAACAATTACCCGATTAAATGCTTACATGTCAAAAATTAGAATTAAATACATGTTCAAAAGGACATGCGCCAAAATATAGGCATAACTTGAAGACATGTAAATTGGATAACGGTAAACATATGAAGAGGATAATATGCCAAAAATTTACATGGAAAAAAAGGATAACTATTAAAATACGTACATGCCTAAATACACAGTAATTTGGAACTATAACGCCATAGACACGAGGTTAGATTGCACTAGTGATAGAAGTCTGCCCGAACCCGCCCGGCATATCCAACATTCACAAGTAGTAAATCTAATGTGAGAGGTCTAAGTGCATAACTAAAAATGGTGTTAAGGCACAAGGTTAATTCGACTTATGGTAGAAGTCTGCCCGGACCCGCCTGGCGAATCCACCGTCCACAAGTGTAGGCTTAATGTGAGAGGTCTAGGCATATGTATGTTCACATATATAAATACATGAATATAACAAGATATGAATAAATAGCAATGATGATAATTAAATGTCTAATCAGAAAATAAGAAAGGAAGGGATGTAATGAACTGAGTTAGTGTGATATGAAGGAAATGTGATGTATTTCCCTAAATGACCTATTTCTGAGAATGTTGTTGCAAGTAAGCCACAGTAAATAAAGAAAATAAAGAAATTACTTGCTACCACGAATTTAGATGGGAATACGTTATGAAAATAAATCGTTGATTTCTTCTATCAAACTAATAAGGTGCATGAAATGTTTTCCTTAATATAATAAGGCATATGTATTACGGTGAATGAAGAATAATGGTTTACATCAGTAAATGGTTTAAAAGGGGAATGATAATAAACTATTATAAATAAATAACAATGTTTTATAATTGGTAGACTTGTCCTATGTAACACCCCGGATTTTTGAATAATCGAATTAAGTAAATTAAAGAATAATTAATCTCAGACGTGAGAATTATGGGAATGGGGTTGCGCCAATGTGTTCGTCTCGGAAATCTGGTTGAAATAGAGTCCGAGTTTGCGGGAAACGGGTACCGAATAAAGGAGTTATGGACGAACAAAGATTGGTGGCAAAAGAAGGAAAAATAATAATAAATAAATTGCACTGGCGCACTTGGGAAGTGCGCCAGTACAAATTTGCACTGGCGCACCTGCCAAGTGCGCCCAGGCCGAGGCAGAGGCCTGCACAGCTTTCTGGTTCAGGCTGACCCATGTTGCTAAGTCCTTTCTGAATCCTTGCTGAGTCATTAGGGATGAGGTCTCACCCTATCTTGAATGAGTGGTTTCGATTAACCCTAAGATCATCCGACGGCTTAAATTAATTCAAAACTCTATAAAAAGACCCATAGACTCAAACCCTAAATCAGAATTAAAACTGAAACTATAGCCGTCATGCTGTTGTCTTGAACCCTAGAGCAGCCGCCACCAAATTAAAGTGGAAGAACAATAAATCAAATCAGTACTACTCAACCCTAACAATGAATCTTCTTCAAAGGAGAGCTAATTCAACTCCAGAAATCAGAATTCAGAACTCAAGACTACTTTTGAGTTGTGAGTTCGATAGTTTTAACAAAATAATTAGTAATTTAATTGGATTAAGATATAATGCGGATTGTATGGACGTGATATGAAGTATTGATTGCATGTTGTAATTATTTTGTAGGATTGTGATTGAAATCTCTATGACGTTATGTTGTGATGGTATCATGTATGATGTAAAGTTATGTTGCTATCACCCATGTTGTAATTTTATATAATATCAAATCATCATGTTTCATATGCTAGTTGGTTATGTTAATTCATATGATAAATCATATGTAGGCAAGTTTAGATTTTGATTCAAACATGAATCATATACAAGTTAGGTAGAATTATATGTGACCTTACATGGTTATGACACCTAGTTTATGTGAAAATTTAATTGAAAGTTAGGCTATGACATGTGTGAGTTATATGCTAAATTCTACATGATACTTTACATGTTAGATACTAGTTTGCACCATTGTTGCGATGTATAAATCACATATGTAAGTTTATGAGTTGGATATGAATCATGTTATGCAAGTTTAGGGTTATTACCTATGCAAGTTTACTCCTTTAGATTTGGATCCATGACATATGTTGTTTATGCAAAATGTAACTTTGGCCTATGCAAGTTTTAGATGTAGAACATCATTCACATATGCAAGTTCACCCCTATGTTAGATCTATGTTTAAATTATGTGTATATTGTGATGTTTTCTCTTTATTCCATGAGTTAAACTATTCGAGTCTAACGTATATTTTACGTTAAACGAACAAACATACAACGTGGGGTAAAGGGGATAATATTAATTGGCATAAAAGCTTTAAAAGGCATAAAATATAATTGTGGTGAAAATTGGTATGATTTTACATACCATAAATGGATGGACATAATTGAGTCAATTATGGACATCGTTAAATTTGGAATTGATTGATAATTTGAATAGGGAGAGTAATTCAAATTTGGGGAATGATTGATTAGGAGTAATTAATCATCTAAGACACGAGGTTAGGCTCTTTTGTGGTGTAAGACTGCCCGGACCCGCCCGACAAATCCAGCTGCTACAAATGCCAGTCTAATGTGAGAGGTCTTAGGCATTAACTAAATACGTAACCATTGTAAAGACACGAGGTTAGGCTCTTTTGTGGTGTAGGACTGCCCGGACCCGCCCGGCAAATCCAGCTGCCACAAATGCCAGTCTAATGTGAGAGGTCTTTATGAGGTTACGGTCTTAATGAATTAAGAGACACTTAACCAGATAAACATGTAGTGGGACATGAGGGGGTTAAGTGAGTGCCTTGGGTGGCATGTGGAATCTAGTGGGTGCCTTGGGTGGCATTTGGAAATACGGTTAGAAACACTTAACCAAAATTGAAACATGTAATTGAAACATGAATAAGAAGTGGGTTAAGTGGGATGTACTAGAAGGGACCAAGCTTAGGTGGATAGCTTGTGTCAAGTAATGGGGCCCCGTTTCAACCAATAACCCATACGTATCTTTGTGGGCTCGACCCAAGTTGAGGACGGGACACACATACTGGGCTGACTGTAAGAGGCCAAACTGGGTTAGCGGTGGCAACGCAAGTCCACCGGGTTCATATGTGTGTGTGGACCCGGGCTGGTAGTTATGACGTTGTTGCATCGTGTAGGTATAAGTCGTGCATCATTGGTGGTATCAGGTTGCCACTTTGGGGAGTGATACACCCCACTGTGGGGCCAGCACGGGTATCTACGAGTTAGTGAGCCGATCGCTTGGGGTAATGGGTACACATAGTGGAGATAGGGGCAGGCGGCACCTATGAAGGCAGCTAGGAAAGCACGAAACTACAAATATCATTGTTAAGTTTGTAGGTGGGATCAACCTTAGGGTGACTAGTGGTGGTACAGTATAGCAAATATCCTATAGTGTTGGTGTAGTTTAGTAATCATCCTATAGTGGTTTAGGTGCGCTTAAACGATATCGTTGTTCATCTTGTTTCCTTGTTTATTGTGCCATACTCAATGGTTCATGATCATTTTCTTATTTTCCAACTTATACCTTAGCCTAGTTACTTTGTTAATTACATTGTTAAAGTTATCGCACTCGCCAGACTTTATGTCTGACCCCCTTTGTTTCCTCCTCTTTTCTCCTCCCCCCTCTAGGTGCTCAGGTTGGAACTAGCGCCAGTGGAGCTTGATTTTGGATTGCTTTTAGAAGATTGCTTGGATCGCTGAAGTAAAGTTCAGCTTCTCTTTATTTATGGCTATCTTGATGTTGGGGATTATGTCTTTCAGTCTATGTACTTTGTTTTATCAAGATGGATATGATGTACTTGACTTTGGTTTATGGTTTTGATGATGTAACCAAACATATTTACCTTCTGCTGCAATAAATAAAGTTTTAAATTTTCAAGTACTGCTTTATATCTATCTTGTTGAGATTTTCTGTTCTATATTCACTTAAAATGCTCCATGGAAGTTAATGCATTCCCTTTGCGAGTGACATTAATGGATGTAGGGTGTTACACGTGGTATAAGAGCTGAAGGTTACCAGAACAGATATGAATTTTAAAAAGCTGTCTTTTAAAAGCATTTTTATAAAGAAGTACTTTCAAAAGTATGTTTTAAGGAAAGTATTTTCAAGAGAAAATTATATTTTAGAAAGCATAACCCCAAGAGCCATATATCTTTCCCTCATTTCTTTTATATTGAATCTTTCCTTTTTCGTTTCAGCATGTCTGAAGCATCTGAGATACCAAAGGGTACTCATGTACCCGGTTGGTTTCGTCAATATCTTGAGGCTAGGGTCGCTACTGCAGGTCCAACAAATACTCCTCCTCCTCGCCTCCTCCTTGCGTCGATACTTTTGCTAAGATATGTAAGGACTTTAGAGCAATGGGTGGAAAACAATGTCACGGGACGGAGACATTTGTTGAAGCTCGTAACTGGCTAAAGGAGGTGGAAGAATTGTTTAGAATCTTTGAAGTGGATGATGAAGAAAAGTCCAGCTAGCTGCCTGGCTAATGAAGGATGAGGCCTCGTTTTGATGGGAGGTCACTAATGGGGGACGTCCAGTCGATACATGGCCAGATTTTAGGCAGAGGTTTGAGGCGAAGTTTCACTCACGGGCTGAAGAGAATCTATACATGGAAAGGTTTTTGTCACTGAAGCAAGGGAATCTATCAGTAAAAGAGTACATCAACAAATTCAACCAATTGGAAAGGTTTGGCTTAGACTTGGTGAACACTCTAGAAAAGAAGGCTCTAAGATTTGTTAAGGGTTTAAACGAACCGCTTCATGGGTTAGCAGTGACCCACATTCCCATGGGGGCTACCTTCGAGAGACTAATTAACATGGCGCTCATGCATGAAGAGGAGAAGGGCGCCAATTCTAATAAGGCACCCGAGAAGAAAGGAGATCAAAAGAAGCCGCAACAGCAACAACAAAACAAGAAAGGTGAAAGGCAACAATGCTAAGGGAAAGAAAAGATGCTTTAACTGTAGGACACCCGACCATCTAAGCAAATATTGTAGGAAGAAAAAGAAGACTGGTTGTTTCCACTGTGGCGAGGCGGGACATCTTATTAAGGAGTGCCCAAAGAAAGGGCAGAGGTCAGGGTCTACCTCGGGAGGACAGGTGCAAGCTCTTATGGCACCAGGGTAGGCAAGGGGACAAGTTCAGGCTCTCGTGGTCCCACCGCTGCAAGAACGAGGTAGAGCAATTTCCGTCGAAAGTTTAGTTTTTCTGTTTGATCATCATGTCCGTACTTTATTCGATTCTGGTGCATCACATTCGCTTATTTCTACATCATTAGTTGAAACACTGCACCGTGATACTAGTCTAGTTATTAATCCCTTAGTAGTCTCAAATCCTATCGGTGGTTCGGCTCATCTTTCTATGATTTTTCGGGATTTGAGAGTGTTTATCTTGGGCGTTGAGTTTGAATGCAATGCCTTTGTTCTTGGCTTCATGGGCTACGGCTTGATTCTAGGTATGGATTGGCTAACTAGATATGGGGCCATCCTAGATTGTGAAAGAAGGGTAGTTAGATTGTTGACTCGTTCTGGAAATACCCTTGGTATTTCTTGTGACCCTAGAGGTCCAGTAATGCTTAGCTACCTAGAATCCCTTGATGCATCTGATGATGATTTACATTCTGTTCCCATAGTCCGTAAATATGCTAATGTCTTTGATGAGGTGAGGGGTTTACCCCCAAAACGCAAGATAGACTTTCGAATATATCTAGTGGATAATGCAAAGCCAGTTGCATTACCAGTGCGCCACATGGCTCCAAGAGAGATAAGGGAACTCAGTAAGCAAGTGAAAGAATTGCTTGAGAAGGGGTTCATCAGACATAGTATATCGGAGTGGGGTGCTCCAGTAGTATTTGCCACGAAGGCAGATCGGTCCCTTAGACTTTGTGTGGACTATAGAGAACTTAATAAGCTTACTAAGAAGAATAGACACCCACTACCGAGGATTGATGATCTTTTCGATCAGTTAGTTGGCGCCTCAGTGTTTTTGCAGTTGGACTTAGCCACGGGTTTTCATCAGTTGAGAGTGGCTGAGGATAGCATAGACAAGACTGCCTTTAGGACTCCAGACGGTTTCTTCGAATGGCTTGTGATGCCCTTCGGTTTGACAAACGCCTTCGCATACTTTGTTGATTTGATGAGTAGGGTGTTTAGGGAGTACCTTAATAGATTCGTGGTAGTCTTTGTGGACGACATCTTGATCATTTCTAAAAGAGAAGAAGAGTATGCCCTACATCTTAGGGATGTGTTGGAGACTCTTCGAGCGAATAGCCTTAAAGCTAAATTTTCTAAATGTCACTTTTGGAGTAAGGAAGTGCGATTCTTAGGGCACGTGGTTTCCAAAGAAGGGATAGCTGTGGATCCCGCGAAGATAGTGGCCATCCAAGATTGGAAGGTTCCTAAAAATGCTACCAAGGTGAGGAGTTTCTTAGGGTTGGCTGGCTACTATAGGAAGTTCATCAAAGACTTCACAAAAATATCAGTCCCATTAACACGCTTGACGAAGAAGAACTTAGTTTTCATGTGGTACATAGATTGCTATGATGCGTTCCAACGTTTAAAGAGAGCTTTGACCACAGCCTCAGTCTTAGTGTTGCCAGATGGGAGTAAGCCATTTACTGTTTATACCGATGCTTGTGGGACAGGACTAGGCGCAGTCTTAATGCAAGAGGAAAGGGTAATAGCCTATGGTGGAAGGAAATTGAGAGTACATGAGAGAAATTACTCTATACGTGACCTTGAGTTAGCCGCTATTGTCTTCGCGCTTAATTCTTGGCGTCATTATCTTCTTGGCGAAAAATTTGAATTATTCACTGACCACAAATCACTAAAATACTTATTCTCTCAGAAGGACTTGAACTTAAGGCAGCAAAGGTGGATGGAATTCTTAGCATCCTACGACTTCGAGATAGCATGTACCCCTGGCAAAGGTAACGTGGTGGAAGACGCCTTAAGTAGAAAAAGGTTGTCCTTGAGTCCGTTGTTTGTTGAGCGGCGAAGCTTAGAGTTCATCTCTACGTTTGACTTTAAACCTTCCGTTGACTTTGTACCCGGTTTGCTATCATCCTTAGAGGTCATACCTACGCTTTTGGGACGGATTGGTGAGGCACAGCAAGATGACCCACAGTTGGTTGAGTTAGTAGAAAAGCTCAAAGGTGGGGAGTCATCGAGCCATCTCCATAGGTATACCCTAGATGATAAAGGTTGGTTGCGTAGGGACGGTAGACTTTGTGTACCATGGGACGAGAATCTGAAGAAGACCATTCTTGATGATGCACATCGTTCGAAGATGACCATTCATCTCGGCGGGGACAAGATGTACATGGACATGAAATGAGTTTACTTTTGGGCCGGCATGAAGAAAGATGTGGCTGAGTATGTCGCTAGATGCTTGGTGTGCCAACAAGTAAAAGCAGAGCAAAAGAAGCCCAGTGGATTGCTTCACCCATTGGAGGTCCAACAATGGAAGTGGGAAAGTGTTTCGATGGACTTTGTTGATGGATTACCAAGATCGAGGAAGGGTAATACAGGGATTTGGGTCGTGGTAGACAGACTTACTAAGAGCGCCCATTTCATTCCCGTGAAGAGTAAGAGGACTGCTCCATGGTTAGCCTCCGTATACATTAGAGAAGTAGTTCGTTTGCACGGTGTTCCTTCTAGCATAGTGAGTGACCACGATCCTATTTTCACTAGCGAATTTTGGAAGAGCTTACAAGAGGCGGTAGGGTCCCAGTTATGTTTGAGCACTGCATATCATCCTCAGACGGACGGCTAGACCGAGAGAGTGAATCGTATTCTAGAGGACTTATTGAGCTTATGTGTCTTAGATTTCGGAGGTACATGGGAGGAATATCTTCCGTTGGTAGAGTTCGCATATAATAATAGCTTTCAGTCTAGCATTGGCATGGCACCGTTCGAGGCTCTTTATGGACGGCTATGTCGTTTGCCTACATGTTGGTGGGAATCTACAGATAAGATCTTGCTTGGACCCGATATGATTAGAGAGACTTCGGAAAAGATCGATTTGATTCAAAGGAGGATGAAGACGGCGCAAGATAGACAGAAATCTTATGCGGACAAGAGGAGGTCAAATCTTGAGTTTAATGTTGGGGACATGGTCTTTGTCAAGGTGTCTCCATTACGGAACGTCGTTCGCTTTGGGTCCATTGGGAAGTTAGCACCAAGGTTCGTAGGGTCGTTTCCTATTAAGGAGAGGATTGGGCAGATGGCGTATAGAGTGGAGTTGCCCGAGAGACTTAGTGATGTACACGACGTATTCCATGTATCACATTTGAGGAAGTGCTTGCACGAGACCGCGAAAGTGGTAGAACTGAGCTTGCTTAGAGAGGTGGAGATAGAGCATGATGCGACGATTCGACGAGCTCCTACGTGCATTCTTGGGTCGGAGATTAAGAAGTTGAGAAATCGAGAGGTCAAACTAGCCAAAGTGCAATGGGGAGATGATGAGAGCAACGCTACTTGGGAGACGGAAGCGAAGATGCGTTCATTATACCCTTTTCTTTTCGAGGGTATGTCTTATAATTTCTCCTTTATCGCTTGCCTTGTACTTATCTTATCTTTAGTGTGTCCTCTCGCTAGTATCTTTGACCTTTAGATAGGGTAGTCCTATGGTTGAAACATGTGTTTGAGACATGTTATGTATGATGGTGCATGTGGATGCAAGTGGTTGCTAGTGGTTGCTCGTGGATTCATATACACACACTTTAGGCACTAGATCGGCTCAGTCACTTCATATTGCATATTGCATATAAATGTGTGTACATATTTAAGTAATGAATGTATAATGGTTGTACCATCATATGGATGTTGCATTTTGGTGAATGGTTGTGCATACATGTAGAAATGATATGTATCGATAAGG
Source organism: Allium sativum (assembly GCA_030737875.1). Lineage (NCBI taxonomy): Eukaryota > Viridiplantae > Streptophyta > Magnoliopsida > Asparagales > Amaryllidaceae > Allium > Allium sativum. Next base: position 627,441,249 of record CM060921.1, on the reverse strand, counting down.
TTCTTTCGCATACATAATGGACGCATGGCACTATCATGGTTTGCATTAAGGAAGTCAACTGAATCAGTAGACCGCCTGATTTTGCATTAGATAAGGAACATATACACACACTTCTTGCATATGTTCATACAACATTAGAAATTTTATAAGGACAATGGATGCTCGTGTTTGATGGTTGAGTAGATGGTTGTTTGGATGGTAGGATATGCATTCTCCTTAACTTGGAGATTTCGGGGGCGAAATCCTTTAAGGAGGGGAGAATGCAACACCCCGATTTTTGAATAATCGAATTAACTAAACTAAAGAATAATTAATCTCAGACGTGAGAATTATGGGAATGGGGTTGCGCCATTGTGTTCATCTCGGAATTCTAGTTGAAATAGAGTCCGAGTTTGCGGGAAACGGGTACCGGATGAAGGAGTTATGGACGAACGAAGATTGGTGGCAAAAGAAGGGAAAAAATAATAAATAAATAAATAAATTGCACTGGCGCACTTGGGAAGTGCGCCAGTACAAATTTGCACTGGCGCACCTACCAAGTGCGCCCAGGCCGAGGCAGAGGCCTGCACAGCTTTCTGGTTCAGGCTGACCCACGTTGCTGAGTCCTTTCTGACTCCTTGCTGAGTCATTAGGGATGAGGTGTCACCCTATCTTGAATGAGTGGTTTTGATTAACCCTAATATCATCTGACGGCTTAAATTAATTCAAAACTCTATAAAAAGACCCATAGACTCAAACCCTAAATCAGAATTAAAACTGAAACTATGGCCGTCATGTTGTTGTCTTGAACCCTAGAGCAGCCGCCACCAAATTAAAGAGGAAGAACAACAAATCAAATCAGTACTACTCAACCCTAAGAGCTAATCTTCTTCAAAGGAGAGCTAATTAAACTCCAGAAATCAGAATTCAGAACTCAAGACTACTTTTGAGTAGTGAGTTCGATAGTTTTAACAAAATAATTAGTAATTTAATTGGATTAAGATATAATACGGATTGTATGGATGTGATATGAAGTATTGATTGCATGTTGTAATTATGTTGTAGGATTGTGATTGAAATCTCTTTGACGTTATGTTGTGATGCTATCATTTATGATGTAAAGTTATGTTGCTATAACCGTTGTTGTAATTTTATATACAATCAAATCATCATGTTTCATATGCTAGTTGGTTATGTTGATTCATATGATAAATCATATGTAGGCAAGTTTAGATTTTGATTCAAACATGAATCAAATACAAGTTGGGTAGAATTATATGTGACCTTACATGGTTATGACACCTAGTTTATGTGAAAATTTAATTGAAAGTTAGGCTATGACATGTGTGAGTTATATGCTAAATTCTATATGATACTTTACATGTTAGATGCTAGTTTGCACCATTGTTGCGATGTATAAATCACATATGTGAGTTTATGAGTTGGATATGAATCATGTTATGCAAGTTTAGGGTTATTACCTATGCAAGTTTACTCCTTTAGATTTGGATCCATGACATATGTTGTTTATGCAAGTTGTAACTTTGGCCTATGCAAGTTTTAGATGTAAAACATCATTCACATATGCAAGTTCACCACTGTGTTAGATCTATGTTTTAATTATGCGTATATTGTAATGTTTTCTCTTTATTCCATGAGTTAGACTATTCGAGTCTAACGTATATTTTATGTTAAACGAACAAACGTACAACGTGGGGTAAAGGGGATAATGTTAATTGGCATAAAAGCTTTAAAAGGCATAAAATATAATTGTGATGAAAATTGGTATGATTTTACATACCATAAATGGATGGGCATAATTGAGTCAATTATGGACATCGTTAAATTTGGAATTGATTGATAATTTGAATAGGGAAAGTAATTCAAATTTGAGGAATGATTAATTAGGAGTAATTAATCGTCTAAAACACGAGGTTAGGCTCTTTTGTTGTGTAAGACTGCCCGGACCCGCCCGACAAATCCAACTGCCACAAATTCTAGTCTAATGTGAGAGGTCTTAGCCATAAACTAAATACGTAACAATTGTAAAGACACGAGGTTAGGCTCTTTTGTGGCGAAAGACTGCCCGGACACACCCGGAAAATCCAGCTGCCACAAATGCCAGTCTAATGTGAGAGGTCTTTATGAGGTTACGGTCTTAATGAATTAAGAAACGCTTAACCATATAAACGTGTAGTGGGACATGAGGGGGTTAAGTGGGTGCCTTGGGTGGCATGTGGAATCTAGTGGGTGCCTTGGGTGGCATTTGGAAATGCGATTAGAAACACTTAACCAAAATTGAAACATGTAATTGAAACGTGAATAAGTAGTGGGTTAAGTGGGATGTACTAGAGGGGACCAATCTTAGGTGGATAGCTTGTGTCAAGTAATGGGGGCACGTTTCAACCAGTAACCCATACGTATCTTTGTGGGCTCGACCCAAGTTGAGGACGGGACACGCATACTGGGCTTGACTGTAAGAGGAAAAACCGGGTTAGCGGTGGCAACGCAAGTCCATCGGGTTCATATGCGTGTGTGGACCCGGGCTGGTAGGTAAGACGTTGTTGCATCCTGTAGGTATAAGCCGTGCATCATTGGTGGTATCGGGTTGCCACTTTGGGGAGTGATACACCCCACTGTGGGGCCAGCACGGGTATCTACAAGTTAGGGAGCCGATCGCTTAGGAGTAGTGGGTACACCTAGTGGAGATAGGGGCAGGCGACACCTATGAAGGCAACTAGGGGTGCACGAAACTACCAATATCATTGTTAAGTCTGTAGGCGGGATCAACCTTAGGGTGACTAGTGGTGGTACAGTATAGCAATTATCCTATAGTGTTGGTGTAGTTTAGTAATCATCCTATAGTGGTTTAGGTGCGCTTAAATGATATCGTTGTTCATTTTGTTTCCTTGTTTACTCTGCCATACTCAATCGTTCATGATCATTTCCTTATTTTCCAACTTATGCCTTAGCCTAGTTACTTTGTTAATTATATTGTTAAAGTTATCGCACTTGCCAGACTTTATGTCTGACCCCCTTTGTTTCCTCCTCTTTTCTCCTTCCCTCCCCCCCCCCCCCCCCCCCAGGTTCTCAGGTTGGAACTAGCACCAGTGGAGCCTTATTTTGGACTGCTTTTAGAAGATTGCTTGGATCGCTGAAGTAAAATTCAGCTTATCTTTATTTATGGCTATTTTGATGTTGGGGATTATGTCTTGCAGTTTATGTACTTTGTTTTATCAAGATGGATATGGTGTACTTGACTTTGGTTTATGGTTTTGATTATGTAACCAAACATATTTACCTTCTGCTGCAATAAATAAAGTTTTAAATTTTCAAGTACTGCTTTATATCTGTCTTGTTGAGATATTCTGTTCTATATTCACTTGAAATGCTCCATGGAAGTTAATGCATTCCGTTTGCGAGTGACATTAATGGACGTGGGGTATAACATCCTAGGGACAAGTGAATATTATAACTTAGGTTATAATAAACTAGTAAGGGAATGAGATAACCGGTGAATTGAGTTAAGGGACGCTTAATTGTAAATTAAGTAATCAGTAAAGGAGAAAACCAGAAAACAGTTAAGAAAAGGGGGAAAATATTGTACTTAATTATAAATTAAGTAATCTGTAAACTTGGATGTCAGACACCCGCTGATAAGAATAACATGTTCGGACTTATGCTAGGGACAAGGGAAAATTATAACATAGGTTATAATAAATGGGTAGAGAAACATGTTAATGGGCCTTAGTTAATAGAACTAAGTTAATAAGTAAACAACGATAAGTTGTATTGACAATGTAAAGTGGAATTACGATTAAATGAGAAATGATGAGGAAAACTTATGAAATGAAATAAGTTATATTTAACCATAAATGGTAAGTAACATGTTAATTGGAAAACATGTGAATTGAGATATGCTTAATTACATATTAAGTAAAACATGTTATTATAATGATGAAATCAAACAAGCATATAAATGAGATTGTGGATTACGGACCTTGGGCCACAATATAGAGAATAACATGTTATGGGCTTATTAATAAACTTAAATGGGTTAAGTTATAATTGAAATTAATAAGCCCGAGGAACTTGGTAACTGATGAAGAATTCAATGTGAATGGGAATAACCAAGTTAAAAGGAAACCTGGTAAGGAGAAGCAAGCACGTAGAAGAATGTTTAGACGTAGGGTCTAACAACATATTAAAGTGGGACGCTTGGACCAGTCCGTACGTTTAAGGGTGAATAACCCAACGGGTAGATCATAGAGGTGTTATAAGGCACGAGGGGAGCGCACATTAATCTGATTGTTATGATGGCTCCAAAGAACTGGAAAGGGAAGCACGCGGCTTCCTAAGGTACGTAAGGTGCTCCGAATAGTCCTTTGTGCGATGACAAATGTCTTAGGTTGTGTTCGCAGAGGTTGGGTCTGTGCATAACTACTAGGTGGGTGGGCCTTGACTACAGAAGTAGCTATGCAGTCAAAATGTTGTGATGCGGTGACATCAGGGTGATTCAGCGGTTGCCTCAGCATGAAGGTGGAGGGCCATAACCAATAAGGATAGTAGATCATTGAATACCCTCATCTTTAGCTAGTAGGATCCAAAAAGACTAGAGCTAAACCCAAGATACCATTCACCCTTCACTATCGGGGTAAGGGGTTGAGGGTAGACGCGAAATGAATGTTTAGATCGTTTATTATTAGGGGCAGCTGCTTAGCTCTTGTAGTCTTTACTAGTTGAACAAGGGGCCGAGGTGGGGCCATAGCCACCATGAAAACAGACCCTAGTTATATATATATAGAGGATCTTTAAAGACGGGCCTGTACAGATATGGAAAAGTTACCGACCGAGTTATGTGTTTCTTGTATCGCCCTTCCATGGAACTTGGTACACATTAGAGGACGTGCGATTGAGGCATCGAGCTACATATGGTGGGCAGTCAAGATACATGCATGTCGGCTTTGGGTGGTGTATCGTAGGCTTGAGGGTATTACTTCGGTATGAATTCGGATTTGAACGAAGGTGGCAGTCCGTACGTTTGCGTAGTATAGTAATGACAGATATATGCGGAATGTAATATGGTTACCCGTACGTCACTACTGCATAGGATGAGGGACTACGTATATTTCGATGGTGTTACGGTGGAGACCGTGCGAGTGGGGTACCATGGGGTGTACATCAATATTGGAGGTAGCTACATATATACTATATTAGGTTAACCCACTAGGAAGTAAATGGGTACTACGTTTGTGTAAGCCTTGATTGCTGATAACCCAAGTAACCTAATAAATAAGATAATATGATTGAACAGTATATGTAGGATTATCCAAAGTGTATAGTTTAAATCCAGCAAAAAATACTTGTGTTCTAACCCCTTCCTCATAACATACTCACAGGTTAGATTTGTGGCAGAGACATGATAGCTTTGGATACTGGTTAGGCAGTATTAATAATACGGTAAGGCTATGTTTTGATTATACTATATTTTATCCATTCCGATGTGAGATGTTTTCTGTGATCTGACATATTTTATGTCTCTGTCTTTCTGGCAAAATACCAGAGCACAACAACTTGAGTTTCGATGGATTGGAATTTTGAAAAAAATTAGGTCGGTCGAAATTCGAGTTGTCACATCTGGTATCAGAGCTTAGGTTTACAATTCCTATATAAATAGTGAGTCAACGTATTAGTTCTTTTAAAAAATATATTTAAATATATTATATATACCTAGGTCCATAGAGAAACCCATTAAACAGAAAGAGTATAATATGGTATGAAATGGGATGTTTATTTTGTACACAAAAGGAATGAATATAGAAATCTGAGACCCTTAGATAATTTGGGTGGAGAATGTACAATGAACTTTGTATGGAAGGAAAGTGAATCACATACGATTAGTATTTTGGGTTAGTGGGTTTGAAAACCTTGTAAATTAGGAAAAGTTGGAAAAGGAAAAATGAATTAGGAATATATATAGTTGAGAGAATTGACCTTGGAGAGTGTCTAGGACAGCCTAGAAGAATTGGAAACCCGCTTTGAGTCTAACCCCATTTTAACTTTTAAGGACTTGAATATGTAAAAGTTTTGGGAAAATGGTTTACGGTGTTTTCAAGTTTTAATCTTAAAAGTTATAGTTTTAAATATGTAAAGTATACTTATTGGGATTTTGAAGTAAAATGGGTTATATTTTGCAAAAAGTGATTTCTTGCGAAAATTTTATCTAAATTAAAATTCTCTTAGTAAAAGGTGCATATTATAGAGCATGTATAGCTCGCTAGTTTTCTTGTTACATTTCATACAAGAATTTTTAATAAAGAAAGATTTGAAATCTCTATTCTTATGACAACCCTTTTTGATAAATTATTTTAAGATAATTTTGTGGGTGGACAAAATAAGTTGTAGAAAATAAGAATAGAGTGGATGTTGGCACCTTGTAGTAAGAGACAGAACTTACCATATATGTAAGAACAAGTCATAAACCCGATTGAGAAATAGTTGTCCGTATCTACTCCAGTTTTGTGATTCGAAAAAAATGATGATTCACATTTTCTTTTAAGATGACATGTTTTTATGGTTTGGCAAAAGAAAGTTTTCATGAGGAAAATAAAGTTTTAACACTTTTAATTTTTGGAAGGAAATTTAAATGAAAAAGAGCCAAACCATGTTTTAAAAAAGTATGGAGTAGGTAAGGGTTAGTGCCTAGGGAAGACGAGAAAAGTTTTGGGGCTATAAAGTAAATAGAAAAAATTATCTTGGAATAATAGAGAGTTCTGGTAAATGCGTAAGAATAGCCTAGGGTGTTGCTTGGAATAACTACTGGTACACAGCTAGGACTAGTAGCGACCTCTAGATAGAAAAGGGCAAGTAAATATTTAGATCATGTTGCTAATTTTCATGTTAGGGGTAAAACCCGTTATCGCATTTCTGTTGGGATCGTTCCGTTATTTTGTTGGGTAGTTAGGGTAACACCTAAACCTGTCATAGATCCCATAGTTTGGACTTTTCTGTCTGAGGGGGACATAGTCCCAAGATTCTTGGCCCTTAATGGTAGCCGTGTAAGGTGTCTGTTCTCTTGTTTTAGTTGAAAGACTAGAAGGCTTATTTAAATTTAAACTAAGATCAAATGATTAAATAAGCTAAGAAAAGAGAAAAGGTACAAATAAGAAGGAAACATCAAATTCAGTAAAGCAACAAACATGATAAATTATGAGAAAAGATGGAAAAAGATAAAAATTTCCAAGACAAGATGAAAAAGAAAATCAATAACTAAAGAAAATTTTCTTATGTGGGCTGTGCTTGGATAGGAAAATAGGAGAATCTTTATAATAGTTTCATAAATTCCAGCTTGGGAAAAAGGTATATAAAAGAAAAATGGAAGATGTGAAATTTTTCGTTTTCCACCTTTTTGTAACATAAGATATCGAATTTAGAAAATTAGATTTATCTGAAATTCAAAAAGTAAAGTTGGTTGGTAGGATTATGGATGCAACAATTGGATGAACTACGCTCTTACTTAGTAAGAGTGTGGGAAAAATTGGATGAAAAAGTATTTTGATTTTCAAAATAGTGCATTCATGAAGAATGCCAGTATATTTAGGATGTGAGCATCATATTTTAAAAGGATTTTTGAAAAGTATGCATACACGTAGGAGTACCGATTAGGCATACATGCTTTGTTATGTTGTACTTCACTTTGCACAAGTGCACAATGTTTGCAAAATTGGATGCACACATGTTGGATGTATATTATGCGAAGGGTTAGTTGATTTTACCCTTAGGAAATTTCGGGGACGTAATTTCCTAAGGGTGAGAGAATGTAATACCCCGCATTTTTAACTCAAGATAATAAAATAAGGATAACTTAATTAAATATTCAGAATTAAGTAAAACGGACTACACCATTGCGTCCGTCTCGAAATTCTAGTCAAGATAGACATCTGGTTTGCGTAAAACGGACACCGTATAAAGAAGTTACGAGCATTAGAAGTTTGTATACATATAAGGAGCTTATATGTATATATATATAATAAATATATCCAGAAAATTCGAAAATCAGTTCAAAAATTAAAATTCACAAGTAGGAAAAACTGAGGGAAATTAGACCGTTGAGGGTTGACCAAGGGGTCGACCCACCAATAGGGGGGTCGACCCACCCGCGGATCAGGAAAGTTCTTTTCTGACATGGACGATTCTGATGTTTTTAAATTAAATCTAAGGGTCCTGATTCTTCCGCTACACTTATAAATAAGATCTTAGACCAAACCCTAAATCTCATAATATGGCGGCTACGTTGGAGCTCTGCCATTATTCTCTCTCTCCTCAAATATATTCAGAAACTTAGATTTATAAATTAAAAAAATCTTAAATTAAGATCTGGAGGGAAGAGATTGATGTTTTTTTAGGCGTTCAGAATTACGTGAAAAGCAAGGTAACGTTCCAGATCCAATCTATTCAACTTTTTCCTCCTCTTTCTTTTCCCTTTCTCTTTTAGTAAAAATAGAAAATCCATGATTATTAGGTTCTGAATTCAATTACGGGAAAATCATCAAAGATTATGTCTAGACCAGATCTAGGATTTGGAAGGTTTACGAGGTGAGTGAATTTAAGCCATATTATTTAGATAGTTGTACATAATCATTTAGCATTCCCCTTTTTATTAATTGTGAAATTGCCAGATTAATTATAAATTGTGTTGTAAAGAGTTGAAATGTTATCATGAATATGTCAGGAAATTCCTATGTTGAATTGGCTAAAGTATTGAATGTTTACATATAGGAGAAAATAAACTTGTTAGGATATGAATAGCTAATTCAGTGATTGTAACTACATGATTTACTTGTGGCATATTATTGAGTAATTGACATGTAACTTGTTAGATCTGAACAATTACCCGATTAAATGCTTATATGTCAAAAATTAGAATTAAATACATGTTAAAAAGGACATGCGCCAAAATATAGGCATAACTTGACGACATGTAATTTGGATTATAGTAAACATATAAAGAGGATAATATGCCAAAAAATTGCATGGAAAAAAAGGATAACTATTAAAATATGTACATGCCTAAATACACAGTAATTTGGATCTATTATGCCTTAGACACGAGGTTGGATTGCACTTGCGATAGAAGTCTGTCCGGACCCTCCCGGCATATCCAGCATTCACAAGTGGTAAATCTAATGTGAGAGGTCTAAGTGCATAACTAAAAATGGTGCTAAGGCACGTAGTTAAGTCGACTTGTGGTAGAACTCTGACCGGACCCTCCCGGCAAATCCAGTGTCCACAAGTGTAGGCTTAATGTGAGAGGTCTAGGCATATGTATGTACATACATATAAATATATGTGTATAACAAGATATGAATAAATGGCAATGACGATAATTTAATTTCTAACTCAAAAAATAAGAAAGGAAGGGATGTAATGAACCGAGTTAGTGTGATACGAAGGAAAAGTGATGTATTTCCCAAAATGACCTATTTCTGAGAAAGTTGTTGCAAGTAAGCCACAGTAAATGAAGAAAAGTAAAGAAATTACTTGCTACCACGAATTTAGATGGGAATACATTATGAAAATAAATCATTGATTCCTTCAATCAAACTGATAAGGTGCATGAAGTGTTTTCCTTAATATAAAAAGGAATATATATTACGGTGAATGAAGAATAATGGTTTGCATCAGTAAATGGTTTAAAAGGGGAATGATAATAACCTATTATAAATAAATAACAATATTGTATAATAGGTAGACTTTTCCTAGGGACAAGTGAATATTATAACTTAGGTTATAATAAACTAGTAAGGGAATAGGATAACTGGTGAATTGAGTTGAGGGACATTTAATTGTAAGTTAAGTAATCAGTAAAGGAGAAAACATGAAACCAGTTAAGAAAAGGGGGAAAATATATTGTACTTAATTATAAATTAAGTAATCCGCGAACTTGGAGGTCTGAAACCTGCTGATAAGAATAACATGTTCAAACTTGTCCTAGGGAAAAGGGGAAATTATAACATAGGTTATAATAAAGTGAATATTAGGCTCACGTCCCTATTTTGAAACTTAATTAGGCTCACATCCGGTCATAAACTTAATATAAATTAGGTCCCTGTTTTAAAAACTTATAAAATAATAATATAAAAAAAATAAAAAAAAATTCGTAAATTAGTAATAAAATAATTTATGCATTATACAAAAAATTCAGTTCAAAAAACAACAAAAATAATGTCAGAAAGAAGAAAACAGCAAAAAAACAGAAAAAACTGCAGTTAAATGCATAATATTATGCACCTTTTTGATTTTATTGCATGCATATATGCAATTATTGCAGTTCTTCCAGCGGATAGATTTAACATAATTTTTCAGTTCATTTTTATTTGCATCCAAATGTGCAAATTTCTCAAAAAAATGCACACATGTGTGCAACATTTTTATAGGATAAAAAGTAGGGACCTAATTTATAAAAAAAACTAAGTTCTGAAAAATTTTAAACCCGCCCCCTATTTTATTTTTTCCGCCTTTTTGTATTTTTTTTTTTAAAATGTGCGTACGTTCATAAAAAAATAAATTCTAAAATATGGAAATAATGTCTGGAATCTACGGAAATAAAAAAAAATAGTTCCATACATTTATGCAATTATTACTGATAATTGCATATATGTATGCAACTTTTCTGTAAGCTGTTTTCAGATTAAAATCTGAAAATAAACCTGCACAAATGTATGCAAGTATTTGAAATTTTTACGCACATGTATGCATTTATTTGCATGAATAAAAATCAACGAAGATGTATGTAGTGAAAAATATGCACGGATGTATGCAGGAAAGTGATATATGTGCATACTATTATGCATTTAACAGGAAATTTCGTTTTTTTTTTGTTTTTTTGATTTTTGACGCCTTCGTTGATGGTTTTCTGTTCTGAATTTTTTAGTGTTTACATGTTTTATTTAAATACGAATTTACGTGATTTTTTTATATTTTTTTATATTTTTTTGATGACTTTTCAGAAAACAGGGACCTAATTTACAATAAGTTTATGACCGGGTTTTTTTTATATTTTGAAACTTAATAGGGACCTCTAAAAAACGCACCCTATAATAAATGGGTAGAGAAACTTTTTAATGGGCCTTAGTTAATATAACTAAGTTAATAAGTAAACAACGATAAGTTGTATTGACGATGTAAAGTGGAATTATGATTAAATGAGAAAGGATGACGAAAACTTATGAAATGAAATAAGTTATATTTAATCATAAATGGTAAGTGACATATTAATTGGAAAACATGTGAATTGAGATATGCTTAATTACATATCAAGTAAAACATGTTATTGCAAAGATGAAATCAAATAAGAATATAAAAGAGATTGTGGATTACAGACCTTGGGCCACAATCTGGATAATAGCGTGTTATGGGCTTATTAATAAACTTAAATGGGTTAAGTTATAATTGAAATTAATAAGCAAGAGGAACTTGGTAACTGATGAAGAATTCAATGTGAATAGGAATAACCAAGTTAAAAGGAAACCTGGTAAGGAAAAGTAAGCGCGTAAAAGAATATTTTTACGTAGGGTCTAACAACATATTAAAGTGAGGCGCTTGGACCAGTTTGTACGTTTGAGGGTGAATAAACCAACAGGGTAGATCATCGAGGTGTAATAAGGCACGAAGGGAGCGCACATTTATCTGATTGTTCTGACGGCTCCAAATTACTGGAAAGGGAAGCACGCGGCTTCCTGAGGTACGTAAGGTGTTCCTAGTAGTCCTATGTGCGGTGACAGATGTCTTAGGCTGTACTCGCAGAGGTTGTGTCCGTGCGTGACTACTAGGTGGGTGGGCCTTGACTGCAGAAGTAGGTATGCAGTCAGAATGCTGTGATGCAGTGCCACCAGGGTGATTGGGCAGTTGTCTCAACGAGGAGGCGGAAGGTCACGACCAATAAGGATAGTTGATCGTCGAATACCTGTCATCGACAGCCAGTGGGACGCGAAAAGACTAGAGCTAAACCCAAGATACTATTCACCCTTCACTATCGGGGTAAGGGGTTAAGGTGAGACGCCAAATGGATGTTTAGATTATTTGTTATTAGGGGAAGTCGTTTAGTCTTTACTAGTTGAAGGAGGAGCCGAGGTGGGGCCATAGCCACCATGAAAACACACCCTAGGTATATCTGTATATAAAGGCTCTTTAAAGATGGGCCTGTACAGATATGGAAAAGCTCCCGATCAAGTTCTGTGTTTCTTGTATCGCCCTGCAATGGAACTCAGTGCACATAAGAGGACGTGCGATTGAGGCATCGAGGTACAATTGAAGATATGTATGGTGGACTGTTTAGATACATGCATGTCGGCTCTGGGTGATGTATCGTAGGCTTGAGGGCATTACTCCAGTATGAATTCGAATTCGAATGAAGGTGGTAGTCCATAGCATAGTTATGATAGATATATACGGAACGTAATATTATTATCCGTACGTCACTACGGCATAGGATCAGGGACTATGTATATTTCGACCGTGGGAGTGGGATACCATGGGGTGTGCCTCAATATGGGGTAGCTACATATATGCTATATTAGGTTAACCCACTAGGAAGTAAATGAGTACGACGTTTGTGTAAGCCTTGAGTGCTTATAACCCAGGTAACCTAATAAATATGATAATATGATTGAACGGTATATGTAGGATTATCCAAAGTGTATAGTTTAAATCTAGTCACCAGAACTTGTGTTCTGCCCCATCCTCATAACATACTCGCAGGTTAGTTTTGTGGCAGAGACAAGATAATTTTGGATTCTGGTTAGGCAGTATTAATAATACGGTAAGGCTGTGTTTTGATTATACTATATTTTATTCATTCCGCTGTGAGATATTTTCTGAGCTCTGACATATTTTATGTCTCTGTCTTTTCTGTAGGATACCAAAGCACAACAACTTGAGTTTCGATGGATTGGAATTTTGAAAAAAATTCAGTCTGTCGAAATTCGAGTTGTCACAATACATATATATATATATATGTATATATATATAACAGAAACTGTAGCACATATTTTTCAAAACACAGAGCATATATACCACAATTTATACACAAGAATAGCACAATTTATATATATATATATATATATATATATATATTTATATATATACATATATATTCAAAGCATTACAATATTTTTCATAACACGAACACAATGTACATACAAACATATACAATAAAAGGAAACTATAAAAGAATTTTATCACATTACGAACTAACAAAAAAAAGTAAAAACATATCAGCCTAATAAAACTCCGGCCGAGGTCGGGAAGATTGAGCGTGATCGCCAGCCTGAGTTCAAGTTACTTCGATTGGAAGCAAAACTAAATCATGATAGCCAGCCTAAGTTCACCACAATCTACAAGGAAAAAGAAGTAAGTTTCTCCTGTTTTTTGTTTTTATCCAATAGGACTGCCATTAAAATACAAGAATCAAGTTACAAACACTTTGCTGGACAGGAGATCGACATTGTAATTCACTGTGATTGAGATGCAAACATGAATATAGAGATAAGTGTGTGTCGATTAGTGTGTTTGTGCGGTATTCGATCACTGTAAGGAGTTCAGATTTTTTTCCTTTTTAAAATGGACCAATACCAAACCAGTCGACACCAATAATAACCTAGTCGAATCGACTAGTCGATTAGTCGACTAATTTCTACCCATATGCCCAAAATTCATACAAAAAGTAAGTCAAGACTTCATGTCGATGGTTTGATCCCGATTAGTAGACTAGTCGATGACTAGTCGCGACTAGTCGAGCGTCGTACTGATAACGGTGAAGGGTATATCGTGTCTTTGTGTTCGTGTGTGCATATTAGTCAATTATGTATATCTTAACATGTTTATGATGCTAATGACATGATTTCATGAATGCTTACGTAGACAACCTAGAAACATACCAGCATCTCACTTGCTTTGTGGTTTAACATAACCTTCAACATCATATATAGGAGATCGACATTGTACACATGAATACAGAGAAATTAAAATAGCATTTGGTTCGAAAACAAGTTTTCTACTTTAAGCCCCATCCATGTGTTTGTGTAGCCGATCAGTATATGTCTCAAAAATGAATGAATACACATTACAAACTAGTTTTGCTATGAGCATAGGCTTTTTAATGAAATTAACTATACACAGGAGTGGAAAATTGATAGTCATTAAAAATGAATACCCAAAAGAAGAATCACCTGAACTGTAGTCGATCTGCAACACCAGTAGTTTGTACCCTAGACAGAACATACTCCTATACACACAAAAAGGAACAAATAAACCAAAAGAATATTAAAGATGTGGATAAAACATGTCCATTCAATTCTTATGTAAGATACTACGTAGAGTTAAGTGTAAACTAATATATACCTTCTCTAACGTCTAAAGATATCGAATCATCATCTTTAGGTGACACAAATGCACGACTTTCTGATTAAGAATTTACGGCCGATCCACCAGGTGGATGCATTTTAGCTCACGCGCAGGATCAGTAATCCATGCTTATTAGCTTTATACAAATGTCGAATGCCGCTTCACCTAACCTTTGGAAAAAGCTGTTTTCACTTGAAACTTTCAGTTTCTTTGAAGCAGATTGTGTAGTGCAACTTACGCTACATTTTCTGCAACAAAGTAAGGGAAAGTTTCTAGCGAAAGAAGCTTTTTACTAAGATTAAGTGCAGCAGCATCCGACATTTGGATAAAGCTAATAAGCATGGATACCCGACCCTACGCGTGAGCTAAAATGTACCCACCTGGATCACCCATTAAAATACTAACCATAAAGTCGAGTAATCATCAATCTACCCAAATTTTCAACAAACTTACTAATATATTTTCAGTAGACTTGTTATCTCTCAAAAAAGAGCAGCAATCACTAGTACACTAATGCACAATTACACTAAGACATACCAACTAAAATCTGTATCATTTGTAACAGTAATACACATCAATTAAAACCCTAAGACAACCCAATTTAATACAGTAATAGACTAAGATAACTAAGCTATTTATCCCCGAATTCAAAGGAAGACTAGGATATGAGAATAATGTCTTTGATACAATTGAGCATAAAACAAACAATCAAAACAGCCAAACAACCAAATTGTGAACATATAGATATGATATGCCAATAAAACATTCTTTTATTTGGCATGTTAAAGACATTAGTGAAATCGTCAAATGATTTATATTTATATATAGTTATATATATAAATATAAATTAAAATTAAACGAATCGCGTGCGTTAGTTCGCGTTTCGGAATCGTAACTTTAAACGATTATACCCGAAAGATCCGACCGTCGGATTTTCCCAAAACTGGAACCAGTAGGACCGCTTTGGGAAGATCTTTCCAACGATATAAATTTTGTTAAAATCCAACGGTTAGATTTCGTGAGAAGTGTAAATCAAATTTTGGTAAAAACAGCGCTAGGACCGCCTATTGACCCGAAGCGTCGTTAAATTAAATTGAGATATTTTTATATAAATAAAAATATCGATAAATCGTTATAAAATAATATTAATGATATAAAGTGGTTTAAATTATATATTTGCGAGAATTATTTCAAAAGACCAAGTTCAATCTCATTTCAAATAATTATACAGCGATTTAACTCGAAGATATTGAAGACGGTGATTGAAAACCGACGATCTTAACATCGAATGGATGACTACTGATGCCTGACATTGGGTAGCTCCCAGTAAAAGGTTAAATTGGTAGTTGTCCGGATGTACTTGGTGATTGTCCGGAAAAACGAGCATCTCTCTTCCGTATTGGACATACGGGACGAGGAATAAGGTGTCTCCGGTTTCGTTCAGACCCAGAACAAACTTGTAAATGGATGCGTGTCTGACATTGGATTTCATTCATGTAAATTAATTTCTATCTAATATATATTTGTTCGGTGGCAGAGAATTTATTCTCTTGCTTAACACTCTTCTCTGAGATGCATGAACTCAGAGGTTATATATTGATAGTTATCGATTGCATGGCATGAATTGTCAATGTGGCATGCCAAGATGCAAAAGATCGGGGCTTTTGTTGAAAAGCAGAGCCTTGTGGTTGATGATCAAAGCACAACCCATTTAGGCATAGCTTTGTGTATAGCGATACTTCGCTAGCCTCACACACTGGTAGGAGTCAAAAACGGGATAAGGGACCTAAGGAGTGCATGCGTTTCTTTCTAGCAAGAAGTGGTCATGGTATGGAGCCCAGACATTTTTACTAATGTGGATGATGGATTACCAGGCCTCAGATATACTAGTCGATAGTGACCAATTGATAGGTTCAATAGGACCGAGAAACATATGTTCAGGTATAACTAATCCATTAAAGTATTTGTGGACCGGTCTTGGAGGATCCAAGGGTTGCCCGTAGGTGTGATCCTGAGACATTTGCTAGAGTGTCTCGAATTGGTAAGGAGATCGTCCCTAGCCTTGACTCATGATGGAAACCCAATTTCCAATACGGCATTATGGTTTTGATTGTAAACCTATATATGGCGACATAGTATATGGTAGCTATGCCGTCTAAGATTGATACATTTACTTTGAAGTATTTTAAAACTGATTAGACATTAATAATAACATTAAAATATTATTTTCTACGTATCAAGCATGTTTGATCATTATAAGGTAAAACTCTATCCTCCGGTTTACGTTGCATTGTGTGATGGGACTTGAGTCTTATAATGATTTCATTTTTCTAAAAAGCATTGCGTTGTTTGGAATAAAAATTTATTTAATTTATGCACTGGCAATCTAATGGAGTAAACCTGTTCCGCGTTAGCGGCGTGGTCCTATGGTTTGCCATATTGTTAGATAAGTTAGGAAAGATTTCTCATACCAGTCCCACGACTGACTTGTAGTTTGTTTCACTTTGCAAACTCGAGTGCCCTCCTTTTCACATGGGCAGCCAAGTGACAGGTTCAGGTTATATTGGACATATGCTGGATTGGAGTTAACTTATGGAAGGAGATAAAGAACATTTTTATCTTTTATTTCTACTTTGAGACATTTAGACATCCTTTATCTATGATGTACTTGATGGAATTTTGGATTTATTTTCTATTTGTTGAGAATTTCTATATGCTAAGTTGTATCCTGTAACTATGCCACTCCGATGTTATGATGTTGTGATGTTGATGACATTTCTATTTCCGCAACTATGATTTATGTGTTATGCTATTATCTGAGATCTGCTGTTGTTGTAAATATGTTATATTCCAATGATTATCCTTGCCTTCGTACTACGGAAGTTTGGGGTTTTAACATACCGATATCATTCTTGAAAAATAATTAACAAATAAATGAAATACCATTTGTGATTGAAAGGCAGAGTACGAGTTAACCAACAAATGTCTTCATGAGCTAGTTCCCATGCATGCTCTTGCTCTTAGGTTGATTGTCAGACTAGAAATTGATGGAATTTTCCGAAAATACATCCTTCATAGACTTACTTTTCAATATGAATGAAGGGAAGACCATCCAACATTTTCTTTTCTAATGTAGTGGATGCAAACTTCCTTTATTTAAACGCCCATATCATTGATGCCATAATTATGATCCTTCAATTTTTATTGCTTTTACAACGAAGCTTTCATTGGACAAAATTACTAGTGAAAACCTTTTTTATGGGTGTAGACGTCAAAAAGTAGTCCATTGGCTATCAACCCCAAAAGCATACAATCCATAGACGAAACAGAAAACATTCTCATAAAAACAACTATAGAATGCAAAAATAAAGTAAATATAGGGAGCATACAACAATTTTATAGTGGTTCGGCAATTCAGGCCTACGTCCACTTTATAATCTCTTGTTTATATTTTCAAATTACAAGATACAATATAGTTGTTGGTAAGAAATGTAGAGAAAGAAGTGATACAACATAAATTCCTTGCAACGATAATGGAGTTCGACCAATACAATACTATATCCTTGTGTGTAGATAAGTGGAGAATAAGATCCTTGTTTGAGTCCCAAACATGTGTATTTATAGGTGAGTGATCTCTCTGGGTCGGTATGTCACGTGGTGGCTGTTGGAGAATGAAATTTTGATGACAATAACCTTGTTAACATTATTGGCCGTAAAATATATCATTATAAAATATACTAACATCTTTATCCATAATATATATGTATGTATATACATGATTTTATATGCAGGAAATAAATACTGAAGATTGTATAGTTTAGATTTTAGAGATTTAAGATTTCAAAGGAGATTCAAGACTCATGAGTATCAAGATATCAAGATTTCAAGAGCTCAAGGTTATCAAAGTAATAGAGACTAGTTAATATCTAAAAATCCAGTTAACTCTTTCAAATTCTGATTTCAAAATATTTTTCAAACTCTTTTTCTAAATGATTTCAACTTATTAAAGGTTTTTTGCTTATGATTTCAAATATATATATATATATAGTTTATAAAGTTTTATAATATATATGTTTATAATTATAAAATATAGTATTATACTTTCATATCATATAATTATACATACATGTTTAAATAATATATTACTATGTTTTTACGCTTTAGAGAATTCATTTGAAACATTAGTTTTAATTCAAGAATTTCTAGAATATATATATATATGTATATAATTAAATACTTGAAAGCAAGATTTAAAATTTAAATATATAGCATATGTCGACGTTTAAGTTTTGACATGTTAACATATAACCGTCAAAATTTTAAATTTCAAAGTGTCTTTTCATCATTTGAAACGTTTCAGAACTATTGCAACCTTTAGAACTCCATATAAAGGGGTCATTTTCGTATTTTAACCAACTTATCTTCTCCTTCTTCATCCTTACTCTTACCACCATTATTATACTTTAATGCTTGATTTCTACACTTGTACTCTGCTGATTACTATACAACTTTTATCATTTTTTCTCTATCAAATACTCGCTGATTGGAAGTGCTATTTAAGATTTTTAGGGCTATTGTAATTGTTTGGGAAAGGGTGTGTTCCTTGTGGCCCGTAAATCAAGGAAAGGGAGCGGTGTTAACCTTGTAGCCGTGAAATCAAGGGTAGTGGAATCGATGTTAACCTTGTAACCGTGAAATGAAGGGTGGTGGAATCAGTGTTAACATCGTAGCCTTGAAATCAAGGGTGTTGTAATTGGATTATAATATTAATAAAACTCTGCGCAATCTAGTGTTGCGTGGGACTGGACATAAGAGTAATCCGAACCAATATAAAATCTATGTTTTCTTTCCTTTTCTTCATTTTATTTTTGATTATATCTGCATCTGTGATTGTTTCTGTTATGATATTCATTCTATGATTCATATAGTTGCTTGAGTAATTGTTAATTGTTCAAGATTTCACTCAATCCTTTAAAACACTATTCACACCCATCTAGTGTTAGTTTTTCCTTAAGATCCGTGATTCTCATCCCTAACAATGGCCATCCCGGATCGGCCTGGCCACATGTCATATGATCCGAGCCGTTAGGAGAGGCAAGCCGACCATGTCTACTATGTTGAATGAGTATAAATATCAAGGAAAATATCCTTTCCCAACTCAGGAAGCATATGTGTGCTTCGATGTATATTTGTAGGAGTTGGAATAGGTACATATTGGACCGTGTTCATAGTTCTTTGATGCTTGAATGGTCTGGGTCGGTATGACTAGGGTCGGGGTAGCCATTCTGAAATAGTTGACCAGGAAAATATATATCCAAAATGATATTTGTAGGGCTTTGCCTACCGAAATGTGCCGATCCAAGGTCTTCCGATTCGAAAATTCAACTTTAATCACTTTTAGCCCAAAGTGAGAAGTGTGGGGAGGTAGGCTGATCCAACCATACCAACCTAGAATGTGCAAAACTAACCATTTCGAGTCATTTTTCTACTTCCATCAAATGAATCTGAGTTCTTTGAAGAGTATACTCAAGCCTGAGTACTCCAATTGCTAGAAATCCCTGATGTGACTTCCTTGCCAAAAGGCAGGTCAACACTTTGTCCTAAAAACATATCTTTTGGTGGAAGATGTATTTTGAATAATCCATAAACCTTAGAAATCCATAGAAGTCTAGTGTCCGAAGTCCAGAAGTTCATGATCGCATCTGATCATAATAAGTAATAAAAGAAAACCGAAAAACCACGATCATTCCGGATCGTATTAACAGAAAACTCGAAATCCATAGTTGTGTTAATTCATATTATAAGAGGTCCATGATCGCTTTAGATCATATTATAAGAGGTCCATTATCCATAGTTGTGTTAATTCATATTTCAGTTTAACCAAAATGCGTTTTTGCACAAGTTTTCAACCACTTAACCAGTTTTGAGTCAAATTTGGATTATAAAGCATACCATGAATAAGCTTTGATGTACATCCTTTTGTTTGGGCTAAGAAAATACACTTGCCCACAATATTGCAAATTTTCCATCACCAAATTTTACTTAAGAGCTTATATTTTAATTATTTTTTAAGTTTCCCGGTCATATGGTTTCAGCAGCCACTATCCATAAGCCATACATCCTCCGACTCTTAATGAGAGCTTAAATATGTGTAGAATAACTTCTCTTGAGAATTATTATGTGTAAAGATATTGGCTTCAATGTTCTTCTTATATCTACTGTCTTGTTAGGAATGTTTACGTATTTTACATCATGTACACATATATCAATGCTTTTCACTTTTATGCCTATGCTTCTTGCAAAAAAAATTATTTTGGAACTTTTTTTGTCACTCCGACTTCTTAAGTTTTTGTTTCATTTTTGTATAAGGGATGTGACACCACATCTCCATTAAGGTCACTCACAAAGGGAATGCCTTGATTTTGGTGGAGCGTTTATTGTGTATAGAACAGAAAAGTAAACAAGGCAGATAAATATATTGGTACTTGGAAAATAAAAACCACTTTTATTGCAGCGGAGAAATAGTTTGGTTACATCACATCAAAAACCAACTACAAAACCAAATACACTTGTTATCCATCTTGACAAATAAGTTCTGAGTACATAAAATAAAAGACATAACCCCAACATAAAATAGCCATAAATAAGATAGGCTGAACTTTACTTCAGCAATCCAAGCAACTTCCAAAAGAAAGGGATAAAGATGTACAATCAAGCTCCGCTAGTACTAGTCCCACCCTGAGCAACTTGGGGGGAGGGAGGGAAGAAAAGAGGTTGAAACAAAGGGAGTCAGACATAAAGTCTGGCGAGTGCAATAACTTTAACAATATAATCATCAAAGTAACTAGGATAAGGCATAAGCTGGAAAATAAGGAAATGACTGTGAACAAATGGGCATGCCAGAGCAAACAAAGGAAATAATATGAACAAAGATAACGTTAAAGGCGCACCTAATCACCATAAGATAATTATTACATTGCATCACACCAAACACCCTAAAAGTTGATCCTGCCTACAGAACTTAAATATGATAATGGTAGTTTCGTGTACCCCTAGCTGCCTTCATAGGTGTCGTCTGCCCCTATCCCGACTAGGTGTACCCACTACCCCCATTCGATCGGCTCCCTAACTCGTAAGTACCCGTGCTGGCCCCACAGTGGGGTGTATCACTCCCTAAAGTGGCAACCCGATACCACCAAAAATGCACGGCTTATACCTACACGATGCAACAACGTCTTACCTACCAGTCTGGGCCCACACACGCACATGACCGCATTGGACTTGCGGTTCCACCGCTAACCCGTTTTGACCTCTTACAATCAAACCCAGTACGTGTGTCCCGTCCTCGACTTGGGTTGAGCCCACAAAGATACTTAATGGGTTACTGGTTTGAAAAGGGGCCCCATGCATGACACAAGCTTTCCACCTATGCTTGGTCCCCTCTAAGGTTTTCCCTACTTAACCCCATTCTTATTCATGTCTACTTACATGTTTCAATCTTGGTTAAGTGCATCTAATCATATTTCACATGTCACCCAAGGCACCCACTTAATTTCACATGCCACCCAGGGCACCTACTTAACCCCCATGTCCCACCACATGTTTATCTAGTTAAGTGTTTCTTAATTCATTAACACCGTAACCTTGTAAAGACCTCCCTCATTAGACTGGCATTTGTGGCAGCTGGATTTGCCCGCCGGGTCCGGGCAGTCATACACAACAAACGAGCCTAACCTCGTGTCTTTACAACTGTTACGCATTTAATTCATGCCTTTGACCTCTCACATTAGACTGGCATTTGTGGCTGCTGGATTTGTCGGCCGGGTCCGGGCAGTCTTACACCACAAACGAGTCTAACCTAGTGTCTTAGGCGGTTTATTATTACACATCTTTATTTAACCCCAAAGTGGATTAATATCCCTATTCAAATTTGTCAATAAATTCCAAATATACTTATGTCCATAATTGTCTCTTAAAATTATGTCCATAAATGCCAAATTTTCCAATTAATGTCTTAAATTAATTATATGCCTTTTTAAGGCCATTTATGCCAATTCTCAATATGTGTATATTCAATATTACCCCCATCGTCCCCACGTTGTTCGTTCGTTTATCATGACATATATATATATATATATATATATATATATTAGACTAGCAATTAGTCTAACACATAACTTCTTCATACCCAGTTCTGAGTCTGAATTCGTTTTTGAATTTAAATTTGAATTTCGGGAAACTTCCGACAGTCATAACTTCTTCATACGAAGTCCAATTTACGCAAACTCGAACTCTATCTCAACCAGAATTCCGAGACGAACAAAATGGCTTAACCCGTTTCCCTTGATTCTCACATTTGAAATTAAGTATTCTTTAATTTTTTAACTATAATATTTAAAATTATGGGGTGTTACATTCTCCCCTCCTTAAAGGATTTCGCCCCCGACATCTCCAAGTTAAGGAGAATGCATATCCTAACATCCAATCATCCATCTACTCAACCATCAAACATGGCATCCATTGTCCTTACAAGATTTCTAATGGTGTATGAACATATGCAAGAAGTGTGTGTATATGTTCCTAATCTAATGCAAAATCAGGCGGTCTACCGATTCAGTCGACCTCCTTAATGCGAATCATGATAGTGTCATGCATCCATTATGTATGCGAAAGAATCCTATCGATACATATTATTTCTACATGTGTGCACAACCCTTCATCAAAATGTAGCATCCATAGGATAACGCAACCATTTTACATCCATTAATTTAAATATGCACACACATTTATATGCAACAAGAAGGTGATTGAGCCGATCTAGTGCCTAAGGTGTGTGCATATGCATCCACGAGCAACCACTTGCATCCATTTGCATCCAACATACATAACATGTCTCAAACACATGTTTCAACCATAGGGTTCTTCCTAACTAAATATCGAAGATGTCATCGCAAAGAAAATACTAAAAGATAGGACAAGTATCAACAAAGCGTTAGAAAAAGGAGAATTTAAAACATACCCTCAAAAAGGAAATGGTACAACGTACGCATCTTATCTTCCGTCTCCCAAGTCGCGTCTCTTTGATCATCTCCCCATTGCACTTTGACCAACTTGACCTCTTTGTTGCGAAGCTTTTTGACCTCCGATCCGAGAATGCGCGTAGGAGCTCGTCTGATCGTGGAATTGCGCTCTACTTCCACTTCTTCGAGCGTGCTTGGCTCTACTACTTCTGCCGTATCGTGTAAACACTTACGCAAATGTGAAACGTGAAACATGTCATGAACTCCGCCGAGCTTCTCTGGTAACTTTACTCTGTACGCCATCTGCCCAATTCTCTCTTTAATTGGAAAGGGTCCTAAGAACCTTGGTGCCAACTTCCCTACCGATCCAAAACGGACTACGTTTCTCAACGGTGACACCTTAATAAAAACCATGTTCCCAACATCGAACTCAAGATCGGTTCGTCTCCTATCAGCATATGACTTCTGCCGGTCCTGCGCCGCCTTCATTCGCTATCGAATCAGGTCTATCTTCTCTGATGTCTCCCTAATCATGTCGGGTCCAAGAAAAACCTTATCTGTGGATTCCTATAAACATTTTGGTGATCGGCAGGGTCGTCCATAAAGAGCCTCAAAAGGTGCCATGCCAATGCTAGCCTAAAAACTATTATTATAGGCGAACTCTACTAGTGGAAGGTGCTCTTACCATGTTCCTCCAAAGTCTAGAATGCATAGCCTCAGAAGGTCTTCTAGAATCCGATTCACCCTCTCGGTCTGGCTGTCCGTCTGAGGATGATAAGCGGTACTTAAGCATAACTGCGTCCCAACCGCCTCTTGTAAGCTCTTCCAAAATTCGCTTGTGAAAATAGGATCTCTATCTCTCACAATGCAGGAGGGTATGTCGTGCAAACGAACTATCGCTTAATGGTAAACAAATGCTAACCATGCGGCGGTCCTTCTACTTTTGATGGGAATAAAATTGGCACTTTTAGTAAGTCGGTCTACAATTACCCAAATCCCCGTATTACCCTTCTTCGATCTTGGTAACCCATCTACAAAATCAATGGAAATGCTTTCCCATTTCCAAAGCGGAATCTCTAAGGGATGGAGCAAACCTCCGGGCTTCTTTTGCTCCGCCTTGACTTGCTGGCACACTAAGCATCTAGCAACGAACACGGCCACGTTCTTCTTCATTCCATCCCAAAAGAAAACTCGCTTCGTATCCCTATACATCTTATCACCACCGGGATGTATGATCATCTTAGAGCGATGTGAGTCTTCATGAATTGCCCTCTTAAAACTTTCGTCTTGTGGTACGCAAAGTCTTCCATCTCTACGTAGCCAACCTCTCCCATCTATAGCATATCATCAAGATGTCTTGAGGACTCCCCTACTATAAGCTTGCCTACTATCTCAACCAATTGTGGGTCGTTCCGATGTGCCTCTCCAACTCGATCTAAAAGTGTAGGTTGCACCTCTAATGATGCCAATAATCCGGGTACATAATCGACAGAGGGTCTGAAGTCAAAGGAAGATATATATTCTAAACTCTGCCACTCTATAAACAAAGGACTAAAAGTTAACTTCTTCCTACTTAAGGCGTCAGCTACAACGTTACCCTTGCCAAGGGTATATGCGATCTCAAAATCATAGGATGTCAAAAACTCCATCCATCTCTGTTGCCTCAAGTTTAGGTCCTTCTGAGAGAATAATTACTTTAGCGACTTATGATCTATATACAACTGAAACCTTTCGCCAAGAAAATAATGACGCCATGACTTAAGCGGAAAAACTATGGCCGCCAACTCCAAGTCGTGGGTAGGGTAATTTTTCTCGTGGGTTTTCAACTGTCTTCCACCATAGCATATCACCCTTCCCTCTAGCATTAAAACTGCGCCAAGCCCTGTCCCATAAGCATCGGTATATACTGTGAATGCCTTACTCCAGTCTGGAAAAACTAAAACTGGAGCTGTCGTCAAAGCCCTCTTAAAACGTTGGAAAGCATCATCACAGTCAACGTCCGAAGTAAAAGTCAAATTCTTCTTCGTAAATCGAGTGAGAAGGGCTGATATCTTCGCGAAGTCCTTAATGAACTTCCTATAGTAACCAGCCAGCCCTAAAAAGCTCCTTACTTCTATTGCATTCTTAGGCATTTTCCAATCTTGGATTGCCACTATCTTAGCGGGATCCACAGCTATCCCTTCCTTAGAGACCACATGTCCTAAAAACCTCACTTCTTTTCTCCAAAAATGCCACTTGGAGAACTTAGCTTTAAGTTGATGCGCTCATAGGGTCTCTAAGACTTCCCTAAGATGTAGGGCATTCTCTTCTTCATTTTTAGAGAAAACTAGAATATCGTCTACAAAGACTACCACAAACTTGTTCAGAAACTCCCTAAACACCCTACTCATTAAGTCAACAAAGTATGCGGGTGCATTCGTCAAACCAAAAGGCATGACGAGCCACTCGAAGAAACCGTCAGGAGTTCTAAATGTAGTCTTATCGATGCTATCTTCAGCCACCCTTAGCTGATGAAACCCTGTAGCCAAATCCAGTTGCGATAAAAATGAAGCACCCACCAACTGATCGAATAAATCGTCTATCCTCGGTAACGGGTGACAGTTCTTCTTTGTTAGCTTATTCAGCTCTCTATAGTCCACGCACAATCTACGTGAACCATCATGTAATAACCCGGAAAATCTGGGCCAGTTTAAAATTTTTATTTTGGCAATTATAGCGAATTTTGAACATTTAAAATAGATTATTTTAAATAATATCGACGAGAAATTTATTTTGAATATAATTCGAACGTATATATTATACGCGTCGTCGTTAGAATATAAATATTTATATATAATTATAAATAGAATTGAAAATGGCGCGGTAGTTCGATAATTCGATTTCAAACTTCAATTGAATGTACCGGGTGCAAAACAATCCGGATTTTAGTGAAACCAAAAATAATGGAATCTAATTGTGAATATCTTTCTAACGAATCCGAAAAATCGAAATTTCATAGCGGGAATCAAAAGATATGTCCAGTTGAAAATTCTGAATAGTCGCTATGGAATTCAGGCCCTTAAAAATGGAAATTTTGCAAACGACCTCGGATTTCGATGAAACCAGTTTTGTTGGGTTCGTGATGTTAAATTATTGCTAGGTTTCAAATTTCATAATTTTTCGAATCAATATGTGAGCGTGGCAAAGGAAAACGCATTTGACCAGTTTTAATTGATTTTAATCGACTGGAAAATGGCCATTTTTCTAACGATCTCAGAATTCGACGAAACTAGTTTTGTTAGGACCGTATCGTCAATACGAAGCTAGAAAATATTTTTCGAGAATTTTTAGAGTTAGTATGTGACCCCAGTAATTTGAAATGTACGTTTGAAATTCAATATAATGATTTAAATGTAAATTCAACGGAAACTGATCGAAACGACCGAATTAGCCTACGAAACATGTCCCATTGTGTTCGGAATGGGGGTAAAACGCTATGGACGACAGGCGGTGGGCCTCGTTTAGAGGTCGTATGTAAAAGTCAACTTTTTCAAAAATAAAATAATTAAATAATTAATAAAAAAACCTCTTCCCCTTAATCTCGTTCTGCCCCCCCCCCCCCGATTAAATTCATTCGAACTGAAAAAAAAGGGGGGGAGAAAGAGGCGGACGGGGGAGACTCGTCGCCGCCCCCCGATGAGCGCCGCCGCGCCCAAGGCGGCGCAGCTACCGCCAATCTTCCCCCGCTCCTCCTTCTTCCCCTCCGCCTTCTCCTTCCCACCTCACTCCATCTCGTGTGAAATCCGACGCGCCAGGCCAGAGGCGCCGCCGGCCGTGCCCTCCCACACCACCACATCGCGACCCCCCCCCCTACGCGAGCTGCAGAGCGCCCCTACCCCCCTCCTCCTTCTCCATTCCAGTAAGTTTTTTTTTTCCTTTTATTTTATTTTATATTATTAATAGGTAATAAAAGCACGGTTTTTTTTTAAATATAAATAACCTAATATAAAGGTATGATTTTTTTCATATAGTAAAATGGAATTGTTGATTTTCTGATTTTTATATATAATATTTTAGAGAAAAAAAAGGATCAAATCTAAATATAAATATCATCGTTTTAAGAATGATAAAAAGTGAGATTTTTAACATGAAGTAAAAGTAATAAAAATATGATTTTTATATTTTTAAAGTATTAAAAATATAGTTTTTATATTTTTAAAGAATTAAAAATATAATCTTTACTATATAGAAGTGGTAGAAATATGATTTTTGTTTAGGTAGAGAATTAAAAATATAATTTTTACATGATAGGAATATTAAAAATATCATCTTTATATGTGTAGAAAAATAAAAATGAGATTTTTATAAAGATGAAATCTTTAAATTTGAAAAGGCGAAGTCTATGTGTTTATAAAGGCGAAATCTTTATTTTAGAAAAGGCGAAATCTTTAGGTGGAAAATAGCTTGATAAAAATATAATTTTTATCTATATAACATAGTAGTAAAAATTCGATTTTTATATATTGAATAACGAAGTAAAAATTCGATTTTTATATATTGAATAACGAAGTAAAAATTCGATTTTTATATATTGAATAACGAAGTAAAAATTCGATTTTTATATATTGAATAACGAAGTAAAAATTCGATTTTTATATATTGAATAGCGAAGTAAAAATTCGATTTTTATATATTGAATAGCGAAGTAAAAATTCGATTTTTATATATGTAGTGGCTACGGGCGACGAAGCTGACGAAGATGCGATAGCGATGAAGATTTCTATAAAAGAAGTGTCGCGAAGTTGGATAGCTATCTGTGAGAATTTCTCACCTTTTAATTTCATTTCTATTTATATATATATATATACTAGGATGCAGACGGTGCTTAGTAGCACCCGACACAATCGTCCACAGACCATGGACTTGTTTGTTTGGTTGCATAAATTAGTTAGATGATTTGATTTGAATTTGGCTTTTTGGTGAATTTGATTGATGTGTGAATGGCGTGGGCCTTCACTAGACCGGGGATAAGGCTAGGCCTCGTCCCGTTTCTAGTATCGTGCCGTTATGCCGCCGAAATTTTCTAAAATAAGTTAGTAAAATAAAAGTATCATTTTATTTAGAGAATGAACTGAATAGAAATTCATATGTTAAAATAAAATGTTTTATCGTTAAAAATATAATTTTTAACGTGAAGTGAATAAAATAAAATAATCATTTACAAACCCGACGGTTTGTTTATGTACACCTATTTGAAGGACATTGATTGGGTCGATAAATTTTACACATCGCCCAACGGCACAAATAAAATCTGTGTTTGATTGTTTGAAACCCCACACGGGTGTTAGGATGAAATTTGAAGTTCACTCATCCTGATTGATTAAATATGTCGATCGATTGATTGACAGGCTGTTATAAGCGTTAGATATCTATATTTGATGCTTATACAGTGTAGTGCACTTTGGTTGATGGTTGATTATTTTTTAATGCTATTATATGTGTGTAATGCATGAAAATCCATATAATTAACTTTATACGGTAATTGATTGGGCCTCATTCCAATTTGAAAAATAAAGAATATTATAAAATAAAGGTTCATGTGTTGACAGTACTCATCCATTGAGATTGGTCATGTGTTGAACGAAATATTATAAAATAAAGGTTCATGTGTTGACAGTACTCATCCATTGAGATTGGTCATGTGTTGAACGAAATATTTTGATAATAACAACTATTTTGGAAAAGTAATATTTGAAATAGAATATTTGAAAATAGAAATTTATGAAGCCGTGTTGATTAGATTGACGCCATTTTGACGTGAACGATATTTATATCGATTTCGAAATGAATTGAATATATAACGATTTCGAAATGAATTGAATATATAACGATTTCGAAATGAATTGAATATAAAACGATTTCGAAATGAATTGAATGAATTGAATATAAAACGATTTCGAAATGAATTGAAGTAAAAACGATTTCGAAATGAATTGAAGTAAAAACGATTTCGAAATGAATTGAAGTAAAAACGATTTCGAAATGAATTGAAGTAAAAACGATTTCGAAATGAATTGAAGTAAAAACGATTTCGAAATGAATTGACATAAAAACGATTTCGAAATGAATTGAAGTAAAAACGATTTCAAAATGAATTGTAGTAAAAACGATTTCGAAATGAATTGAAGTAAAAACGATTTCGAAATGAATTGAATTAAAAACGATTTCGAAATGAATTGAATTGAAAACGATTTCGAAATGAATTGAATTGAAAACGATTTCGAAATGAATTGAATATAAAACGATTTCGAAATGAATTGAATTGAAAACGATTTCGAAATGAATTGAATTGAAATGAATTCAAATTGAATTGAAATTTGAATTGAATAGAAATGAATTTTAAAACGAATTTATAAAGAAGAATTCAATTTTGATTTGAATTGAAATGCAAGGTGAAAATGTTTTTGAAACGAATTCAAAACTATTTATATAATTCGTTTTAAATAGAAATCGACGAAATATATATTATATATATTATATATATAATATAATGGCCTGAATAGAACGCGCCGCGCCGCGGCAGTTCGTGAATTTCGACCATTTATTTCAAACGGACATTACGGGAGATCCGACCGTCGGATTCTCCTAAAACCGGAACCGTTGGGTTCGTATTGAAAAGAGCTTTCTAACGAATGCTAGAAATTAGAAATCTAACGGTTGGATTTGGAATTATGTCCAGATCAAATTCGAGAAAGGTCGTTGTAAGTGCAGTTCGATGGCCATTGATGGAAATCGACTGTACGGGCCTTAATAAAATTATTAAAAATAGTAATAATTTATGTAAAATCATAAGAAATGATTTAGAAAGAATTGGGATGAAAAACTCCATATTTGAAAAGATAAAAATAGATTTTTATTGAAATGAACTAGTTTTGAACTAGAATTATAATTCTATTTATTTTTAAATAAATAAATTGAATTCGAAAAGGGTTTTAAAAATAACAAAAATTTCCAATGATTGCATTGGAGTGGATTTGAATCGAAATTGTCTTCGGAATATTTCGATGTTGGAATTCGGGATTATACAGATGTAGATATTTATATCGTTATTTCCAATACGACATTTGTTAATCCTAGAATTTGATATTGAATATAAGCCGATATATTTTCTATTCAGAGCCTTATATTGAATATCAAATGTGATTTGGGTTTGTCGTGAATGGTGTCTTCACTAACACTGTTCTTGAACCCAGTTGAGAAAAGATTAAATCTTTTTATTTAGATTTAATGAAGTGTACCAATTAAATGATATTTAAATGGAATTGAATTGGTATTGATTTTTGGGTTTATCGTGAACAGTGTTTTAAATAACACTCGTTCTTTAACCCGATAATTAATGAATGTGATTTTGGGTTTATCGTGAACCGTGTTTTAAATGACACTGATTCTTTAACCCAGTCGAAGATTAAAACTAAGTGGAGTTTTAATGAATATTTAATTAGATTGAAATGATCGAAAATGGAGTATCACCAGTTTTGCTCCAGGCGATAGTTAAATCTTTAATTAGATTTGAACGTGAAATGGTAATTGAATTTACCAATAAAACTGTGGTGTTAGATATGAAGTATTACCAGTTTTACTTCATGGGATGAATAGGTTGGGATGGGGAAATTAAAATAAATAATTACTTCGGTAAGGTTCGCTAATCCCGACTAGTTTGAATTGAGATTCAAAAATAGAATAAAGAATAAATTCAAGGAATTTATCTTGGATAAAATTAATGGGAACCTTTCCCTATGAATGTGAAATTTAGAAACTAACTGTCGGTTAGCCAAGCAGAGTGGTTTTCTGGATATTGATCTGATGTTGGTTTCGGCCTTTGGGGTTAATATTTGGGAAATTATTCTCTTGATTAATTTATGGTTAGTGACTGATGAATTGGAATGAGGCGTATGTTGTGTTTATGTAACACTTATTTAAGATATGCGCGAGTTATTTGGAAAGACCGGGTTTATCCCATTCTGAATAACTGATACGACGATAAGTCGAAGATGAAGACGGTGGTCGAAGACCAGAAGTCTTCACGTCGTTTGGGTGACTACTGATGATCTTGATTGGGCTGTACACCCAAGAAGATGGAAACAGTTAGTGATCGTCCAGACGTACTTGGAGATCGATGGATATGCGGGGTACTAGGTGCCTCCGGTTTCGTTCAGCCCCAGAACGGACTTGTAAATGGACTGTGTGTCTGACATTGGATTTTAGTCCGTGTGATTGATCTCTATTAAATATATATCGGTTTGGCGGCGGAGAATTTATTCTCTTGCTTAACGCCCTTCTCTGAGACGTACGAGCTCAGGGGTTATATATTGATGGATATCAATCGCATGGAGTGAATTGACTGTGTGGCATGCTAAGATGCAAATGATCAAGGCTTCTGTTGAAAAGCAAAGTCTTGTGGTTGATGATCGAAGCACGGCCTTTGTGGCGTAGCTTTGTGTAACGTTGATTCGCGAGTATCACACCCGGTATGAATCAAAAACGGGAGACGGACCTCAGGGAGGACATGCGTTTCTTTCTAGTTAGGAGTGGCGTCAGTGCTTGAACTGGCTGACGAGTTTGACTCATGTGGATGTTACTCATTATTACTTGCTGAAAAGCGAGGCGCCTCGTGATATCGGTTTCGGCCGATGCTTCTGGTCGGCTGACGGGCCAGGCTTACGCCACAAAGGGCGGGGAAACGCATTGTTCAGGCACTATAATCCACATCGGTGGACCGACCCTGACGATCCAAGGGGCAGTTGCGGCTGTTCCGGTGGCTCGGGCTAGAGAGTCACAAATCGGTAGAGGATCTTGCCCCTAGCCTCGGTTCATACCATAAATGATAACCCAATTTCCAATATGTGTATTGCGGTTTTAATTGTAGAACTAGTATGGCGACATGATATATGGTACCCATGCCGTCTATGATTGATATTTATGATTGAAATTGTTTTGACACTATACACTTATAGTAGTATCAAATGATTTGTTTTAAACGTACTAAGCATGTTTGGCTATTATAAGGGAAAACCCTATCCTCGGCTGCGTTGCATTGTGTGATGGGACCTGGGTCTTATAATAGCTTCATTTTTAGAAAAGCATTGCGTTGTTTACTTATATGCACTGGTATTCTTGGAAGGAAACCCGTTCCGTGTTATACGGCGTGGTCCCTTGATTTACCTATCTTAAAAATAAAGATTTACAACTGTTTTAGTTCTCACACCAGTCACATGACTGACCTGGAGTTTATTGTTTTAACCTAAACTCTAGGTGCCCCTATTTTCGACACGGGCAGCTAGTAGTTTTGGTTTTGCAGATTTATATTCACAGGATCCTGGTTTACAGCTGGAACGATATCCGGAAAGCTTTGTATCCGTATATCTCTTCTAGTTGTGTATTGTATTATTTTCCGCTGCGATGTATTTAAATGTAATTTAAACCTCTGATATTTCTGTGTAATATTCATTCATATTCTGTATATTCTTGTAATCTGATGCATTGTTGTAATATACAATGAAACGTTCTTCTGTATGTGTTCTGTTGTGGCTTTTTCTCGAACTATCCGACGCTTTCCTTTACGGGGAAGTTACGGGTTTTCACAGTTGGTATCAGAGCTTTGGTTTACAAAGCTCAGAGAACAAGACACGTTAGAACCATACGAAAGAATTCATCAGATATTGGATTAGCAATATCCAATGGAATGACTCGTTAGAGATGGGATCAGTAGTATCCTAGAACGAGTGTGAAGAGTATATTTTTAAAAATGAAAACAAAATTTGTTTTGAAAATTTAAATCAACTATTCGTATTTGATTATTTATTTTAATGAATTTGGACAATCCAGTATATATAGATTCTGCGTATACGTCTGATCCGCGTGTATTCGAAGTTTTGATATACTGGGTAGATATAGAATCACCTTCTAAGTCGCCCAGAGAGAACTCTGATGATTGATGCATCATCATCATAATTTATGTTCGAGTGACGAAAGGGAGATTTCTATATATTTCCTATTGACTGGTGTGAGAACCAAAGCTGTATAGGATTTATTGTTGTGATTTGGCCTCAAAAATCTGATTTTTGACTATGTATCAAAGTTATGAATTTCAAAATCTAATCAACGAATTGATTGATGGTTGTGTTGTTAATTATTGGTTGAATTATTAAAATTTGTATTATATAGCCAATTTGATCAAATATTGAATTGTATTGGAATTTGGTCGCATTTGCTTGCACATACATGTACTTACAATGAATAGGTCATAGCAAGGAGGCTAGAGCAGAGAATAAAATTTGTTTGCCCGACAAATAGGTACATGTTTACTACATAATTTACTGTTTAGTTTGGGTGATGATGATTTTATGAGCCTATTGGCTAGCTGCTTGGCTTTTTCTTTTTCTTTTTGAGATCTGAAGGACCGGGGAAGCTATTTGAAATTCCCCGATGCTCCCATTGCAGGGGAGGTTATGGCGAAATTTTTCGAAAATTTAGGGTGTTAGCCAAATTTTTGAAATTTTGAAAATTCTCAGAAACTGAGAAGTTGGAGAATGGAAGCCAGATCGAGCGTAGAGCTGAATAATCAAACCACTTTCGACTTTGTTCCTTTTCGGGGACGAAAAGTTTTAAGTGGGGGAGAATGTAATAACCCGGAAAATCTGGGCCAGTTTAAATTTTTTATTTTGGCAATTATAGCGAATTTTGAACATTTAAAATAGATTATTTTAAATAATATCGACGAGAAATTTATTTTGAATATAATTCGAACGTATATATTATACGCGTCGTCGTTAGAATATAAATATTTATATATAATTATAAATAGAATTGAAAATGGCGCGGTAGTTCGATAATTCGATTTTAAACTTCAATTGAATGTACCGGGTGCAAAACAATCCGGATTTTAGTGAAACCAAAAATAGTGGAATATAATTGTGAATATCTTTCTAACGAATCCGAAAAATCGAAATTTCATAGCGGGAATCAAAAGATATGTCCAGTTGAAAATTCTGAATAGTCGCTATGGAATTCAGGCCCTTAAAAATGGAAATTTTGCAAACGACCTCGGATTTTGACGAAACCAGTTTTGTTGGGTCCGTGATGTTAAATTATTGCTAGGTTTCAAATTTCATAATTTTTCGAATCAATATGTGAGCGTGGCAAAGGAAAAGCGTTTGACCAGTTTCAGTTGATTTTAATCGACTGGAAAATGGCCATTTTTCTAACGATCTCAGAATTCGACGAAACTAGTTTTATTAGGACCGTATCGTCAATACGAAGCTAGAAAATATTTTTCGAGAATTTTTAGAGTTAGTATGTGACCCCAGTAATTTGAAATGTACGTTTGAAATTCAATATAATGATTTAAATGTAAATTCAACGGAAACTGATCGAAACGACCGAATTAGCCTACGAAACATGTCCCATTGTGTTCGGAATGGGGGTAAAACGCTATGGACGACAGGCGGTGGGCCTCGTTTAGAGGTCGTATGTAAAAGTCAACTTTTTCAAAAATTAAATAATTAAATAATTAATAAAAAAAACCTCTTCCCCTTAATCTCGTTCTGCCCCCCCCCCCCCCCCCCGATTAAATTCATTCGAACTGAAAAAAAAAGGGGGGAGAAAGAGGCGGACGGGGGAGACTCGTCGCCGCCCCCCGATGAGCGCCGCCGCGCCCAGGGCGGCGCAGCTACCGCCAATCTTCCCCCGCTCCTCCTTCTTCCCCTCCGCCTTCTCCTTCCCACCTCGCTCCATCTCGTGTGAAATCCGACGCCCCAGGCCAGAGGCGCCGCCGGCCGTGCCCTCCCACACCACCACATCGCGACCCCCCCCCCACGCGAGCTGCAGACCGCCCCTTCCCCCCCTTCTCCATTCCAGTAAGTTTTTTTTTCCCTTTTATTTTATTTTATATTATTAATAGGTAATAAAAGCACGGTTTTTTTAAAATATAAATAACCTAAAATAAAGGCTTGATTTTTTCATATAGTAAAATGGAATTGTTGATTTTCTGATTTTTATATATAATATTTTAGAGAAAAAAAAGGATCAGATCTAAATATAAATATCATCGTTTTAAGAATGATAAAAAGTGAGATTTTTAACATGAAGTAAAAGTAATAAAAATATGATTTTTATATTTTTAAAGTATTAAAAATATAGTTTTTATATTTTTAAAGAATTAAAAATATAATCTTTACTATATAGAAGTGGTAGAAATATGATTTTTGTTTAGGTAGAGAATTAAAAATATAATTTTTACATGATAGGAATATTAAAAATATCATCTTTATATGTGTAGAAAAATAAAAATGAGATTTTTATAAAGATGAAATCTTCAAATTTGAAAAGGCGAAGTCTATGTGTTTATAAAGGGGAAATCTTTATTTTAGAAAAGGCGAAATCTTTAGATGGAAAATAGCGTGATAAAAATATAATTTTTATCTATATAACATAGTAGTAAAAATTCGATTTTTATATATTGAATAACGAAGTAAAAATTCGATTTTTATATATTGAATAACGAAGTAAAAATTCGATTTTTATATATTGAATAACGAAGTAAAAATTCGATTTTTATATATTGAATAACGAAGTAAAAATTCGATTTTTATATAGTGAATAACGAAGTAAAAATTCGATTTTTATATATTGAATAGCGAAGTAAAAATTCGATTTTTATATATTGAATAGCGAAGTAAAAATTTGATTTTTATATATGTAGTGGCTACGGGCGACGAAGCTGACGAAGATGCGACAGCGATGGAGATTTCTATAAAAGAAGTGTCGCGAAGTTGGATAGCTATCTGTGAGAATTTCTCACCTTTCAATTTCATTTCTATTTATATATATATATACTAGGATGCAGACGGTGCTTAGTAGCACCCGACACAATCGTCCACAGACCATGGACTTGTTTGTTTGGCTGCATAATTTAGTTAGATGATTTGATTTGAATTTGGCTGTTTGGTGAATTTGATTGATGTGTGAATGGCGTGGGCCTTCACTAGACCGGGGATAAGGCTAGGCCTCGTCCCGTTTCTAGTATCGTGCCGTTATGCCGCCGAAATTTTCTAAAATAAGTTAGTAAAATAAAAGTATCATTTTATTTAGAGAATGAACTGAATAGAAATTCATATGTTAAAATAAAATGTTTTATCGTTAAAAATATAATTTTTAACGTGAAGTGAATAAAATAAAATCTTCATTTACAAACCCGACGGTTTGTTTATGTACACCTATTTGAAGGACATTGATTGGGTCGATAAATTTTACACATTGCCCAACTGCACAAATAAAATCTGTGTTTGATTGTTTGAAACCCCACACCGGTGTTAGGATGAAATTTGAAGTTCACTCATCCTGATTGATTAAATATGTCGATCGATTGATTGACAGGCTGTTATAAGCGTTATATATCTATATTTGATGCTTATACAGTGTAGTGCACTTTGGTTGATGGTTGATTATTTTTCAATGCTATTATATGTGTGTAATGCATGGAAATCCATATAATTAACTTTATATGGTAATTGATTGGGCCTCATTCCAATTTGAAAAATAAAGAATATTATAAAATAAAGGTTCATGTGTTGACAGTACTCATCCATTGAGATTGGTCATGTGTTGAATGAAATATTATAAAATAAAGGTTCATGTGTTGACAGTACTCATCCATTGAGATTGGTCATGTGTTGAACGAAATATTTTGATAATAACAACTATTTTGAAAAAGAAATATTTGAAATAGAATATTTGAAAATAGAAATTTATGAAGCCGTGTTGATTAGATTGACGCCATTTTGACGTGAACGATATTTATATCGATTTCGAAATGAATTGAATATATAACGATTTCGAAATGAATTGAATATATAACGATTTCGAAATGAATTGAATATAAAACGATTTCGAAATGAATTGAATATAAAACGATTTCGAAATGAATTGAAGTAAAAACGATTTCGAAATGAATTGAAGTAAAAACGATTTCGAAATGAATTGAAGTAAAAACGATTTCGAAATGAATTGAAGTAAAAACGATTTCGAAATGAATTGAAGTAAAAACGATTTCGAAATGAATTGAAGTAAAAACGATTTCGAAATGAATTGAAGTAAAAACGATTTCGAAATGAATTGAAGTAAAAACGATTTCGAAAAGAATTGAATTAAAAACGATTTCGAAATGAATTGAATTGAAAACGATTTCGAAATGAATTGAATTGAAAACGATTTCGAAATGAATTGAATATAAAACGATTTCGAAATCAATTGAATTGAAAACGATTTCGAAATGAATTGAATTGAAATGAATTCAAATTGAATTGAAATTTGAATTGAATAGAAATGAATTTTAAAACGAATTTACAAAGAAGAATTCAATTTTGATTTGAAATGAAATGGAAGTTGAAAATGTTTTTGAAACGAATTCAAAACTATTTATATAATTCGTTTTAAATAGAAATCGACGAAATATATATTATATATATAATATAATGGCCTGAATAGAACGCGCCACGCCGCGGCAGTTCGTGAATTTCGACCATTTATTTCAAACGGACATTACGGGAGATCCGACCGTCGGATTCTCCTAAAACAGGAAACGTTGGGTTCGTATCGAAAAGAGCTTTCTAACGAATGCTAGAAATTAGAAATCTAACGGTTGGATTTGGAATTATGTCCAGATCAAATTCGAAAAAGGTCGCTGTAAGTGCAGTTCGATGGCCATTGATGGAAATCGACTGTACGGGCCTTAATAAAATTATTAAAAATAGTAATAATTTATGTAAAATCATAAGAAATGATTTAGAAAGAATTGGGATGAAAAACTCCATATTTGAAAAGATAAAAATAGATTTTTATTGAAATGAACTAGTTTTGAACTAGAATTATAATTCTATTTATTTTTAAATAAATAAATTGAATTCGAAAAGGGTTTTAAAAATAACCAAAATTTCCAATGATTGCATTGGAGTGGATTTGAATCGAAATTGTCTTTGGAATATTTCAATGTTGGAATTCGGGATTATACAGATGTAGATATTTATATCGTTATTTCCAATACGACATTTGTTAATCGTAGAATTTGATATTGAATATAAGTCGATATATTTTCTATTCAGAGCCTTATATTGAATATCAAATGTGATTTGGGTTTGTCGTGAATGGTGTCTTCACTAACACTGTTCTTGAACCCAGTTGAGAAAGGATTAAATCTTTTTATTTAGATTTAATGAAGTGTACCAATTAAATGATATTTAAATGGAATTGAATTGGTATTGATTTTTGGGTTTATCGTGAACAGTGTTTTAAAAAACACTCGTTCTTTAACCCGATAATTAATGAATGTGATTTTGGGTTTATCGTGAACCGTGTTTTAAATGACACTGATTCTTTAACCCAGTCGAAGATTAAAACTAAGTGGAGTTTTAATGAATCTTTAATTAGATTGAAATGATCGAAAATGGAGTATCACCAGTTTTGCTCCAGGCGATAGTTAAATCTTTAATTAGATTTGAACGTGAAATGGTAATTGAATTTACCAATAAAACTATGGTGTTAGATATGAAGTATTACCAGTTTTACTTCATGGGATGAATAGGTTGCGATGGGGAAATTAAAATAAATAATTACTTCGGTAAGGTTCGCTAATCCCGACTAGTTTGAATTGAGATTCAAAAATAGAATAAAGAATAAATTCAAGGAATTTATCTTGGATAAAATTAATGGGAACCTTTCCCTATGAATGTGAAATTTAGAAACTAACTGTCGGTTAGCCAAGCAGAGTGGTTTTCTGGATATTGATCTGATGTTGGTTTCGGCCTTCGGGGTTAATATTTGGGAAATTATTCTCTTGATTAATTTATGGTTAGTGACTGATGAATTGGAATGAGGCGTATGTTGTGTTTATGTAACACTTATTTAAAATATAAGCGAGTTATTTGGAAAGACCGGGTTTATCCCATTCTGAATAACTGATACGACGATAAGTCGAAGATGAAGACGGTTGTCGAAGACCAGAAGTCTTCACGTCGTTTGGGTGACTACTGATGATCTTGATTGGGCTGTACACCCAAGAAGATGGAAACAGTTAGTGATCGTCCAGACGTACTTGGAGATCGATGGATATGCGGGGTACTAGGTGCCTCCGGTTTCGTTCAGCCCCAGAACAGACTTGTAAATGGACTGTGTGTCTAACATTGGATTTTAGTTCGTGTGATTGATCTCTATTAAATATATATCGGTTTGGCGGCGGAGAATTTATTCTCTTGCTTAACGCCCTTCTCTGAGACGTACGAGCTCAGGGGTTATATATTGATGGATATCAATCGCATGGAGTGAATTGCCTGTGTGGCATGCTAAGATGCAAATGATCAAGGCTTCTGTTGAAAAGCAAAGTCTTGTGGTTGATGATCGAAGCACGGCCTTTGTGGCGTAGCTTTGTGTAACGTTGATTCGCGAGTATCACACCCGGTATGAATCAAAAACGGGAGACGGACATCAGGGAGGACATGCGTTTCTTTCTAGTTAGGAGTGGCGTCAGTGCTTGAACTGGCTGACGAGTTTGACTCATGTGGATGTTACTCATTATTACTTGCTGAAAAGCGAGGCGCCTCGTGATATCGGTTTCGGCCGATGCTTCTGGTCGGCTGACGGGCCAGGCTTACGCCACAAAGGGCGGGGAAACGCATTGTTCAGGCACTATAATCCACATCGGTGGACCGGCCCTGACGATCCAAGGGGCAGTTGCGGCTGTTCCGGTGGCTCGGGCTAGAGAGTCACAAATCGGTAGAGGATCTTGCCCCTAGCCTCGGTTCATACCATAAATGATAACCCAATTTCCAATACGTGTATTGCGGTTTTAATTGTAGAACTAGTATGGCGACAGATATATGGTACCCATGCCGTCTATGATTGATATTTATGATTGAAATTGTTTTGACACTATACACTTATAGTAGTATCAAATGATTTGTTTTAAACGTACTAAGCATGTTTGGCTATTATAAGGGAAAACCCTATCCTCGGCTGCGTTGCATTGTGTGATGGGACCTGGGTATTATAATAGCTTCATTTTTAGAAAAGCATTGCGTTGTTTATTTATATGCACTGGTATTCTTGGAAGGAAACCCTTTCCGTGTTATACGGCGTGGTCCCTTGATTTACCTATCTTAAAAATAAAGATTTACAACTGTTTTAGTTCTCACACCAGTCACATGACTGACCTAGAGTTTATTGTTTTAACCTAAACTCTGGGTGCCCCTATTTTCGACACGGGCAGCTAGTAGTTTTGGTTTTGCAGATTTATATTCACAGGATCCTGGTTTACAGCTGGAACGATATCCGGAAAGCTTTGTATCCGTATATCTCTTCTAGTTGTGTATTGTATTATTTTCCACTGCGATGTATTTAAATGTAATTTAAACCTCTGATATTTCTGTGTAATATTCATTCATATTCTGTATATTCTTGTAATCTGATGCATTGTTGTAATATACAGTGAAACGTTCTTCTGTATGTGTTCTGTTGTGGCTTGTTCTCGAACTATCCGACGCTTTCCTTTACGGGGAAGTTACGGGTTTTCACACATCAGCTTTTGCAGCAAAAACGAGTGGAGCACCCACTCTAAAATACTTCTTCTTATGAACCCCTTCTCAAGCAATTCTTTCACATGCTTACTGAGTTCTCTTCTCTCTCTCGGAGCTATGTGGCGCACTGGTAATGCAACTGGCTTTGCATTATCTACTAAGTATATTCGAAAGTCTATCTCACGCCTCCGGGGTAAACCTCAAACTTCATCGAAGACATCCAAGTATTCACGGACCACTCTAACAGACTGCAAATTATCAACAGATGCATCTAGTGATTCTAGATAACTTAGCATAACAGAATTCATGGGATTACAAGAGATTTCGAGAGTGTTTCCCAAGCGAGTCATAAGCCTAACCTCTCTCTTTTCACAATCTAGGATGGCTCCATTACTGGATAACCAATCCATGCCCAAAATTTACCCATAGCCTGTGAAGCCCAAAACATAAGCATCACATCTAAACCCAACCTAAGTATAGAAATTTCCAAATCCAAACAAATTATCGACAAATAGGCTGATCCCCCAATTGGATTTGAAACAACTAAGGGATCCTCTACTATACTGGTGTTTAAGTTAGTGACTTAACTAAAGCAGTGGATATAAAAGAGTGTGATGCACCAGAATCAAAGAGTGTGCGAATAGGATGATTAAAAAGATAAATTAAACTTTCAACGGAAATTGCTCTACCTCGTTATTGAAGCGGTGGGACACGAGAGCCTGGACCTGCCTCCTTTCCTGCCCTGGTGCCATGAGAGCCTGAATATGCCCTCCAGAGGCAGGCCCTGCCCTCTTCCCTTTCTTTGGGCAGTCCTTAATCAGATGTCCTGCTTCGCCATAGTGGAAACAACCAGTCTTCTTCTTCTTCCTACAGT
This sequence comes from Allium sativum, assembly GCA_030737875.1. Classification (NCBI taxonomy): domain Eukaryota; kingdom Viridiplantae; phylum Streptophyta; class Magnoliopsida; order Asparagales; family Amaryllidaceae; genus Allium; species Allium sativum. The sequence continues at coordinate 627,399,370 of CM060921.1, read as the reverse complement.
CTTTGCGTAGATGGCCTGGTGTCCCATAGTTAAAGCATCTTTCTTTCCCTTGCCATTGTTGTCTTTACCACCCTTCTTGTTCTGCTGTTGCTGTTGTGGTTTCTTTTGATCCCCTTTCTTCTCAGGTGCCTTATTAGCACTGGCGCCTTTCTCCGCTTCATGCATAAGCTCCATGTCAACTAGTCTCTCAAAGGTGGCCCCCATAGGGATGTGGGTCATAGCTAACCCATGTAGTGGCTCGTTCAGACCCTTAACAAATCTCAAGGCCTTCTTTTCGGGTATATTCACCAAGTCCAAGCCAAATCTCGCCAACTGATTGAACTTCTTGACGTATTCTTTCACTGATAGATTTCCCTGCCTCAATGCCAAAACCCTTTCCATGTATAGATTCTCTACGGCCCGTAAGAGAAAGTTTGCATCAAACCTTCGCCCGAAATCTGACCATGTATCAACTGGACGCTCTCTATTAGTGACCTCGCACCAAAACGAGGCCTCATCCTTCATTAACTAGGCAGCTAACTGGACCTTTCTTCCACCTTCTACCTTAAAGATTCCAAATAATTCTTCCACATCCTTTAGCCAATTTCGAGCTTCAACAAACGTCTCCGACCTATGAAAAGTTTCCCGGCCATTGCACGAAAGTCCTTGCATATCTTTGCGAAAGTGTCAACACGGGGAGGAGGAGGAGGAGGAGCATTTGCTGGGCCTGCGACATGGGCCCTAGCTTCCAGATACCTCCTTAACCATCCTGGTATCGGTATCCCCTTGGGTATCTCGGGAATTCCAGACATGCTGAAAAGAAAATGAAGAGATTCAAACGAAGAATTAGAAAGAAAGATATATGGCTCTTGGGGGTTATGTTTTTAAAATAAACTTTTCTCTTGAAAATACTCTCCTTAAAACATATTTTTGAAAGTATTTCTTTATAAAAGTGCTTTTTGAAAAATAGTTTTTCAAAATTCGTATCTGGTCTGGCAACCTTCAGCTCTGATACCACGTGTGACACCCCATCTCCATAAAGGTCACTCACAAAGGGAATGCCTTAATTTTGGTGGAGCGTTTATTGTGTATAGAACAGAAAAGTAAACAAGACAGATAAATATATTGGTACTTGGAAAATAAAAACCACTTTTATTGCAGCGGAAAAATAGTTTGGTTACATCACATCAAAAACCAACTACAAAACCAAATACACTTGTTCTGAGTACGTAAAATAAAAGACATAACCCCAACATAAAATAGCCACAAATAAGATAGGCTGAACTCTACTTCAGCAATCCAAGCAACTTCCAAAAAAAGGGATAAAGCTGTACAATCAAGCTCCGCTAGTACTAGTTTCACCCTGAGCAATTTGGGGGGAGGGAGGGAAGAAAAGAGGTTGAAACAAAGGGAGTCAGACATAAAGTCTGGCGAGTGCAATAACTTTAACAATATAATCATCAAAGTAACTAGGATAAGGCATAAGCTGGAAAATAAGGAAATGACTGTGAACAAATGGGCATGACAGAGCAAACAAAGGAAATAATATGAACAAAGATAACGTTAAAGGCACACCTAATCACCATAAGATAATTATTACATTGCATCACACCAAACACCCTAAAAGTTGATCCCGCCTACAGAACTTAAATATGATAATGGTAGTTTCGTGTACCCTTAGCTGCCTTCATAGGTGTCGTCTGCCCCTATCTCCACTAGGTGTACCCACTACCCCCATTCGATCGGCTCCCTAACTCGTAAGTACTCGTGCTGGCCCCACAGTGGGGTGTATCACTCCCCAAAGTGGCAACCCGATACCACCAAAAATGCACGGCTTATACCTACACGATGCAACAACGTCTTACCTACCAGCCCGTGCCCACACACGTACATTACCCCGTTGGACTTGCGTTGCCACTGCTAACCCGTTTTGACCTCTTACAATCAAACCCAGTACGTGTGTCCCGTCCTCGACTTGGGTCAAGCCCACAAAGATACTTAATGGGTTACTGGTTTGAAAAGGGCCCCCATGCACGACACAAGCTTTCCACCTATGCTTGGTCCCCTCTAAGTTTTTCCCCACTTAACCCCATTCTTATTCATGTCTACTTACATGTTTCAATCTTGGTTAAGGGCATCTAATCGTATTTCACATGCCACCCAAGGCACCCACTTAATTTCACATGCCACCCAGGGCACCCACTTAACCGCCCCATGTCCCACCACATGTTTATCTGGTTAAGTGTTTCTTAATTCATTAACACTGTAACCTTGTAAAGACCTCCTATGTAACACCCCACATCCATTAGTGTCACTCACAAAGGGAATGCACTAAGTTCTGTGGAGCATTTTAAGGTAAAAGATGCAGATGAATTACAAGACAGACAAAAGTTAAAACAACGGAAAATAAAACTTTGCTTTATTGATAAAATAATTTGTACAACGATTTCTTTACAATATCAGAGTATCACCAGTCCTACAAAATAAAGAAGCATAAAACAACATTTATATCCCCTAATGTAGCAAGAGCCAGCCATAGCATCTGAAAAGAGAATCCAAGCAAAACTTCGACAAATCTTCAAGCTGGGAAAGAGTGACAGCCCAACTAAACCTGAGCTATACTATTCCCTCCTTTTCTACCTTGGGGGGGGGGGGGAACGGAAGAAAAGAAGACGAAAGAAAAACAAAGTCAGACATAAAGCCTGAGTAAGTTCGGTTACTTCTAGCATGTGAACATGGAAAAACAAAACGACATGAATTAACTGAATATAAGATAACACCATGATGATAGGGTCAGCAAGATTAGACAAGATTAACACAAGATATGCTAAGATAAGGCAAACTGGATATGCTCTAATACTTTCGCCGCTTCGCTATTTCCTTGTTATACTTGGTTTCTATATCACTGCACCACCTAACTAGTGTCCCAACTAGTAACAATAACGTGATTCCAATCCCTGTAGTTTCCGTTGCCTTCAGGCATACATTTATTATTTATTACCTAGATCTAATCTAGGGTTTTCTATCAAGTGCCTTCTAGATTCAACTAAAGTTTACGCTATCTGCTGAACGCTTCTCGGATTCAGGGTTTATGTCACCTAGTCCAACTAGGGATTATGCTACCTGTCGAACGATGCCCCCTAGTCTAGGACACAGTACCTAGAGTGGTATATGTTCCTAGACTTTCCCCACGCATGTATTGCGAATCGTTAACGCTTGTCTAGATGCACTTGTCCTGTAATGTGCGGCCCGAGCCCTGTGGCAGGGCAAATCAAGAAACACAGAACTCGGTCGGGAGCTTTCAGATATCTGTCGATGCAAATGCTAAGGTCTATTTTTATTCCAGTGGCTATGGTCCCACTAGACCCCTCCCTCAACTAATGAAAGGCACACCTTGAGAGATGAGAACTATACGCAGGCCCCCTATGCCCCACTAACCTATGGCCATCCTCACCCATAACTAGATAGCAAGTATATAGTCTTTTGGAGTTCTCCGCCTTTCCGCTTCACGTATCTCGATTGACTCAAGATGGATGGTAGACGACGAGTTGCTATCACAGGGCAACCGTTTTCTCGCCTAATCACTCTGATCCATCCTAGTCTTTAGGTTGCCATATATTGCAACCAAGGCATACCCCTGGTTCTTCTAACGCAGACGTTAACCTCTGTGAGCCCAGGAGGATCATCTGCAGCCTCACAGAGGGATACAAAGAGCACCCTCACGTCCCCTCGAAGCCTCGGGCTTCGTAACCCAATTCGTTGGAGCCTTCGTTTTACTCAGACGGACGTTCGCTCCTTCCCGTGTTATACTAAGAATTACTACTTAGTTTTGCTAACTAAGGTTTACCACTTAGTTTCCAGAATCGTTGTTTTCTTAACTAAGGTTTACTACTTAGCTCCTTTTAACTAAGGTTTATTACTTAGTACTCTTTCTCGTCAGTTTGGATTGGTTAAGCGTCATTAGTCAATTCAGGCTAACTTAACCCTCTTCATTTATCCTGTTAAACTGGTTAAGTGTTATCAGTAATTCATGTTGACTTAACCCTACCAAAAACCAAGTTATATTGGTTAAGTATTTCTCATTACTTAACCCTACCCATTCATCCTGTATTGGTTAAGTGTTCCTTTTTAACTTAACCTTGCCCATCTGTTTTTAACTAACATTTTATTAATGGTTAAGTATTATCCCTTCATGTTTTAGACTTAACCCTATTCCTTTATCACAATCTGATGGTTAAGTGTTCAAGTTTACTTAACCCTACGGTCTAGTCCAGCTAACATGTCAAATTGGCTAAGTGTATTAAATTTTACTTAACCCCAACCTCTAGTCTAGTTAACATGTTAATTTGGCCAAGTGTATTAACTTTACTTAACCCCACCTTCTAGTCTAGTTAACATGTTAATTTGGATAAGTGTTTTCTTAGTTACTTAACCCCTACAAATCTTGACTTGTTACGATGTTAAGTTTGGTTAAGTGTCCCTATGGACTTAACCCTCCCATTCTAGCTTAACTCTGTTAAGTTGGTCAAGTGTTCCTATGGACTTAACCCTCCCATTCTAGCTTAACTGTGTTAAGTGTCAGTATGAACCTAACCGCACCCATCGGTTTGGTTATCATGTTGAATTGGTTAAGTGTCTTAGTTAACTTAACCCTACCATTCTTGCTTTAACTAAATAAATTAAAGCCGCGACCGCTCACATTAGACAGGTATTGTTGCGAATACTGGATGTGCCAGTTGGTTCCGGGCAGGTTTACCTCGCAACTCAGTCTAACCTCGGGTTAGGCATCTTCGTGTTTTCTAAGTTCAAAGGGTTTTGATTAATTTTCAAATCAGGTTTCGAAAGTAACCATCCCGTCCGTCGGATCAGTTAGGGATAGCCAGGGAGAGCAGGAAACTTATATTTTCCAAACCCAAGCCTAGACACTATCCTCTCTGTCACCCTAGAACTTTCTGGTGTGTTATTAAAAGAGATGTCATTAATAAACCTTTAATTTGTTTAAACTTACATATTCTCATTTAGGACAAATTCTATAAGTAAATTATTCCTAATTTACTTATTTCATAATTACTCTTTTAATGTAAATTGTCAACATTTATTACTATGGCCTATTTTCCCCTCTATATCATATTTATGCTTTTTGGTATGTAAACTATACCAAATTAAGTGTCACTAACCATGATTTTGCTAAACACGACAATTACTCACAATTATGGCCAATTTCAGATTTATGCCATCCAATTCTGATTTAAAATTCTAATTACAGTTCATGCCAAACTAGACTTATTATTCTAGTTCACAGTTCATGTAAATGCTAGATTTACAAGTCAGTACCAAATACAAATTATACATCCTATAATTCATGTCAAATTTATCCAATTTGCATTTTTATAAACATGCCATAATACATGTTCCCAATTTATGCCAATTTCCAAGTTTATAACTACGTTTTAGTAAATTTCATATTTTGCCCAAATCGTATTCCTATCGTTCGTATAATCATGATTCAATCTAGATTGTAGATAAATCTAGATTCATAGATAAAAGGGAATGAACCAAAGATGCTATGAAAAGATAGACATAATAACTGGCATAAAATGATAATTTACTAATTACAGGCCAACCGAATTACACTGAAATTAATTGATCTAAAACATCGAAGGCCTATAGACCTGAAAATGTTATGACATAAAAAGGGTTGAATAACGATGTAGTTTCAAGAACATGGGTAGACCTAACTTAATAGGTAAATTCCCAAGATAAAAATCCAAAGAAAATCAAGAATAGACAGAATAGATAATCAGGTTTAGACCCAATTTCACAGTCATAAAACTTAAGCAACAATAGTTTATGTTTCCTAATCAAAGGCATAGGCTTGTGTTCATAGTCAAAGGAAATAATTCTCATAGTCGTGAGTCACAGTCATAGGCAATGTTCATAGTCATAAGCAATGTTCATAGTCATAGGCAAGGCCTAATTGGTCATCGAATCACGATCAGTCCTTAATCAAGTCTCGAAACATGTATAAACACAGATCCAAGTGAAGAGATTAGGCATATTCCTTTATTCCTTTAATTTCATGTCACGAATAGAAAACGTTCAAATCTAAAAAGTAACCGACTTACAGAGATTATATTATATTCGTCGAAAAACAGTCGTTGAAGTCGTTTGATTCTTCACTTGAATCCTAGCTTGTTTTGAATCTCCTCTTGAAAGTCTTGAGCAGCATTTCCTCGTCTTGATTTATTTTACATATTATTTTATTTATTTATACATTTTCTCTGAGGCAGCATAAGGATAGAATGAAATGGTGTAGAGAGGAGGAGGCTAGGAGGCTGTTTATATAGGATTATGCGGACGAACCTAGACAGAAAACGAGACCAGGTACATAAGGATGCACCCAGGCCCAAAACCAGGTTCGGGGACCAGGTCGACACCCATGTCGACTGGACAGTCGACCTGGTCAGGGGGGTCGACTACCCAGTCGACTCCCCAGTCGACCTGGGTCCTGGGCGGGAATTTTCCCGCCCAGCCCGCTTCTGGGTTTGAATTCGAATTTCGAGTTGTTTTCGATTCTGAAAATTCCTGAAACTTCGGAGGGTCATATCTCCCTCATACGGACTCCGATTCTCGCAATCTCGGACTTGTTTCCAAGCAGAATTTTGAGAGGAACGCAATGGCGCAACTCGTTTCCCTTGATTTTGGTTTTTAAATTTAATTATGCCTTGATTTGTGAATCCTAGTGTTACAGAATTACTGGGTGTTACATTCTCCCCCTCTTAAAAGGATTTCGTCCCCGAAATCTTCAAGTTAGAAAGAATGTGTCCTACCATCCAATCACCCATCTACTCAACCATTCAATCACAGACATTCATTGTCCTTAAAAGATTTCTAATGCTTTCATGTTATTATGCATAGTGTGTGTATATGTCTTTCATCTAGTGCAAAATCAGGCGGTCTATTGATTCAGTCGACCTCCTTAATGCGAATCATGTCAGTGCCATGCGTCCAATTATGTATGCAAGCAACCCTAGTTATGTAAATACTACATGTGTGCATAACCATTCATCCATATGCAAAATCCATATGATAACATATCAAGTTCAACTTACAAACAAATACATATCTGTAAATGCAATATGAAAGAGTCCGAACTGATCTAGTGCCTAATACATATGTATATGCATTCACGAGCAACCATTAGCAACCACTCGCAACCATCAACCATAACATGTTTCAAATACATGTTTACATCCAAAAGAGTTTCTACCTAAGGATTGAAGATATGACCTAGAGGATATACTTTGGAAAGAGGGAAACAATTATGCGTAAAGCTCCTACAAAAAAAGAAATCAAGGATGCAACCTTAAGGAAAAGGGTATGATGCTAGTATCTAGCCTTCTTGAGCTTTACTCCACAGTATCTGAACTAATTTAACTTCACGATTTTAAAGTTTCTGACCTCCATTTCCAAAATAAACAGATGTCCATCACGGTACCAAGTGTATGTACTAAGATGATTAAAGGTCTCCCTCTTATCCACCATGCCATAACTATAAGGGTTGAAAGGTCACTACGTTCTTTTTAGAGTGCCTGCCACAACTATTCATCTCTCACGCAAACCATCCTAGTCGAACTCGACATTCCTCAAGTACAAGCCCTAAAGGCATAAACCAATATCAGACAAGCACCCAAGGAATATCTCCTCCGAATTTAGACGATCTACGTCAGATGATATAAGCAAACTCGATAGCTATTCTCAAATCCCTACTAACCAAAAATAAGCTGGTCGGACCACCAATTGGATTTGAGACTCTAGTGGGATCTTTCTACTATACAAGTACTATGGTGCAGAGACTCAACTATGGATGTGGATTTTGCTCACAAAGGAGGAAGGAATTATAAAACCTAAGACTAGAGGAAGTATCTTTACTATGGTGTAATAGGGCATGTAATTAAGGGCAACCACGTGTAACACCCCACATCCATGAATTCCTCATCCTCTTCAGTTTGTAGTCATGTTGACAAATCTCTCGAAAGCTGCTTCCATCGTACAGAAAACCCTATAAGCTTGAAAGAAAACTAGTCGTAGGTTAAACAACTACGGCTATGGATGGAAGCCAAGCACTACTTTGCCCATCGATGATGTTACCTCCCAGAAAGTCAGGAGCCCCAGAGACTCAAGAAAGAAGGAGACAAGAATTCAAACAGAGGAAGAGAGGATAGTGCATATGGCTTTGGGGAATATGCCTTTAAAACAAATCTTTTCTCCTTAAAATGCTTCTATTAAAACCGTTTTGAAAATAATTTTTCAAATCCTTTATCTGATCTGGTAACCTTCAGCTGTGATACCACGTGTAACACCCCAAATCCATTAGTGTCACTCACAAAGGGAATGCACTAATTTCTGTGGAGCATTTTATGGTAAAAGATGCAGATGAATTACAAGACAGACAAAAGTTAAAACAGCGGAAAATAAAACTTTGCTTTATTGATAAAATAGTTTGTACAACGATTTCTTTACCATATCAGAGTATCATCTGTCCTACAAAATAAAGAAGCATAAAAAAACATTTATATTCCCCAATGTAGCAAGAGCCAGCCATAGCATCTGAATAGAGAATCCAAGCAAAACTTCGACAAATCTTCAAGCTGGGAAAGAGTGACAGTCCAACTTAACCTGAGCTATACTATTCCCTCCTTTTCTACCTTGGGGGGGGGGGAACGGAAGAAAAGAAGATGAAATAAAAACAGAGTCGGACATAAAGCCTGAGTAAGTTCGGTTACTTCTAGCATGTGAACATGGAAAAACAAAACGACATGAATTAACTGAATACAAGATAACACCATGATGATAGGGTCAGCAAGATTAGACAAGATTAACACAAGATATGCTATGATAAGATAAACTGGATATGCTCTAATACTTTCGCCGCTTCGCTATTTTCTTGTTATACTTGGTTTCTATATCCCTGCACCACCTAACTAGTGTCCCAACTAGTAACGATAACGTGATCCCAATCCCTGTAGTTTCCGTTGCATTTAGGCATACATTTATTATTTATTACCTAGATCTAATCTAGGGTTTTCTATCAAGTGCCTTCTAGATTCAACTAAAGTTTACGCTATCTGCTGATCGCTTCTCGGATTCAGGGTTTATGCCACTTAGTCCAACTAGGGATTATGCTACCTGTCGAACGATGCCGCCTAGTCTAGGACACGCTACCTAGAGTGGTATATATTCCTAGACTTTACCCATGCATGTATTGCGAATCGTTATCGCTTGTCTAGATGCACATGTCCTGTAATGTGCGGCCCGAGTCCTGTGGCAGGGCAAATCAAGAAACATAGAACTCGGTCGGGAGCTTTCAGATATATGTCGATGCAGATGCTAAGGTCTGTTTTTATTCCAGTGGCTATGGTCCCACTCGACCCCTCCCTCACTTAATGAAAGGCACACCTTGAAAGATGAGAACTATACGCAGGCCCCCTATGCCCCACTAACCTATGGCCATCCTCACCCATAACTAGATAGCAAGTATATGGTCTTTTGGAGTTCTCCGCCTTTCCGCTTCACGTATCTCGATTGACTCAAGATGGATGGTAGACGACGAGTTGCTATCACAGGGCTACCGTTTTCTCGCCTAATCACGGTGGTCCATCCTCGTCTTTAGGTTGCCATATATTGCAACCAAGGCATACCCCTAGTTCTTCTAACGCAGACCTTAACCTCTGTGAGCCCAGGAGGACCATCAGCAGCCTCACAGAGGGATACCAAGAGTAACATCACGTCCCCTCGAAGCCTCGGGCTTCGTAACCCAATTCGTTGGAGCCTTCGTTTTACTCAGACGGACGTTCGCTCCTTCCCGTGTTATACTAAGAATTACTACTTAGTTTTGCTAACTATGGTTTACCACTTAGTTTCCAGAATCGTTGTTTTCTTAACTAAGGTTTACTACTTAGCTCCTTTTAACTAAGGTTTACTACTTAGTTCTCTTTCTCGTCAGTTTGGATTGGCTAAGCGTCATTAGTCAATTCAGGCTAACTTAACCCTCTTCATTTATCCTATTAAACTGGTTAAGTTTTATCAGTAATTCATGTTGACTTAACCCTACCACAAACCAAGTTATATTGGTTAAGTATTTCTCATTACTTAACCCTACCCATTCATCCTGTATTGTTTAAGTGTTCATTTTTAACTTAACCTTGCCCATCTGTTTTTAACTAACATTTTATTAATGGTTAATTATTATCCCTTCATGTTTTAGACTTAAACCTATTCCTTTATCACAATCTGATGGTTAAGTGTTCAAGTTTACTTAACCCTACGGTCTAGTCCAGCTAACATATTAAATTGGTTAAGTGTATTAAATTTTACTTAACCCCAACCTCTAGTCTAGTTAACATGTTAATTTGGCCAAGTGTATTAACTTTACTTAACCCCACCTTCTAGTCTAGTTAATATGTTAATTTGGATAAGTGTTTTCTTAGTTACTTAACCCCTACAAATCTTGTCTTGTTACGATGTTAAGTTTGGTTAAGTGTCCCTATGGACTTAACGCTCCCATTCTAGCTTAACTGTGTTAAGTTGGTTAAGTGTTCCTATGGACTTAACCCTCCCATTATAGCTTAACTGTGTTAAGTGTCAGTATGAACCTAAACCCACCCATCGGTTTGGTTATCATGTTGAATTGGTTAAGTGTCTTAGTTAACTTAACCCTACCATTATTACTTTAACTAAATAAATTAAAGCTACGACCACTCACATTAGACAGGTATTATTGCGAATACTGGATGTGCCGGTTGGTTCCGGGCAGGTTTACCTCGCAACTCAGTCTAACCTCGGGTTAGGCATATTCGTGTTTTCTAAGTTCAAAGGGTTTTGATTAATTTTCAAATCAGGTTTCCAAAGTAACCATCCCGTCCGTCAGATCAGTTAGGGATAGCCGGGGAGAGCAGGAAACTTGTATTTTCCAAACCCAAGCCTAGACACTATCCTCTTTGTCTCCCTAGAACTTTCTGGTGTGTTATTAAAAGAGATGTCGTTAATAAACCTTTAATTTGTCTAAACTTACATTTTCTCATTTAGGACAAATTCTATAAGTAAATTATTCCTAATTTACTTATTTCATAATTACTCTTTTAATGTAAATTGTCAACATTTATTACTGTGGCCCATTTTCCCCTCTATATCATATTTATGCTTTTTGGTATGTAAACTATACCAAATTAATTGTCACTAATCATGATTTTGCTAAACATGACAATTACTCACAATTATGGCCAATTTCAGATTTATGCCAATATACTTATTATGCCAAATTAGATAATCCAATTCTGATTTAACGTTCTAATTACAGTTCATGCCAAACTAGACCTATTATTCTAGTTCATAGTTCATGTAAATGCTAGATTTACAAGTCAGTACCAGATTCAAATTACACATCCTATAATTCATGTCAAATTTATCCAATTTTCATTTCTATAAACATGCCATAATACATGTTCCCAATTTATGCCAATTTCCAAGTTTATAACTACGTTTTAGTAAATTTCATATTTTGCCCAAATCGTATTCCTATCGTTCGTATAATCGTGATTCAATCTAGATTATAGATAAATCTAGATTCGTAGATAAAAGGGGATGAACCAAAGATGCTATGAAAAGATAGACATAATAACAGGCATAAAATGATAGTTTACTAATTACAGGCCTAACGAATTACACTGAAATAAATTGATCTAAAACATCAAAGGCCTATAGACCTGAAAATGTTATGACATAAAAAGGGTTGAATAACGATGTAGGTTCAAGAACATAGGTAGACCTAACTTAATAGGTAAATTCCCAAGATCAAAATCCAAAGAAAATCAAGAATAGACAGAATAGATAATCAGGTTTAGAACCAATTTCACAGTCACAAAACTTAAGCAACACTTTCCTAGTCATGAATCATAGGTGTTTAGTCACAGTTGTCCTTGTTATGTCATACGCAATAGTTTATGTTTCCTAATAAAAGGCATAGGCTTGTGTTCATAGTCAAAGGAAATAATTCTCATAGTCATGAGTCACAGTCATAGGCAATGTTCATAGTCATAGGCAATGTTCATAGTCATAGGCATGGCCTAATTGGTCATCGAATCACGATCAGTCCTTAATCAAGTCTAGAAACATGTATAAACATAGATCCAAGTGAAGAGATTAGGCATATTCCTTTATTCCTTTAATTTCATGTCACGAATAGAAAACGTTCAAATCTAAAATGTAACCGACTTACAGAAATTATATTAGATTCGTAGAAAAACAGTCGTTGAAGTCGTTTGAATCTTCACTTGAATCCTAGCTTGTTTTGAATCTCCTCTTGAAAGTCTTGAGCAACATTTCCTCGTCTTGATTTATTTTACATATTATTTTATTTATTTATACATTTTCTCAGATGTAGCATAAGGATAGAATGAAATGGTGTAGAGAGGAGGACGCTAGGAGGCTGTTTATATAGGATTAGGCAGACGAACCTAGACAGAAAACGAGACCAGATACATAAGGATGAACCCAGGCCCAAAACCAGGTTCGGGGACTAGGTCGACACCCATGTCGACTAGGCAATTGACTTGGTCGGGGGGGTCGACTACCCAGTCGACTCCCCATTCGACCTGGGTCCTGGGCAGGAATTTTCCTGCTCAGCCCGCTTCTGGGTTTGAATTCGAATTTCGAATTCGATTTTCGAATTCGAATTTCGAGCTGTTTTCGATTCTGAAAATTCCTGAAACTTCGGAGGGTCATATCCCCCTCATACGGACTCCGATTCTCGCAAACTCGGACTCGTTTCCAAGCAGAATTTCGAGACGAACGCAACGGCGCAACCCATTTCCCTTGATTTTGGTTTTAAAATTTAATTCTGCCTTGATTTGTGAATCCTAGTGTTATAGAATTACGGGGTGTTACATCCTACATTAGACTGGCATTTATGGCAGCTGGATTTGTCGGGCGGGTCCGGGCAGTCTTACACCACAAACGAGCCTAACCTCGTGTCTTTACAACTGTTACGCATTTAAACCATGCCTTTGACCTCTCACATTAGACTGGCATTTATGGCTGCTGGATTTTCCGGGCGGGTCCGCGCAGTCTTACACCACTAACGAGTCTAACCTCGTGTCATAGGTGGTTTATTATTACACATCTTTATTTAACCCCAAAGTGGATTAATATTCCTATTCAAATTTGTTAATAAATTCCAAATATACTTATGTCCATAATTGTCTCTTAAAATTATGTCCATAAATGCCAATTTTTCCAATCAATGTCTTAAATTAATTATATGCCTTTTTAAGGCCATTTATGCCAATTCTCAATATGTGTATATTCAATATTACCCCCATCGTCCCTACGTTGTTCATTCGTTTATCATGACATACAGATATATATATATATATATATATATATATTAGACTAGCAATTAGTCTAACACATAAAAGAGAAGAAACATCGCAAATTTGCATAACACCCAAAATGGATCTAACTTGCAAATAAGGATTACAACGTAACTTGCATAAACTTTGCATTTTTATGAATCTAAACATAGGCCTAAAGGTGTGAACTTGCATATATATATATATATATATATATATATATATATATATATATATATATATAATATAGTTTTTCACCCAAAACTTGCATATATGAATATAGTTTTCATCCAAAACTTGCATAGTCCATAGCCACAAACTTGCATAAAACTATGTACGTCATAGATCTAAATCTAAAGGTGTAAACTTGCATATATGCGAACCCAATTTCTACCTAAACCTGCATATAGCCATTTTACTTGGTTCTCATGTAGACTTGTGTACAATTCACATAAAAACAAGCATATAATCTACACCAAAACTTGCATATAAAATGATGTCAAACATGAATCAAGTTGAACATAGGTGATTGGGCATATACAAAGGAATCTACAATAAAAACTGCCATTATGAACAACTAGCATATATTCATAAAATATCACATTTTCCAATGTTTCACAACCATAGCCATATAACCCAATTTATAACTCAACCCAATTAACTTGTTAATTATCTTATTAAAGAAATTGAACTCACAACTCAAAGAAGGTCTTGAGTTCTGGGATCTGAGTTCTGAAATTGATTTAGCTCGCCTTTGAAGTAGACAAATTCGTTGTTGTTTTTATAGATTTGAGTTGAATTGAGTTGATTAGCTTCACTTTTCCTCTAGTTGATGACGGCTATTCTAGGTTGCAAGGTGATAACATGACGGCCATGGTTCTAATTTTGATTTGGTTTTAGGGTTTGAGTCTACATGTGTTTATATAGAATTTAGGATTAATTTAGGCCATCTGATCAACCTAGAAACAATCAAGACCATCCGGTCAAGATAGAGTGACACCTCAGCCATAATGACTCAGCACTGAGTCACAAAATCATCATCTTTTAGATCTGCCCCCGGGGGGGGGGGGGAGGAGGTCGACCTGTATAGAGGGAGGTCAACACTAAGGTCGACCTGCCTTGGGCGGGAAATTTCACACCCTGCCCAGTTCTGAGTCTGAATTCGTTTTTGAATTTAAATTTGAATTTCTAGAAACTTCCGACAGCCATAACTTCTTCATACGAAGTCCAATTTACACAAACTCAGACTCTATCTCAACCAGAATTCCGAGACGAACACAATGGTGTAACCCGTTTCCCTTGATTCTCACATTTGAAATTAAGTATTCTTTAATTTGTTAACTACAATATTTAAAATTACGGGGTGTTACAAGAGAAGTGCTTCCTAGATTGAAATTATTACATTTGAAATATCTATTTCTTCTATTTTGGTATTTTTTGCATTTTCCTCTCTGTATTTGCTTTTATTTTAGATTGAAAATGCTGCTCTATATGCTATTTAGCGAAGCTATTGATTCTTCTTTCAAGTGCCACCAACGAACTAATTATATCATGTAGGGAAAGTACAAATAAATTCTTTGATTCCTCTATCGCTGCCACTACATCATCATATTTATGTGTCAGGCTCTAGGGTGTTTTCTTCATAATCTTTCTATCTATAGTAGTATCTTTATAGCCTATGAATCTATCTATCTATTATATTATATGAAAGTGCAATCTTCTCTCAATGTCTTTTCAGTTCAATTTTTGTCCAAAAATACATGATGCTGCCGGTTAACAACACAAATCCAAGGATTCAACATGGGTTCATGTTTCCTAACCAAACATCGCGTTTTAGTTCCTTCTATCCTTTCGTATCCATCTCCCCTTTCTCGTTCCTTCTATCCTTTGTATTGATGTCCATCTTCTTTACTCCCTCTCCAAAATTTCTTTGTTATAACAATACCAGGTTTCTTTGCTTAAGTAGGGAAAGCTTAATCGATCTTTGCCTCACCATCAGTGGTTTCCTCACTTTTCTCACTGCTTTTTCTAACGAATTTTATGACCTCCTTCGTACTAATTCCATTGAGCGACCAGGTGATTTTCTTATTCAATCGATTAGGCTATTCCATCACTTAAACATCACAAACCCTGGTATTTACTTCCCTCTCATGCTTCAATGTAACAATAATAATGAAAGTCATAAATGCGTGCACTATGCATGTTTCAATTATGCCACTATTCCTCTTGGAATTCCCATCTAACATTTCATTCATTTACCATCCAAGATTGTCATTTTCTTATACACACACACACACACACACACACACACACACATATATATATATATATATTCAAATGAAAGAACATACTCTCTGTCTGCATACCCTTCTTTCCTCCTCTCTTCATTTTAAACCTATTGTTCCTTTTATTTTCTCTAGCCAAAATAAATTTCCCAAATCCAAAATAATGGCCTCTTACCAGAATCTCCTCCATCTTCATCAAATAAAATCGCTCCCTCCCCAAATTTGGAGCCACCGCAAGCCCCACTGACCGCAGCCTTCTCCGAGCATCATTCTCACCACAGCACAATTTCATAATGTTGCCACCACTCCTTTCTCTTGCCACTGCAGCTGAGTTGTCTCATGCTAAATTCATTCAAGTATATCAAAAAAATAATTGATTTTTGGGTGTTTTCTAGTTTAATTAAATTTTACATGTATTGTCTGGAATTATTTTGAGTTTAATCCCTAAGTAACATTCTTGCAGTTTCACTTTAGTATGATGTTGATTTCATTCGTGTTCATGCCTTGAATTGCATAGTTGATTCCGTTATTGGTTTGTATGTGTTTCACCATCTTGTTCAGTCACTAATTTCACCTGCATTGTGCTACACAGTGTTTGTAACACCCCACGTCCATTAATGTCACTCACAAAGGGAATGCATTAACTTCCATGGAGGTTTTAAGTGAATATAGAACAGTAAAATTACAACAAGACAGATATAAAATAGTACTTGGAAATTCAAAAAACTTTATTTCATTGTAGCAGAAGTCGAAACATGTTTGATTACATCATAACACCATATTCAATGTCAAGTACAATATCTATCTTGATAAAACAAGTACATAATCCCATTACATGAATAGCCATTAAAAAGAAAGATAACAAGCTGGACTTTACTTCAGCAGTCCAAGCTTTCCAGAAGATAAGCGATCCAACTAGACTCCACTAGAACTTGGCCCAACCTGCGGACCTGAAGGGAGAAAAAGGATGGAAAAGAGGGGGTCAGACATAAGTCTGGTGAATATGATAATTCTACAATACTATTACCAAAATAACTGGACTAAAGCATAAGCTGGAAAACAAGAAAATGTCTATGAAGAGCAGATTAAGGACATAGACAATCGCTAAAGGCAACGTTATAGGCGCTCCTAAATACTAAAGGATAAACACTTTACTGCACCACACCAGTCACCCTAAAGATTCATCCCACTTAGCTTCACTTAGAAACTTTCCCAATGGCTTTACGTACCCCTAGCTGACTACATAGGTGTCGCCTGCCCCTATCTCCACTAGGTGTACCCTACTTCCCATTATTCGATCGGCTCCCTAACTCGTAGATACCCGTGCTGGCCCCACAGTGGGGTGTATCACTCCCCTAAAGTGGCAACCTGATACAACGGACATGCACGGCTTATACCTACACGATGCAACAACGTCTTACCTACCAGCCCGGGTCCACACACGCATATGAAACCCGTTGGACTTGCGTTGCCACCGCTCCCTGTTTTGGCCTCTTATAGTCAAACCCAGTATGCGTGTCCCGTCCTCGACTTGGGTCGAGCCCACAAAGATACGTTTTGGGATACTGGTTTAAATGGGCCCCCACTATTTACCACAAGCATTCCACCTAAGCTAGTCACCATTAGTCCATCCCACTTAACCCACTTAGTCATGTTCATTTACATGTGTGTTTGGTTAAGTCTAATCGTATTTCAAATGCCTCTAAAGGCAACCACCAGATTCCTCATGCCACCCAAGGCACCTACTTAACCCCCATGTCCCACCTTACATGATTATCTGGTTAAGTATTTCTTAGGTCATTAAGGCCATAACCTCATAAAGACCTCTCACATTAGACTGGCATTTATGGCAGCAGGATTTGCCGGGCGGGTCCGAGCAGTCTTACACCATAAAAGAGTCTAACCTCGTGTCTTTACAACTGTTATGCTTTAGTTTGGGCCTAGGACCTCTCACATTGGGCCGACATTTGTGACTACTGGATTTACCGGGCGGGTCCGGGCAGGTTTACATCACAAACGGGTCCAACCTCGTGTCCTAAGCATTGATTATTAAAAATAATCCACTTTCCCCCAATTTTAATAATTCCCTACTTGAATTATTAATTACTTCCAATTTTTAACAATGTCCATAATTGACTCAATTATGGACATTCATTCATGGTATGCAAAATCTTACAAAATTGCACCCAATTTATTAATTCCTAATATTACCCCTACCCCCCGTTTGAACGTTTATTCGCAAAATATATGTTAGACTCGAATAGCCTAACTCATAGCATAAAAGAGATTATCATAATAACAACATGTATATGTGACCAAATGAATCATAATAAGGGGGTGAAACTTGCATATGTCCAACTTGCATAGATTATACATGTCATGGACCTAAAGGTGTCAACTTGTTCAAAATTCACCTAATATAATCTCAATCAATTTTCATAAACTTACATATGAACATGTGTGAATCAACATCATCTAATTTTTTAACAACATGGTTTTATATGGGTACACCTAACTCAATAGGCAAATTCCCATATTCAAGTTTTATTTAATTATAGTTTCAAGTTTATGGGTACACCTAACCTAATAGGCAAATTCCCATAAACAAAATCCATTTAAATTAAAAAAACATAACTTTAAGCATGATCCAACAACATGATTTTTCAACATAATATAGCATGATTTATAACATGGCATAGTATGATAGTATAACATAGCTTGACATGATTCTCAACATAGCACGACATAGCATAAGAGAATTTACAACATAGCATGACATAGCATATATAATTTACATCATACGACAACATAATAACATAATAAGAGATCCACAATATATAGAATTTACAATTATAAATCACATCACTTTCTTGTGATCCATTCATAACTGAGTCAAATTAGTTTGTAATAGTCTTGTGAGAATCATCATACTCACCAACAAAAGAAAAGAATTAGAGAAAGAGAGATCTTT
The DNA here is from genome assembly GCA_030737875.1 of Allium sativum. Classification (NCBI taxonomy): domain Eukaryota; kingdom Viridiplantae; phylum Streptophyta; class Magnoliopsida; order Asparagales; family Amaryllidaceae; genus Allium; species Allium sativum. The sequence goes on along the minus strand of CM060921.1, from coordinate 627,380,726 downwards.
TGATTTGATTTGTGTAGATTTAGTTGTAGATGATTAGGCTTCCTCTTCTTAGTTTGTGACGGCTATGCTGAACTCCTTGGCAGCAGCATGACTGTAGCTTCTCTAATTTTACAAGTGATTTAGGTTTAGGGTCTACCCACTTATTTATAGATTTTAGAATGCATTTAGGCCATTAGATTTAACCTAGAAATAACCGCAGCCGTTCAGACAAGATGGGGTTTATCTTGTTGACTCAGCAATGAGTCAGAAGTGACTCAGCAAACACTCAGCAATATATATATATATATATTTATATATATATATATTCTACAATGTACACATTAGATACATCCCCCCCTTTTACACACTTATTATTGTTTTTATATACATATTAGATACATCCCCTCTCTTACACACTTATTAATATTTTTATATTCATATTAGATACATCCCCGCTCTTACACACTTATTAATATTATTATATTCATATTAGATACATCCCCTCTCTTACACACTTTTATATTCATATTAGATACATCCCCCCTCTTACACACTTATTAATATTTTAGCAACTTTAGTGTTAATAGAAAATTCGGGGTGTTACATTCTCCCCTCCTTTTAGGATTTCGTCCCTGAAATCTTCAAGTCTGGAAGAATGTATATCCTACCATCCAAAAGTCCATCTACTCATCCATCATACACAGGCATCCATTGTCCTTACAGACTTCTAATGCTTTCATGTTTAAATGCACAGTGTGTGTATATGTCCGTATCTAATGCAAAATCAGGCGGTCCACTGATTCAGTTGACCTCCTTAATGCAACTATGATTGTGCCATGCATCCATTATGTATGCAAAAGATTCTTAATGCTACATAATACTTCTATATGCGTGCACAACCATCATCTGAATGCAGCAACCACATGATAATACAACCATCGTTCATCCATTTTACTAAATACATCCATATATATGCAATATGCAATATGTAGTGACTGAGCCGATCTAGTGCCTAAAGTGTGTGTATATATGCATCCACGAGCAACCACTATCAAACACTTGCATCCATTTTGCATCCATCATACATAACATGTCTCAAACACATGTTTCAACCATAGGATTATCCTAACTAAAGGTCAAAGATACTAATGAGAGGACATACTAAAGATAAGATAAGATAAGCTAAGAAATTAAAAGACATACCCTCAAAAAGAAAAGGGTACAACGAACGCATCTTCTCTTCTGTCTCCCAAGTTGCGTTGCTCTCATCATCTCCCCATTGCACTTTGACCAGTCTGACCTCTCGATTCCTCAACTTTTTGATCTCCGACCCAAGAATGCATGTAGGAGCTCGTCTAATTGTTGCATCACGCTCTATTTCCACCTCTTTAAGCAAGCTCGGCTCTACCACCTCCGCGGTCTTGTGCAAACACTTCCTCAAATGTGATACATGGAATACGTCGTGTACTCCACTAAGTTTCTCAGGCAACTCCACCCTATATGCCATCTTCCCAATCCTGTTTTTTACAGGAAACGGCCCTACAAACCTTGGTGCTAATTTCCCCACGGACCCAAAGCGAACAACATTCTGTAACGGAGATACTTTGATAAAAACCATGTCCCCAATGTCAAACTCAAGATCTGTCCTCCTCTTATCAGCATACAATTTCTGCCTATCTTGTGCTGCTTTCATCCTCCTTCGAATCAACTCAATCTTCTCCGAGGTTTCCCTAACCATATCGGGCCCAAGTAGGATTTTATCGGTAGATTCCCACCAACATGTAGGCGAACGGCAAGGCCTTCCATAAAGAGCTTCGAAAGGTGCCATGCCAATACTAGACTGAAAGCTATTATTATATGCGAATTCTACTAACGGAAGGTGCTCTTCCCATGTACCCCCAAAGTCTAGGATACAAAGCCTTAAAAGATCCTCTAGAATGCGATTCACCCTCTCGGTCTGGCCGTCTGTCTGAGGATGATATGCGGTGCTCAAACATAGCTGAGTCCCTACCGCCTCTTGTAAACTCTTCCAAAATTCGCTAGTAAAGATGGGGTCACGGTCGCTTACTATACTAGAAGGAATACCGTGCAAACGAACTATCTCCTCAATGTATACAGAAGCCAACCACGGAGCAGTCCTCTTACTTTTCACGGGAATAAAATGGGCGCTTTTAGTAAGTCTATCTACTATAACCCAAATCCCTGTGTTACCCTTCCTTGATCTTGGTAATCCATCCACAAAATCCATTGAGATGCTTTCCTATTTCCATAGTGGAACTTCTAATGGGTGAAGCAACCCACCGGGTTTCTTTTGTTCTGCTCTAACTCGTTGGCACACCAAGCATCTAGCGACGTACTCGGCCACATCCTTTTTCATACCGGCCCAAAAGAAAACCCGCTTCATATCTTTGTACATCTTATCCCCGCCGGGATGAATGGTCATTTTTGAGCGATGAGCATCATCAAGAATGGCCTTCCTTAAGTCTTCGTCTTGCGGTACACAAAGTCTATTATCCCTTCGTAACCAACCCTTATCGTCTAGGGTATACCTACGAAGATGGCTTGACGACTCCCCCCCCCCTTTGAGCTTTTCTACTATCTCAACCAACTGTGGGTCGTCTCGCTGTGCCTCACCAACCCGTCCTAGAAGTGTAGGTCTAACCTCCAAGGATGCTAACAGACCGGGTACTAAGTCAACGGAGGGTCTAAAGTCAAACATAGAGATGAATTCTAAGCTTTGTCGTTCAACAAACAACGGACTCAAGGACAACCTTTTCCTACTTAAGGCGTCTGCCACCACGTTACCCTTGCCCGGGGTATATGCTATTTCAAAATCGTAGGAGGCTAAGAATTCCATCCACCGTTGCTGCCTTAAATTTAAATCCTTCTGAGAGAATAAGTATTTTAATGATTTGTGGTCAGTGAACAGTTCGAATTTCTCACCAAGAAGATAGTGACGCCAAGACTTAAGCGCGAAAACAATTGCGGCTAGCTCTAAGTCATGCGTGGGGTAATTCTTTTCATGAACCCTCAACTGCCTTCCACCATAGGCTATTACTCTTCCCTCTTGCATGAGGACCGCGCCAAGTCCCATCCCACAAGCATCAGTATAGATGGTAAACGGTTTATTCCCGTCTGGCAGCACTAAGACTGGGGCTGAAGTTAAGGCTCTCTTTAAACGTTGGAACGCATCATCGCAATCTTTGCCCCACGTAAAAACCAGGTTCTTCTTCGTTAACCGTGTTAATGGAGCTGATATTTTTGCGAAGTCTTTGATAAACTTCCTATAATAGCCAGCCAACCCCAAGAAACTTCTTACTTCGGTTGCATTTTTAGGGACCTTCCAATCTTGGATGGCCACCACCTTTGCGGGATCCACTACTATCCCTTCTTTGGAAACCACGTGCCCTAAGAACCGTACTTCCTTCCTCCAGAAGTGACACTTAGAAAATTTTGCCTTAAGGTTATGTGCTCGAAGGGTTTCCAACACTTCCCTAAGATGTAGGGAGTGCTCTTCTTTATTCTTAGAAAAGACTAAGATGTCATCCACAAAGACTACCACGAATTTGTTAAGGTATTCCCTAAACACCCTACTCATCAAATCAACAAAATTTGCAGGGGCGTTTGTCAAACCAAAGGGCATCACTAGCCATTCATAGAATCCGTCAGGAGTCCTAAAAGCAGTCTTATCTATACTATCCTCAGCCACTCTCAGTTGATGAAAGCCAGTGGCTAAGTCCAACTGCGAAAACACTGAGGCGCCAACTAACTGATCAAAGAGATCGTCAATCCTCGGCAGTGGGTGTCGGTTCTTTTTAGTAAGCTTGTTTAGTTCTCTATAGTCCATACAAAGTCTAAGAGACCCATCCGCCTTTGTGGCAAAAACTGCTGGAGCACCCCACTCCGATATACTACGTCTTATGAGCCCCTTCTCAAGCAACTCCTTTACTTGCTTATTGAGTTCCCTCCTTTCACGAGGAGCCATGTGGCGCACTGGCAAAGATACGGGTTTAGCATTATCCACAAGATAAATTCGAAAGTCTATCTCCCGCTTTGGAGGTAAGCCCTTCACCTCCTCAAACACATCCGGATATTCCCGGACCACTTCTACCGATCGCAGGTTCTCTACAGACGCGTCAAGCGATTCAAGATAACTTAGCATAACGGAATTTATGGGATTACAAAAAATGTCGAGAGCATTACCAAGGCGAGTCACAAGCCTAACTACTCTCCTTTCACAATCAAGAATGGCCCTATTTCTAGACAACCAATCCATTCCTAAAATTAGCCCATAGCCCGTGAAGCCCAATACATAAGCATCACATCTAAATTCAACGCTAAGTATAGAGATTTTCAAATCCAAACATATCATGGTCAAATGAGCCGAACCCCCAATTGGATTTGAAACGACCAAGGGATCCTCTACTAAACTGGTGTTCAAGTGCAGTGATTCAACTAATGATGCAGAGATAAACGAATGATATGCGCCAGAATCGAATAAGGTACGGACAGGATGATCAAACAGAAAAACTAAGCTTTCAACAGAAATTGTTCTACCTCTTTCTTGCAGCGGTGGGGCCGCAATAGCCTGAACTTGCCCCCTTGCCTGCCCTGGTGCCATAAGAGCCTGCACCTGTCCTCCCGAGGTAGACCCTGCCCTCTGCCCCTTCTTTGGACAGTCCTTCACTAAATGTCCTGCATCTCCACAATGAAAACAACCAGTCTTCTTTTTCTTTCTACAATCTTTGCTGAGATGGCCAGGCGTCCCACAATTGAAGCATTTCTTCTTCCCTTTGCCATTATTGTTTTTACCACCCTTCTTATTTTGCTGTTGGGGTTTCTTCTGATCCCCTTTCTTTTCAACTGCCTTATCCTCATGCATAAGTGCCATTTCTACTAGCTTTTCAAAGGTGGCTCCCATAGGGATGTGGGTCATAGCCAACCCTTGCAACGGTTCATTCAAGCCTCTAACGAACCTCAAAGCTTTCTTCTCTGGCGTGTTCACCAACTCTAAGCCAAACCTTGCTAACTGATTAAATTTATTGACATATTCCTTTACTGATGAGCTCCCTTGCTTTAGTGCCAGGAATTTTTCCATATTTAAGTTCTCCTCTGCCCTTGAAAGAAACTTTGCCTCAAACCTTCGTCTGAAATCCGCCCATGAATCAACTGGACGTTCCCCGTTAGTGACCTCCCACCAAAACGAGGCCTCTCCCTTCATTAACCAAGCAGCTAAACGGACTTTCCTCCCATCTTCCACTTCAAAGATATCCAACAATTCCTCAGTCTCCTTAAGCCAATCTCTGGCCTCCACAAACGTCTCAGTCCCTTGAAAAGTTTTTCCTCCCATAGCCTTGAATTCCTTGCACGTCTTTGCAAAAGTGTCAACACGAGGAGGAGGAGGAGGAGGAGGAATGGGTGCAACTAGGGGTGGAGGAGTATCCGCTGGGCCTGCAGTGGCGGCCCTAGCCTCCAAGTATCTCCTAAACCACCCTGGAATCGTCACACCTTCTGGGAGATTAAGATCTTCAGCCATGCTGAAACGAAAAAGGAAAGATTCAAAATGGAGAATTCGAAAGATAAAGATAAGGATGTGGCTATTTGGGATTATGTTTTTCATAAAAACTCTCTTTAAATAACATGTTTTTTTTTTGTTTTTTTTTTTTTGAAAGCACTTCTTCCAAAAATACTTTAGAAAAAAAAATATTTTTCTAAAAAAAAAAAATTTATCTGTTCTGGTAACCTTATGCTCTGATACCACGTGTAACACCCCACGTCCATTAATGTCACTCACAAAGGGAATGCATTAACTTCCATGGAGGTTTTAAGTGAATATAGAACAGTAAAATTACAACAAGACAGATATAAAATAGTACTTGGAAATTCAAAAAACTTTATTTCATTGTAGCAGAAGTCGAAACATGTTTGATTACATCATAACACCATATTCAATGTCAAGTACAATATCTATCTTGATAAAACAAGTACATAATCCCATTACATGAATAGCCATTAAAAAGAAAGATAACAAGCTGGACTTTACTTCAGCAGTCCAAGCTTTCCAGAAGATAAGCGATCCAACTAGACTCCACTAGAACTTGGCCCAACCTGCGGACCTGAAGGGAGAAAAAGGATGGAAAAGAGGGGGTCAGACATAAGTCTGGTGAATATGATAATTCTACAATACTATTACCAAAATAACTGGACTAAGGCATAAGCTGGAAAACAAGAAAATGTCTATGAAGAGCAGATTAAGGACATAGACAATCGCTAAAGGCAACATTATAGGCGCTCCTAAATACTAAAGGATAAACACTATACTGCACCACACCAGTCACCCTAAAGATTCATCCCACTTAGCTTCACTTAGAAACTTTCCCAATGGCTTTACGTACCCCTAGCTGACTACATAGGTGCCGCCTGCCTCTATCTCCACTAGGTGTACCCTACTTCCCATTATTCGATCGGCTCCCTAACTCGTAGATACCCGTGCTGGCCCCATAGTGGGGTGTATCACTCCCCTAAAGTGGCAACCTGATACAACGGACATGCACGACTTATACCTACACGATGCAACAACGTCTTACCTACCAGCCCGGGTCCACACACGCATATGAAACCCGTTGGACTTGCGTTGCCACCGCTCCCTGTTTTGGCCTCTTATAGTCAACCCCAGTATGCGTGTCCCGTCCTCGACTTGGGTCGAGCCCACAAAGATACGTTTTGGGATACTGGTTGAAATGGGCCCCCACTATTTACCACAAGCATTCCACCTAAGCTTGTCCCCATTAGTCCATCCCACTTAACCCACTTAGTCATGTTCATTTACATGTGTGTTTGGTTAAGTCTAATCGTATTTCAAATGCCTCTAAAGGCAACCACCAGATTCCCCATGCCACCCAAGGCACCTACTTAACCCCCATGTCCCACCTTACATGATTATCTGGTTAAGTATTTCTTAGTTCATTAAGGCCATAACCTCATAAAGACCTCTCACATTAGACTGGCATTTATGGCAGCTGGATTTGCCGGGCGGGTCCGGGCAGTCTTACACCATAAAAGAGTCTAACCTCGTGTCTTTACAACTGTTATGCTTTAGTTTGGTCCTAGGACCTCTCACATTGGGCCGACATTTGTGACTACTGGATTTGCCGGGCGGGTCCGGGCAGGTTTACATCACAAACGGGTCCAACCTCGTGTCCTAAGCATTGATTATTAAAAATAATCCACTTTCCCCCAATTTTAATAATTCCCTACTTGAATTATTAATTACTTCCAATTTTTAACAATGTCCATGATTGACTCAATTATGGACATTCATTCATGGTATGCAAAATCTTACAAAATTGCACCCAATTTATTAATTCCTAATATTACCCCTACCCCCCGTTTGAACGTTTATTCGCAAAATATATGTTAAACTCGAATAGCCTAACTCATAGCATAAAAGAGATTATCATAATAACAACATGTATATGTGACCAAATGAATCATAATAAGGGGGTGAAACTTGCATATGTCCAACTTGCATAGATTATACATGTCATGGACCTAAAGGTGTCAACTTGTTCAAAATTCACCTAATATAATCTCAATCAATTTTCATAAACTTACATATGAACATGTGTGAATCAACATCATCTAATTTTTTAACAACATGGTTTTATATGGGTACACCTAACTCAATAGGCAAATTCCCATATTCAAGTTTTATTTAATTATAGTTTCAAGTTTATGGGTACACCTAACCTAATAGGCAAATTGCCATAAACAAGATCCATTTAAATTAAAAAAAACATAACTTTAAGCATGATCCAACAACATGATTTTTCAACATAATATAGCATGATTTATAACATGGCACAGTATGATAGTATAACATAGCTTGACATGATTCTCAACATAGCACGACATAGCATAAGAGAATTTACAACATAGCATGACATAGCATATATAATTTACATCATACGACAACATAATAACATAATAAGAGATCCACAATATATAGAATTTACAATTACAAATCACATCACTTTCTTGTGATCCATTCATAACTGAGTCAAATTAGTTTGTAATAGTCTTGTGAGAATCATCATACTCACCAACAAAAGAAAAGAATTAGAGAAAGAGAGATCTTTTGATTTGATTTGTGTAGATTTAGTTGTAGATGATTAGGCTTCCTCTTCTTAGTTTGTGACGGCTATGCTGAACTCCATGGCAGCAGCATGACGGTAGCTTCTCTAATTTTACAAGTGATTTAGGTTTAGGGTCTACCCACTTATTTATAGATTTAGAATGCATTTAGGCCATTAGATTTAACCTAGAAATAACCGCAGCCATTCAGACAAGATGGGGTTTATCTTGTTGACTCAGCAATGAGTCAGAAGTGACTCAGCAAACACTCAGCAATATATATATATATATATATATATATATATATATATATATATATATATATTCTACAATGTACACATTAGATACATCCCCCCCTTTTACACACTTATTATTGTTTTTATATACATATTAGATACATCCCCTCTCTTACACACTTATTAATATTTTTATATTCATATTAGATACATCCCCTCTCTTACACACTTATTAATATTATTATATTCATATTAGATACATCCCCTCTCTTACACACTTTTATATTCATATTAGATACATCCCCCCTCTTACACACTTATTAATATTTTAGCAACTTTAGTGTTAATAGAAAATTCGGGGTGTTACAGTGTTGCACTTGGTATTAGGTGGTCTGACTTGAATTGCTACACTGTTTGCTTTCTAAACAAAAAGTTGTTGGATTTTATTTCATGCAAATATTTAGTGGTTGTCCTTTTTGGTTTATTTTTGAAAGTGTAAACATGGGTGCATGTAGCATGTTTAGTTGAACCTAATATATATGTGTGTACTCGTACTCTGTTTGAACCTAGAATTTAAATATAAGTTTGAGTGCCCTTTTGCATTTACCATGTCATGTTTTATTTAATAACCTGGCACGTTTTGGGAAGTTGAGAAGCATTTTGCTCATATTGTTTGAAATAGGAAATTATAAATTCATGCCTTATTTAAGTAGAAACACATATTTCCATGTTTGTCCACATTGTATAAATTCATATATTCACTAGCCTGTATGAATTCATGTAGTTTGCATTTTATATTCTTTAGTTCCATACTTGCAATTTGTATAGTCTGCTATGTTTTAAAACTGCCTTGTTTATGAACTGGAAACACATATTCACCTGATTGTCCATATTGTATGCTAACCAAAAAAAAACCTTATTGCATGTTTCTTACTCGAAAAATATCTACATACATGTACATTTGCTTCTTTTGCATCGATCACTTGAGTTGTATTACTATTAGTGGTTGAACATGTTTGTTGTTCATCTTGGTACTTCACTTGCAATTCCATGCACTTTATTCATGATCACAAATACTACTTTTGACCTTTACAGATATGGAAAAATACCATCGTCCCTAAATTGTGATATAAACATATATTACACAACACATACTTGACATTCAAAGTGTACATGAATTTTGAGTTCACATAAATGTTAAAATTTAATCATTGCATTTGAATATTTAATTATAGTTGATTTACTTGAATACAACCTGACCTGAATTTTTGTTTGCTCGGGTCGGGGTCAGACCTAAGTAATTATAGCTTAGATTTGGAGCTAACGACAATAAGGATTCATGAAGACGCGCTCGGTTTTGGTCCGATTAAAATTCGCAATTTTTTGGTAAATAAATTAATGTATATTTTTCTTCCGCTGTGTATATAAATTTTGTAAACAAAATAGTAAACTCTGATATTTTGTGAAAAATGCTTCCACTGTGAGTTGTTGTAGTTATTTATTTTGTGATTTCTGTGGCTGATTCTGATTAAACATTGTAAGCTAAATAACAATATGTTGTTTCGAGTGGTTTAAGTTGGTTTATATACCAGCTATAACGACCTAACTTTTTTTGACCGCTCCAAGTCGGTAATTAAACCGACTCAAAACGTTCAAAATGACAGATTATTATGCAGCTTAAAGTGTTTAAATAGAATAAGCACAGAAAATCACAGTACACAATAATTGTAGCGGAATAAAATTTTTATATACAATATCTGAGTTTTACAAATCATTTTTTTATATACAGCGGAAGAAGACAGAATATATACATAAAATAAAACGTTTATACTTTGGTCGGGCCTTATGCGCACATAAACTTTTTGCGTTTTCACGTTCCTCTCCAGTTTTGGAAGCTAAATACTTTGAGTTTGGAACACTTAGGACCTGACCCAAGCGTTCCATGCAAAATACACAAAACACCCGAGTCAGGATTAAACTTATTTCAAGTCAGTAAACTTCAAAATAAATACATAAACATAATTGTTTTAATCCCAACAAAAAATAAATAAATTCGAGTATAATACTCCATGAAATGCCGACATATCATGGAGCATACAAAGCGAGATATCAAACATGTAAGGGAAAACAACAAGCAAGAATAGTAATAACATAAAGGTGACAGTCGAGTTTAACTGGCATATGCATGTGTGAACCGTTGGCTATGCTAGGGAGTAGGACATTTTTGAAATATTTAGTGTCTAAGTGGCAAGTAAATATTTAACAAATCTTTTCTGAACTCGTGAAGATAGATGCGCTAATTTCACAAAATAACGCAGGGTACCAGAATCAATATATGAACAATTATGGCCCAGTTTATAAGCATATTCAGATTCAAAGCAGACTGATTTTCATAAAGGACGAACTGAGTAATGCATGTACATATTTCAAAGAAATGCATGAAACCAAGTAAACCCCTAAAACATGTTCTTGTGGTTATAGTAAAGATCATATGGAATCTCATGCTAAACGGAGCAACAGTACCCCACAATAATTCTACACAGGCTATTAAGAACATGGCCGCATGCATGTTAAGACAACATGGATCATACATATAAATGAGGTCCAACAACAAAAGAAACAATGTGTGTTTCAAATTTTTATTCGAGTTCCAAGTTCTCTTTTTTTATTTTTTTAAGTTTAATTTACAGACATGCATGCATGTCAAATTTATAGCACACCACATACATGCTAATACAATGTATGAACCCAAGTTTCTAAGCACAAGTTTTAACAGACTACCAGGGTTCAATTTTAAGGAAAACAATACACAATATGGCCTTCTTAAATTAACGAATTCAGCATAAATGCTCATTCACCTAAATGCAACGAAGTTATGCAGCAAGTGGTCAACTGGAGATCGACGTGACATAAATAAAAATATAGTAGCCAAACTAAACCCAAACAATTATAATCAGTTAATACACGAATTAGCGACTGAAAATAAGTGTAATCATAAGCTTACTTACCTTAAGCCGGAGATGGAAAAACAGAAACAGCGGTGATGTAGACCACGGTTCAGATGGATTCGGTGTGAGGTGGACTACGGTGGCGTCAAGGGCGCGGCAGACTTCAGGCGGCTGCTATCGATGGTGCGAAGGGGAGATTTGGTAGTTAGCAAGTGGTGGTTCAAAGGTGGTTGCGTTTTACAGGTAGCGCCACCATTCGCGGGTAGGGGTTCGAATCGGGAAGCCAACACATGTGACGACACTATGGAGGCGTCGAGGTGGCTGCTGCTCAAAACGGAAAGGGGAGGGCGGAAAATAAGTTGAAAGTTTTTTTTTAAAGAGGAATAGATTTGCATTAAATAGAAATAGGGGAGAAGGAGAAATATATCTGAGAACCATGGCAAGAGAGAAAGGAACGTGGAGAATGGAAATTTTGAATGAGAAGGGAGAGAAAAGCGGTCAAAAAGGGTAGATATATTAAATGATACAATTTCCTTGTATTCATTTATTCAAGATGAACGAACGTGGCCCTTTCTTTTCGCATTTCCAACAACTGAATACAAAGACTGAGTAAAACGGTGGTAAATTGAAAAGGTAAAGGGGAAAGAAAGACATTGCTTGTGAAGAGATAAGGACAAAATTCTTTATTTTAAAAGTGAACGAACGTTACCGCTTTGCGTTTGGAATTGGTCAAAGCATAATTTAAACCACGAGTTAATGTGAATGAGCATTTCTCTACACTAAATTTCTATTAAATTGTTTATTTATTTCTTTTAAATTTAAATTGTCTAACATAGCTCAAACAACTACATACACATGATGTTACATTGCACTAAGCGATGAAGTTTGCTAACTGTTTATATAAAACTATTCAAACGCAACTAACAAATCCAAAATTTAATAAACAACATTGGCATTTTTATTTTATATATATATTAAGATTCCTAAATCATATTATATGGTTATAATTTGAGAATATATATATATATATAGTTGCTATTATTAACTAAAATTTTGAATGTTTATGGAAAAGTGCTTAGGGAGGAAGGTAAAAAGGGCAGGTAATGAACGTGACTTATTGCATGTATTAAGGTTACAGAGAAAATAAATTACCTGACTAGACATGACATGTTAATCTAATCAACATTTATTTCTTATCTAAAATTCAAAAGAAAATTACATAAGGAAAGAGAATAACGGAAAGTAATGAATGCATAATTTATTTTTTAATGCTAAATGCTAGTAAATACGTGACTTCTAAAATTTCAAACACATAATATTACATATCATGTGTTAAATGTTTTGCATAGATAAATGTTGAAAGTTTTATGGTACTTTATTTTTCTTCTGAATATAAACAACATTATATAAAATATAAGAAAAATACATACATATATACGAAATAAGATACACGAAAATATAACGATGGGAAAGAAATTAATAAATTGGAGGAAAGAAACGAATGCATATTAATGAAGAAATAAAGTGAATAGAAAGACAGTGAATTTGGGAAAAGTAGAAAAACAAGGGGAAACAATAAATATGTTTTGTTTGTTTATTTTTATTTATTTATTATTATAAATGTTAACATAAATTTTCATTAACTACAATAGTTAAAACATACATTATATACCTTTAACCCTCAATGTCTTACAATTCTTCCAATATAAAACTAAATTTGAAACATTCATAATTTTATTTTCAATTATCACATTAATGCCTATATCGAACCTTTAAAATAAAATCAAGGATTCAACTGCTAATTTTTTATCAATAATAGTTCAAGGTTAGCTAGTCCAAATGTATAAACAATTTAATAATTTCCATTATTATCAATCACAATTTACAAATAAATTTTAAATTGTTCATTAATAACATCACAAATTTTATTTAAAAAGCATTTTAAATTCAAACATTAAATTAAATTTAAAATTTTAAATGGTCTTAATTTTAAGGGATGTACACTCTCCCCCACACAGAACTTTTCATCCTCGAAAAGGAAAGAAATAAGGGACTAGTAATTAAACAATACTCCATTCATATGCATATCATTTTTGATTGCTTGTTCATATACAAAATTTTGTTTTCAATTAGTATTGGTAACCCGATCACTCAAGTGCAGACTTCTGATTTGACTTATTGATTAGAAACTTCCATTCTCCTTGCATAGCAATAAACTATGATTGAGAACTTCAGATTCTTATCAAAAACTCATATCAGTGTTCATCTTCGAGAATCGAGCAAACAATCCTATTTGAAATCAAGATTGTGTATTCAAAACTAAACCAAAACTGTTATGCGAATAGAATGATTTTCGCATACTAGCACATTATAGTTCATTAAAAAAAAATTAGTTATACCAATGTATCTAATTCAAGTGTCTACAATTTATATACAATTTTAAAGTTTATAAGAAAAAAATAGGAAGAAAAATTCTTTATATATAAAAAATACCTTTTATCAAAGATAGTTTTTGATAACTCGATATTTCCATAAGTTTATCATCGCTCTTCAAGAATCTGGTAAAGCATTGATCAAGCGCAAAACCAGAAATCTCGAAGTACTAAGTAAACTCGTTTCGACATCTAGTGAAAATACTTAAAAAACATTAAAATTGATAAAAGAAGTACCATCCAATAAACCAACTGATGAAACTTATTCATGAACTGCAGATACACAATGGTTACACCTGGGTTTCCCAGGAAGCATCTATACCCTTAGGAAATCTCTTCCCTGTGAATTTCATCACGAACAATCAACGGGATGAATCAATAGAAATAGAATAACATGAGATCATCATGGAATGCAACCCCTAAGGTCGCTCTATCGCCAGGTCGAGAGGACAAAGTGCCACGGCCATAGGTGGCTAGGCAAGCACTGCCTTACGTATTTCAATATAACACCTCAAAACAATCGCATGAATCGTAGTTTACATCTAATAACACGGGTGGTTACATCTCTATCACCCGTAAACCTTAGGCAATCACCGCCCTATGAATTATGCCATATGGACCGCAGATACACAATGGTTACGCCTGGATCCCCCAGGAAGCATCCGTACCCGTAGGCTTTCGCAGCCCTGCGGATTTCTCCATCTTAAAACGACCATAGATCGCAGCAGACACAATGGTTATGCCTGGTTCCCCCAGAAAGCATCCATCGCCGTAGGCCTTCGCGGCCCTGCGAATTTCACTATGCAGCCGAGTTCAAAGGAACACTAATGAGTATTACGTCTGGACAACCACAATCAAATAAATATCAACAAGAGGTCCTAGCGAGTAGGACCTCAATTTTCAATGGAAGGTACTTCTTGTATCTTTGGTTCGAAATCATATAATACTATATAAAATATTGATTTCACTTCGCATATATAGGACATATATAAAATTTCAATAATATAAGATTTCTTAAATCATATTTCAACATGTCATTTTTGTACAAATTTCATTATATACAAGATACCATTTCAAAAAAATTACCTTCCAAATCAATAATTTTGAATTCAGTGCATTCTTATGTTAAATTTTCATATATATAAGTTTCGAAAACTTTTGTATCAAGTGTCCAAAAATCGAAGATTCTCGAAATTCCATTTAAATACCAAATTCAGTTTGATTAGTTAATCGATTCAGAAATTCGATATCATTTCAATTTTAGATTTACAAATCAATTCACCATTAAAACTTCAAATTCAATTTAGATTGCATGTTACGAATATTATTATTCACCTGAATCTTTACATTCAATCATTTCGGACTTAAATTGCTCAAAATGAAAATATACACTCTTATCTCTAAAATAGTTAAGTTAAATTTAAAATAGTTTAAGTAAGATAATAAACTTGATATAAAATACGTTCGAATAGAGTAAACAATTTTTTTTATATAAAATAGTTTAAACCGGTTTGAATAGAATAAACATGTGTTTTAGTATAAAATAGTTTAAATAAACTAAATAGATTTGCTATAGAATAGTTGGATAAGATAACTAAGTTTATATTCAAAGTAGTTTAAATGAAGTAAATAAATTAATTTTATAGTTTTGGAAAGAAAAATACTAACTTCAAGAGATAATCCCATCCGAATCAATTTATGCGAAATTCCAATGCTAATTCATCTTTGATTTCATAATATGATTTTAATAATCATTTCTCAAATCGAACATTATTAACAAAAGATAAACTCTTTCAAAAGCTTCTGAAATAAGCTTATAATTCATATATTTGAATTTGTACGAAATAACCTTCTCAAAATGTTTCCTAGCCAAAGTATTTCTCACACATATCATCTAAGTTGGATTTAATGTATTTCAAAACAAATAAAAAAATCCATTTCAATCCATTTTAATTATCCCTTACATCTCATTTTCAATACTTCCATTAACATAGCACACAAAAAAATACTTCGAAAATTCAATTGTCAATTGTTGTCATAACTCAACATTCAAATGATCGTTTCAAATCCAAACTATATCATTAATCCAACTTTATTTTAGACTTTTCCCAATGCACGGTAAACAAAAGGGTACAAGGACATGAAAATTACAGGTTCATCAAAATCCGCAGCCGTGATGTACTGAAGTCAGAGCCGATCCAGGGGACAGCCCACCAAGACCATGGGCTGGGGCAACCCGCTGGGCTGAGGCAATATATTATATATTTTATTTTAGCTTTATTAGCATTTAAATATCTGACATCAAAGCTGGAACAAAGAAATGAACGGTCCAGTGGTTAGTGTGGCTGCGTTCGATTAAGTGAGCAGGGTTCGATTCCTGTCTTCAACAACATGGTTTCTATACAAAAAATCCCCTGTTTTGAAAAAAAAAAACCACCCCGCATTATCATAGTGGGCTGGGGCGTCAAATTGCTTAGGCCGGCACTGACTGAAGTCCAAACAGACATTGGTCTGATCCAAATCCATGCAGCGGAGCCTCTATCCTTGGTTTTTCCTTTAGTGTAAAACTTGAACCCAGTTCTGTTTGGAGTATACAAGTACATTTTGTGTAAACTTAGTTATGAAGCTATCAGAGCTTATGTTATATACTTTGGGAAGTAATGAAACAAATCTTTTTTATGTTGCTGAACATGAAGGCCATAATTTGACCAGATCTTATGTTAAGTTGAGTTGTTTATATTTTTGGTTTGTCACCAAATTTTGTTTTGAAAACTTCAGCTGTGTACACTTTTATAATATCACCAAATCTTGGAGTACGGTTCATGTGAGTTTGCTTTTTCCTAAAAGAATGAAACCCAAATTTTGCACCTGGTATTTGTGCATTTTTTGTGTAAAAAATGATTTTGTTTGATGTTGAACTTGACATGAAAATATACTTCTTTTGTTAGTTGTTGTAGCATGGGCGTTGTAAGCACATATTTAACTAGAATTCTCCCATCAGTGTAAACATATAAAATATGCAGTGAAAATTGTACTAAACCAAGTAGTGAACAGTGATTGTAGAAATGTTTTGAAAAAAAGAAGAAGCATCCGAACTAAAAAAAAATAAAAAATCAATGTATTGCTGCCAACGTTGGCATCCTTTGCATGGTGACCAAGCATATTGACCTTAACCTCTTGTTAACATCTTTTGGCTCCTATGTATTCATATGCCCAAAATAATATTACTAAGCATAACAGTAGGAGACTTTTGTAAGGTAAGCAATGGGTTAATACATATAAATTAGAAACTATTGTATGGTGTAACTTGTATCTTTTGACAAAAGATGATTATGCTTGTTGTACCATGCGCATGAACAACTTAATGGCTTATAATACCATGCGTTTTTTTTTGTTTTTTCTCTAAAAAAATGTTTCAAAAATTTTGAAATCAAACTTCACTGTATTTGTACATGTTTTAACCGTAATTATTTTGTTCAGTTTGGTGAAAGTTCAGTGGCGTTCTTTTTCAACGTTGTAACAACCCACTATTTTGTACCATCCAAATCGACAATAAACCACATACATTTGACTTGAATTCCTCAAAATAACATATTATTAATAAATGTGGAGTGAATGCAAATCATATCACAGAATCACAAACACAGAAAAAGCAGAATAACCCGTAGCGGAAATAAATAAAACCATAATAGTTCATGAAGCTACTACATAAACATAGTCTCCAAAACAAAGTATATAGTGTCAAATCACTAGGACAAGTACAACGTAAGTCTCAAATACATAAGTCTGTTAAAAGATAAACAGAAAAAACAACAACTGTCTAACATAGATAAAACTGAAGAACAAACAAATAGGCAGCTAAAGCTCCAAATGGTCTCTAGTTCTAAGATAAATCTCCAAAGGTTGTGGTACTCAAGCTGACCCAAGCATCATGTAAAACAAAATCACTTGGATCAGGACTAATATTCTCTTGCAAGTAAATTAACTCATATGAAATGTGATAGAAATGCACAAGTAACATAAAGAATATTTGGGATTCCATTCTTTAAGGATCCTTTAAACTAGATATCATATAATACAATACACTATTATAATAGTGTCTATGGTAAATATACTATTGAAAATAGCATAAGCGGAATTACACTTTTACCCTTACACAGTTTATAAACATTATCTTAAACATTGCATATAAAACACCAGTAACAGTCGGCGGATAGGGATGTGCCGCTATATGACAACATCAAATCAAAATCGTAAGGAGCTCGATCAGGATAATATAACAAGGCACACGAAGAATACCATTGGTAAGATGTGACGGCCCGCGCCCGCACCAGCATGCATTTCCTCCGAAAGTGCGCTGTACACATGCCCAACTAGCACGAAACGGTCGCCAAAGAAAGGAAAGAAGAGAATGAACTAATAAGGAACCTGTAGAATGTCTCACAGCGCATGGAACAAAATATAATAATAACATAATCTTGACATAAAACAGGCGAGACAGTGCATAAGCTGAAAACTAAACCAACATAGCAGCGCAAATCCAAATACAGCTTATGATCCAACATCATTATTACAACTTTAAACTGTCTCTAAAGCAAAAGAAAGCTAAAGTAGAAGATGCACTACTAATGCCCAAGCAGTGATCTTCAACAACACAGGGAGAATATCTATACATATATGATACATGGAAGCCTCCTGCTCGTCTCCGAATCAGCTACTCGTGCATACCCAGCTAACCTGTCTCTAGTCCGCTCGTGAGAGCACCCAGAGTAATAATAAGAGACAAAAATTCTGGGTCAGACAAAAGTCTGGTATGAGCGATAAGCAGTAAAACAGAACAATAACAGGTATACTAAACCATACCTGAACCTGGACCTGCAACCAAAGAGTTAGCACTACATACCGTACAATACTATAAGGTGCCATAACAAATGGCGTAAAGAATACGGAGGTGGGGGTGTGCATGTCATAAAGATGGCAAACAAATCAAACATAGCAACCATCCTCACATCTCTCACTCATTGCGTAAAGCATACGATGTCCACCACTGTCAATCACTAGACCCATCGAAGTAGTGACGGAGTTCAACTTGTACAACTACTGCTACTACCAAGCTTACCACATGAAGTCATGACCAAATCTTACAAATGACCCCACTTCATTGGTCCATAGCTCTTTAGTCGTACCTAGGCCACTGTGGCCCTGAATCCGTTAACGTGCTCCCTACACATAGTGATTCAAAGTTACGGACATCGACAACCCCTTTGCACACGTCCCACAGCGAAGCCCTATCATGAAGCTCACTCATTGGTTCCCAACTGGATCCTGAGTCAAAGCTCCTCATTTGGACTTCCTTTGCATCTCAGGTTTTGGTCGAATTGGAGTTGGTCTTCAAAAGAGTCGTCACGATGAGGTAAAAGTATACGTTTGGTTCGGTTCGGTAGTTCTGACCCGGTTCGGTTCGGTGGTCCTGGCCCGTGCCTTAATCAGTGCTTCACACCTCCTCGGTTCGGTCCTCCAGCTCTAGTTGGGTTCGATGGTTGCTCCCTCCTAGATGTTCCGATCCGATCCCCCTTCCCTTCATAAGCCTGAACCGGTCCCCCTTTGGTCTTTCCGATCCAATACCCTACCCAACTCCAACTCTAAGCAAATGGCCCTCCTTCTTGCCAAGTCTCCTTTAGTGCAAAGTCTTGATCCGGTTCGGCTTCTCTGCTCAGTCCACCATCCGATCCGAGCCACCCATCCCGATCCGATCCGAAACCCTGCACATTTTCCTGCAACTTTTCCAGCGACTGTTTTACGCCTTTCGATGGCGTTTTCGACCAATCTATCACTTCTAGATAATCACAAAGCATACCATACAATCATAGCAACAAATAGAAGTGACCACAAACACCAAAACAACCACTATAGCATGTAAAATGGACCAAACATACCCAAAATCCCATATTTTCCCTTAAGCATGTTTAAGCAAAACTAATCATAGGATTATCAAAACTTAACCAAATCAAACCGAATTTCTAACAGAGGTCTAAAACATTATTTTAGAATTTATAAATATTTTTCCCGAATTTATTAGTGTATAAATTCGCAAATCTTCGCTAATTACCCTTAATTAGCCGTAATTAGTAAGGAACTTTGCAAATCACTCACCTTGGCCACAAATAAAACCTTTAGAACTGAAACTCTACTATTTGGGTGCGAATACCAATGCAACACAGCAGTTCTACTACTAATTTAGTGAAGATCTTCCTTGATTTGATGTTGCTAAGCCTAATCCTTGATTAAACGGTGATTAGAGATGATTCTAGTTGTTGGAGGCCATTGTTAGGGTTCCAAGGATGAAAGTGGCGGCTGAAAAATGAAAATAAGTTCGTTCTCTAACTGATTTCAGCCTCCTCATAACCCTAATCCCGAAATGGGTTATGGGCCCTCTTGCTAATCACCCTAATTAGGCCCGGTTAAGCCGTTTTTCACCTTCTAAACGTTGTTTCAGCCATATCTACCAAACAGCGAGTCCGTTTGGCTAATGTGACCACTCTACGGAAAGGTAAACCATCAAATGAATCTAATGAAAGTGGTTTCTGGTCAAAATTCCTTTCCAGTCAAAAGTTATGGCCAAAACAGTATCAGCTAGGGGCAAAACGGTCATTTAAAAATCGGGAAAAATCATGAACATGGGAAATGACCCTATTAGCCGTCTCCCAAAGTTACATGACCATACGACTTCGTACGTGAAAGAAATAAATATTCTACGATCCTGCGATGCGTATAATGCGGGTCGTTACATAAGATTCTACCAGATTGCGGACCCAGGCTGATGGTAACGCATAGCCGCGACTACCACGCACCTCAAACAATACTCCAAATTCAAGGGTGCGCACAATCAAATCACAAGGTAATAAATATGGTTTCGAAGAAGCATGTCAGATAAGAGTAGTTAACTCAATTGACCTGGGTATGGCTCCTGTTTTAGTCATTTTAATTATGACCCAAAGTCAAGGCTATCCATCATCTTTCTCTTTCTTCAATCCAGTAATCGCCACCAAACCATCCTCCTTCATTCTGGAACTCCACTGCATACACAGTTGTTAAAGTGGTTTTCGGCATTGGCAGAGAATATGAAAATATCCGATCCCAGTCTCTTTAACAGCTAAACGTTTAGATTTTTCACACCATGATCATTTTTTAAAAATCAAATCTTGAAATAAATTGCTAATTTCAAAATAATATAGTTTCAATACTCATTTCGAAACTTTAAATTTCCTTTGAAATTAATTAGCCTTTATCAAATTTTTTCTAGATTTCAAAATCATAAATTTAAAAATACTTTCATTTACAAAACATCAATTATACGTTAGGTAACAAAATCTAAGTTACACATCTAATTCTAACATACTCATAATCCTTTTTATATTTTTAAATAATTTTAGAAACATACATATATGTACTAAGTTAAAATTTATTAAATAAAATATTTGTTAAATTACTTACAATCTTATAACTTTATTATATTTAAAATACCTTTAAAAAATAAATTACTTTACGACAAAAATTAGATTTGAATAAAACTAGTATTAGATACATTCTTAAAATACATAATTTAAAATTTTAATTTAAATTTACATAACGTATAATTAGATCTAAAATCCAAAATAATTTAAGTAAAAATATTTCATAGCTTTTAGAAATATTTCAAAATAGACCAGTGGTGTCTGTAACGACCCGACGATTTTCGACTCTGAAACTCGACACAAATATCAATGTCACTATTCACACATCGGAAATACCAGATTGTTAATAGAAAGAAGTTAGAGGGTGAGAATAGATAAGATAGAAAATTAGAATAGAAGAAGAAGAATACAACAACATCATAGCAACACGAATCTCACAGCGGAACGAAAAAATATATATTATACCAAGTAACATTGAAAAACAAATCTGTTTTTGTATATTAGAGTACAACACTGACATCACAACGAAAATAATCAATAGCTATAAAATCCGGAAGTCTCTTGCTCCATCTCCTCCATGAATATCTAGAAATACCTGAAGTACTTGACTGCCCGTACAAATTTTGGGCACCCAAGAGTTTAGGATAAAACATAACAAAATAAACTCTGTGTCAGTCATGGGACTGGTGTGAGTAAACTCCAACCACTTGGTTTAACTTTTAAAAATCTTTTTAAAAGAAATGATGATCACAAGACCGATCCACACATAAACACGGATGGTTTTTACCTTATGATAACCCAAAACATTTTCAAAATCTATACTTTTCTGATATTATAATAATGTCTAATCACAAATAATTGACAATCTAGCAGAATGCTTGCATCTCACGCTCCACATATATAGTATACAATCAAAACCGCAGGCGCTTATTGGAGATTGGATTCCAACTATGACAAGGTATGGAACCACCTGCCGATAGTGTATCTCTAGAGAGGAACACTACAACAAAAACACCATATTACAACTTTAATTTTACAACGGTGGTAAACGCACCGTTGTAATAAATGGGTTTTTACAACGGTGGTAAAAGCACCGTTGTAATAAATGGTTTTTTACAACGGTGGTATAAACACCGTTGTAACTACAACAAAAATACCATATTACAACTTCAATTTTACAACGGTGGTTAAAGCACCGTTGTAATAAATGTTTTTTACAACTTTTTTCCAGAAAAGTTGTAATAAATTTATTTTTAACAACTGTGTTATTTTGACAGTTGTAATAAAAGCCTATCACAACTTTTATTTTTTGACTGTTGTAATATATGACTATATTTTAATATTAACTATTTTCATTAAATAATTTTTAATAATTAATATTAACAACTAATTAGTAATCATTAATTAATAACCTATATATTAATATTAAATATTTAATTAAAAATACTTCAATATATAAATAATTCATGCTAATAATTAGTAATTGACAACCAATTAGTAATTATTAATTAATAATCAATAAATACATAATAAATATTTAATTAAAAATACATCAATAAATAAATAATTCCTACTAATAATTACTAATTAACAACCAATTAGTAATTATTTAATAATAATCAATGTATAAATATTAAATATTTAATTAAAAATAATTATTTATAACTACTTCATTATTAAGTACTAGTAATTAATTAGTAAGTAATAACTAATGAGCGGTTAATAATCAATTAATTAATAATCAATAAGTAAATAACAATTAATAAATATTTAATTTATAATTAATCATGATTATTAGTAGTAATTAATATTTAGTATATAATATTTTTTAATAAGTAATCGTTGTTGAAAGTTTTTCCAAAATCTTTTGTCAAATATGATCCCTACGGAGGGGGGTCCAGGGGGGTGGCAACCCCCCAAGGTGGGGGTGCGGGGGCAACGCCCCCGCTAACGGGGTTCGACCTGCCCGGTCAGGTCGCGGGGGTCCAGGGGGCAGCGCCCCCGGCGGGGTGCGGGGCAGCGCCCCCGGCGGGGTGCGGAAACGGTACTTTTTGTGTACTGTTGAATTTGAATCTTACTCAAAATTTAACAACAATCGTTAATTAAGTAACTATTATTAATAAGTAATATTTGATTTGGTAGTAACTGTTTCAACAGTTTTAATAAATAATAACTATTATTAATAAGTAATATTTGATTTGGTAGTAACTGTTTCAACAGTTTTAATAAATATAATTTTGGCAACTAATAACAATTTTGGCTACTAAATAATAATAATTAATTTGAAATATTAAATAAGTAATTATTTGACTAATAATCAATAATTGATAAACAAATATTCAATATACAATTTAATTAATAATTAACAAACATAATTCACTATTAAATACAAGTGATTAATATATAATAATATTATATTATGTGAAAATAGTTACAAGTTAAAATTCAGTATTTACCGGTTATTATAGTCTTAAATCTGAACAAAAAGTTGACAATTTGTATGCCAGGCTTTGATCTGAGGCGTAACATGCGGAAGGAATTCTTGGCTCCAACGAAAATTTCGTTTGGCTCTAACAAAATTTTTCGTTTGGCTCCAACACAAGTTTTCTGGGCTCCAAACCAAACATTTCGGGTCTAGCACCGCTTCCAAACCCTTACCCAAATTCATTTGCCGTATAATATAATCTCCAGCCGCCAAACGTTTTCTTCCAAACCCTTTCCCAAATTCGAAAACTGCTAGAATCATTCAAACTCTAGACCCGATAAAATTATCCAAAACGACGAACTGACGAAGAACGGAGGCGGAAATTGATCTCGCGAACTGTGATACAGGGAAAAGAAGACGGAGGCGAGCTGTGACAAAGGACGGAGGTCGAACAAAATCACGCAAAACAAACTTGTGAAAAGAAGGAACAGACGCTAATCTAGGGATTGGGAAGAAAGGTAACCCTATTTTTTGATTACTCGGCAAACTGTGCTACTGTGTTTTTGATAAATGGCATGGGAGGCAGTGTCGCTACTTCATCAACTAGCGTTTGTATATCTCGAAGCTGGACAGTTGCCGCAACTAGGTCACCACTACTTACTGGAGCTAACGAACGCGAGTCTGATCCTGTTGCTGACCATGACTTTGCGACAAACATCTCAACAAAAGAAACAGGTAAAAGCCTTGATTTTTTTGGCAATGAGGGCTTGGAAGTAGGTTTAGAAACTGTGGAATTGGTTATTGAATTTAGGGAGATGCTAATACTGTTAATAGTTCAGTAGTATTACATGATGATGTGGGTATCACAGTTATTGAATTTATCTATATTAGGTGACTTTGAAGCAACATTATTCTGTCTACATTTAGTATGTATAAAGGAAATGGTGAAATTCAGTTAATACAGTTTCCATTACCATTGTAAATTTCGTTCTTTCTTGCAAATGAAAGAATGGTGCTCGTATAATATATTTGTTGTCAGTACTTGAAAATATAATCAGTAAGAAAACACCACTATCTTCTTCTTCTTTTTGAAATTTGTGTGCATTAAGGGGCTTACATGTCTTATTATATTTGGTTTCCTACATATATAGTTGATATGAATGATTAACAGACCTGTTAATGAAGTGCTTTACATTTCACTATTTGATTAACCTGCTTATGCATATTTTAAGTAAATTATACGTCACACCCACTTATTCATTATAACCCAATTTTGTGTGTTTACATTTGCTTGGGTCTTCTTGTTCCAAAAATAATTAAGTATTTCACATGTTGCTGTTTGTTTGTTCTAGTTGGTATAACTGTCAAAGCTTTATGCAATTTATAGATTGTATCAAACTATCTCCAGTACATTAAACTGCAAACAATTTTCAAGTTTGGTCATATATTGAAACTTCCGAAGTGACAATGCGCCATATGCACGGGGTATATGTGTGAAAACCCGTAACTTCCCCGTAAAGGAAAGCGTCGGATAGTTCGAGAACAAGCCACAACAGAACGCATATAAAAGAACGTTTCATTGTTATTACAACACTGCATCAGATTACAAGAATATACAGAGTATAAATGAATATTACACAGAAATATCAGAGATTTAAATTACATTTAAATACATAGCAGCGGAAAATAATACAATACACAACTAGAAGGAGATATACGGATACAAAGCTTTCCGGATATCGTTCCAGCTGTGAACCAGGATCCTGTGAATATGAATCTGCAAAACCAAAACTACTAGCTGCCCGTGTCAAAATAAGGGCACCCAGAGTTTAGGTTAAAACAATAAACTCCAGGTCAGTCATGTGACTGGTGTGAGAACTAAAACAGTTAATCTTTATTTTTAAAGCTAGGTAAATCAAGGGACCACGCCGTATAACACGGAACGGGTTTCCTCCCAAGAATACCAGTGCATAAAACAAACATCGCAATGCTAAATAAAGAAAAATGAAGCTGTTATAAGACCCAGGTCCTATCACACAATGCAAACGCAAGCCGGGGGATAGGGTTTTCCCTTATAACAGCCAAAGAATGCTTGATACGTTTAAAACAGATCATTTGATACTATTATAAGTGCATAGTGCATAAAGCAACTTCAAATCATAAGTATCAATCATAGGCGACATGAGCGTCCCATGCCACTATGTCGCCATATATAGGTTTACAAATAAAACCGCAAAGTCACGTATTTGGAAATTGGATTTCCGTCTATGAACCGAGGCAAAAGATAGTCCTCAACCGATTCGAGACGCTCTAGTCCGTGTCTCAGGACCCAGACACAGGTGGGCCCTTGGATCGTCAGGGCCGGTCCACCGATGTGGATTAAAATGCCTGAACACTACGTTTCCCCACCCTATGGGGTGTAAGTCTGGTCCGTCAGCCGACCAGAATGCATCGGCCGAAACCGATATAACCGAGGCGCCTCGCAACAGCAACAACCACATAAGTCAAACTCGTCAGGGCGTGTAAAACCACTGACGCCACTTCTAACTAGAAAGAAACGCAAGTCCTCCCTGATGTCCTCTCCCGTTTTTGGTTCATACCGGGTGTGAAACTCGCGAAGTAAACGCTACACAAAGCTACGCCACAAAGGCCGTGCTTTGATCACCAACCACAAGACTTTGCTTTTCAACAGAAGCCTTGATCATTTGCATCTTAGCATGCCACACAGGCAAACCATCCTATGCAACCGATATCAGTCACACAGAATGAAATCCGATGTCAGACACACAGTCCATTTACAAGTCCGTTCTGGGTCTGAACGAAACCGGGAGCACCTAGTACCCCGCATATCCATCGATCTCCAAGTACGTCTGGACGATCACTAACTGTTTCCATCTTCTTGGGTGTACAGCCCAATCAAGATCATCAGTTATCACCCAAACGACGTGAAGACCTCCGGTCTTCGACCATCGTCTTCATCTTCGACTTATCGTCGTATCAGTTATTCAGAATGGGATAAACCCGGTCTTCCCGAATAACTCGCGTATATTTTAAATAAGTGTTACACAAACACAACATACGCCTCATTCCAATCCATCAGTCACTAACCGTAAATTAATCAAGAGAATAATTCCCCAAATATTAACCCCGAAGGCCGAAACCAACATCAGATCAATATCCAGAAAACCATTCTGCTTGGCTAACCGACAGTTAGTTTCTAATTTCACATTCATAGGGAAAGGTTCCCATTAATTTTATCAAAGATAAATTCTTGAATTTATTCTTTAATCAACTTTTGAATATCAATTCAAACTAGTCGGGATTAGCGAACCTTACCGAAGTAATCATTTGTTATAAATTCCCAATCCCAACCTATTCATCCCATGAAGTAAAACTGTGAATACTTCATATCTAACACCACAGTGTTATCGGTAAATTCAATTACAATTTCACGTTCAAATCTAATTAAAGATTTAACTATCGCCTGGAGCAAAACTGGTGATACTCCATTTTCGATCATTTCAATCTAATTAAAGATTCATTAAAACTCCACTTAGTTTTAATCTTCGACTGGGTTAAAGAATCAGTGTCATTTAAAACACGGTTCACGATAAACCCAAAGTCACATTCATTAATTATCGGGTTAAAGAACAAGTGTTATTTAAAACACTGTTCACGATAAACCCAAAAATCAATACCAATTCAATTCCAATTAAATATCATTTAATTGGTACACTTCATTAAATCTAAATCAAAAGATTTAATCTTTTCTCAGCTGGGTTCAAGAACAGTGTTAGTGAAGACACCATTCACGACAAACCCAAATCACATTCATTAATTATCGGGTTAAAGAACAAGTGTTATTTAAAACACTGTTCACGATAAACCCAAAAATCAATACCAATTCAATTCCAATTAAATATCATTTAATTGGTACACTTCATTAAATCTAAATAAAAAGATTTAATCTTTTCTCAACTGGGTTCAAGAACGGTGTTAGTGAAGACACCATTCACGACAAACCCAAATCACATTCATTAATTATCGGGTTAAAGAACAAGTGTTATTTAAAACACTGTTCATGATAAACCCAAAAATCAATACCAATTCAATTCCAATTAAATATCATTTAATTGGTACACTTCATTAAATCTAAATCAAAAGATTTAATCTTTTCTCAGCTGGGTTCAAGAACAGTGTTAGTGAAGACACCATTCACGACAAACCCAAATCACATTCATTAATTATCGGGTTAAAGAACAAGTGTTATTTAAAACACTGTTCACGATAAACCCAAAAATCAATACCAATTCAATTCCAATTAAATATCATTTAATTGGTACACTTCATTAAATCTAAATAAAAAGATTTAATCTTTTCTCAACTGGGTTCAAGAACGGTGTTAGTGAAGACACCATTCACGACAAACCCAAATCACATTCATTAATTATCGGGTTAAAGAACAAGTGTTATTTAAAACACTGTTCACGATAAACCCAAAAATCAATACCAATTCAATTCCAATTAAATATCATTTAATTGGTACACTTCATTAAATCTAAATAAAAAGATTTAATCTTTTCTCAACTGGGTTCAAGAACGGTGTTAGTGAAGACACCATTCACGACAAACCCAAATCACATTCATTAATTATCGGGTTAAAGAACAAGTGTTATTTAAAACACTGTTCACGATAAACCCAAAAATCAATACCAATTCAATTCCAATTAAATATCATTTAATTGGTACACTTCATTAAATCTAAATCAAAAGATTTAATCTTTTCTCAGCTGGGTTCAAGAACGGTGTTAGTGAAGACACCATTCACGACAAACCCAAAACACATTTGATATTAAATACAAGGCTCTGAATAGAAAATATATCGGCCTATATTCAATATCAAATTCTACGATTAACAAATGTCGTATTGGAAATAACGATATAAATATATATATCTTTCAAATTTCCATAACAACACCTGTATAATCACGAATTCCAACATCGAAATATTCCGAAGACAATTTCGATTCAAATCCACTCCAATGCAAACATTGGAAATTTTGGTTATTTTCAAAACCCTTTTCGAATTCAATTTATTTATTTAAAAATAAATAGAATTATAATTCTAGTTCAAAACTAGTTCATTTCGATAAAAATCTATTTTTATCTTTTCAAATATGGAGTTTTTCATCCCAAATCTTCACAAATCATTTCTTATGATTTTACACCAATTATTACTATTTTTAATAATTTTATCAAGGCCCGTACAGTCGATTTCCATCAATGGCCATCGAACTGCACTTACAGCGACCTTTTTCGAATTTGACTTGGACATAATTCCAAATCTAACCGTTAGATTTCAAATTTCTAAT
The DNA here is from genome assembly GCA_030737875.1 of Allium sativum. Taxonomy (NCBI): domain Eukaryota; kingdom Viridiplantae; phylum Streptophyta; class Magnoliopsida; order Asparagales; family Amaryllidaceae; genus Allium; species Allium sativum. Next base: position 627,351,747 of record CM060921.1, on the reverse strand, counting down.
ATTCGTTAGAAAGCTCTTTTCGATACGAACCCAACGGTTCCGGTTTTAGGAGGATCCGACGGTCGGATCTCCCGTAATGTCCGTTTGAAATAAATGGTCGAAATTCGCGAACTGCCGCGGCGCGGCGCGTTCTATTCAGGCCATTATATTATATATAATATATATATAATATATATATCGTCGATTTCTATTTAAAACGAATTATATAAATAGTTTTGAATTCGTTTCAAAAACATTTTCAACTTCCATTTCAATTCAAATCAAAATTGAATTCTTCTTTATAAATTCGTTTTAAAATCCATTTCTATTCAATTCAAATTTCAATTCAATTTGAATTTATTTCACTTCGCTTTCAATTCAATTCGAATTCGTTTTCAATTCAATTCAAATTCGTTTTCAATTCAATTCATTTCGAAATCGTTTTCAATTCAATTCATTTCGAAATCGTTTCCTATTCAATTCATTTCGAAATCGTTTTCAATTCAATTCGAATTCGTTTTCAATTCAATTCATTTCGAAATCGTTTTCAATTCAATTCATTTCGAAATCGTTTTCAATTCAATTCGAATTCGTTTTCAATTCAATTCATTTCGAAATCGTTTTCAATTCAATTCATTTCGAAATCGTTTTCAATTCAATTCATTTCAAAATATTCGATTTCGAAATCACTTTTCAATATTCATTTTAAAATGAATAAAATCGATATAAATATCGTTCACGTCAAAATGGCGTCAATCTAATCCTCACGGCTTCACATATTTCTATTTTCAAATATTCTATTTCAAATATTTCTATTTCAAATATTTCTATTTCAAATATTTCTTTTTTTTTTCGAAACTGGAATGAGGCCCAATCAATTACCATATAATGTTAATTATATGGATTTTCTACAACACATGTATATATCAACAACGATGAATAATCAACCATCAACCAAAGTGCACTACACTGTATAAGCATCAAATATAGACATTTAACGCTTATAGCAGCTTGTCAATCAATCGATCGACATATTTAATCAATCAGGATGAGTGAACTTCAAATTTCATCCTAACACCCGTGTGGGGTTTCAAACAATCAAACACATATTTTATTTGTGCAGTTAGGCGATGTGTAAAATTTATCGACCCAATCAACGTCATTCAAATAGGTGTACATAAACAAACCGTCTGGTTTGTAAATGAATATTTATTTATTCACATTCACGTTAAAAATTATATTTTTAACGATAACACATTTTATTTTAACATATGAATTTCTATTCAGTTCATTCGTTAAATAAAATGCTATTTTTATTTTTCTAACTTATTTTAGAAAATTTCAGCGGCATAACGGCACGATACTAGAAACGGGACAAGGCCTAGCCTTATCCCCGGTCTAGTGAAGGCCCACGCCATTCACATATCAATTTCCAATTCAACCAATCAATCAAATCCAAATCAAATAATCTAACCAACAGCACAACCAAACAAACAAGTCCATGGTATGTGGACGGGTGTCGGGTGCTTCTAATAAGCACCGTCTGCATCCTAGTATATATTTATAACTAGAAAAATAGAATTTGAGTGAGAAGTTCTCACCTATAGCTATCCTAGCTCCACGGCTCTTCATTGATAGAAATCTTCTTCGTTATCGCCTCTTCGTCATCTTCATTGCCCGTAGTCACTATATATATAAAAATCGAATTTTTATTATGCTATTCAATATATAAAAATCCTATTTTTACTTCGAAGTTCAATATATAAAAATCCTATTTTTACTTCGAAGTTCAATATATAAAAATCCTATTTTTATTTCGAAGTTCAATATATAAAAATCCTATTTTTATTTCGAAGTTCAATATATAAAAATCCTATTTTTATTTCGAAGTTCAATATATAAAAATCCTATTTTTATTTCGAAGTTCAATATATAAAAATCCTATTTTTATTTCGAAGTTCAATATATAAAAATCCTATTTTTATTTCATATAGATTCCGCCTTTTCCATTTCAAAGATCTAATCTTTTCTTTTACTTTTCAAAGTTTAAATCTTTTACCTTTCAAATCTTTTTAAAACCTTTTTAAAATAAAGAATCAGTTTTAAATCTTTATTAAAATTTCAGTTTTAAAATCCTAAACAAAATCAGTTTTAACTTTAAATAAAAATCAGTTTTAACTTTAAATAAAAATCAGTTTAAATCTTTTAAACATTGGATAATTAATTAAAATAATTAATTAAGTATTTAAACTAATTAATCACTTTAATCACCTTTACCCCGTAAAGCTCCTGGAACCCATCATCTCGCGAGGAAGAAACGGCCTCCGTTGCCACCAGGGAGGGTCGGAATTTGATCAGAGCGTGCCACGGTGTCGAGCTTCGAGGCGCCTCTCCCCCGCCTGCCATCATCGGAATCGCGATGGCCACCCTCGCCGTGGTTCAACGCTCGAACTGGCGGTGTTCAGGCTCGAAGTTCGAGTTGCGGACGTCGAAGGGTGCAGCGAGTACGATTGCGAAGAGGAGAAGGTGGAGCTCGTGGTGCGGTGGGGCCAAGGGTCGGTGTGGCTTCAACGGCGACGCGACATTGGGTTTGGGGGCGACGGCTAATTTAGGGTTTTTTTTATGTTTAAATCGATTTGGATCTGAGAAAATTGTGAAGGGGGGGGGGGGGGTTTATTAAACTTTTAATTATTTTAATTTATTTTCTTCACATAAAGTTGACTTTTCACCTGGACTCGAAACGAGACCCAACGACTATCATCTCTAGCTAATTACCCCCATTCCGAACACAATGGGCTATGTATCGTGAGCTGAATCGACCGTTTCAATCAGTTTCCGTTGAATTTACAATTAAATCATTATATTGAATTTTAAACGTACATTTCAAATTACCGGGGCCACATACGAATTCTAAAAATGGCAGAAAAATATTTTCTAGCTTCGTATTGACGATACGGTCCTAACAAAACTAGTTTCGTCGAATTCTGAGACCGTTTGAAAAATGGCCAATTTCCAGTCGATTAAAATCAACTGAAACCGGTCAAACGCGTTTTCCTTTGCCACGCTCACATATTGATTCGAAAAATTATGAAATTTGAAACCTAGCAATAACTTTACATCCCGGACCCAACAAAACTGGTTCCGTCGAAATCCGAGATCGTTTGCAAAACGGCTATTTTTGAGGGCTATATATTATATAAAATATATATAAATTCCACAGCGACTATTCTGAATTTTCAACTGGACATATCTTATCATTTATAAAGTGAAATCTCAGTTTGTTAACTTCGTTGGAAAGATATTCACTATCAGATTCCATTATTTTTGGTTTCACTAAAATCCGGATTGTTTTGCACCCGGTACATTCAATTGAAGTTTGAAATCGAATTATCGAACTACCGCGCCATTTTCAATTCTATTTATAATTATATATAATTATTTATATTCTAACGACGACGCATATAAATATATTCGTTTGAATTATATTCAAAATAAATTTCTCGTCGATTTTATTTAAAATAATTCATTTTAAATAATCAAAATTCGCTAAAATTGCCAAAATAAAAATTTTAAACTGGCCCAGATTTTCTGGGTTGTTACAATCTCCCCCACTTAAAACTTTTCGTCCCCGAAAAGGAACAAAGTCGAAAGTGGTTTGATCATTCAACTCTACGTTCGATCTGGCTTCCATTCTCCAACTTTTCAGTTTCTGAGAATTTTCAAAACTTCAAAAATTTGGCTAACACCCTAAATTTTTGAAAAATTTCGCCATAACCTCCCCTGCACCGGGAGCATCGGGGAATTTCAAATAGCTTCCCCGGTCCTTCAGATCTCAAAAAGAAAAAGAAAAAGCCAAGCGGCTAGCCAATAGGCTCACAAAATCATCATCACCCAAACAAAACAGGAAATTATGTAGTAAACATGTACCTATTTGTCGGGCAAACAAATTTTATTCTCTGGCTCTAGCCTCCTTGCTATGACCTGTTCAAGGTAAGTACATATATGCAAGCAAATGCGACCAATTTTCAATACAATTCATTATTCGATCAAATTAGGCATAATGGTTCAAAATTTTCAAACAATTAAACAAACCACACAATCATCAATCAATTAGTGAATTAGAGTTTCAAATTCATAATTTTGATACATATACAAAAATCATGTTTTTGATGCCAAATCACAACAAGGTATTCTAGCTATATAAGATTTGGTTCTCACACCAGTCTAATGGAAATATATAGATATCACACTTTCGTTACTCGAAAATAAATGCTGGTGATGGTATACTTCATCATCAGGACCATGTCCGGGCGACTAGAGTGTGATGCTATATCTATCCAATATATTAAAATTTTGAATACACGCGGATCAGACGTATACGCAAAATCTATATATACTGGATTGTCCACATCAATATAAATAGATAATCAAATACGAATAATTGATTTAAATTTTCAAAACAAAAGTTTGTTTTCATTTGAAAAATATACTCTTCATACTCGTTCTAGGATACTACTGATCCCATCTCTAACGAGTCATTCCCATTGGATTTTACTAATCCAATATCTGATGAATTCTTTCGTATGGTTCTAATGTGTCTTGTTCTCTAAGCTTTGTAAACCAAAGCTCTGATACCAACTGTGAAAACCCGTAACTTCCCCGTAAAGGAAAGCGTCGGATAGTTCGAGAACAAGCCACAACAGAACGCATATAAAAGAACGTTTCATTGTTATTACAACACTGCATCAGATTACAAGAATATACAGAGTATAAATGAATATTACACAGAAATATCAGAGATTTAAATTACATTTAAATACATAGCAGCGGAAAATAATACAATACACAACTAGAAGGAGATATACGGATACAAAGCTTTCCGGATATCGTTCCAGCTGTGAACCAGGATCCTGTGAATATGAATCTGCAAAACCAAAACTACTAGCTGCCCGTGTCAAAATAAGGGCACCCGGAGTTTAGGTTAAAACAATAAACTCCAGGTCAGTCATGTGACTGGTGTGAGAACTAAAACAGTTAATCTTTATTTTTAAAGCTAGGTAAATCAAGGGACCACGCCGTATAACACGGAACGGGTTTCCTCCCAAGAATACCAGTGCATAAAACAAACATCGCAATGCTAAATAAAGAAAAATGAAGTTGTTATAAGACCCAGGTCCTATCACACAATGCAAACGCAAGGCGGGGGATAGGGTTTTCCCTTATAACAGCCAAAGAATGCTTGATACGTTTAAAACAGATCATTTGATACTATTATAAGTGCATAGTGCATAAAGCAACTTCAAATCATAAGTATCAATCATAGGCGACATGAGCGTCCCATGCCACTATGTCGCCATATATAGGTTTACAAATAAAACCGCAAAGTCACGTATTTGGAAATTGGATTTCCGTCTATGAACCGAGGCAAAAGATAGTCCTCAACCGATTCGAGACGCTCTAGTCCGTGTCTCAGGACCCAGACACAGGTGGGCCCTTGGATCGTCAGGGCCGGTCCACCGATGTGGATTAAAATGCCTGAACACTACGTTTCCCCACCCTATGGGGTGTAAGTCTGGTCCGTCAGCCGACCAGAATGCATCGGCCGAAACCGATATAACCGAGGCGCCTCGCAACAGCAACAACCACATAAGTCAAACTCGTCAGGGCGTGTAAAACCACTGACGCCACTTCTAACTAGAAAGAAACGCAAGTCCTCCCTGATGTCCTCTCCCGTTTTTGGTTCATACCGGGTGTGAAACTCGCGAAGTAAACGCTACACAAAGCTACGCCACAAAGGCCGTGCTTTGATCACCAATCACAAGACTTTGCTTTTCAACAGAAGCCTTGATCATTTGCATCTTAGCATGCCACACAGGCAAACCATCCTATGCAACCGATATCAGTCACACAGAATGAAATCCGATGTCAGACACACAGTCCATTTACAAGTCCGTTCTGGGTCTGAACGAAACCGGGAGCACCTAGTACCCCGCATATCCATCGATCTCCAAGTACGTCTGGACGATCACTAACTGTTTCCATCTTCTTGGGTGTACAGCCCAATCAAGATCATCAGTTATCACCCAAACGACTTGAAGACCTCCGGTCTTCGACCATCGTCTTCATCTTCGACTTATCGTCGTATCAGTTATTCAGAATGGGATAAACCCGGTCTTCCCGAATAACTCGCGTATATTTTAAATAAGTGTTACACAAACACAACATACGCCTCATTCCAATCCATCAGTCACTAACCGTAAATTAATCAAGAGAATAATTCCTCAAATATTAACCCCGAAGGCCGAAACCAACATCAGATCAATATCCAGAAAACCATTCTGCTTGGCTAACCGACAGTTAGTTTCTAATTTCACATTCATAGGGAAAGGTTCCCATTAATTTTATCAAAGATAAATTCTTGAATTTATTCTTTAATCAACTTTTGAATATCAATTCAAACTAGTCGGGATTAGCGAACCTTACCGAAGTAATCATTTGTTATAAATTCCCAATCCCAACCTATTCATCCCATGAAGTAAAACTGTGAATACTTCATATCTAACACCACAGTGTTATCGGTAAATTCAATTACCATTTCACGTTCAAATCTAATTAAAGATTTAACTATCGCCTGGAGCAAAACTGGTGATACTCCATTTTCGATCATTTCAATCTAATTAAAGATTCATTAAAACTCCACTTAGTTTTAATCTTCGACTGGGTTAAAGAATCAGTGTCATTTAAAACACGGTTCACGATAAACCCAAAGTCACATTCATTAATTATCGGGTTAAAGAACAAGTGTTATTTAAAACACTGTTCACGATAAACCCAAAAATCAATACCAATTCAATTCCAATTAAATATCATTTAATTGGTACACTTCATTAAATCTAAATCAAAAGATTTAATCTTTTCTCAGCTGGGTTCAAGAACAGTGTTAGTGAAGACACCATTCACGACAAACCCAAATCACATTCATTAATTATCGGGTTAAAGAACAAGTGTTATTTAAAACACTGTTCACGATAAACCCAAAAATCAATACCAATTCAATTCCAATTAAATATCATTTAATTGGTACACTTCATTAAATCTAAATAAAAAGATTTAATCTTTTCTCAACTGGGTTCAAGAACGGTGTTAGTGAAGACACCATTCACGACAAACCCAAATCACATTCATTAATTATCGGGTTAAAGAACAAGTGTTATTTAAAACACTGTTCACGATAAACCCAAAAATCAATACCAATTCAATTCCAATTAAATATCATTTAATTGGTACACTTCATTAAATCTAAATCAAAAGATTTAATCTTTTCTCAGCTGGGTTCAAGAACAGTGTTAGTGAAGACACCATTCACGACAAACCCAAATCACATTCATTAATTATCGGGTTAAAGAACAAGTGTTATTTAAAACACTGTTCACGATAAACCCAAAAATCAATACCAATTCAATTCCAATTAAATATCATTTAATTGGTACACTTCATTAAATCTAAATAAAAAGATTTAATCTTTTCTCAACTGGGTTCAAGAACGGTGTTAGTGAAGACACCATTCACGACAAACCCAAATCACATTCATTAATTATCGGGTTAAAGAACAAGTGTTATTTAAAACACTGTTCACGATAAACCCAAAAATCAATACCAATTCAATTCCAATTAAATATCATTTAATTGGTACACTTCATTAAATCTAAATAAAAAGATTTAATCTTTTCTCAACTGGGTTCAAGAACGGTGTTAGTGAAGACACCATTCACGACAAACCCAAATCACATTCATTAATTATCGGGTTAAAGAACAAGTGTTATTTAAAACACTGTTCACGATAAACCCAAAAATCAATACCAATTCAATTCCAATTAAATATCATTTAATTGGTACACTTCATTAAATCTAAATCAAAAGATTTAATCTTTTCTCAGCTGGGTTCAAGAACGGTGTTAGTGAAGACACCATTCACGACAAACCCAAAACACATTTGATATTAAATACAAGGCTCTGAATAGAAAATATATCGGCCTATATTCAATATCAAATTCTACGATTAACAAATGTCGTATTGGAAATAACGATGTAAATATATATCTTTCAAATTTCCATAACAACACCTGTATAATCACGAATTCCAACATCGAAATATTCCGAAGACAATTTCGATTCAAATCCACTCCAATGCAAACATTGGAAATTTTGGTTATTTTCAAAACCCTTTTCGAATTCAATTTATTTATTTAAAAATAAATAGAATTATAATACTAGTTCAAAACTAGTTCATTTCGATAAAAATCTATTTTTATCTTTTCAAATATGGAGTTTTTCATCCCAAATCTTCACAAATCATTTCTTATGATTTTACACCAATTATTACTATTTTTAATAATTTTATCAAGGCCCGTACAGTCGATTTCCATCAATGGCCATCGAACTGCACTTACAGCGACCTTTTTCGAATTTGACTTGGACATAATTCCAAATCCAACCGTTAGATTTCAAACTTCTAATATTCGTTAGAAAGCTCTTTTCGATACGAACCCAACGGTTCCGGTTTTAGGAGGATCCGACGGTCGGATCTCCCGTAATGTCCGTTTGAAATAAATGGTCAAAATTCGCGAACTGCCGCGGCGCGGCGCGTTCTATTCAGGCCATTATATTATATATAATATATATATAATATATATATCGTCGATTTCTATTTAAAACGAATTATATAAATAGTTTTGAATTCGTTTCAAAAACATTTTCAACTTCCATTTCAATTCAAATCAAAATTGAATTCTTCTTTATAAATTCGTTTTAAAATCCATTTCTATTCAATTCAAATTTCAATTCAATTTGAATTTATTTCACTTCGCTTTCAATTCAATTCGAATTCGTTTTCAATTCAATTCAAATTCGTTTTCAATTCAATTCATTTCGAAATCGTTTTCAATTCAATTCATTTCGAAATCGTTTCCTATTCAATTCATTTCGAAATCGTTTTCAATTCAATTCGAATTCGTTTTCAATTCAATTCATTTCGAAATCGTTTTCAATTCAATTCATTTCGAAATCATTTTCAATTCAATTCGAATTCGTTTTCAATTCAATTCATTTCGAAATCGTTTTCAATTCAATTCATTTCGAAATCGTTTTCAATTCAATTCATTTCAAAATATTCGATTTCGAAATCACTTTTCAATATTCATTTTAAAATGAATAAAATCGATATAAATATCGTTCACGTCAAAATGGCGTCAATCTAATCCTCACGGCTTCACATATTTCTATTTTCAAATATTCTATTTCAAATATTTCTATTTCAAATATTTCTATTTCAAATATTTCTTTTTTTTTTCGAAACTGGAATGAGGCCCAATCAATTACCATATAATGTTAATTATATGGATTTTCTACAACACATGTATATATCAACAACGATGAATAATCAACCATCAACCAAAGTGCACTACACTGTATAAGCATCAAATATAGACATTTAACGCTTATAGCAGCTTGTCAATCAATCGATCGACATATTTAATCAATCAGGATGAGTGAACTTCAAATTTCATCCTAACACCCGTGTGGGGTTTCAAACAATCAAACACATATTTTATTTGTGCAGTTAGGCGATGTGTAAAATTTATCGACCCAATCAACGTCATTCAAATAGGTGTACATAAACAAACCGTCTGGTTTGTAAATGAATATTTATTTATTCACATTCACGTTAAAAATTATATTTTTAACGATAACACATTTTATTTTAACATATGAATTTCTATTCAGTTCATTCGTTAAATAAAATGCTATTTTTATTTTTCTAACTTATTTTAGAAAATTTCGGCGGCATAACGGCACGATACTAGAAACGGGACAAGGCCTAGCCTTATCCCCGGTCTAGTGAAGGCCCACGCCATTCACATATCAATTTCCAATTCAACCAATCAATCAAATCCAAATCAAATAATCTAACCAACAACACAACCAAACAAACAAGTCCATGGTATGTGGACGGGTGTCGGGTGCTTCTAATAAGCACCGTCTGCATCCTAGTATATATTTATAACTAGAAAAATAGAATTTGAGTGAGAAGTTCTCACCTATAGCTATCCTAGCTCCACGGCTCTTCATTGATAGAAATCTTCTTCGTTATCGCCTCTTCGTCATCTTCATTGCCCGTAGTCACTATATATATAAAAATCGAATTTTTATTATGCTATTCAATATATAAAAATCCTATTTTTACTTCGAAGTTCAATATATAAAAATCCTATTTTTACTTCGAAGTTCAATATATAAAAATCCTATTTTTATTTCGAAGTTCAATATATAAAAATCCTATTTTTATTTCGAAGTTCAATATATAAAAATCCTATTTTTATTTCGAAGTTCAATATATAAAAATCCTATTTTTATTTCGAAGTTCAATATATAAAAATCCTATTTTTATTTCATATAGATTCCGCCTTTTCCATTTCAAAGATCTAATCTTTTCTTTTACTTTTCAAAGTTTAAATCTTTTACCTTTCAAATCTTTTTAAAACCTTTTTAAAATAAAGAATCAGTTTTAAATCTTTATTAAAATTTCAGTTTTAAAATCCTAAACAAAATCAGTTTTAACTTTAAATAAAAATCAGTTTTAACTTTAAATAAAAATCAGTTTAAATCTTTTAAACATTGGATAATTAATTAAAATAATTAATTAAGTATTTAAACTAATTAATCACTTTAATCACCTTTACCCCGTAAAGCTCCTGGAACCCATCATCTCGCGAGGAAGAAACGGCCTCCGTTGCCACCAGGGAGGGTCGGAATTTGATCAGAGCGTGCCACGGTGTCGAGCTTCGAGGCGCCTCTCCCCCGCCTGCCATCATCGGAATCGCGATGGCCACCCTCGCCGTGGTTCAACGCTCGAACTGGCGGTGTTCAGGCTCGAAGTTCGAGTTGCGGACGTCGAAGGGTGCAGCGAGTACGATTGCGAAGAGGAGAAGGTGGAGCTCGTGGTGCGGTGGGGCCAAGGGTCGGTGTGGCTTCAACGGCGGCGCGACATTGGGTTTGGGGGCGACGGCTAATTTAGGGTTTTTTTATGTTTAAATCGATTTGGATCTGAGAAAATTGTGAAGGGGGGGGGGTTTATTAAACTTTTAATTATTTTAATTTATTTTCTTCACATAAAGTTGACTTTTCACCTGGACTCGAAACGAGACCCAACGACTATCATCTCTAGCTAATTACCCCCATTCCGAACACAATGGGCTATGTATCGTGAGCTGAATCGACCGTTTCAATAAGTTTCCGTTGAATTTACAATTAAATCATTATATTGAATTTTAAACGTACATTTCAAATTACCGGGGCCACATACGAATTCTAAAAATGGCAGAAAAATATTTTCTAGCTTCGTATTGACGATACGGTCCTAACAAAACTAGTTTCGTCGAATTCTGAGACCGTTTGAAAAATGGCCAATTTCCAGTCGATTAAAATCAACTGAAACCGGTCAAACGCGTTTTCCTTTGCCACGCTCACATATTGATTCGAAAAATTATGAAATTTGAAACCTAGCAATAACTTTACATCCCGGACCCAACAAAACTGGTTCCGTCGAAATCCGAGATCGTTTGCAAAACGGCTATTTTTGAGGGCTATATATTATATAAAATATATATAAATTCCACAGCGACTATTCTGAATTTTCAACTGGACATATCTTATCATTTATAAAGTGAAATCTCAGTTTGTTAACTTCGTTGGAAAGATATTCACTATCAGATTCCATTATTTTTGGTTTCACTAAAATCCGGATTGTTTTGCACCCGGTACATTCAATTGAAGTTTGAAATCGAATTATCGAACTACCGCGCCATTTTCAATTCTATTTATAATTATATATAATTATTTATATTCTAACGACGACGCATATAAATATATTCGTTCGAATTATATTCAAAATAAATTTCTCGTCGATTTTATTTAAAATAATTCATTTTAAATAATCAAAATTCGCTAAAATTGCCAAAATAAAAATTTTAAACTGGCCCAGATTTTCCGGGTTGTTACAATATGATGTAGGCCCTACTGTATCTTTTTTTATGAAGGGTTCACTGCATATAGATACTAAATTATGCGTTCTTTTGTATGTCCATACCAAAAGCGCACATTTTTTGCTATTTTGATCATTTTTTTTAGCATGCATACATGTATGCACATATACCCTTGAATAATAATTTGATTAGCAGGATCGATTGGGAGATGTTAGGACAAGGAAATCAAGCATTGTATTTGCGGTTTGTAAAATGCCAGCTTGTTGAATCTCAGTTTTGGTCTTTGTGGAAATGATAGTTGGTTCGTATTTATTTATTTATTCAATTACTTGGGTTTCTGTTGTCAGTTACCGTATATGAAATACTATATGAATTGAGTACTGAATCTGCATTTCTTTCCCATAAACACTTGCAGTAAATGATGAAATTGCAAAGTTCAAGATATGGGATGCAATAGGGCAGGAGAAGTATCCTAGCTTGGCTCTGATGTATTTGCAGTAAATTTGGAAGATCAAAATAGTTGCAGGGATATTTGGAGCTTAAATTCTGTCAGCAGAGGAGGGCAAGGTGGTCATTTGAGAGCAAATCAAAGATACAATAATTCAGCATATTCCAAGTACAGATGCAGTTCGGAAAGAGACAGTGGTGATAGATGTTAGTGACAGTGGTGATAGATGGTAGTTATGTATGTTTGAACTTTGAAGAGGGTGCGAAGGAAAAGCACGGAATGGTGTATGTCTTTTAAGATCAAATGCGGAAAGCAACTGCATATTAGGAAGTCAAGCAATGAAATATTCTTAGGATTTGTCTGTCAACTGTGACGGTTGCTTGAATTCGAGTATTCTCATATGCTTGGTGTGTCGGCTATTAGTGTTTCTAACTTTGTATTTGAGTATTTAAATAAATTATTTTGCAAATAACTGTAATATTTGTTTTGCTTGTGGAGTATTGCTATATTTAGTGTATTGTTCATTTCAGCTGCAAATGATGTTTATTTTTTTTAAAACTCAACTGTCAATCACAACGGTGCATAACAGTTGTAGTAGATATTATTACAACGGTGCATAACTGTTGTAATAAACTTATTACAACGGTGGAAAAAAGTTGTAAAATATACATATTACAACGGTCTTGCAACAGTGCAGAAAAGTTGTAATAGATATTAGGCTATTACAACTTCTTAAGACACGACGGTTTGCCCACCGTTGTAAAAACCCTATTACAACGGTGTTCCACCGTTGTAATAGGGTCATTTTGTTGTAGTGGAATACACTGGGTTCAACAAGAACGTCTTGCAACCCGGCCCACACATGAACGACCGCTCATTTATCTTGAGTGTATCGAATATATTGGCACCTACAGTTGCTAGCAACATAACTGTTCCTGGGAGATATAGAAGCGAAAAGAAGTAACAAATATGAATATTCTCTAGATGGTGATAGTACACCCTAATGGGGGCGACCAACAAAGCCATGCTGCCTGCCGGATTTTTGTCATTTCCCAGTAGATGAGGCTTGAGGGCATAACGTATCTTTTGACAGGTCATACATATATTTACTTTGAATGCCACACCATCATACCTATCAAATCACAAATTGATTTCCACAAAAATACCATAGGTATAAAGCTAAGAGAAACGAATTCCTCCACCACCAAACATGGATACGTTTTAAGAGATCAACTTACGTGATCCATTAGATATACTCTGTCAAACATTCGTCCATACACGTTGTCCTGGGTCTGGACAAACCGAAGGCACTATTCTGTAGATCCATCTTAGGCAATTTCTACTTAGGATCGCCAGAACAGCCCTTGATAAACTCCGTCTTCAATTATCTTCATCATATTTGATTCGCAATGCTAATTCCCATACAGAGTGGTTTTCAGATAATAAGTCTGATCCCGGTCTCTCCGTATTGAGAACGGAAATGGTCAAAAACTTTGATAGTCGGTGATTTAACTATCAAAGGAAAACATGTGCACAAACAACGGTCGTATTTCCAAATGGAAATCTTACTGAGCAAATCATTAATCAACACTGATCCTCTTTAATTTAAATTTTCATTCAATTATTCATTTCCCTATTTCCGTTTCTATATATTTGTGACGACCCAAACTTCCCCGTAAAGGAAAACCCGCATTGCTTTGAGAACAATACTCATCAGAACACAGAACAACAGAACATTTTCATTGCTATTACAACAATTACATCAGAGTACAAGAATATTCCAGAATACAAATGAATACTTTACATTTGATAAATACAATATCAGAGATTTTAATTACATTTAAATAGCAGCGGAAAAATAATACAAAATTACAACTAAAAGAGATACACGGATACAGAGCTTTCCAAATATCGCTTCAGCTGTAGACCAGGATCTTGTGAATATAATATCTGCAAAACCAAAACTACTAGCTGCCCGTGTGGAAAAATATGGGCACCCAGAGTTTAGGTTAAAACAATAAACTCCAGGTCAGTCATGGGACTGGTATGAGAACTCAAAACTAATTTAGCTAATAAGACAAATCCAAGGACCACGCCGCTAATGCGGAACGGGTTATATTCCAATGGATTGTCGGTGCATAAATTAAAGTAAATCGTTAAACAACGAAATGATTTTTGGAAAAATGAAACCATTATAAGACCCAGGTCCCATCACACAATGCAATGCACACCAGAGGATAGGGTTTTACCTTATAATGATCAAAAGATGATAAATACGTTAAACCGATATTATCATTAGTGTGTATATGTTTTAAAAGCAATTCAAAATAAATGTATCAATCCTAGACGGCATGGGTACCATATATCATGTCGCCATACTAGTTATACAATCAAAACCGCAATGGTCGTATCGGAGATTTGAATTCCATCATGAGTCAAGGCTAGGGAGGAGCTCCTTACCGATTCGAGGCACTCTAGCGGATACCTCAGGATTCCCCGCAGTGAACCCTTGGATAGCTGCAGGGCCGGTCCTCGCCTATGGGCAGTGGATTAGTTATGCCTGAACACACGTTTCCCGGTCCCTTTGGACCTATAGTGTGACCACCAACGGCCTATAAAAATAACGAGGCGCCTCAAAATCCAATATCCACAATGAGTAAACTGTCAGCGCTGGTAGGTCCCTGACATCACTCTAGCTAGAAAGATAACGTGTGCACTCCCTGCGTTCCCTTCTCCCGTTTTTGACTCATACCGGGGTGTGAGGTTCGTGAAGTTACGTTATACCCACAAGGCCTGCTTTTCAACAAAAGCCTTGATCAATGCATCTTAGCGTGCCACATTGTCAGACCATACCATATCATTGATCATCTACCAATATATAACCGGGTGTTAAGCGAAGAATAAATTCTCCACCACCACACAGTTATTCGTAAAACAGGGATCAACAAGTACAATATAAAGGAATACCATGTCAGACACGCAATCCATTTACTAGTCCGTTCTGGGTCTGAACGAAACTATATCCGGTAGAATTCCCAAATACATCTGAATGATCACCAACTTTCCCTCATCTTGGGTGTACGGTCCAATCAAGATATCAATAATCATTCATTCAATATGGAAATTTCCCGTTCTTCAATAACCGTCTTCATCGTCGATCTTCAATCATCGTATGAATTTATTCGGAATGGGTTGAACCCGGTCTTTCCGAATAATTCGCGCAATTTAAAAAAAACGTGTGTTAAAGTAACACAAACAACGTCTCATTCCAAATCAAGGATGTTAATTTATTTTTGTTTAAATCTAATTAAAGATTTATTTAAATCACATTTAAACTTACTTCTTTCATAAATCATTACTTAATGATTTAATTCACTTTAGGAAATCATTAATTCAAATTTACAACTCTGAATTAAGAAACTCCTCCTTTATTAAATCTCCATTAAATTCTAATTTAATACATTAAATTAGGAAACCTCATTTTTGGAAATATTCCCTTAAAAGATTAATGGATCCTGGATTCAAATTTCATTTTCAATATATTGTTCTTGACCCTTAACAATTTCGTGCATTTTAATAAATTCAGTTATTAAATGAAAATCACATCTTATACTTAATAAAAGAATGAACTTTTATTATCGTCTTATTATTCATTTCATAAAATAAAAGATATACTTTACATTACACGTTCATTCTTATTAAAAGAATAATTTACATTGCACGTTCATTCTTAATAAAAGAATAATTTACATTGCACGTTCATTCTCTAATAAAAGAGTCTCTTTTATTTTCCACGTTTTATTTTTTAAATAAAAGACTAACTTTTATTTTCCGCATAATTAAACCCAAAGTCATGTTTATATGAATAAATAACTATGTCATTTTAAGTAATACATTATTTTCTTTAATGTTTTTACATAAACAATAATAAACTTTATTAAAAAAAGTTTCTAAACGT
Source organism: Allium sativum (assembly GCA_030737875.1). Classification (NCBI taxonomy): domain Eukaryota; kingdom Viridiplantae; phylum Streptophyta; class Magnoliopsida; order Asparagales; family Amaryllidaceae; genus Allium; species Allium sativum. Next base: position 627,335,321 of record CM060921.1, on the reverse strand, counting down.
TAATCCATTTTCAATGTATTGACATGTCGTTCAAAATATAATTTACTACACTGAAACAAGGTTCATATGTAAATCAAAAAGTATCATTTAATTCGACATTCATTCTTACCATATTCAAAATAAAGTTGTCAAAAGAAATACTTTTGAGATTCAATCTTTAATATTAATTCATAATTAATATTTCATTTATAATATTCAAAATAATATTAATTACTCCTTAATGTTAATCAATCATTAATATTGTATTTATTCTCAATAAATACCTCTTTTTGAAATTCAATTCTTAAATATTAATTAATAATTAATATTTCATCATTCTTAATAAAAAGAATAACCCTTATTATCAAAATATCTCTCACGTTCTTAATCTTAAAAAAAAATAACTTTTATTAACAAAATATCTTCAATGCCATAAATTTTAATAAAAGATTTACTTTTATTATTAAAACATATTTAATGTCATACCTAAATAAAAGGTTTACTTTTATTTTCAAAAACATTAACTTTTGAAATTTAACTTTCAGCATTTATCATTCATTAATGCTGCATTTATGTTTATACTATTAAAGGAAATATTAACTTTTCCAAAATATATATTTTGAATTTCAAATCTCCAACATTAATTAATTAATTCTGCATTAATTATTACATTTCCAAAATGTTACCTTTTGAATTTCAAAACTTCCTATATTAATTTCTTAATTAATTCTGCATTAACCTCTCACATTAGATATGTACTGTTGCGGTTGCTGGATATGCCGGGCGGGTCCGGGCAGTCTTATACCACAACTCAATCTAACCTCGGGTCAAGCAGAATCTATTTATTTAATTATATTAAAATAAATGTAAAATTGATAATTTTCAAATTTCAAAACTTAATTGATTAATATATAATCAATGAAATTCATGGTAATAACCATGAACGTAAAAATACCGCAAATTACCCTAACGGCTTAATTTACATTAAATTGCATTAAATGTTATCATAAAAATCAAAATTAATCTTCAATGGAAAAACCATTTTGAAAGTTTTCAAACCTTCCTCTTTTTTTTTTTTTTTTTTTTTTTTTTTTTTTGGAATGAGACCGACTCAATACAATTAAATAATGGGGTTCCAAACAATGTTCAATATTCAATGACATTCAATGACAGTCCAGTACAACATTCAATGACATTCAAATTACACAATAGCAATCGAACAACCAACATATCATATTCATACAACATTCAATGTATAATATATTAAATGTGCTTTTGAGTGACGTGTGAAAATATCAACCCAATCAACACATATGAGTCAGGTAACCCATATGTGGCAGTGTAATATAATTAGAATTACCATAAGAAATATTAAATTAATCCCTAAGTTACAATATTCCAAATTTCAAACTTTTCATAGCAATCCCAACATCCATTCATAACCAAACATGCATAATATGGAATTAAACCACAAACAAATCATCTCAGGCATTAAAATATATTTATTTATAAAAATAAATAATTACTGAACATTAACAATGAGTGAGGAAAGAGTTCTCACATTGGTTCGATTAAAATAAAACTAATAAATGATATTTTTATTTTGGACAATTCTATTCTAACAAGATAAATAAACAGACACTTTTATTTTAACGATTCTACTTTAACAAAAACAATACGTTTGTTATGTCAATTCTAATTTAACAAAAATGACATATCTTAATCCCATTAATACATCCTAACAGAAATGACATGACATGTTTTAATCTAATTAAAACATCCTAACACAATTGACATGTTTTAATCAAATTAACGCATTTTAACAATTAAGACACGTTTTCATTCTAATTAATGCATTTTAACAAATAAGACACGCTTTCATTCTAATTAATGCATTTTGACAAATATGTTATGTTTTCATTTTCCATGTCATATTCGAGTTGCTACATGTGATATTGAATAATGTTTTGGTGTCCATAATGATGTCAACTACTCCTATCAATACATGTGATGACATATAACTTTGGTGTCAACATATGATATAAATTTCTACAATGCTAAATGTAACAATATTCTAAATTTTGATATCGACATTAATAACATAATTCAAATTAATACATAATAAAAGTTGAATCTTTATAATGAAAACAATCTTATGTAAACTATCAATATTAAAAATTGAATCTTTTTCATTAAAACAATTTTATGTAAACAATCAATATTAAAAATATTGGATCTTTTTGAAATAAACAATACCTAATTTAAACGGTGTTTATAGATCTAAACAAATACGAATTTTTATTGAATGACATAGATCTACACAATCATTGATATCCCAAATATCACAATACATACAACAACAAAATCCAAGCACAAGACATCGCAAATATGATCATAATCATAAATCCAATTGAACTTTGATTAATCAATAATTAATTAAACATTTGATTAATTTTTAAAACAAAATCTCATCTTTTAATTCTATTAACAATGAAAAAAATATTCTGTGTCAAAACCTTATCTTCTAATTCTATAAAAAAAATGACCATAAAGTTCCATGTCCAAAATATCGCTTTTTAATTTGTATTAAAAATGTAAACAATATTGAAAGAGAATAACAGCGCGTATAATAATAATATTGAAAGAGAATAACAGCACGTATAATTAGATCTTTAAAAACAGATCTGGAAATAATAACTACATTTAATTGCGGATCAGAGATAATATCATTCGAATCACGAAAATAATTAATTTCAAATAAATTCGGTAAATAGGAGTTCTCACCTTGTTTTGGCTTCTGAATTTCGAAATCTGAAACGTTTAATTGAAGTTTTCGTCAAATCCGTGCGATGTTTGATGAAACCGACGACACCAGTAGCTTCGTATCGTCGATACCTTCATTTTGATATATAATTTGATATGTTTTGGTGAGGATTGGGAAAAATCATATGTTTAATTTTTTTTTTTTTTTTTTTTTTTTTTGAGTGGAGGAAGAAGACACCATTGTTGAGAGATGAAGGTGTAGGCTGCTGTTATGTTTAGAGAAATGAATTAGGGTTGCTAAAGGCTGAGAAAAATGTATTAAATAGGTTGGGTTGTAATTTAGCTTGGGCCCAATACTTTTTACTTGTTTATTTATCCAATTCCTTGCATTTTTGACCGTTTAAAAATTACTACGTTCACATACTAATTCCGAAATTAATGAAACTTTAAACATAAATAATATTTGATGTTACGAATCCAAAGAACCTAATTTCGTAATTTTCTGAGTCCGTATGAATTTATTATGAATTTTTAAAGTCTGAAAATTGACTGTTTTCCAATTAAAAATTAATACCGTCCACAGATTAACTCCGAAAATTATGAATTTTGGTTTTTTAACTATATTTAAATATTCTTGATCCATAGAGACTGGTTTCGTCGGATTTGGAGGTCGTTTGCAAAAATCCTATTTTTGGCGCGTATATATTTAATATTAAAAATAATTAAAATAATGAATTTTTTTTCCGAAACTCAAAAACATAAGTCTTTATAGTCATTTTTATATGTAAACAACATTCTGAAACCAATGGAGGTGGTTTCGAGTCCTATTTCCTTATTCAGCAAAAATTTTGTGTTTCGGGCCTTTAATCTTATATATACGAATTCCATAGCGTTTTTCTTAAAATTTAATTTTCTCATAACTTACAATTTATAAACTGGAATCTTAATTTCTGAAACTCTTTGGAAAGATATTTTCGATATGGTCCTAGTGTTTCTTGTTTCGTCCAATTCCGATTTATATTTTATTTTATATAATTTTTCAAAGTTGGAATTTCAAAACTGAAATTACCGCGCCATTTCAGGCTCGGAATAGAATTCATATAACCTTTAAGTTCGTTGTTGAAATAAAATAAGTTTATCATCCATATTATTTAAAATAAATAATATAATTATATTAAACTCATTAAAATTCATTAAAATAAATTTTAAAATTACCCCCAAAAATCAGGGTTGTTACAATATCCCCCCCTTAAAAACTTTTCGTCCTCGAAAAGGCACGAAGCTAGAATTATTTTAATAATCCAACCCATCTCTCATTATTTTTGTTACAGCTTAAGTCCCCAATTTTTCAATTAATAAATTTTTCCTAATTTTCCAAAAAAAAATTGGCTAACACTCTAAATCTTTGAAAAATTTCGCCACAACCTCCTTTGTACGGAGAGTATCGTAAGAATGAAATTGGCATGAAAGGCTCTCATAAAACAAAAAGGAAAAAGAGAAAGAGAGGAGAGAAGAAAGAAAAAGCCAAGCAACGGCTAGCCAACGGCTAATAAAATCAAAAACCCAAACAACAAAGTAAATGTGTACCTATTGGTCAGGCAAATTATTTTATTCCTCTGCTTCTAGCCTCCTTGCTTGACCTGCTCAGTACATATATATACGCGTATGTAATTCCAAACAAATTTTACATTCATTCCAATATTATTGTTTGATTTGTCTTAACTTATAATTCATTCTACTTTGGTTTCATATTCCAATATTATTAATACATCAACAAACAACCAAACAACACATCCATCAATCAATTGAGTGATTAAATTATAAATGCATAACTTTATATATGTAAATATATACAAAAATCTTGTGTTTGGTGCCAAGTCACAACAAATCCTAAGGTTTGAGTTCTCATACTTGTAAATGTGGAAATATATATAGAAATCCCACTTTCACAACTCGAACATAAATACTGATGATGTCATGCTCATCATCAGAATCATTCCGGGCTACTAGAGTGTGATTCCTATATCTACCCAGTATATCGAGATTCCGTATACACGTTTGCAAGGCGTGTATGCAAAATCTACTAATACCTGATAGTCCAAAATACATTAAAATATAATACTCAAATAGGCTTAATAATTTAAAATTTTCAAAACCTATTTTTGTGTTTTTATTATATTTTTATAAAAAGAACTCTTTAAACTCATCCTTGGATACTGCTGATCCTATCTCTGACGAGTTATCCTTATAGGGTATTACTAATCCGATCTCTGATGAATTCTTTCGTTCGGTTCTAATGTGTCTTGTTCTCGAGCTCTGTAAACCAAAGCTCTGATACCAAATGTGACGACCCAAACTTCCCCGTAAAGGAAAACCCGGATTGCTTTGAGAACAATACTCATCAGAACACAGAACAACAGAACATTTTCATTGCTATTACAACAATTACATCAGAGTACAAGAATATTCCAGAATACAAATGAATACTTTACATTTGATAAATACAATATCAGAGATTTTAATTACATTTAAATAGCAGCGGAAAAATAATACAAAATTACAACTAAAAGAGATACATGGATACAGAGCTTTCCGAATATCGCTTCAGCTGTAGACCAGGATCCTGTGAATATAATATCTGCAAAACCAAAACTACTAGCTGCCCGTGTGGAAAAATATGGGCACCCAGAGTTTAGGTTAAAACAATAAACTCCAGGTCAGTCATGGGACTGGTATGAGAACTCAAAACTAATTTAGCTAATAAGACAAATCCAAGGACCACGCCGCTAATGCGGAACGGGTTTTATTCCAATGGATTGTCGGTGCATAAATTAAAGTAAATCGTTAAACAACGCAATGATTTTTGGAAAAATGAAACCATTATAAGACCCAGGTCCCATCACACAATGCAACGCACACCAGAGGATAGGGTTTTACCTTATAATGATCAAAAGATGATAAATACGTTAAACCGATATTATCATTAGTGTGTATATGTTTTAAAAGCAATTCAAAATAAATGTATCAATCCTAGACGGCATGGGTACCATATATCATGTCGCCATACTAGTTATACAATCAAAACCGCAATGGTCGTATCGGAGATTTGAATTCCATCATGAGTCAAGGCTAGGGAGGAGCTCCTTACCGATTCGAGGCACTCTAGCGGATACCTCAGGATTCCCCGCAGTGAACCCTTGGATAGCTGCAGTGCCGGTCCCCGCCTATGGGCAGTGGATTAGTTATGCCTGAACACACGTTTCCCGGTCCCTTTGGACCTATAGTGTGACCACCAACGGCCTATAAAAATAACGAGGCGCCTCAAAATCCAATATCCACAATGAGTAAACTGTCAGCGCTGGTAGGTCCCTGACATCACTCTAGCTAGAAAGATAACGTGTGCACTCCCTGCGTTCCCTTCTCCCGTTTTTGACTCATACCGGGGTGTGAGGTTCGTGAAGTTACGTTATACCCACAAGGCCTGCTTTTCAACAAAAGCCTTGATCAATGCATCTTAGCGTGCCACATTGTCAGACCATACCATATCATTGATCATCTACCAATATATAACCGGGTGTTAAGCGAAGAATAAATTCTCCACCACCACACAGTTATTCGTAAAACAGAGATCAACAAGTACAATATAAAGGAATACCATGTCAGACACGCAATCCATTTACTAGTCTGTTCTGGGTCTGAACGAAACTATATCCGGTAGAATTCCCAAATACGTCTGAATGATCACCAACTTTCCCTCATCTTGGGTGTACGGTCCAATCAAGATATCAATAATCATTCATTCAATATGGAAATTTCCCGTTCTTCAATAACCGTCTTCATCGTCGATCTTCAATCATCGTATGAATTTATTCGGAATGGGTTGAACCCGGTCTTTCCGAATAATTCGCGCAATTTAAAAAAAACGTGTGTTAAAGTAACACAAACAACGTCTCATTCCAAATCAAGGATGTTAATTTATTTTTGTTTAAATCTAATTAAAGATTTATTTAAATCACATTTAAACTTACTTCTTTCATAAATCATTACTTAATGATTTAATTCACTTTAGGAAATCATTAATTCAAATTTACAACTCTGAATTAAGAAACTCCTCCTTTATTAAATCTCCATTAAATTCTAATTTAATACATTAAATTAGGAAACCTCATTTTTGGAAATATTCCCTTAAAAGATTAATGGATCCTGGATTCAAATTTCATTTTCAATATATTGTTCTTGACCCTTAACAATTTCGTGCATTTTAATAAATTCAGTTATTAAATGAAAATCACATCTTATACTTAATAAAAGAATGAACTTTTATTATCGTCTTATTATTCATTTCATAAAATAAAAGATATACTTTACATTACACGTTCATTCTTGTTAAAAGAATAATTTACATTGCACGTTCATTCTTAATAAAAGAATAATTTACATTGCACGTTCATTCTCTAATAAAAGAGTCTCTTTTATTTTCCACGTTTTATTTTTTAAATAAAAGACTAACTTTTATTTTCTGCATAATTAAACCCAAAGTCATGTTTATATGAATAAATAACTGTGTCATTTTAAGTAATACATTATTTTCTTTAATGTTTTTACATAAACAATAATAAACTTTATTAAAAAAAGTTTCTAAACGTTAATCCATTTTCAATGTATTGACATGTCGTTCAAAATATAATTTACTACACTGAAACAAGGTTCATATGTAAATCAAAAAGTATCATTTAATTCGACATTCATTCTTACCATATTCAAAATAAAGTTGTCAAAAGAAATACTTTTGAGATTCAATCTTTAATATTAATTCATAATTAATATTTCATTTATAATATTCAAAATAATATTAATTACTCCTTAATGTTAATCAATCATTAATATTGTATTTATTCTCAATAAATACCTCTTTTTGAAATTCAATTCTTAAATATTAATTAATAATTAATATTTCATCATTCTTAATAAAAAGAATAACCCTTATTATCAAAATATCTCTCACGTTCTTAATCTTAAAAAAAAATAACTTTTATTAACAAAATATCTTCAATGCCATAAATTTTAATAAAAGATTTACTTTTATTATTAAAACATATTTAATGTCATACCTAAATAAAAGGTTTACTTTTATTTTCAAAAACATTAACTTTTGAAATTTAACTTTCAGCATTTATCATTCATTAATGCTGCATTTATGTTTATACTATTAAAGGAAATATTAACTTTTCCAAAATATATATTTTGAATTTCAAATCTCCAACATTAATTAATTAATTCTGCATTAATTATTACATTTCCAAAATGTTACCTTTTGAATTTCAAAACTTCCTATATTAATTTCTTAATTAATTCTGCATTAACCTCTCACATTAGATATGTACTGTTGCGGTTGCTGGATATGCCGGGCGGGTCCGGGCAGTCTTATACCACAACTCAATCTAACCTCGGGTCAAGCAGAATCTATTTATTTAATTTTATTAAAATAAATGTAAAATTGATAATTTTCAAATTTCAAAACTTAATTGATTAATATATAATCAATGAAATTCATGGTAATAACCATGAACGTAAAAATACCGCAAATTACCCTAACGGCTTAATTTACATTAAATTGCATTAAATGTTATCATAAAAATCAAAATTAATCTTCAATGGAAAAACCATTTTGAAAGTTTTCAAACCTTCCTCTTTTCTTTTTTTTTTTTTTTTTTTTTTGGAATGAGACCGACTCAATACAATTAAATAATGGGGTTCCAAACAATGTTCAATATTCAATGACATTCAATGACAGTCCAGTACAACATTCAATGACATTCAAATTACACAATAGCAATCGAACAACCAACATATCATATTCATACAACATTCAATGTATAATATATTAAATGTGCTTTTGAGTGACGTGTGAAAATATCAACCCAATCAACACATATGTGTCAGGTAACCCATATGTAGCAGTGTAATATAATTGGAATTACCATAAGAAATATTAAATTAATCCCTAAGTTACAATATTCCAAATTTCAAACTTTTCATAGCAATCCCAACATCCATTCATAACCAAACATGCATAATATGGAATTAAACCACAAACAAATCATCTCAGGCATTAAAATATATTTATTTATAAAAATAAATAATTACTGAACATTAACAATGAGTGAGGAAAGAGTTCTCACATTGGTTCGATTAAAATAAAACTAATAAATGATATTTTTATTTTGGACAATTCTATTCTAACAAGATAAATAAACAGACACATTTATTTTAACGATTCTACTTTAACAAAAACAATACGTTTGTTATGTCAATTCTAATTTAACAAAAATGACATATCTTAATCCCATTAATACATCCTAACAGAAATGACATGACATGTTTTAATCTAATTAAAACATCCTAACACAATTGACATGTTTTAATCAAATTAACGCATTTTAACAAATAAGACACGTTTTCATTCTAATTAATGCATTTTAACAAATAAGACACGCTTTCATTCTAATTAATGCATTTTGACAAATATGTTATGTTTTCATTTTCCATGTCATATTCGAGTTGCTACATGTGATATTGAATAATGTTTTGGTGTCCATAATGATGTCAACTACTCCTATCAATACATGTGATGACATATAACTTTGGTGTCAACATATGATATAAATTTCTACAATGCTAAATGTAACAATATTCTAAATTTTGATATCGACATTAATAACATAATTCAAATTAATACATAATAAAAGTTGAATCTTTATAATGAAAACAATCTTATGTAAACTATCAATATTAAAAATTGAATCTTTTTCATTAAAACAATTTTATGTAAACAATCAATATTAAAAATATTGGATCTTTTTGAAATAAACAATACCTAATTTAAACGGTGTTTATAGATCTAAACAAGTACGAATTTTTATTGAATGACATAGATCTACACAATCATTGATATCCCAAATATCACAATACATACAACAACAAAATCCAAGCACAAGACATCGCAAATATGATCATAATCATAAATCCAATTGAACTTTGATTAATCAATAATTAATTAAACATTTGATTAATTTTTAAAACAAAATCTCATCTTTTAATTCTATTAACAATGAAAACAATATTCTGTGTCAAAACCTTATCTTCTAATTCTATAAAAAAAATGACCATAAAGTTCCATGTCCAAAATATCGCTTTTTAATTTGTATTAAAAATGTAAACAATATTGAAAGAGAATAACAGCGCGTATAATAATAATATTGAAAGAGAATAACAGCACGTATAATTAGATCTTTAAAAACAGATCTGGAAATAATAACTACATTTAATTGCGGATCAGAGATAATATCATTCGAATCACGAAAATAATTAATTTCAAATAAATTCGGTAAATAGGAGTTCTCACCTTGTTTTGGCTTCTGAATTTCGAAATCTGAAACGTTTAATTGAAGTTTTCGTCAAATCCGTGCGATGTTTGATGAAACCGACGACACCAGTAGCTTCGTATCGTCGATACCTTCATTTTGATATATAATTTGATATGTTTTGGTGAGGATTGGGAAAAATCATATGTTTTTTTTTTTTTTTTTTTTTTTTTTGAGTGGAGGAAGAAGACACCATTGTTGAGAGATGAAGGTGTAGGCTGCTGTTATGTTTAGAGAAATGAATTAGGGTTGCTAAAGGCTGAGAAAAATGTATTAAATAGGTTGGGTTGTAATTTAGCTTGGGCCCAATACTTTTTACTTGTTTATTTATCCAATTCCTTGCATTTTTGACCGTTTAAAAATTACTACGTTCACATACTAATTCCGAAATTAATGAAACTTTAAACATAAATAATATTTGATGTTACGAATCCAAAGAACCTAATTTCGTAATTTTCTGAGTCCGTATGAATTTATTATGAATTTTTAAAGTCTGAAAATTGACTGTTTTCCAATTAAAAATTAATACAGTCCACAGATTAACTCCGAAAATTATGAATTTTGGTTTTTTAACTATATTTAAATATTCTTGATCCATAGAGACTGGTTTCGTCGGATTTGGAGGTCGTTTGCAAAAATCCTATTTTTGGCGCGTATATATTTAATATTAAAAATAATTAAAATAATGAATTTTTTTCCGAAACTCAAAAACATAAGTCTTTATAGTCATTTTTATATGTAAACAACATTCTGAAACCAATGGAGGTGGTTTCGAGTCCTATTTCCTTATTCAGCAAAAATTTTGTGTTTCGGGCCTTTAATCTTATATATACGAATTCCATAGCGTTTTTCTTAAAATTTAATTTTCTCATAACTTACAATTTATAAACTGGAATCTTAATTTCTGAAACTCTTTGGAAAGATATTTTCGATATGGTCCTAGCGTTTCTTGTTTCGTCCAATTCCGATTTATATTTTATTTTATATAATTTTTCAAAGTTGGAATTTCAAAACTGAAATTACCGCGCCATTTCAGGCTCGGAATAGAATTCATATAACCTTTAAGTTCGTTGTTGAAATAAAATAAGTTTATCATCCATATTATTTAAAATAAATAATATAATTATATTAAACTCATTAAAATTCATTAAAATAAATTTTAAAATTACCCCCAAAAATCAGGGTTGTTACAATATTCATAAATTCTTACTTTCTAAATTTAGAAAATATACGTTATTAATCATTGGAAAACATTTCCATATTTACTCATATTTCTTATTTTCTATATTAGAAAACATTTCTGATTCTTATTTGGAAAATATTTCCAAAACTCCTTCATTGGATTTACACAGATGTTTACATAAAACATCGCTATGCCAACTCGAACCATTCACACTTATTAACTAAATTCAGTTAACTAACCTTCACTGTCGAACCTTAACCATTCCTTAGTTAAAAATGAAGCCAATCAAGTTGGGGTATAGTTACCTCTCAAACCTTAACTGAAAAACATTTCTAACCTTGAAATAGACAAAGTTCACATTCTAAATCTTCAACAAACTTCCTTACGTAACTCTCGAATTCTATTTACGAATCCACTTCTTTTACATAAATCATTTTATTATAACAATAGTGTTATAATCCCATGCTTCTGAAATATAATAACTTAAATTTAACTTTTATTTCTTAATTTAAATAAATAAATAAATGTTTTATAAAATAAATAAATCTTGATTTAAAAACCAGAAAGAAAATAATACTTTCCTACATTCGATATAGTCGAATCCCAATGTAAAATTCTCTCCCAGATAATCTCTATTCGATAACTCCCTTTCCAATAAACTATATTCGATAATGCCTCTTCGAATAAACTATATTCAACAACTCTCTTTCGAATAAACTATATACGATAATCTCCTTTCGAATAAACTATATTCGATAATCTCCTTTTGAATAAACTATATTCGATAATCTCCTTTTCGAATAACTACTACTCGACTAAATCTATTCCAATAACTAATATTCGATTAACTCTATTTCGATTAACTCTATTCGATTAACTCTAATCGATTAACTCTAGTCCGATTAACTCTAATCGATCAACTCTAATTGGTTAACTCTAATTAGATTAACTCTAATTCGATTGACTAATATTCGAGTAACTCTATTTCCAATAATTAATATTATTTTAACCCTAATTCCTATCTTATTCAAATTCCCATTTGAATTTCTATTTCAAATCCCAATTTTTATTTATAATGTTTTAATTTATAAAATAACTATTTAATCCATTATTCACATCGAATGTGAATAATATTTCTTTTATATATCAATTCAGTTTGATTTCGTATTTAAAAATAATATTCCATTTCCAAATTCTATTTATACTTTTATTTATAGAATTATTCATACGAAATCCCCTTTTTACTTCTAACACTTAAATCTCATTTATAATTCCCGTTATAAATGCTATATTCAAATTCTTTTAGAAATATCGGTGTTAAAACCGATTTTTACTTCTCTATGTAAATTCAGACTTTTATTTTTATTTATCCAATGATAAATATTGTTCTTAATTTATAAACACCATTTATAGATTATTCTTCAAATATTTTATCTGTTAAAACAGATTTCTATTTAATTCTACTTTAAATAAATCTTTTCCCTTTATCTGTTAAAAATAGATTTCCATTTAATATTTATTTCCCACTTATTTCCTTTTATAAAATTCTATTCATTTTATAAATATTCCCTTTTCAATTTTATTTGTTTTACAAAAATATCTCCTATTTAATTTTATTTGCTTTACAAATATTTCTATTTCACTTCTATTTGTTTTCCAAATAATTCATTTTATAAAATCCTTAAATTCAATATCCACTTTGAAATTCCTTTTTATAATTCTACTTATTTTCCAGATAAATATTCCTTCCATAATTCAATTTATTTTCTAAATAAATATTCCTTTTATAAAATCTTTGATTTTATAAATATTTCCTTTTCCAATTCAATTTATTTTCTATAAATATTTCTATTTATAAAATCCATTGATTTTATAAAATCCTTAAATTCAATATCCACTTTGAAATTCCTTTGTTATAAAATCATTTGATTTTATATAAATATATTTCATTTTCAATATACACTTTGAAAATTCTGTTTTTACTTTCCAGTATTCCTTATGGTATTTAACCTACCATATAACAATGATCAATATCATCCAAACACCCATAATCAACAACAGATCATATATCACAATGTATGAAAACAGTAAAATAAATGTTGAGGAATCCAGTTGGATCCCTCCGACCTGTTTCCCTGCATCCACGGATGTTACACAATATAATTCACATCAATTTCATTTCAACATGAAATATTCTGATCAACAGAATTAATATTTGATTAACGATATATATAAGTATGTCGATATTTTCAACTAATCAATTAGCAGTTCAACCAACCAATCAACACACAGCAGTCAACCAATATTTATCAGTTCAAAAAATATGTTATGAAAATATAAACTGAGAAGAGTTAGTGAGATTTACTCACATTGGACGAATATCGTTAAATAACGATAACTGTCGCTTGATTCAGTTGGACAATTTATTTCGCTATAAATTGTAACGAGCTCCAATTCACCCCAGTCAGTTCCATTGTGTAGCAACTGTCCATACGATCCCAATGGATCAGACCGTTCGAAATTCTGAGTTCGTACGAGATAAATATCATGTTAGCAAGTTATGCATACCATTTTAATTATTAAAACTATTAATTTCACTAAAATGGGCTCACCCCTTTTTCATATTTGGCCCAACCTCCCCTTTTATACACCACGAATCCTACCCGACATGTACAGTATCTACTTCCTCAAGAACCAAATCGCGCTCCTGTACATATTTCCACCCGCCAATAACGCTTGTTCTCCCTCCACAAACCGCCGAACTCAACAAGAACTCCACCGTCGAACTCCTCTTGGCTTTCTCCTCCTAACCCACCTGCCATTATCCAACTCGACATCCCATTACAGAAAGCGACGCCGGCATCTGCAATTGCTTCCTTAACATCGTGCGTCACTTTATGTTCTAGTAGTCCACCAAATTTTGCCAACTCGTCACTCTCGATCTCATAAACACTTCTACATCCTTCGATTCACCCAAACCAAAACCAAATTCCCAAAAACTCTAGCCCTAATTCATGCTGGTAGTATTCGAGTAACAAAGTCTCGCGTCACACCCCATAAACCTAGCATAATCTTGAAGCACTTCACTGTAGGATGCTAAATCTATACATATCTCGATTTATAGAATTATATTTGAATTTCTAACCCCACATTTTAGCTGTAGATTAAGGTTTCTCGCGACGGCGTAATTTTTTGACATCTGAGAAAAATAGTTTAGGGTTTAGGAGATGATAGGATATTTATAGGATAGTTTAATAATTTTATATTTTATTTTTATATTAATTTATAATCAACCACCGCTTGTATTTATCATTTAAAATTCCATATGATTACATACGATACCCAAAAATCACGAAAATGGATATTCAGCCACAGTTTGACATTACAGACCCAACAAAACTGGTTTCGTTGAATTCCGAGTCTGTTTGCTCACACAACGTATTTTTGAAGTCAAATTATTGAGTATTTTTCACATTAAAAATCCGTATGGCCACATACTGACTCCAAATATCATGAAATTGAAATCTAACAATAATTTAATATTCCGGATCCAATAAAATTAGTTTCATCGAAAACGAAGGTCGTTTGCAAAACTGGCTACTTTTAAAGCTCTAAATAACCAATTGTGAAAACCCGTAACTTCCCCGGTGAGGAAAGCGCGGATAGTTCGAGAACAAGCCACAAAAGGATGCAGACGGGAGAACATTCCATTGTTATTACAACAATTCCATCAGAATACAAGAATATACGGAGCATAAATAAATATTACACAGAAATATCAGAGATTTAAATTACATTTAAATACATCGTGGCGGAAAATAATATAATACACAACTAGAAGAGATATACGGATGCAAAGCTTTCCGGATATCATTCCAGCTGTAAACCAGGATCCTGTGAATATAAATCTACAAAACCAAAACTACTAGCTGCCCGTGTCAAAATAGGGGCACCCAGAGTTTAGGTCAAAACAATAAACTCCAGGTCAGTCATGGGACTGGTGTGAGAACTAAAACAGTTGTAAATCTTTATTTTAAAGTTAGGTAAATCAAGGTACCACGCCATATAACACGGAACGGGTTTCCTCCCAAGAATACCAGTGCATATAAGTAAACAGCGCAATGCTTTTCTAAAAAAATGAAGCTATTATAAGACCTAGGTCCCATCACACAATGCAACGCAGTCGGAGGACAGTGTTTTCCCTTATAATAGCCAAACATGCTTGGTACGTTTTAAAAATCAATTCATTTGATACTATAATAGGTGTATAATGTCAAAACAATTTCAATCATAAATATCAATCATAGACGGCATGTGTACCATATATCATGTCGCCATACTAGTTCTACAATTAAAACCGCAATACACGTATTGGAAATTGGATTTCCATCATAGTGGCTCCTGATTCAAAAGATCGATCGCGTAGTGCAATTCCCCACGGCTTACGTCCCAGCAAGAGAAAACACAGTCTGCACATCATCACATTTGGGACTAGAGTATCATCGCGGCTTATGTCCCAGCGAGAGAAAACACCGCTTACTCTATATATCCCTAAGCACTAAGCACATCTCGGTCGACCGAATCCACGACACCACTAAAGTGCCCATCCACTAAAAAGCATACTGATCAAACCATCAGTTTACCACCATACCGGGATGTGAGGCTCGCGAATCAACGCTATACACAAAGCCATGCTATATCAAAGCTGCGCTTTGATCATCATCCACCAAACTTTGCTTTTCAACAAAAGTCTGGATCACTGCATCTCAGCATGCCACACTATCAATCTATATCATACCACTGATTTCTGCCAATATATAACCTCTGAGCTCGTATGTCTCAGAGAAGGGCGTTAAGCAAGAGAATAAATTCCCCGCCGCCAAACAGATATATATTTAGCAGAGATCTACGAATAGAATATAAAGGAATACAATGTCAGACACACCACCCATTTATAGGTCCGTTCTAGGTCTGAACGAAACCGGAGGCACTTTCCTCGCTTATCAGTCGATCTCCAAGTACGTCTGGACGACCACCAACTGATTCCCTCATCTTGGGTGTACAGCCCAATCAAGATCATCAGTAATCACCCAAACGATGTGAAGACTTTCGGTCTTCGACCACCGTCATCATCTTCGACTTATCGTCGAATTGGTTATTCAGAATGGGTATAAACCCGGCCTTACTGAACAACTCGCGTATATTATAAACAATTGTTACACAAACACAACATACGCCTCATTCCAATTCAGCAGTCACTAACCGTAAATTAGCAAGAGAACAATTCCCCAAATATTAACCCCGAAGGCCGAAACCAACATTAGATCAATACCCAGGAAACCATCCTTCTTAGCTAACCTACAGTTAGTTTCTAAATTTCACGTTCTTAGGGAAAGGTTCCCATTAATTTTATCAAAGATAAATTCTTTGAAATTTATCCTTTAATCTTCCTTTGGATGTCATTTCAAACAAAATTATGGTTTTCCAAACTAGTCGAGATTAGCGAACCACACCGAAGTAATTATTTATTTTATTTCCCAATCCCAACCTATTCATCCCATGAAGAAAAACTGGTAATACTCCATATCTAACACCACGGTGTTATCGGTAAATTCAATTACCATTTCACATTCAAATCTAATTAAAGATTTAACTATCGCTTTGGAGCAAAACTGGTGATACTCTATTCTTGATCTTTTCAGTCTAATTAAAGATTCATTAAAACTCCACTTAGTTTTAATCTTTAACTGGGTTAAAGAATCGGTGTCATTTCAAAACACGGTTCACTATAAACCCAAAATCACATTACATTTCAATCGGACCCTAACCATAAATTAGCAAGTGAGCAATTCCCTAAGTATTAACCCCGAAGGTCGAAACCAACATCAGATCAATACCCCAGAAACCATTCAACTCAACTAATATCCAGTTAGTTTCTGATTTTCTTAACTCCTTTGGATCTAAGAACAGTATTATTGAAGATACCGTTCACGACAACCCAAAATCACATTCTATTAATTATCGGGTTAAAGAACAAGTGTTATTTAAAACACTGTTCACGATAAACCCAAAAATCAATATCAATTCAATTCCAATCAAATATTATTTAATTGGTACACTTCATTAAATCCAAATAAAAAGATTTAATCTTTTCTCAACTGGGTTCAAGAACAGTGGTAATGAAGACACCATTCACGACAAACCAAAATCACATTTGATATTAAATACAAGGCTCTGAATAGAAAATATATCGGCTTATATTCAATATCAAATTCTACGACCAACAAATATCGTATTGGAAATAACGATATAAATATCTATATCTTTCAAATTTCCATAACAACATCTGTATAATCATGAAATCCAACATCGAAATATTCTGAAGACAATTTCGATTCAAATCCATTCCAATGAAATCATTGGAAATTCTGGTTATTTTCGAAACCATTTCAAATCAAATTTATTTATTTAAAAATAAATAGAATTTTAATTCTAGTTCAAAACTAGTTCATTTCAATAAAAATCTATTTTTAACTTTTCAAATATGGATTTTTTCATCCCAATTTTTCCTAAATCATTTCTTATGATTTTACACAAATTATTACTATTTTTAATAATTTTATCAAGGCCCGTACAGTCGATTTCCGTCAACGGCCATCGAACTGCACTTACAGCGACCTTTTCCAAATTTGATTTGGACGTATCTCCAAATCCAACCGTTAGATTTTGAATTTCTAATATTCTTTAGAAATCTCTTTTCGATACGAACCCAACGGTTCTGGTTTTAGGAGAATCCGACGGTCGGATCTCCCGTAATGTCCGTTTGAAATAAATGGTCGAAATTCGCGAACTGCCACGGCGCGGCGCATTCTATTCAGGCCATTATATTATATATATATAATATATGTAATATATATTTCGTCGATTTCTATTTAAAACGAATTATATAAATAGTTTTAAATTCATTTCAAAAACGATTTCAACTTCCATTTTAATTCAAATCAAAATTGAATTTTTTTCCTTATAAATTCGTTTAAAAATTCATTCCTATTCAATTCAAATTTCAATTCAATTTGAATTCATTTCAATTCGTTCTCAATTAAATTCGAATTCGTTTTCAATTCAATTTGAATTTGTTTTATATTCGATTCAATTCAAATTGGTTTTCTGTTCGATTCAATTCAAATTCGTTTTCTATTCAATTCAAATTCAAATTCGTTTTATATTCAATTCAAATCAAATTCGTTATATATTCAATTCAAATTCAAATTCGTTTTCTATTCAAATCAAACCAAATTCGTTTTCTATTCAATTCAAATCCAAATTTCACTTCAAAATATTCGATTTCTAAATCACTTTTCAATATTCATTTTAAAATGAATAAAATCGATATAAATATCGTTCACGTCAAAATGGCGTCAATCTAATCAACACGGCTTCATATATTTCTATTTTGAAATATTCTATTTCAAATATTTCTTTTTTCAAATATTTCCTATTCAAATATTTCTATTTCAAATATTTCTATTTTTAAAATATTTCGTTCAACACATGACTAATCTCAACGGATGAGTACGGTCAACACATGAATCTTTATTTTATATTGATAAAGATGTAAATTTTATTATTAAAATATTTCGTTCAACACATGACTAATCTCAACGGATGAGTATGGTCAACACATGAACCTTTATTTTATAATATTCTTTATTTTCTAAATTTGAATGAGGCCCAATCAATCACCATATAATATTAATTATATGGATTTTCATACATCACACGTATATAATAGCATTGAAAAATAATCAACCATCAACCAAAGTGCACTACACTGTATAAGCATCAAATATAGATATCTAACGCTTATAACTGCCTGTCAATCAATCGATCGACATATTTAATCAATCAGGATGAGTGAACTTCAAATTTCATCCCAACACCCGTGTGGGGTTTCAAACAATCAAACACAGATTTTATTTGTGCTGTTGGGCGATGTGTAAAATTTATCGTCCCAATCAATGTCCTTCAAATAGGTGTACATAAACAAACCGTCCGATTTGTAAATGAATATTTATTTATTCACATTCACGTTAAAAATTATATTTTTAACGATAAAATATACACATGAATTTTTATTCAGTTCATTTACAAAATAAAAATGATATTTTTATTTTTCTAACTTATTTTAGAAAATTTCGGCGGCATAACGACACGATACTAGAAACGGGACAAGGCCTAGCCTTATCCCCGGTCTAGTGAAGGCCCACGCCATTCACACATCAATCAAATCAATTTCATTTCACCAAACAATTCAATTCAACTCAAATAATCTAACCAACTACACAACCAAACAAACAAGTCCATGGTCTATAGACGATTGTGTCGGGTGCTACTAAACACCGTCTGCATCCTAGTATATATATAACTAGAAAAAGAAATTGAAGAGTGAGAAATTCTCACAGAATTGCTAATCCAACGCCACGACTCTTCTTAGGTAGAAATCTTCGTCGTTCTGCCTCTTGTCACTTTTCACTGCCTGTATTCTCTACATATATAAAAATCACATTTTTACTACGTTATTCAATATATAAAAATCGAATTTTTACTTTGCTATTCAATATATAAAAATCGAATTTTTACTTCGCTATTCAATATATAAAAATCGAATTTTTACTTCGCTATTCAATATATAAAAATAGTTTCTTTTATACTATACTAACAATATAATCTCTTTGTTATAAAAAAATATATAAACTTTCATGTTATAAAAATATAACTCTTCATCGTATAAAAATATCGCCTTTTCAATATTAAAAATATTGCCTTTTCAATATTAAAAATATAGTTTTTCCATTGATAAAAATTCGAACTTTCTAATTTAAAAATCCTAACTTAACTAATTTAAAAATCCTACTTTTATTGATGCTATTTTATTTTATAAAACAATGTACATTTATAATTTTAAAACAATGATATTTTGTTTTCAAAAACACATTTAAAAACAATTTCATAATAAATAAATAAAAACACATTTAAACAATGTATTTATATTATTAAAAATTTTGCTTCTTTTATTTTTCTAACCAATGTTTTTTTTTTCACAATGCTATATTTTTTATAAAAACTATTATATATTCTAAATCGGATTTTATTTAAACTGTTAAAAATAAAATAAAAAAACGGAAAATAAGTAAAATGTTAAACCTTTCTTCCTTCTGAAAAAAACCGGCCAGACCCCTTCGTATAATGTTCAACGCCTAGGGCATCGAATCGCCGTCGCCACCATTCGTCGGAGTTGGATCTGGCGTCGGCACGTGGTCGAGCTTCGAGGGTGCTGCCGCCGCTGTGGATCTTGGCCAGCTCGACGCCGCCTGGGGCGTGAAAACTCAGCTCGAGCGGTGGAGTTTTGAGCGTCGAAATAGAGAAAGCCGCCACTCCATCTTCAATCAACCTGGTATGGATTAAAGAGGGTTTGAATCACTATCATTTTTTTCTTTAGGGATCGAGGCTCGTTCGATTTGGATTAGGAGAAAAATGGATTTGAAATCCTGAATGGTTTCCGCCGTTGGTTTCGAAAGGGGAGGCGGGTTTGAGCTGTTGACGGCCAGGTTGAATTTGTGAAAGGGCGGGGGGGTTGACCTAGCCAGGTTATATAATTTTTTTTATATATATTTTTATTTTAAATTCCATGAAGTTACTTTTTCGTTCGAACCCCAAATCGAACCTAACAACCGTCACCCCTAGCTAATTACCCTCATTCCGAACACAATGAGATATGTTTCATAGGCTGATTCAACTGTTTCGATCAGTTTTCGTCAAAATCAACATATAACTCTATATATTGAATTTGAACGCGTATATCAATTTACCGGGGCCACATACGGAGCCGAAAAATTCCTAAAAAATATTTTCTAGCTTCGTATCGACGATACGGTCCTAACAAAACTAATTTCGTCGAATTCTGAGACCGTTTGAAAAATAGCCATTTTCCAGTCGATTAAAATCAACTGAAACTGGTCAAACGCGTTTTCCTTCGCCACGCTCACATATTGATTCGAAAAATTATGAAAATTGGAATCTAGAAATAACTTGACATCACGGATCCAACAAAAGTGGTTTCGTCGAAATCCGAGGTCGTTTGCAAAATGGCTATTTTTATGGGCCGAAATTCCATAGCGACAATTCTGAAATTTCAACGGGACATATCTTTTGATTCCAGCTATGAAATTTCGATTTTTCGGATTCGTTGGAAAGATTTTCTCAAACAGATCCTAATGTTTTTGGTTTCACTAAAATCCGGTTTGTTTTGCACCTGGTACATCCAATTGAAGTTTGAAATCGAATTATCGAACTACCGCGCCATTTTCAATTCCTTTTATAATTATATATAATTATTTATATTCTAACGACGACGTATATAACTATATACGTTCTAAATATATTAAAAATAAATTTTTGTCGATATTATTTAAAATAATTCATTTTAAATGTTCAAAATTCGCTAAAATTGCCAAAATAAAAATTTTAAACTGGCCCAGATTTTCGGGTTGTTACAATCTCCCCCACTTAAAACTTTTCATCCCCGAAAAGGAACAAAGTCGAAAGTGGTTTGATTAATCAACTCTACGTTCGATCTGGTTTTCATTCTCCAACTTTTCAGTTTCTGAGAATTTTCAAATTCTTCAAAAATTTGGCTAACACCCGGAATTTTCGAAAATTTTTGCCACAACCTCCCCTGCATCGGGAGCCATGGGAAAATCCCGAAATTGCCATATAGGCCTTCTGATCTCAAAAAGAAAAAGAAAAAGCCAAGCGGCTAGCCAATAGGCTCATAAAATCATCATCACCCAAACAAAACATTAAATTATAGTAAACATGTACCTATTTGTCGGGCAAACAAATTTTATCTTTCGGCTCTAGCCTCCTTGCTATGACCTGTTCAATGTAAGTACAAGTATATGCAAGCAAATGCAACAAAATTTCAATACAATTCACTATTTGACCAATTTGGTTAAAGTTTCAACATTTAATTATTCAAAAAATAATCAAACAGCACAACCATCAATCAATTAGTGAATTATCATTTCAAATTCATAACTTTGATATATAGTCAAAAATCTCATTTTTGATGCCAAATCACAACAATAGGCCCTATCTAATTTTGGTTCTCACACCAGTCAATAGGAAATATATAGAAATCTCACTTTCGTCACTCGAACATAAATCTTGATGATGATGCATCAATCATCAGAATTCTCTCCGGGCGACTAGAAGGTGATTCTATATCTACCCAATATATCAAAACTTCGAATATACGCGGATCAGACGTATACGCAAAATCTATATATACTGGATTGTCCACATCAATATAAATAAATAACCAAATACGAATAATTGATTTATATTTCAAAACAAGATTTGTTTTCATTTTCAAAAATATACTCTTCACACTCGTTCTAGGATACTACAAATCCCATCTCTAACGAGTCAATCCATTGGATATTACTAATCCAATATCTGATGAATTCTTTCATATGGTTCTAATGTGTCTTGTTCTCTGAGCTTTGTAAACCAAAGCTCTGATACCAACTGTGAAAACCCGTTACTTCCCCGGTGAGGAAAGCGCGAATAGTTCGAGAACAAGCCACAAAAGGACGCAGACGGGAGAACATTTCACTGTTATTACAACAATTCCATCAGAATACAAGAATATACAGAGCATAAATAAATATTACACAGAAATATCAGAGATTTAAATTACATTTAAATACATCGCAGCGGAAAATAATATAATACACAACTAGAAGAGATATACGGATACAAAGCTTTCCGGATATCATTCCAGCTGTAAACCAGGATCCTGTGAATATAAATCTGCAAAACCAAAATTACTAGCTACCCGTGTCAAAATAGGGGCACCTAGAGTTTAGGTCAAAATAATAAACTCCAGGTCAGTCATGGGACTGGTGTGAGAACTAAAACAGTTGTAAATCTTTATTTTAAAGTTAGGTAAATCAAGGGACCACGCCGTATAACACGGAACAGGTTTCCTCCCAAGAATACCAGTGCATATAAGTAAACAGCGCAATGCTTTTCGAAAAAAATGAAGCTATTATAAGACCCAGGTCCCATCACACAATGCAACGCAGTCGGAGGATAGGATTTTCCCTTATAATAGCCAAACATGCTTGGTACGTTTTAAAAATCAAATCATTTGATACTATAATAAGTGTATAATGTCAAAACAATTTCAATCATAAATATCAATCATAGACGACATGGGTACCATATATCATGTCTCCATACTAGTTCTACAATTAAAACCACAATACACGTATTGGAAATTGGATTTCCATCATTGTGGCTCCTGATTCGAAAGATCGATCGCGTAGTGCAATTCCCCATGGCTTACGTCCCAGCAAGAGAAAACACCGTCTGCACATCCGCACATTTGGGACCAGAGTATCACCGGGGGTTACGTCCCAGCGAGAGAAAACACCGCTTAATCTATATATCCCTGAGCACTAAGCTCATCTCGGTCGACCGAATCCACGACACCACTAAGATGCCCATCCACTAAAAAGCATACTGATCAAACCATCAGTTTACCACCATACCGGGATGTGAGGCTTGCGAATCAAAGCTATACACAAAGCCATGCTATATCAAAGCTGCGCTTTGATCATCATCCACCAAACTTTGCTTTTCAACAAAAGTCTGGATCACTGCATCTCAGCATGCCACACTATCAATCCATATCATACCACTGATTTCTGCCAATATATAACCTCTGAGCTCGTAGGTCTCAGAGAAGGGCGTTAAGCAAGAGAATAAATTCCCCAGCGCCAAACAGATATATATTTAGCAGAGATCAACGAATACAATATAAAGGAATACAATGTCAGACACACCATCCATTTACAAGTCCGTTCTAGGTCTGAACGAAACCGGAGGCACTTTCCTCGCATATCCGTCGATCTCCAAGTACGTCTGGACGACCACCAACTGATTCCCTCATCTTGGGTGTACAGCCCAATCCAGATCATCAGTAATCACCCAAACGATGTGAAGACTTTCGGTCTTCGACCACCGTCATCATCTTCGACTTATTGTTGAATCGGTTATTCAGAATGGGTATAAACCCGGCCTTTCCGAACAACCCGCGTATATTATAAACAATTGTTACACAAACACAACATACACCTCATTCCAATTCAGCAGTCACTAACCGTAAATTAGCAAGATAAAAATTCCCCAAATATTAACCTCGAAGGCCGAAACCAACATCAGATCAATACCCAGGAAACCATCCTTCTTAGCTAACCTACAGTTAGTTTCTAAATTTCATGTTCTTATGGAAAGGTTCCCATTAATTTTATCAAAGATAAATTCTTTGAAATTTATCCTTTGATCTTCCTTTGGATGTCATTTCAAACCAAATTATGGTTTTCCAAACTAGTCGAGATTAGCGAACCATACCGAATTAATTATTTATTTTATTTCCCAATCCCAACCTATTCATCCCATGAAGCAAAACTGGTAATACTCCTTATCTAACACCACGGTGTTATCGGTAAATTCAATTACCATTTCACGTTCAAATCTAATTAAAGATTTAACTATCACTTTGCAGCAAAACTGGTGATACTCTATTCTCGATCTTTTCAATCTAATTAAAGATTCATTAAAACTCCACTTAGTTTTAATCTTTAACTGTGTTAAAGAATCAGTGTCATTTCAAAACACGATTCACTATAAACCAAAAATCACATTACATTTCAATCAGACCCTAACCATAAATTAGCAAGTGAGCAATTCCCTAAGTATTAACCCCGAAGGCCGAAACCAACATCAGATCAATACCCCAGAAACCATTCAACTCAACTAATCTCCAGTTGGTTTCTGATTTTCTTAACTCCTTTGGATCTAAGAACAGTATTATTGAAGATACCGTTCACGACAACCCAAAATCATATTCTATTAATTATCAGGTTAAAGAACAAGTGTTATTTAAAACACTGTTCACGATAAACCCAAAAATCCTATCAATTCAATTCCAATCAAATATTATTTAATTGGTACACTTCGTTAAATCCAAATAAAAAGATTTAATCTTTTCTCAACTGGGTTCAAGAACAGTGTTAATGAAGACACCATTCACGACAAACCCAAATCACAGTTGATATTAAATACAAGGCTCTGAATAAAAAATATATCGGCTTATATTCAATAACAAATTCTACGACCAACAAATATCGTATTGGAAATAACGATATATATATCTATATCTTTCAAATTTCCATAACAACATCTGTATAATCACGAAATCCAACATCGAAATATTCCGAAAACAATTTCGATTCAAATCCATTCCAATGAAATCATTGGAAATTCTGGTTATTTTCGAAACCATTTCAAATCAAATTTATTTATTTAAAAATAAATAGAATTTTAATTCTAGTTCAAAACTAGTTCATTTCGATAAAAATCTATTTTTATCTTTTCAAATATGGAGTTTTTAATCCCAATTTTTCATAAATCATTTCTTATGATTTTACACAAATTATTACTAGTTTTAATAATTTTATCAAGGCCCGTACAACCGATTTCCATCAACGGCCATCGAACTGCACTTACAGCGACCTTTTCCAAATTTGATTTGGACGTATCTCCAAATCCAACCATTAGATTTTGAATATCTAATATTCGTTAGAAAGCACTTTTCGATATGAACCCAACGGTTCCGTTTTAGGAGAATCCGACGGTGGGATATCCCGTAATGTCCGTTTGAAATAAATGGTCGAAATTCGCGAACTGCCACGGCGCAGCGCGTTCTATTCAGGCCATTATATTATATATATAATATATATAATATATATTTTGTCGATTTCTATTTAAAACGAATTATATAAATAGTTTTAAATTCGTTTCAAAAACAATTTCAACTTCCATTTTAATTCAAATCAAAATTGAATTTTTTTTCCTTATAAATTTGTTTTATAATTCATTCCTATTCAATTCAAATTTCAATTCAATTTGAATTCATTTCAATTCATTTTCAATTCAATTCGAATTCGTTTTCAATTCAATTCGAATTTGTTTTATATTCGATTCAATTCAAATTGGTTTTCTATTCGATTCAATTCAATTTCGTTTTCTATTCAATTCAAATTCGTTTTATATTTAATTCAAATCAAATTCATTATCTATTCAATTCAAATTCAAATTCTTTTTCTATTCAAATCAAATCAAATTCGTTTTCTATTCAATTCAAATCCAAATTTCATTTCAAAATATTCGATTTCTAAATCACTTTTCAATATTCATTTTAAAATGAATAAAATCGATATAAATATCGTTCACGTCAAAATGGCGTCAATCTAATCAACACAGCTTCATATATTTTGATTTTCAAATAATCTATTTCAAATATTTCTTTTTTCAAATATTTCCTATTCAAATATTTCTATTTCAAACATTTCTATTTTTAAAATATTTCGTTCAACACATGACTAATCTCAACGAATGAGTACGGTCAACACATGAATCCTTATTTTATATTGATAAAGATGTAAATTTTATTATTAAAATATTTCTTTCAACACATGACTAATCTCAACGGATGAGTACGGTCAACACATGAACCTTTATTTTATAATATTCTTTATTTTCTAAATTGGAATGAGGCCCAATCAATCACCATATATTATTAATTATATGGATTTTCACACATCACACGTATATAATAGCATTGAAAAATAATCAACCATCAACCAAAGTGCACTACACTGTATAAGCATCAAATATAGATATTTAACGCTTATAACAGCCTGTCAATCAATCGATCGACATATTTAATCAATCAGGATGAGTGAACTTCAAATTTCATCCCAACACCCGTGTGGGGTTTCAAACAATCAAACACAGATTTTATTTGTGCAGTTGGGCGATGCGTAAAATTTATCGTCCCAATCAATGTCCTTCAAATAGGTGTACATAAACAAACCGTCCGGTTTGTAAATGAATATTTATTTATTCACATTCACGTTAAAAATTATATTTTTAACGATAAAATATACACATGAATTTTTATTCAGTTCATTTACAAAATAAAAATGATATTTTTATTTTTCTAACTTATTTTAGAAAATTTCGCCGGCATAACGACACGATACTAGAAACGGGACAAGGCCTAGCCTTATCCCCGGTCTAGTGAAGGCCCACGCCATTCACACATCAATCAAATCAATTTCATTTCACCAAACAATTCAATTCAACTCAAATAATCTAACCAACTACACAACCAAACAAACAAGTCCATGGTCTGTAGACGATTGTGTCGGGTGCTACTAAACACCGTCTGCATCCTAGTATATATATATAACTAGAAAAAGAAATTAAAGAGTGAGAAATTCTCACAGAATTGCTAATCCAACGCCATGACTCTTCTTAGGTAGAAATCTTCGTCGTTCTGCCTCTTGTCACTTTTCACTGCCCGTATTCTCTACATATATAAAAATCACATTTTTACTACGTTATTCAATATATAAAAATCGAATTTTTACTTTGCTATTCAATATAGAAAAATCGAATTTTTACTTCGCTATTCAATATATAAAAATCGAATTTTTACTTCACTATTCAATATATAAAAATCGTTTCTTTTATACTATACTAACAATATAATCTCTTTGTTATAAAAAAAATATATAAACTTTCATGTTATAAAAATATAACTCTTCATCGTATAAAAATATCGCCTTTCCAATATTAAAAATATCGCCTTTTCAATATTAAAAATATAGTTTTTCCATTGTTAAAAATTCGAACTTTCTAATTTAAAAATCCTAACTTGACTAATTTAAAAATCCTACTTTTATTTATGCTATTTTATTTTATAAAACAATGTACATTTATAATTTTAAAACAATGATATTTTGTTTTCAAAAACACATTTAAAAACAATTTCATAATAAATAAATAAAAACACATTTAAACAATGTATTTATATTATTAAAAATTTTGCTTCTTTTATTTTTCTAACCAATGTTTTTTTTCACAATGCTATATTTTTTATAAAAAGTATTATATATTTTAAATCGGATTTTATTTAAACTGTTAAAAATAAAATAAAAAACGGAAAATAAGTAAAATATTAAACCTTTCTTCCTTCTGAAAAAAAACCGGCCAGACCCCTTCGTATACTGTTCGTCGCCTAGGGCATCGAATCGCCGTCGCCACCATTCGTCAGAGTTGGATCTGGCGTCGCCACATGGTCGAGCTTCGAGGGTGCTGCCACCGCTGTGGATCTTGGCCAGCTCGACGCCGCCTGGGGCATGAAAACTCAGCTCGAGCGGTGGAGTTTTGAGCGTCGAAATCGAGAAAGCTGCCACTCCATCTTCGATCAACCTGGTATGGATTAAAGAGGGTTTGAATCTCTATCATTTTTGCTTTAGGGATCGAGGCTCGTTCGATTTGGATTAGGAGAAAAATGGATTTGAAATCTTGAATGGTCCGCCATGGGTTTCGAAAGGGGAGGCGGGTTTGAGCTGTTGACCGCCAGGTTGAATTTGTGAAGGGGGGGGGGGTTGACCTAGCTAGGTTATATAATTTTTTTTATATTTTTTTTATTTTAATTTCCATGAAGTTACTTTTTCGTTCGAACCCCAAATCGAACCCAACAACCGTCGCCACTAGCTAATTACCCTCATTCCGAACACAATGAGATATGTTTCATAGGCTGATTCAACTGTTTCGATCAGTTTTCGTCAAAATTAACATATAACTCTATATATTGAATCTGAACGCGCATTTCAATTACCGGGGCCACATACAGAGCCGAAAAATTCCTAAAAAATATTTTCTAGCTTCGTATCGACGATACGATCCTAACAAAACTAATTTCGTCGAATTCTGAGACCGTTTGAAAAATAGCCATTTTCCAGTCGATTAAAATCAACTGAAACTGGTCAAACGCGTTTTCCTTCGCCACGCTCACATATTGATTCGAAAAATTATCAAAATTGGAATCTAGCAATAACTTGACATCACGGATCCAACAAAAGTGGTTTCGTCGAAATCCGAGGTCGTTTGCAAAATGGCTATTTTTAAGGGCCGAAATTCCATAGCGACTATTCTGAAATTTCAACTGGACATATTTTTTGATTCCAGCTATGAAATTTTGATTTTTCCGATTCGTTGGAAAGATATTCTCAAATAGATCCTAATGTTTTTGGTTTCACTAAAATCCGGTTTGTTTTGCACCTAGTACATTCAATTGAAGTTTGAAATCGAATTATCGAACTACCGCGCCATTTTCAATTCCTTTTATAATTAAATATAATTATTTATATTCTAACGACGACGTATATAACTATATACATTCTAAATATATTCAAAATAAATTTTCGTCGATATTATTTAAAATAATTCATTTTAAATGTTCAAAATTCGCTAAAATTGCCAAAATAAAAATTTTAAACTGGCCCAGATTTTCGGGTTGTTACACCAATTAAATATATATATATATATATATATACATACATATATATGTATTTAAAAATAATTAAATTAAATATTTAGTAATAAATATTATCATATATATTCACATATAACATAATATAGCTCCAAAATATTCCAATCCGAATTTATAATTCGACATTTCTAACCCAGATTAAATCAGTATTCAATTTTGAATATCCATTTATAATATAAATAAATCGTTATAAATTATAAAGGAATTCCATAGCGACCGTTTTAAAATTTGATTTGATCGTATCTCAAAATCTACATAACGAAATCTCGATTTTTCTCTTCCATTAGAAAAATATACTTCACCAGCTCTAAATATTTCTTGTTTCATAGAAATCCGACTTAAAACGGATTCTGTATACTAGTTTAAAGTTCGAATCGCCAAATTATGAACTATCGCGCCATTTCGAGCTCAATTATAATTATAATATAATTCAACTGACATTTATAAATAAGTTCGTTAATATAATTCCATTCTAAACTGAATTATATTTTTAAATTCTCCAATTCACACAATATTGTCAATTCAACTAATTCCGACTATTTTGGAATTAAATATATTATTCTATTATTTATAATAATTAATTATTCAATATTATTTAATTAAATGACCATTTAAATTTATAAATCATTATTTAAATAATTAAATAAATTAATCATAATACCGTAAAAATACGGGTCTTTACAGTGTCCGTATAATATTTTCTACCTAGGACAAGTAGCACGGATATATATCATTTCAATCCATCAATCTTCAAATTCCGGGTGTGTATCATTTCAACCCGCATCCCAAATCGATTCAATTTTTTCGTTCCTAAATCTATACCGTGATTCAGGTATATGTCACTACAACCCATAATGATTTCTAAGCTATAAGGAACTTGCTGTCTAAATTTCAACAATTAAATATAAGCACATAACAATATAAATCATCAAGTCAACATAATATCATTTCCATTCATATGCGGTGTCCGGGTGTCATCCTTGCATATACACTGATAACATATCAATAACATCTCAAAAACAGTTATTTCATTTTCAATAAAATATTAGTCAAGTATGAGTTGAACTCACCTTCTGTGGCAAAGAAATAGAGACAACAGATAGACATAGAAATGACAAAAAAATACAGTTATCACAAGGTTAAATTTCCCAACCTAAATGAACTATGACCATTATTTTACTGTATACACATGAATGTTCACACAATGAACAATGAATACATACAAGATAATAAATATTATTACTTATCACTTATTAATATTAATTGCTGCTTAATTATAAAATATTAGTCTTAATTATTAATTATTTGATATAAAGTATTTAATAGTACTTATTAATCACCAAATATAGTTTTTTTTATAACAGGATACATGAATTTAGAAAGCACAAGTGCATAAATTACAAGGGTGGGAACAAAAAATCAGGCAGTTTGGCGTTGTGAATTTAAAATTTTCAGCAAATTTAAGCACAAGCTGGAATAGCTCAGTTGGTTAGAGCGTGTGGCTGTTAACCACAAGGTCGGAGGTTCAAGCCCTCCTTCTAGCGTTAACCAATTTTTTAAACACCTATACATTCTGTCAACCTTATGCCTCGGACATCTACTGATTTTTTGGCCTCCCAGCATTACTTGAATGAAGTTATGGATCCCTTCTAAGCTGCTACCAGATTGAATTTGATTTAGTGGTCACACGCGAGCATCTTCCCAAGGAATCGATTTTCATCTTCTTTCTAGATCGAGTCGCACAAAATAGGAAGAAGGGGATTAAAATCCTAATCCAAATAATAAAATGGATTAGAAATTAAAGGAAACTACGGGATTGAAGATTACTTAAGATCATCCCTTCAAAATATTGGACTAAACTCCATTATATAGCTGTAACAACCCGAATTTTTAACAACGTGTAAAGATAAGAATCAAGGCAGAATTTAATTTTAAAATTTGAATCAAGGGAAACGGGCTGTGCCATTGCGTTTTTCTCGGAAAAATACGCGAAATAGAGTCCGAGTTTTTGAAAATCGAAGTCCGTATGACCCAGTTATGGCCCATGGAAGTTTTCAGAAAAAACCAAGTTCAAAAACAGTTCGAAAATCAAATCTGGAGCCAAACAAGACTGGGCGGGAAAATTCCCGCCCAAGCCCCAGGTCGACTGGGGTGTCGACTGGGGAGTCGACACGCCCAGGGGGCAGGTCGACTGCCCAGTCGACACAGGTGTCGACCTGGGTGGTCCGACCACTTTGGCCTGGGTGCACCTGCTTGGCCTTGTGCTCTGTTCTGATGGCCTGTGACAGATTTTGAGGGTTCAGATCTAGCCTAGGGTTAATCTAAGGGCCTAAACTAGTCCTAATCTCTATAAAAACACCCCTAAGCCTACCCTAAACCCTCACAAATCACTCATGCCACGAAGTGTTGCCCAAATGCCAAGTGATCATGGCCTCCATCTCCAATTCCTAGAGACTATGCATTCAAATCGGATTCAAATCAAAAGGTGCAAGCTTTCTACACCAAATCGAGGAGAGATCAACGTTACTACGCAAATTTCATTACGATTCTTCAACAAAGGAGCCACCTTTCTTCGTCAAGACGATTCATGATCTTTCCCTAAGCCTCGCTATGTAAGTCCTAGCTACTTCTAGATCTAAACGGTAGTTTTAATGATGGCATGGAATAAAACGAGATTAAACTAAGTATGCTAGCCTATATGAACCTTGTCATGCCTCTTTTTATTGAACCTATGACTTTAGGCTATGTTTAGCAACTAAATCAAGTTACCCATGTTGCATTGGACTTAGTTTGTCATGCAAGATTGAACCTTTGCTTGTGGGATGTTGGCATGAACACTTGGAACCACTTTGACTTGTGAAATATGTGCATGAACATGACTTGGGGCTTATGCATATAAAAGAACCCAAACCCCTTAAGATATTATGCAAGTTTCAGGCCAAACCCCTTATGATATTATGCATGTTTGTAGCCAATCCCTTTAGGACATCGTACATGTTTTAGGCCAATGTGTTATCATAGTATTTCTACCATGTTGACTCGCTTTCACTTGCGTTTGAAAATACGTTTTGGGTGGTTTAGACAAAACGTGAATATGGCATGAAACGTGACTTGAAGTTACATGAAACATGACATGTAAGTTAAACTAAAATGTGGACATGACACGTAGGAAACCATGGGACTTGAAAACTAGCATGTATGGGTTGTAAGTGTAATATGACACTAGACTAAACATGAAAGTGACCAACTCGAGGTTGGGTTGAGTTTGCAACATAAAACTACCCGGACCCGAACGGCTTAACTAGTAGTTGCAAACAATAAGACCCAATGTGAGAAGTTGGTCATGTCGCGCTTAAGACCCAAGGTTAGACTAGGTTGTGGTGTAAAACTACCCGAACCCGCCCGGCTTAACTAATAACCACAACAAGGCTGCATTAATTTAATTAATGCCACATGATAAGGTTAAGTAAATTTGACTAATGACACTTAACCGATATGACATGAATGGGTAGGTTAAGTTAAACCGGACTTGATTTCTTAATGACACTTAACCGATATGACATGAATGGGTAGGTTAAGTTAAACCGGACTTGATTTCTTAATGACACTTAACCGTAAAATACAGTTAGGGGATGGGGTTAAGCTAAACCTACACTTAACTAATCTAAACACGGTAATTAGATAGAGTTAAGTTAACCTACACTTAACCAATCTAAACACGGTAATTAGATAGAGTTAAGTTAACCTAGACTTAACTAATCTAAACACGGTAATACGATGAGGTTAAGTTAAACACTTAACCAATCTAAACTTGATAATTCAATGAGGTTAAGTAACCAACACTTAACCAACTAAACGTGATAATTTAATGGGGTTAAGTAACTTATACTTAAACAATTATACATGATGATTTGATGAGGTTAAGTAACCTATACTTAACCAATCTAATTTGGGAACTTGATAGGGTTAAGTCATAAGAGCGTTTAAATATACTTAACCATTGTAATACGATTAGTGGATGGGGTTGAGCTAACCCACACTTAACCAGTCTGACTCGATAATCTGATGGGGTTAAGATAATCTATGCTTAACCAATCTAACACGATAATCTGATAGGGTCAAGACAAACTAATACTTAACCAATTTGACTTGATAATTGAATAGGGTAAAGTCATGAGCTTCTTGGTATACTTAACCAACTTGTAGGGCTAAGTCTTGAGCTTAAATACTTATCCAATCTTGACATGATTCGTAGGCGGGTTAAGTCATGAACTGGAATGACAACACTTAACCCATTTGACAAAACCCTAGTTCAGGGGACTAGGTGGAAAATCGTAGTTAACAAGGATAACGGAAAAGGGAACTAAGTGATAAACCTTAGTTTAGGATAACTAAGTAATAATCCTTGGTCAAGGAATTTGGACCAGTTCACAAATAGATGAGTAACCCGATACGGTAGGTCATCGCTTAAATACACGAGGAGGAGCAAATTATCTGACTTAGATAAAGGCTCCAACGAACTGGGTGACGAAGCAGTAGCTTCGGTGGACGTGAGGGTACTCTTGGTATCTCTCTATGAGGTTGCGGATGGTCCACGAAACCTGGCCTCACAGAGGTTAAGGTCTACGGTAGAAGAACCAAGGGTATGCCTTGGTTGCCGTGCGAGCAACCTAAAGACTGGGGTGGATTAGCGTGGGGTCGGCGATATTTTTACGGTAGCCCTAGATAGCACATCGTCGGCCACCTACCATCTTTAGTCAATCGTGGACGTAAGGAAAGGCAGAGAACACCCAACATACCATATTTGCTATCTAGGTATGGGTGAGGTTGGCCGTCCGGGAAGGGGGCATCGATAGCCTTAGTGTTGTTCTCATACATGACTTTTCTTGTTTTGCCTTTCAGTAGTTGAGGGAGGGGTCACGTGGGACCATAGCCACGGATACAAAAACAGACCTTGATATCTGCATCGGTAGATGACTTAAATCTCCCGACCGAGTTCCGTATTTTTTGATTTGCCCTGGCACGGAACTCGGATGGCACATTGAGATACATGTGCATCTAGACATGGAAAACGATTCACGATTCATACATGGGATAAAAGGGTGCGGTTGACGGGTAGCATAATCCCTAGTAGCCCTAGGTGGCTAAAACCCAAACCGAGATACGAAAACGTTCATTAGGTAGCATAATCCCTAGCGGTCCTAAGTGGCATAAACCCTAGGTGAACAAGCGATAGTACATGGTAAGAAAACATAACCAGACCAAGGGTAGCAGTCCAAAACAACTTCAAGGATAAAATGGTACTACGTGGAGGTGGTATAGATTTACATGGGTAAGCCCGTACGGCCTACGACAAAGGACTGAAATTATACATGGAAAGAAACATACGGGTTAGGGAAACCTATGTCCGCGATATATTAGGTTGGCATGGGCCATTTCATGACTTTGGTCATGAGACATTTTATAGTTAACACATGACGCGGGTTGGGATACTAGTACGAGAGGTGCAGAGTAAATATACATGATAAATACCTTGGGATGTTATACATGATAGATACCATGTGAGGTTATACATGATAGATACCTTGGGGTAGTATACTTGATAGAAACCTGACGATGTGATACCTTGATTTATCTTGACACCGTAGTTTATCATGATACCTTAGTTTATCTTGCTACAGTAGTTCATCCAGTTATCTTGGTTTAGCTTATCTATCTTGTCGTCATCCTTATGTTTACTTTCAGTTTATGCATGTCATGTTACCTTTACCTGTTTTTATACTAGAAGTAGATAGGACTTACCAGTCTTTATGACTGACCCCTTATTGTTTTGCCTCTTTGTCTTCCGTTCCCCCCCCCCCCCAGGTTTTCAGGGAGGAAACACTGTTATTTAGTTCAGACTTCCTCTGCTTGAAGGTCATCATGCGTGGCTTGGACTTTTCTTGGCTATGGCTACCTTACTGTTTTACTTGGGGAATAATTTATGAAATGGTTTATGCTTCTTTACTATTGCAAGACAGGTTTTGATGTATTCTGATGTAAAAGGCTTTAGACCTTATTTTATAAGGTAATGAAATTTGTTTTACTTCCACTGTTTTATATATGTTCTGTCTTGTAATATTTCTGTGCATGTTTACCTCGATAATGCTTCACCAAACCTAGTGCATTCCCTTTGTGAGTGACCCTACGGAGGTGGGGTGTTACAATAGCTCTTGAATTTAGGGGAAAGATATAGGTCTAGGATTTTCCAATTTCAAGATTATTGCTTTCTACTTTTATACTAAAAAAATGAGATGGAAGACAAATGAACGTGATATTTGATATTATGCGCTAATTGTAATCGAATATTAATTATTAATTATTATGATTAATCATAATAAATTATTAAAAATAAAAAATAATTATTGATTATAGATAATGATTCGTAGTTATAATTTGTTTATTAACAATCACTGGTGCTAACCTGTGCTACGCACACGGGTTTAATTCTATAATTTTTGAGAATATAACAATTTATTTTCTATTATTTATATTTGTTGGAAAATTCAGTCTTTTAAATTGGGACTCTATACTAAAAGTTAAATTCACTGTGTGCATGCAAAATGTTTTTTTTTACTACATATACTACACCGAAGGACACTAAACACTGCAAAGCAGAAAATAGGCATATATACTAAAGCTAAATTAGCAAAAAAGTGCTTAGTCAAAAAGCGAATTCAACACATGTAACAGTGTATCTTCATTATAAATAACATAAAAAATTCATCCAACTTCAAATGTGTTTACACTGCTTTCAAATATGCCTGGTATGACAAATTAAAGCAATCTGCGTAAATAAAAATACAAATGGGTCAATTAAATCAATCTGCGTAAACAAAAAGACAAATGGATCAAACCTTCAGTAGGTGCATAACAATATAATATTGCAAATTTATTTCACAACATATTCATCAATATCTTCCCAAAAGTAAATTAAACTTTGTTCATTATTGGTGCATTTATTGGCTATTCCGTTGGATGCTTTGACCAGCATAATCTATTAACGGGTGTTCTATTGAACGGTTTGACCTGCGTAAATGATGTGAAATATTTTCCATAGTGTACTTGTACACAAAATGAAAATAGTACTGTAGAATGCTCTTATTTTGGACATGATTTTTTAGCATACCAATAAAAATTAACTACACAGTCCACTTTTCATCCATAGGAGGGACTAATTTAACATTTAATACAAAAAATAATGCTTCTTAGTAAATAAATAAAGTAAAACTGCAATGTGTTGTACACATTACATTGTACATTACTATTATTTTTATTTTAGCCTTGCCTTTTTGGAAGTAAATAATAGATCATACTGTAAAATAGATTATAACATGTATTTTATAATCAACATGTAATATTTAACCGAGAAGTAGCTAGGCATCCATGGTGCTTCATTCAGTACTTAACAATGCATGCTCAAACTACAAGAAAAGTACGGATTTTTGACGGCTGTCGGCCGTCGGCGGCCGTCAGAAGCTATCGTAAATCCCCATCGCAAATTAAGGTGTTGGTAAACAGGATTTCCGATGGCTATCGACACAACTCGTCATTCACGTTTCCTATGGTTTGAATCCATTGGTAATGGAAATCCCCGTGCATTCTTATACTAAATTTTCATATATATTTATATAAGTTTCGAAAACTTTCGTATCAAGAGTCCAAAAATCGAAGATTCTCAAAATTCCATTTCAATACCAAAATCTGTTTGATTTCTTAATCGATTCAGCTATTCGATATCATTTCAATTTAAGATTTACAAATCAATTCACCATTAAAACCTCAAATTCAATTTAGATTGCATGTTACAAATATTATTATTCAACTGAATCATTACATTCAGTCATTTCGGACTTAAATTGCTCGGATTGAAAATATACACTCTTATCTCTAAAACAGTTAAGTTAAATTTAAAATAGTTTAAGTAAGGTAATAAACTTGACATAAAATACATTCGAATAGGGTAAACAAGTTTTTTTATATAAAATATTTTAAATCTGTTTGAATATTATAAATATGTGTTTTAGTATAAAATAGTTTAAATAAACTAAATAGATTTGCTATAAAATAGTTGGATAAGATAACTAAGTTTATATTCAAAGTAGTTTAAATGAAGTAAATAAATTAATTTTATAGTTTTGGAAAGAAAAATACTAACTTCTCCGAATCAATTTATGCAAAATTCCAATGCTAATTTAGCTTTGATTTCATAATATGATTTTAATAAGGACAAATTTTCAAAATGAGCTAATTTTTTAAACAAATAGCAGAAATAGGCCAGTTTTAAAACTATTAGCAGAAATAGGCCAGTTTTTGCCACCTCAGCAATGAGGTGGCAACATAAAAAAAAAATTAGCGTGGGCGCACTTGTCAAGTGCGCCCATTAAAAATATCACGGGCGCACTTGACAAGTGCGCCCATTATAAATAACACGGGCGCACTTGAAAAGTGCGCCCGTTATAAATAAAACGGGCGCATCTGCCAAGTGCGCCCGTTATATATTCTGCTATTACAGCAACATCTCTTTTTCGACCCAATTACTTCACAAATGCTATACAATTGTTTCGTAGCAGTTTTTCACTATAAATTGAATCAATTTCAAACATACGCTAGCCCAAATAAAGCATAAAACATATATGAATCTACTTCAAACATAAATATGAAAAAACAACGTCGATATTCGATTACAAACATAAGTCTAGATAACCTTCAAACATAAACATAAGTCTAAAACACAAACATACGCTAATACAACACTTATAAATACGTTTATGGCGATGCTTAATCTTGAGTAGGGGGAGGTTGAGAAGGTCCAGCCGCCTGCGATTGAGCTGGGTCTTGTCGAGGTGGAGCTAGAGAAGGATCATGTCTTCTTTTAGTTCTTCGCTCTCCCGGGCGTTCCAGTCTACGTCTAAAGAGTAATGTGTCAATGAGTTTTTTCAAGCTAATACATCGTGGTTGGACATCGTGCTGCGGTACTCGACCACGTCCAATATCCTCCAATCCTCTACCAACCGTCTCTAGCACGTCGACCTGCAAATTGTGTTATTTATAATCACAAATTAGAAGATTTAAGTCGGCAAATTAAAACAGTAAAGTAATGTAAAAGACGTACGACATCTCGCTCAAGCGGTGCACGAGCGGTGTATGCTCGTTCCTGAGGAGCCCGATCCGCAAGAATGAATCTTCGAGTGATCGACCAATACCAAGTCAAGTATGCTGAAATATGAGTGGTAGGAATTTCTTGACGAACGATACGGTTATGTCTATCGTTCCACCGAATGATAGCAAAATGCAAATTCGGCTTTGCTTCTCAAGGCTCAGGGATGTGTTGCTGAAGACCAAATTGTCGCATCACTCGATCAGGATTGTACATCTCAACCGTTCGCATACATATGATCGGTGTTTTGCAAAGCCAACTAGGCATGCCGCTTATACATATTTGAGGCAGATCAACTAGCACATCTTGTGTGTAGGGATTCCGTACAATAGCCTCATCTGTCAGCATGTCAAGCTGGTCACGGTAGTAAGTGGTAACTTGCTTTGGAGACTCAATCCAACTCCTATTTCCAAACCACCTGCGATATAAAGTAATGCATATAAAATATGTAAATGTAAGTAATATAGCATAAGTATAAACATCATTATTGAATATGCAAATGTACATAAACTACCTTGCACTATATGGTAATGATCTGTCGATCTGCGCAGATAAAGTTACGTTTGGACGACCGATAGGAAGATGTGTCCATGACCAAAGCTGTAAAATATTAAAAAAATGTTGGGATTTCATATTACAAGTGGCCATAAAAAGTTATGCGTACCAATATTTACCTGTAGAAGAGAAAGACAACCGGCTATGGATTTGGATTTACCGAACACAGCATTTGTTAATTCAGTGTATAATGTTGTCAATACCGCACTACCCCAAGAATATCGTCCACATTCTTCCAAATTTCTCACAAATAAGAGCCAAAAAAGATTTAGTCGTCCTTTAGAATGATCGGGACATAGACGACACGATATCAAGTGCAGAATGACGGCTCTCGCATGACGTTCAACTTCTCATCTGATGCATCCTCTGCTGGCTCATTGTGAAACATATTTCGAAGCCAAGTCAACTTAATTGTTGCGCCTCTTATCTCATTTCAATTTGGGACGACGCCTAAACACTCATAACAAATATCTTCATAATTACTGAGATGTGTAGCAGTAACAGGATTTCCTTCCACTCTAACACCCAAAAGACAACTAACATCTTGCAACGTGATAGTAATTTCACCAGTGGGAAGATGGAAGGTGGAAGTCTCCGGTCTCCACCGATCTACCAATGCAGTAATAAGTGCATGATCAATCTTAAAAAACCCTAATCTGGATATTTCTCTAAATCCAGCTCTTTCTAGCGCAAGTTGAACTCTAGGTGTGTTTGAAGTAATCAACGCTAACTTGCTAGAATGATCTTGACAATCAATTGGCTCGTCGCTCTACAAAATTCAAAACGAAAAGAAAGTAATTAGCTATTGCATGAGAAATGAAAAAAGTATTGAATTCTTCCATTTGGATTTTTTAAATACCTTCATCAAGTCCATATTATTGCTTCTATGCTCATGTTGAAGATACAAGACACTTGCATCTACTGGACCGGGTGCTAACTCTACAAGAAAAAATTTGAAATGAAATGAACAAGCAATGAACAAGGTTTTGAAATGATTATGTAAATCACCATATACATGAACTAAGAATTGGTATGAGTCATCCATTGTAATGAACAAGTAAATCATCATATACAAGTAAACTACCAAGTAAATGAACAAGCAAATCACCAAATACAAATAAATGAACAAGTAAAATCACCATTGAAATGCGCCTTCTATTGTAATGAACAAGTAAATGACCATATACAAGTAATGAACTAGAGTAAATCACCATACACATGTAATGAATTAGGGTTAATCAAATAATGAATTAGGGTAAATCAAGCATGAATTAGGGTAAATCAAGCAATGAAAAAGTAATGAACTAAAGTAAATCACCAAATACAAGTAATGAATTATGGTTAATCAATTAATGAGCAAGTAATTAGCTAGGGTTAGTCAAATAAATGAATAAGTAATGTTGTTTAAGAATTTACCTCTAACTTCATAAGAGGAGGATGAGCCTTCCATTGTAGAATTAATTTAGTGTAGAAGTAACGAAAATTGAAGTATTAGAAAGTTTAGAAGAATATGATTTTGGGTTTTTAGTTTTAGGGATTTTGGAGAGGAAAGGGTGCTTGGAGGAAGTGAGGAAACAGGAGAGAAGCTGGGTTGTTTAACCCGGTTTGGGCGCACCTACAAGGTGCGCCCATGTAAATTTACATGGGCGCACTTGTCAAGTGCGCCCACGTAAATTTACAAGGGCGCACTTGTCAAGTGCGCCCATGTAAATTTACAAGGGCGCACCTGTCAAGTGCGCCCAAACTAAATTTACAAGGGCGCACCTGCAAAGTGCGCCCATGTAAATTTACAAGGGCGCACCTTGCAGGTGCGCCCTACCCGAGAGCTGCATCTCCAAACTCCTGCCTCACCTACACCTAACACGTTACAAACCGCATCATAATACCAAATCAAATACAACTCTTATGCTTATAAAATGAAAACATGCACTACTGAAATGCAAATTATTCATTCATTCATTCATCAAACTGAAAGTACGAATCGTTCATTACATTACAAATCATTCGAACAAAATCTCAAAATACATTTTCAAACTTTTTTGACCACATTTGCTTACATCAATCATATAGAACTCATTTTGATGGACATGTCGATCTTTTGTTCCCTTTTTGACCACATTTGCTGCAAGTATTTTGCTTACGTTCTCCCATTTTATCCATCATACCTTTAATTCTTGTCGAACGCGGACGCCCCGTCTTTCTTTTTGTATGCGGAGGCAATATGGTCGGACCGTGATAGGCATCCCAATATCTACTATCGGGAATTGGATGAAAACTTGGATCGTAAGTTGCTTTATATTTTTCCATGGAAAACCACGATGAACAAAATTCATAGTATGATATATTCGCTCCGCCAACGGTTTGAGCACAAGCGGCCATCACATGCAAGCATGGCAATTTTTGCAATAGCGGAATGTTGCAAGTGCAAGTACACACATTATCATGTAAAGTCACGGTAAATGCTTTTCCAAATTGATCATTCACTTGCCATTCAGTTTGATTGAATCTAACAATTCCACAATGTCGTGCTTGTTTTGATCTTTTGGCTAAAAGAGTTTCAACTTTTGGAGTCATTTGCATTTCAAATCCTTCGGCATCGGAACGACGTTTCATGAAATAATCATTTAAACGGTAAAACGTTCGTGATACTAAAGACTTGACTGGCAAAGCACGAGCACCTCGTAGAACTCCATTAAAACTTTCGGATACATTTGTTGTCATCATCATAAATCGTCCTCCGTTATCCTTGCATAGAACCCAATTTTCCTCCGCACCACGTAAGCTCTTTTCAACCCAAGCATGCGCATCCGGCGAAATGGTTCTCAAGTGACCTCTTAACTCTTTGTATTGCAACTCATCGGTAGCACTAGCACATGAATAGAATAAATCTACCAAGTTTTTTTTGAGTAAATCCGGCAACTTGGAAGTTTGCTTTGAGATGCCTAGCACAAAAGCGGTGATAGTGCTCTTGAGGCCAATTTTCTAATGCTCCCGGAATGCCTTTCATTCGATCGGATATAAAAGTCAAACATCTATTGCGAACGCTATGTATGAGATAGTACATGCATCTAAGAAACCATTCCCAATTGTCTTTTGATTCGGAGTCTACAATTGCATATGCTAATGGAAATATACCATCATTTGCATCAACTCCAGTCGCAACTAGCAATGTACCTTGGTATTTGCCGTATAGGTGTGTGCCATCAATGCAAATTAATGGTCGACAATGCGCAAAACCATCAATAGAAGCACCGAATGCCCAAAATGCACTTTTGAAACGAACTTTGTCATTCGTGATTCTTTCATTTTCAATCTTAAAAACAGTTCCCGGATTATGTTTTTTAATAGTAGCCAAATATTGTGGTAGCTCAGCATATGATGTTTCCCAATCTCCAAAAACTGTCTCAAGTGCTTTCCGCAATGCTCTATACGCCTTGAAGTAGCTTATTTTGATGAAAAAAGTTTCAGACATCAAAACTTGAATCGCAGCAGGAGTGGTATTCAAATTAGATTTCACGAAAGGAAGAATTTTGTTAGCAACAAATCTACTTGTCACTTGCTTGTGATTAGAATTAATGACCGGATTAACACAAGAATGATTGCCATCATATTTTCTAACTTCCCACCTTCCCGTCAATGATTTTTTTGGGACAATAGCATGTATTCTCCACTTGCAATTGTTATCGACATTACAAATTGCAGTGTATTGTTTTTTGCGGGATTTTACAGGTTTAAAAGAGACAGAATTTTTTATAGACCACTCACTAAGCTATTGAATAAGCACTTCCTTGGTTTGAAACTGCATTCCCACATGAAAGCCCGAATCAACACAATCTACAGTAAATGCTTCTCTAATAGGAGCCACATTTTGAATCAACGATGCGGCCATAATTTGTGCACTACATAAATCGTCTGTCAGAGGCATCTCAAATTCCATTTCTTCGTTGTTATCATCTTCCTCTTCTTGCACCAACGATGCTTCATTATTTTCGTTTTCATTCGCATTACCAATTCCAAACTCAAGTGGCTCATTGTTAGCTTCCATATTTTCCATCCATGTCATATCATTATCCATTGAAGCAATTTGCATGCTATCAATATGTGGTAAGCTACAGCCTACATCGTCATTTGCCGGTCTAGAGCTTGAACCACCCGCATGCACCGTATAACTGTTTAAAAAAAAATATGAGAACATAACAATATG
Source organism: Allium sativum (assembly GCA_030737875.1). Taxonomy (NCBI): domain Eukaryota; kingdom Viridiplantae; phylum Streptophyta; class Magnoliopsida; order Asparagales; family Amaryllidaceae; genus Allium; species Allium sativum. The sequence continues at coordinate 627,291,479 of CM060921.1, read as the reverse complement.
AATTTTAGCTACTCAAATGCAAAATTTACAAACTTACTTTGCATTCATGAATGGAGGAAATATTGGAGTTGGATTGCTTCGATGAGCACAACTTGGAATAGTTCCGATAATTTGAGTAGAATGTTGGTTTAAATTAGTATCCATTGTCTCTTCATGTCTCAGCTCCTCTTTTATTACGAATAACTCAATAACTTTCATACTAACCGAAAACATTGCATCGGCATCATCATCATCATTTACATCAATAGCAGAAGATCCAGAATCCGTCACCCACTTGCTTACCAATCGTACATCGTATTTTTTTGAATCAATTTTTGTAACTCTATACACCGTTTCCTTTAATTCATGGTAGGAGCAAATTTTTTTGACCTTTGAGCCTTTTTGTTTGCCACCAACATACGCTGGCGTATTATTTTCTTTTAAGTTCAACTTTCCATCAAAATAGCAAATAATAGGGATGAAATCGGACATAGTCTAAATGAAAATTTTGCAAGGTATAAGGATAATTAATTGTTAAACAAATATTAGTACCATAAGAAAGCAAGAAAAACTAAACCTAGGGTATGAATGAACTTGATAAATATAAGAATTTGAGATAGGATTTGAGTTTAATCTAAATCAATACCTTCAAATTGATGTGCAATAGCTGATAGAAGTAACCCAATCAATAAACCTTGTTTATTTTGATAATTTTTGAAGATTTTAGGGTTTTTTGAAGCTAGTGGAAGAATAGTACGAATTGGTACTTTTTTACCCGAAATAGTAAAAAGCAGGATGACAGAGAGTAACAGGGAGCAGTAGGAAGCGTTAGGGTTTTAGTTTAAATAATAACTGGCGCACTTGCGAAGTGCGCCAGTCAAAATTTTAAGGGGCACACTTGACAAGTGCGCCCCTTAAAATTATAACTGGCGCACTTCGCAAGTGCGCCAGTTAAAAATTTATAGGGCGCACTTGTCAAGTGCGCCCCCGATGATTTTTTTTTTTTTTTTGCCACCTCATTGCTGAGGTGGCAAAAACTGGCCTATTTCTGCTAATAGTTTTAAGACTGGCCTATTTCTGCTATTTGTTTAAAAAATTAGCTTATTTTGAAAATTTGTCCTTTTAATAATCATTTCTGAAATTGAACATTATTCACAAAAGATAAACTCTTTCAAAAGCTTCTGAAATACGCTAATATTTCATACGTTTGAATGTGTATGAAATAACCTTCTCAAGATGTTTACTAGCCAAAATATTTCTAACACATATCATCTAAGTTGGGTTCAATAAATTTCAAAACAAATTAAAAAAATCTGTTTCAATCCATTTTAATTATCCCTTACATCTCATTTTCAATACTTCCATTAACATAACACACAAAAAAATACTTCGAAAATTCAATTGTCAATTGTTATCATAATTCAACGTTCGAATGCTTGTTTCAAATCCAAACTATATCATTAATCCAACTTTATTTTAGACTTTTCCCAATGCATGGTAAACAAAAGGGTACAAGGACATGAAAAATATAGGTACATGAAAATCCGCAGCCATTATGTACTGAAGTCAGAGTCGGCCCAAGGGACAACCCACCAAACCCATGGGCTGGGGCAACCCGCTGGGCCAAGGCAACATATTATATATTTTAGTTTAGCTTTATTAGCATTTAAATATTTAGACATCAAAGTTGAAGCAAAGAAATGAATGGTCCAGTGGTAAGTGTGGCTGCGTTCGATAATGTGAGCAAGGTTCGATTCCTATCTTCAACAACATGGTTTCTACACAAAAAATGCCATTTTTTGAAAAAAAAAACTACCCACAGTAGCAGAGTTGGTTAGGCGTCAAATTTCTTGGGCCTGCATTGACTGAAGTCTACATAGACGTTGGTCTGATCCAAATCCATGTAGCTGAGACTCTATCCTTGGTTTTTCCTTTAGTGTAAAACTTGAACCCAATTTTGTCTCCATTATACAAGTACATTTTGTGTAAACTTAATTATGAAGCTATCTGAGTTTAGGTTATATACTTTGGGAAATAATGAAACAAGTCTTGTTTTTATTGCTGAACGTGAAGGCCATAATTTGACCAGATCTTATGTTAAGTTGAATTGTTTATATTTTTGGTTTGTCACCAAATTTTGTTTTGAAAACTTAAGCTGCGTACACTTTTATAATATTACCAAATTTTGGAGTACGGTTCATGCGAGTTTTCTTTTTCCTGAAAGAATGAAACCCAAATTTTGCACCTGGTATTTGTGCTTTTTTTTGTATAAAAAAAGATTTTGTTAGATGTTGAACTGACATGAAAATATACTTCTTTCGTTAGTTGCTGTAGCATGGGCGTTGTAAGCACATATTTAACTAGAATTCTCCCATGCATGTAAACATATAAAACTATGCAGTGAACATTGCACTAAACCAAGTAGTGAACAGTGACTGTAGAAATTTTTTGAAAAAAAAAGAAGCATCTAAACTAAGAATTTTTTTTAATAAAAAATCAATGTTTTGCTGCCAACGTTGGCATGCTGTGCATGGTGACCAAGCATATAAATTAGAAACTATTGTAAGGTAACTTGTATCTTTTGTAAGGTAAGAAATGGGTTAATACATTTAAATTAGAAACTATTGTAGATGTAACTTGTATCTTTTGACAAAAGAGGACTATTCTTGTAGTGCGCATGAACAAATTAATTGCTTATAATACCATGAGTTTTTTTTGTTTTTTCTCTAAAAAAATCTGTTTCAAAATTTTCAAATCAAACTTTGCTGTAATTGTACGTGTTTTAACCATAATTTGTTTGTTCAGTTTGGTGAAATTTCGGTGTCGTTCTTTTTCAGCGTTGTAACAACCCACTAACTTTTACCATCCAAAACCACAATAAACCACACATATCTGACTTGAATTGCTCAAAGTAACAGATTATTAATAAATGTGGAGTAAATACAAATCATATCACAGAATCATAAGCACAGAAAAAGCAGAATAACTCATAGTGGAAATAAATAAACCCATAATAGTTCATGAAGCTACCACTACAAGAAAATATGGTATGCATAGCATTATATAATAGCCTTATATTAAAGTGCTATAATAAATTAATTAAACAAAAAATAATAATGCATAAATTGTGCTATATAAAAAACGAAAAAAAATAACAAATAAATTAAGCTATACATACAGATATTCCGCTATGTTAACGTTATTCATCTAAAAAGCGGGAGCGAAAAAACAACGCGGGACAAAATGAAACATAAGGCTGCGAAAGTAAAAGAAAAAGAATCCCTCCATCACTTTCGTTTGTACAAAACTTACCCTCAAATCCCTAAAAATTTCAGATTTCCATAAACTCCCTCTACAGATTCTTCCAAACCAGTAGTGGGCGTTTTTTAAATCGGTAATATTTTTATTACTTTCTTCCTTTTATTAATTGGCTTCGGTCGCTATTTTTTTCTCGTTCAACCGAAACGCTAACAATTAATCCATGGTAATAGCAATTAGTATATCCAGCTTTATTCGAAGATGTCATCTTTATATTTGTAAAAAATCTTGAACTTCTTCACTTTTATTCTGAAAATCACTGATTTTAATTTGGATTTGATATGTGACTACTATATGTCGTTTGAATCTTTAAAAATAAGGGAATTTTTTTGATGCTATGGAGGTTGTTTTCTGGGTAATTGAAGTCAAGATTTATGGCCAGCGGTTTACCAAAGGAAAAGAGGTTCTTTTTAGTTGTCTGTTGTAACTGATCCTATTAGTCAGACTAGGATTTTTTTTAAATCGTGTTGGCACTAGAGCTGGCACTTAAATGTATTTCAAAGGGGTATATTATTTATTAACTTGTACAATATATTGTAATTGTTCCATGTATTTGAATGTATGTTTTTTTCTAAAATTGATGATGTATGTTAATGAATATTTAATGATGTAGAATATCCATGACTCCTTTCATGATGCTCATAACTTTTGCTATGTTATCTCAATAGTGGATATGGTAAATTTTTTTACCTAGTTATCATATTTTTGATGTATAAATTGTTCTAATGGCTACATGTGTGTATTTACTATTTGCGCATCTCATTCAAAATCCCAAAATGTTAATCAAGTGAACTAGCATGTGATCTCAAGGTATGTATCATCAGGTTGACATTCTTAACAATAAGATAGAAATTGAGTTATCTATGTGTTTTTAGATATCATGGAATATTTTGCCTTAAATACTTATCAATTTCCATAATTTTTTTGTAAGAGAATAGCATACTATCTTTTTAGACATTTAGTACGTTTGTTTGATTGAACTGGGGCATGATTAGCGTACATGTTTGACTTGATAGCCCGTCAAATGTAAAGGTAGCAAACCAACACCAAATTTCTATTCAGAAGTAATGTGGTTGAAAGACTACTGAATTGAAATGCTAATATTTGTATAATACTTTTGTTTGAACAGGTTAGGATTTTGACTGTTCAGAAGTAACGTGGGTACTTTGATTGTTAGAGTTAGGATTCAGATTCTAGAGCATGTAATTTCTTTATAATTTATAGCTAATTAGTTTACATGGATTTTCACTCTTCATAGACTAGCTAGGAAATGTCAGTCCTAGAAAATTATTCTCCTTTAGTATCTACATCTGTTGATTTGCTAGCAGCACTGACTTGCTAACTTTGTTAGTTCATAACATAAAAATTGAATTGAACCAGCCGCAGAGCAAGTTCGTGCTGACTGTGCGTTCACAGCATGCACTGCCAGCTCTCCTTTATCAAAAAGTGTTTATAGTAAGTTCGCTTCATTCAATTGTGAAATCCAATCATGTCACAAGTAAATGCTACGTAAAAGTTTAAACAAATGGAAATTCTATTCTTAGAATATCAAATATATATGCAGTGTTGAAGACCTTTTGCTAGGCAATGATAATTTTTTTTTACTTTTTAAAGGAAATTATTGAAAAGTTTATTACAACAGGCGAAAGATTATAAATGCTTGCTTGTCCTTTTGTATAGTGACAGATCAGCAATAACAATTTTTAGGTATAATTATGGCAAATCTCTTTTTCTTTCTCTTTAATCTCATATTCTAAATAAAATAAGCCTATTGTGGAAGTTTCTCAGTTTATCTTTGTTATCCTTTGATGATCTTGTACTGATGCTGGAAAAGACAAAGAAGTGGAAATAATTTGAAAAGGGTGAAAAATTATATAGCAAGGGTGGATCAAATGGAGGAATGCTGATATAAAAGGTTTTTCATATGCATAACAGCATAAGTGTACCATGTTACTGTGGTTCATTCTCTTTTGTATGTACCATGCTTTGATTCAAAAAAAATTGAATGTAGAGAAATAACATTTATTTACTATATAAACTTTCCCTATCTTGATGCTAGAAACAAACATATACTTGAAAGTTAGATACTGCATTCAATTCCATTAGGCACTTCCTTGGATACAAATCATTATCCTTGCTCAACTGTGTAAATTTTATGACATATTCATTTTGTTTATGGACAATGCCTCATTTATCAGTCATCTCAATATTAAAGTATAAGAAAAGGATAACCCTGTAAAAAATAAATCACTACAAAATGGGCATGAGAAGTTCTCTAATATTAATGTATTCTTATGGTGTGAATTATTCACATTTAATTTTCTGATGGGTGGGGTCTCTGCTGCAGTTTCTAAAACTGCAGCTACTCCAATTGAGCGAGTGAAGCTTTTGATCCAAAATCAAGATGAAATGATTAAGTCAGGCCGTTTGTCTGAGCCATACAAGGGAATTGGAGACTGCTATAAGAGAACGATTAAAGAAGAAGGGTTTGCTTCTTTGTGGAGAGGGAACATCGCAAATGTCATCCGATATTTTCCTACTCAAGTATTTGTCTAATATTTACTAGTATCTTATACATTTGAATTAGATTTGTAGCCATTTTTAATGGTGATATGTTTGCAATATAAATTAAAGTAACCTAGCAGAAAATAGCTTACGTCTTTCTCTTATTGTGTACTACTCTTAGATCTGGATTACTACTTTGCTTAAATTTATGACCAAGCATTCACCCATTATCAGTTTATCCTGATTCAGTGCAATTGAACAAACTGGTTTGTACATAATTAAATAACTGATTTCACATTTTACTTTGCTAACTTGTTGCATTGTATTTTAAGTATATTTCTGCAGAACTGTTTCATTTTTTTTAAATATAATTTGGAAGTTGTTATTGCAGCACCTTTTGTCACTACAGGGTAATAATTTTCTTGCTACTTTTTAGTTCAACCATGGCTTACTCTCTATATATTTGCTGGTAGTCATATGCGAAGAACATTGGCTTTATCCTCATTGAGGCAAATATGAACAATAAAATCCCTTTTGTTTGTTGTCATAATCTTTGTACTATGTTTTGGTACACCTTAATGATGTGAGTACGTGTTTCTTTTCTTCATTCGTGTGTGTTGTGCAATCCATAAAAATAATTTAAAAATATATATATCTGAAATGCATTAGTAAAACTTAAATCAATTTAGGAGCAAGTAATTGCATAACCAGTTGAGATGTGTATGATGTAGATGCATTTTTATCCATAAGTACAAGAATATTGTGTATAAAAAAACACATTACAGCAATTGCTGATTAAAATGAATGTTCTTACACTGTTTACTACCCTTATTTCTCCCTTAGAAATTGCAGTTGCTTTAACTAGTCACACCAATGCAATATTCAAAAAGCAACAGTTGTAACATTCTTTGAAGATTAAGTCCCTATTTCTATTATTATAGATTTAAGGGTATTTGCCATCGTAATAGTATTCTAAATGTTTAATTTTATCCATAACCCTGTTCATCAAGTTCTAGATCTAACGAAATGAACTAATTTTTTGTTTCATATAAGTAAGTCTTCTTTTCTGGCTGTTGATGGTGATACTATCAAGGTTTGTAAAAATTATTCTTAATATAATTACACTGGCCTTGTACAGATAGGGATATAGAAGCCTTCTGATTAGGTGTTGGAAGAAACTTTTGGTGGAAAACGCTTCATAAAATGTGTGTTCATATTTCTTGAGTAGATGTAATATATGAATTCCTTAGTGTGTATCAGCATTGCTCTGCTATGATCAATTTGTGCTAATAATCAAACATTTTGCATATGCTAACGTGGATTTCTGCTTCTTTAGGCCTTGAACTTTGCATTTAAGGACTACTTCAAAAGGTTGTTCAACTTCAAAAAGGAAAAGGATGGTCACTGGAAGTGGTTTGTTGGCTATCTTGCCTTAGGTGGCGCAGCTTGTGCGTCCTCGCTATTCTTCGTCTGTTCGCTTGACTTTGCTCGTACTCGTATGGCTAACGATGCTAAAGCTACCAAGGGTGGAGGCGAAAGACAGTTCAATGGCCTTGTTGGTGTCTATCGTAAGACATTGAAGTTCGATGGAATTGCTGGTTTTTACCATGGAGTCAACATCTGTTGAGTTGGTGTCATCGTGTATCGTGGCCTCTATTTTGGAATGTATGATTCTTTGAAACCTCTTCTTCCTGAAAAGATGCAGGTATGACTATAGTTTACATTTTTAATTTATCACATGTAAACTGGTGCTATTTGGTATATTATTGCTTATAAACTTTCTTAATTTCATATATGTTATTTTTTTTCAAGGGTGTACCTAATATCAACATCCTATTTAGTAATAATTTGTTGTTCATATAAAGCACCTTCAAAAGATTATGTGCCTCGATATAAAGGCGCCTAATCCCACAGACCTTAAATAAATGGGTAAAGTTTCTTGAGCCAGCTCCAGCATCAGAGTGTACATTTGTGTATGAGTTAAGATTGCATTACGTTTCTTTAACTGGAAATGCGATATTAAGACCCTTGATTAAAAAAATGGCTCGTCTGGAACTAAATTTTCAATTGCCTTATGCCACTTCTGTTTATTTAGCGCTTTCGATAATTAATAGCTACTTGAAATGGTTGTTTTCCATGTTTACTCAATTGTCGGTTTTAGTTCGTATAAACGAATTCATCTTATTATGTTAAATAATATATTATTGATGGTGTATGAATTATGTATCTTTTAGCATAAGATATTGGCTCCACAAAACAAAATCCTGCTTAACAGGCAACTAACAAGCATTCAGTTAAAACTTACATTGGTTTATCATTATATTTTTATTATTTTCTTGTGCAGTGATTGAAATATGCGATTCAAATTGTGTTAGAGATCCAATTGCAAGGCTTTTGAATTGTAGCCTTTCGCTGATATATTTTTAATCAAGCATATTCTGATTTTTTTGTATATATTATGGTGTTTATATGTATAACAATCTAGATATGTGGGTATACATTATTTTTTATTGTTTTTTGATCTGGTTTGCAAAACGTCCTAGAAGTGTTTGAGAAAATGTATATAAGAGTAATGGAAATGAATAGGCAAATGTAAAGCATAACTAGTTTATTCGATGATTGAATAGTGATATTAAATTACATTTTTCCCGTATCCATGATTCTGTTAATTTTGTTTCCATGAGATATATTTAGGAAAAGGGATTATCATCATATTTCTGTTTATTTACTTCGGTTCAACTTGATCAATATGACATGAACAATTTATAATTCAAAGAGAGTTCTGTTTATTGATTTCATGGGGCTGGTATTTTTGGGTTACTTATATTGAAGGACTGCCTCGAATTCTTGGTTGAGTTCTATTATGTTTTGGTTGGTTGAAGTCCTCTAGCTCTTCTTCTGGGTGTTCTAATAGAATATGCTACTCCTAGTGTCATATGACTGCTTCTGTTGTCTCGCTCACAAACTGTTGCTTCTGTTGTTAAATTCCGTTATGATTGGTGACCCGAACCATTATTCTAAGAAATGTTTTATAATCCCAAAACACCAGTTCTGTTTTGTTTTGGTTTGTTGATCACCCCTCCTTAGAAGGGTCCACACCTCTCTACTATATAGTATATCAGGATCATAGGTAGAGATGAAATATTCCCAACTGTGTCAACAGATTGAATAACTCAACCTGCAGTTCTATCAACTATTCCTAGTCTTCATCGTTTCAATATAGTCAGTATGGTATAATGAAGTAAATTCCTTGATCTGCAATTTATTTGCATTTTATTACAGTTTGGAAAAGAAATGGAAGTGTTTTGTGAGAGTATATTCTTCCTACATTCAGCTTGAATTGTTGTCTTTAAGTGAATTAAATATTTCACCGAATATGGACTAAAATGTTGTCAAAAGGCATCTGTTGACCTGTGAATTGTATAAGTAAATCAACTCAGTTGGATTTTTGTTTAAACCTTCAAATTTTCTTAAATGGGACGGATGCAATTCATGGGGTATTCACTGTTGAAATTTGTGCCATTCACTCTTCCAGCCTCCAACAATGTATTTAACAACTCTCCCATTCTTTTGAACTAAGGTGCATTTTTGGACTAGTGAAGGAATATCTTGAAGGAGGAACTTTAACAAAACGAAATAGTGTTGTTGTGTTATAAAAAAGTAGATTGGTAGGGAAATGTTATTATTTTTATTATTTTGTTTTCTTTTAAATATTATAGAATAATTTCTAGAATGATTAATTATAATCTAATATAGCAAACATGAATTTAGAAAAACTTGCATATGTGTTGTTTTTGCAGGGATACTGAAATCTGCTTTGCATTGAAAAGTAGTTTATTTACTTTTGCTTAATTGATTTCCTTCCATCATTAATTATTTTGTAGATTACGGATCTTATTAGTATTTTTCATTAACATAAGAAAACCTGCTTTATAAATGTGATGGTAAAATCCTTATCGGCTTTCAACAGTTTTTGTATTCATCACCAATGGATGCACCAGATTATCAACTAATCACTTTCTCGATTGCGATCATTGCAGAGGTATACATATTCTTCCACTCCCTCTCTATGTTTTCTTTTATCATTTTTTATTTATTTTACATAGGTGTATAGGTTTTAAGAATGTGAACCATTGATTCAACTTTCTTTGTTCTGATTGAATAATTGAAATTTACAGGGCGCGACGGTTGACCAGCTAATCTAGCTTCTAGTGCTTGAAATAGGTGCAAGAAGTTTCATCGCTGATATTGTAAGGATGTTCAGTATTGATTGTGAGGATTAGTTTGCTAATATCCAACATTTATTGTAAGTTGGTTATGATTATTTTAAATTTCTAGTTAATAGCTTACAAAGGAAATAAACGTAAGACTAACATGCTTTGGTCAGAATAATCGGTTTATTATTGAAGGTAATCAATTCACCTGTTAGCAAATGTATTTATATCTCACTAGCATGTCAAATACAGTTTGCACAATGTATCTTATAAATAAGTTTTTTTTAGTCAGGGGGCCATTGCTTTGATGTGTTTGAAAGAGCTGAAGCGAGTGCATCAGTGGCTTTGTTTGATAATATTTTTTAGCATAAGATATTGGCTCCACAAAACAAATTCCTGCTTAAAAGGCAACTAACAAGCATTCAGTTAAACCTTACATTGGTTTACCATTATATTTTTATTATTTTCTTGTGTAGTGATTGAAACATGCAATTCAAATTGTGTTAGAGATCAAATTGCAAGGCTTTTGAATTATAGCCTTTAACTGATATATTTTCTCAGATGTCAATCAAGCATATTTTTAATTAGCCTTTCAGTAACATTTTTTCAAAATTAAGATGTCGATCAAGTTTTTAATTATTTTGACATCTGGGTTATTGAATTTCCATCTGTAGGATTATTTCAGTTGTGGATCCAAACAGAAGCCGGGCTAGTCGATGGTTGAGGATAGGTAACTGTTAACAGTTATAACATAGACTAATGGTGACGTGAAAGTGATATATTTTATCAACTTGGTTAAGTTTATGTGAGATACCTATGGCTACCATTACGGGTCATGTAGGTTAAGTTTATATGAAAGCATTTCTATTTTTTTGGTTTATTGGGCATACAGTGGTAGGTCACGTTTAAATATACAAATTGAATTGTAGGCAGTTTATTTAATTGATAGGCAGTTAAATACACAAAATTTTGAAAATTGACTTGATTTGTCAGTTTAGGAGACATATGGATGAGCTTAAATTGTGTTTTTTTGCATTTTTCTTTGTTATAAGACTGTAACTTGTGCTTGTGCATTGCAGGTTCTAGAAGTTGGACGAGCTTACAAGCTGAAGACTAAGTGATTTTTCATGTAACCTTGTTTTGAAACGATGTTTGAAGATGAATGTTGACTTATTTCTATATTAGTAGATTTATTAACTACGACTTCAAATATGCTTTTAGTATTAGTTTTTTGCTAATGACAATTTTGTGTTATAAATTTACTTCTTTATTATTTGGATTGTACACAAATTAAATATGAGATTTGCTATATAAGGATTACAGTTGAAATATGTGCTATAATATTATAAATATTAATAGCGGAAAACTGTACTTGTGGAAATAAATGTAACACCCCACCCCTGCTAAGTTCACTCACTAAGGGAATGCCTTAACTTCGGTGGAGCATTTTAAGTGAATATAGAACAGAAAAATTACAACAAGATAGATATAAATACTTGAAAATCTAAAACATCATTTCATTGCAGCAGAAGGTAAACATGTTTAGTTACAACACCATAAAGAGTCAAGTACTAAATATCCATCCTGGTAAAAACATAAGTACATAATCCCACTACATAAACAATAGCCATAATAGAAAAGATAAGCTGGGCTTTACATCACGGTCCAAGCTCCAAAAGATAAATAAAGAAATCTGATCAAAGCCCACTAGTGCTAGGCCCAACCTAAGGACCTGAGGGGGAAAAGGATAAAAACAACGGGGTCAGACATAAGTCTGAGTGAGCCCTATAACTTTAACAACACAATCATTAAAGTAATTAGGGTATGATATAAATTTGGTACGGGATGACTGGGGATAAATGACTACACTAAGTAGCCCACTAGACATAAGATGAACTAAGATAACGGTAAAGACGCATCTACCCACCCAAGGGTAATTACTAACTGCACCACACCAGTCATTCTTACTTAAAGGTTGATCCCACCCAAGAACTTAGAAAATTTACCCAGTAGTTTCTTGTACCCCTAGCTGACTACATAGGTGCCGTCTGCCCCTATCTCCACTACGTGTACCCACTACTCCCCAAGCGATCGGCTCCCTACCGTAGATACCCGTGCTGGCCCCACAGTGGGGTGTATCACTCCCCAAAGTGGCAACCCGATACAACCAATGGTGCACGGATTATACCTACACGATGCAACAACGTCTTACCTACCAGCCCGGGTCCACACACGCATATGAAACCCGTTGGACTTGCATTGCCACCGCTAACCCGTTTTGGCCTCTTATAATCAAGCCCAGTACGCGTGTCCCATCCTCGACATGGGTCGAGCCCAATAAGTTACATATGGGTTACTGGTTGAATGAGCCCCCACAAGCTACCACCTAAGCTTGTCGTTTTATCTAGTGCAACCCACTTAACCCTTTAATCATGTTTAATTACATGTTTCCACTTGGTTAAGTATTCTAATCGTATTTTCTATTGCCACCCAAGGCAACCCACTAGATTTCCACATGCCCCCCAAGGCACTTACTTGATTTCCACATGCCACCCAAGGCACCCACTTAACCCCTCATGCCCACTACATGCTTATCTGGTTAAGTGTTTCTTAATTGATTAAGAACGTAACCGTTGTAAAGACCTCTCACATTAGACTATCTTTTATGACAGCTGGATTTGCCGGTTGGGTCCGGGCAGCCTTACGCCATAACCGGGTCTAACCTCGTGTCTATACACTTGTCACGTATTTAGTTTGTGCCTAAGACCTCTCACATTGGGCCAATCATTTGTAGCCGCTGGATTTGCCGGTCGGTTCCGGGCAGTCTTATGCTATAAAAGGGTCCAACCTCGTGTCTTAGTCAATTAATTACACCTAATTAATCATCCCCATATTTCGAATTAATTTTCCCTAATTAATTCCAATTTTAACGATGTACATAATTGACTCAATTATGTCCATCCACTTTATGGTATGTATAATCATACCAACTTCACACCATTTCATTAACATGTATATTAACCCCATCGTTCCCCACGTAATTCGCTAACATGACATAAAAGGGAAGATTCATCACAAATACAATGTGTTCAACTTGCATAACATTAGCATCAACATGGGTTTAAAGGTGTCAACATGCATATAGCATCAAACCCAACTAGCATAAATAATCAACCCAAACTTGCATGAATCACATATGTCATAAAGAGGTTAACTTGCATAAGTTTCTTGTGTCATTCAAAGGGGTAAACTTGCATATGTATGTATGATATACAAAGGGGTTAACTTGCATATATATGCATATCATACTAAGGTGTAAACTTGCACATGTTACTTGCATACAATCAAACACCAAACTTGCATAACATGTCATATATGAACATGCATATAATCAAACACCAAACTTGCATAACATATCACATATGAACTTGCATATAATCATACACCAAACTTGCACAATCATGGTGTCATAATGGATCTATGTTTATCATAGTGATTTGCATAACTAGCATCATGAAAACATAGCATGTGACTTGCATAACTTGCATAACATCATGATCACTTAGCATATGACTTGCATAACTTGCATAACATCATGAACACTTAGCATATGACTTGCATAACTTGCATAACATCATGAACACTTAGCATATGACTTGCATAACTTGCATAACATCATGAACCCTTAGCCTATAACTTGCATAACATGCATAACATCATTAACACATAGCATATAACTTGCATAACATGCATAACATCATTAACACATAGCATATAACTTGCATAACATCATTAACACATAGCATATAACTTGCATAACTTGCATTGATCCACATTTATAGCCATAGCCTTGTTATATCCTATCATAATCATTTCAACATTTGGTCATTAAGGCTATAGAAAACTCACAACTTGTTGATTAGCACTCCTAAGAAGAAGATTAAGTTGCTAGAGTTGATTAGAAGTTGATTTGAGAAGCTATCTTCCTCTTTAGATTGATGGAGGCTCCTTCAAGTTGCATTTTGACGGCATAACGGTGTTGCATCTATTTTTAGTATGAATCAGGGTAGTCTTAGGGTGTATTTATAGAGTATTTAGGTGTTTTAGGCCATTAGATTAACCCTAAATCAGATTAGAGCCGTCAGATCTCGTCCTAGCCACCAAAACACAGCCCAAAAGCCAAACTGGTGCACCCAGGTCACCTGGGCTCGACCAGGGAGGTCGACCCCCAGGTCGACACTAGGCTCGACACCCTAGTCGACCTGGTGGGTAGGTCGACACCCCTGTCGACCCCCAGGTCGACTCCCTGGGTCTGGCGGGAATTTTCCCGCCACTTCTGAAATTTGAAATTTTATTATTTAAAATCTGTTTTAAATTTTCTGAAACTTCTTCGGGCATTAACTGGGTCATACGGACACTGATTTTCGAAAACTCGGACTCTATTTCGCGTATTTTTCCGACACGAACGCAATGGCGTAGCCCGTTTCCCCTAATTCAGATTTTAAAATTTAATTCTGCCTTGTTTTATATTATAACAAGTTATTCAACATATGGGGTGTTACATTCCCCCTACTTAAAGGATTTCGTCCCCGAAATCCCTAAGTCAAGAAGAACGTATCCTACCATCCAAACAACCATCTACTCAAACCATCAAACACTGGCATCCATTGTCCTTAGAGTTTCTAATGCTGTATGAACATATGCAAAAAGTGTGTGTATATGTTCCCTGACTAATGCAAAATCAGGCGGTCTACTGATTCAGTTGACCTCCTTAATGCAAACCATGATAGTGCCATGCATCCAATATGTATGCGAAAGAACCCTATCGACACATACTATTTCTACATGAGTGCACAATCATTCAACAAAATGCATCATCCATATGATAGCACAATCATTATACATCCATTAATATAGCTACCTACACACAATTATATGCAATATGCAATATGAAGTGATTGAGCCGATCTAGTGCCTAGAGTGTGTATATGCATCCACGAGCAACCACTAGCAACCACTTGCATCCACACGCATCCATCAAACATAACATGTCTCAAACACATGTTTCAACCATAGGTTTACCCTATCTAAAGGTCAAAGGGACTAATGAGAGGACATACTAAAGATAAGATAAGTACTAGACAAACGGTAAAGGAGAAGTTAAAAGACATACCCTCAAAAAGGAATGGGTACTATGAACGCATCTTCGCTTCTGTCTCCCAAGTAGCATTGCTCTCATCCTCTCCCCATTGCACTTTGACTAGTCGCACCTCTCTGTTCCTCAACTTCCTAATCTATGACCCAAGGATGCGGGTAGGAGCTCGTCGAATAGTTGCATCACGCTCTACCTCCACTTCTTTAAGCAAGCTCGGCTCTACCACCTCTACGGTCTCATGTAGGCACTTCCTCAAATGTGACACATGGAATACGTCATGTACCCCACTAAGTCTCTTGGGTAGATCCACTCTATATGCCATCCGTCCAATCCTTTCCTTAATAGGAAACGGTCCCACAAATCTTGGTGCTAACTTCCCAACGGACCCAAAGCGAACAACATTCCGTAATGGAGATACTTTGACAAAGACCATGTCCCCAACATCAAAATCCGTCCTCCTCTTATCCGCATAAGATTTTTGCCTATCTTGCGTTGCTTTCATCCTTCTTCGAATCAAATCAATCTTTTCCGAAGTCTCTCTAACCATATCGGGCCCAAGCAAGATCTTATCCGTAGATTCCCACCAACATGTAGGTAATCGACAATGCCTTCCATAACGAGCTTCAAAAGGAGCCATACCAATATTGGACTGAAAGCTGTTATTATACGCGAACTCCACCAATGGAAGATGCTCTTCCCAAGTACCTCCAAAATATAAGATACAAAGCCTCAAAAGGTCTTCCAGAACACGATTCACCCTCTCGGTCTGGCCGTCCGTCTGAGGATGATATGCAGTGCTCAAACACAATTGAGTCCCCACTACTTCTTGCAAACTCTTCCAAAACTAGCTAGTGAAGATAGGAACTCGATCGCACACTATGCTAGAAGGTACCCCATGCAATCGAACTATCTCTCAAAGATAAACTGAAGCTAGTCATGGAGCAGTCCTCTTGCTCTTCACGGGTATGAAATGGGCGCTCTTAGTAAGCCTGTCCACAACAATCCAAATTCCCGTATTACCCTTCCTTGACCTAGGTAACCCATCAATAAAATCCATCAAGACACTATCCCACTTCCATTGCGGAACCTCCAATGGGTGAAGCAACCCACCAGGTTTCTTTTGCTCCGCTTTCACTTGTTGGCACACCAAGCATCTAGCGACATACTCGGCCACATCTTTCTTCATACCGGCCCAAAAGAAAACTCGCTTCATGTCTTGGTACATCTTGTCCCCACCGGGATGAATGGTCATCCTAGAACGGTGTGCATCATCAAGAATAGCCTTCCTCAAACCCTCGTCTTGCAGTACACAAAGTCTACCATCTCTACGCAAGCACCCCTTATCGTCTAGGGTGTACCTACTCAAATGGCTGGACGAGTCCACCCTTATGAGCCTCTCTACCAACTCAACCAACTGTGGGTCGTCCCTCTGTGCCTCGCCAATCCGTCCCAAAAGAGTAGGTCTGACTTCCAAGGATGCTAGCAAACAGGGTATATAGTCAACGAAGTGTCTGAAATCAAACATCGAGATAAATTCCAAGCTTCGTCGTTCCACGAACAATGGACTCAAGGACAACCTTTTTCTACTCAAGGCGTCCGCCACCACGTTACCCTTGCCAGGGGTATACGCTATCTCGAAATCATAGGATGCTAAGAACTCCATCCACCTTTGCTGTCTCAAGTTCAAATCCTTCTGAGAAAACAAGTACTTCAATGATTTGTGGTCAGTGAACAATTCGAATCTCTCGCCAAGAAGATAATGGCGCCAAATCTTAAGTGCAAAAACAATAGCGGCCAACTCTAAATCATGGGTAGGGTAATTTTTCTCATGTGCTCTCAACTGCCTTCCACCATAGGCTATTACCCTTCCCTCTTGCATTAAGACTGCGCCCAGTCCAGTCCCACAAGCATCGGTATAGAAAATAAATGGCTTACTCCCATCTAGCAACACTAAGCCTGGAGCTGTGGTTAAAGCTCTCTTTAACCGTCGGAACGCATCATCACAATCTACGTCCCATGCGAAGACTAGATTCTTCTTCGTCAAGCGAGTCAATGGGGCTGATATCTTCGCGAAGTCCTTGATAAACTTCCTATACTAGCCAGCCAACCCCAAGAAACTCCTCACCTCGGTAGCATTCTTTGGAACCTTCCAATCTTGAATGGACACTACCTTCGCGGGATCCACAGCTATCCCTTCCTTGGAGACCACGTGCCCCAAGAACCGCACTTCCTTCCTCCAGAAGTGACATTTAGAGAATTTAGCCTTAAGGCTATGCGCTCGAAGAGTCTCCAACACTTCCCTAAGATGTAGGGCATGCTCTTCTTCACTCTTAGAAAATACTAAGATGTCATCCACAAAGACCACCACGAACTTATTAAGGAACTCCCTGAACACCCTGCTCATCAAATCAACAAAGTATGCAGGGGCATTCGTCAAACCAAATGGCATCACCAGCCACTCATAGAAACCATCCGGAGTCCTAAAGGCAGTCTTGTCTATGCTATCCTCAGCCACCCTCAACTGATGAAACCCCGTGGCTAAGTCCAACTGGGAAAATACTGAAGCGCCAACCAACTGATCAAAAAGATCATCAATCCTCGGCAATGGGTGTCTATTCTTCTTTGTGAGCTTGTTGAGTTCTCTATAGTCTACACAAAGTCTGAGGGACCCATCCGCCTTCGTAGCAAAAACTACTGGAGCACCCCACTCCGATATACTTCGTCTTATGAACCCTTCTCAAGCAACTCCCCTACTTGCTTATGGAGTTCCCTCCTCTCACGAGGAGCCATGTGGCGCACTGGTAAAGATACTGGTTTAGCATTATCCACCAGATATATTCGGAAGTCTATCTCCCGCTTCGGAGGTAAGCCCTTCACCTCCTCAAACACATCCGAGTATTCCCGGACCACTCTAACAGATCGCAAACTCTCGACCGAAGCGTCAAGCGATTCAAGATAACTTAGCATAACAGAATCCATGGGATTACAAGAGATCTCGAGAGTATTCCCTAAGCGGGTCATGAGCCTAACAACTCTCCTTTCGCAATCAAGAACGGCACCATTACTGGATAACCAGTCCATGCCCAAAATCAACCCATAGCCCGTGAAGCCCAAAACAAAAGCATCACATCTAATCTCAATGCTAAGTATAGAAATCTTCAAACCCAAACATATCATGGACAAATAAGTGGAGCCCCCAATTGGGTTTGAAACAACCAAGGGATCATCTACTAGACTGGTGTCTAAGTGCAGTGACTCAACTAATGATGATGAGATAAACGAATGCGATGCGCCAAAATCAAACAATGTACAGACAGGATGATCAAATAGAAAAACCAGACTTTCAACGGAAATAGTTCTACCTCTTTCCTGAATCTGTGGAACCGCGGGAGCCTGAAATTGCCCCCTTGCCTGACCTGGTGCCATAAGAGCTTGCTCCTGCCCTCCTGAGGTAGATCCCGTCCTTTGCCCCTTCTTAGGGCAATCCTTCACTAGATGCCCTACTTCGCCACAGTGATAGCAGCCAGTCTTCTTCTTCTTCCGACAGTCTTTACTTAGGTGGCCTGGTATCCCGTAATTGAAGCACTTCTTCTTCCCCTTGCCACCGTTGCCTTTGTTTTGCTGTTTCCGTTGAGGTCTCTTTTGATCTCCTTTCTTCTCGGGTGCCTTATTAGCATTCGAACCCTTCTCTTCCTCATGCATGAGTTCCATGTCTACTAGCTTCTCAAAGGTGACCCCCATAGGGATGTGAGTCATAGCCAATCCATGCATCGGTTCATTCAAGCCCTTCACGAACCTCAAAGCCTTCTTCTCTGGTGTATTCACCATGTCTATGCCAAACCTTGCCAATTGATTAAACTTGTTGACATATTCCTTCACTGATAGATTTACTTGCTTTAGAGTCAAGAACCTTTCCATATACAAGTTTTCCTCCGCCCTTGAGAGAAACTTTGCCACAAATCTTTGCCTGAAATCCGCCCAAGAGTCAACAGGGCGCTCTCCATTAGTGACCTCCCACCAGAATGAGGCCTCTCCCTTCATTAACCAAGCAGCTAACTTGACTTTCTTTCCTTCTTCCATCTCAAAGATGTCTATCAACTCTTCCACCTCCTTAAGCCAATCTCTAGCCTTCACAAAAGTTTCTGATCCTTGAAAAGGTTTCCCTCCCATAGCTTTAAATTCCTTGCAAGTCTTAGCAAAAGTATCCGTGCGAGGAGGAGGAGGGGGAGGAGGAAGATCGGGTGCTACCGTTGGTGGAGGAACATTTGTTGGATCCGCAGTGGCGGCCCTAGTTTCCATCAATCTCCAATACCATACTGGTATCGTCACACCCTCTGGAAAGTTAAGATCTTCAGCCATGCTGAAACAAAAAAGGAAAGATTCAAAACGGAGAATTCGAAAGATAAAGATATGGCTATTGGGGATTATGCTTTTCTTTCAAAAACTTTTCTCTTTAAAGACATGTTTATGAAAATACTTCTTCCAAAAATGTTTTTAGAAAAATAGTTTTCTAAAAATTTTATCTGTTCTGGTAACCTTCGCTCTATTACCACGTGTAACACCCCACCCCCGCTAAGGTCACTCACTAAGGGAATGCCTTAACTTCGGTGGAGCATTTTAAGTGAATATAGAACATAAAAATTACAACAAGACAGATATAAATACTTGAAAATCTAAAACATCATTTCATTGCAGCAGAAGGTAAACATGTTTAGTTACAACACCATAAAGAGTCAAGTACTAAATATCCATCCTGGTAAAAACATAATTTCATAATACCACTACATAAACAATAGCCATAATAGAAAAGATAAGCTGGGCTTTACATCACGGTCCAAGCTCCAAAAGATAGATAAAGAAATCTGATCAAAGCCCACTAGTGCTAAGCCCAACCTGAGGACCTGAGGGGGAAAAAGATAAAAACAACGGGGTTAGACATAAGTCTGAGTGAGCCCTATAACTTTAACAACACAATCATTAAAGTAATTAGGGCATGATATAAATTTGGTACGGGATGACTGGGGATAAATGACTACACTAAGTAGCCCACTAGACATAGGATGAACTAAGATAACGGTAAAGACGCATCTACCCACCCAAGGGTAATTACTAACTACACCACACCAGTCATTCCTACTTAAAGGTTGATCCCACCCAAGGACTTAGAAAATTTACCCAGTAGTTTCTTGTACCCCTAGCTGACTACATAGGTGCCGTCTGCCCCTATCTCCACTAGGTGTACCCACTACTCCTCAAGCGATCGACTCCCTACCGTAGATACCCGTGCTGGCCCCACAGTGGGGTGTATCACTCCCCAAAGTGGCAAACCGATACAACCAATGGTGCACGGCTTATACCAACACGATGCAACAACGTCTTACCTACCAGCCCGGGTCCACACACGCATATGAAACCCGTTGGACTTGCATTGCCACCGCTAACCCGTTTTGGCCTCTTATAATCAAGCCCAGTACGCGTGTCCCATCCTCGACATGGGTCGAGCCCAATAAGTTACATATGGGTTACTGGTTGAAATGGGCCCCCACAAGCTACCACCTAAGCTTGTCATTTTATCTAGTGCATCCCACTTAACCCTTTAATCATGTTTAATTACATGTTTCCACTTGGTTAAGTATTCTAATCGTATTTTCTATTGCCACCCAAGGCAACCCACTAGATTTCCACATG
The DNA here is from genome assembly GCA_030737875.1 of Allium sativum. Lineage (NCBI taxonomy): Eukaryota > Viridiplantae > Streptophyta > Magnoliopsida > Asparagales > Amaryllidaceae > Allium > Allium sativum. The sequence goes on along the minus strand of CM060921.1, from coordinate 627,270,620 downwards.
CCACCCAATGCACTTACTTGATTTCCACATGCCACCCAAGGCACCCACTTAACCCCTCATGCCCACTACATGCTTATCTGGTTAAGAGTTTCTTAATTGATTAAGAACGTAACCGTTGTAAATACCTCTCACATTAGACTATCTTTTATGGCAGCTGGATTTGCCGGTTGGGTCCGGGCAGCCTTACGCCATAACCGAGTCTAACCTCGTGTCTATACACTTGTCACATATTTAGTTTGTGCCTAAAACCTCTCACATTGGGCCAATCATTTGTAGCCGCTGGATTTGCCGGTCGGTTCCGGGCAGTCTTATGCTACAAAAGGGTCCAACATCGTGTCTTAGTCGATTAACTACACCTAATTAATCACCCCCATATTTCGAATTAATTTTCCCTAATTAATTCCAATTTTAACGATGTACATAATTGACTCAATTATGTCCATCCACTTTATGGTATGCATAATCATACCAACTTCACACCATTTCATTAACATGTATATTAACCCCATCGTTCCCCACGTAATTCGCTAACATGACCTAAAAGGGAAGATTCATCACAAATACAATGGGTTCAAATTGCATAACATTAGCATCAACATGGGTTTAAAGGTGTCAACATGCATATAGCATCAAACCCAACTAGCATAAATAATCAACCCAAACTTGCATGAATCACATATGTCATAAAGAGGTTAACTTGCATAAGTTTCTTGTGTCATTCAAAGGGGTAAACTTGCATATGTATGTATGACATACAAAGGGGTTAACTTGCATATGTATGCATATCATACTAAGATGTAAACTTGCACATGTTACTTGCATACAATCAAACACCAAACTTGCATAACATGTCATATATGAACATGCATATAATCAAACACCAAACTTGAATAACATATCACATATGAACTTGCATATAATCATACACCAAACTTGCATAATCATGGTGTCATAATGGATCAATGTTTATCATAGTGATTTGCATAACTAGCATCATGAACACATAGCATGTGACTTGTATAACTTGCATAACATCATGATCACTTAGCATATGACTTGCATAACTTGCATAACATCATGAACACTTAGCATATGACTTGCATAACTTGCATAACATTATGAACACTTAGCATATGACTTGCATAACTTGCATAACATCATGAACACTTAGCCTATAACTTGCATAACATCATTAACACATAGCATATAACTTGCATAACATGCATAACATCATTAACACATAGCATATAACTTGCATAACATGCATAACATCATTAACACATGGCATATAACTTGCATAACATGCATAACATCATTAACACATGGCATATAACTTGCATAACTTGCATTGATCCACATTCATAGCCATAACCTCATTATATCCTATCATAATCATTTCAACAATTGGTCATTAAGGCTATAGAAAACTCACAACTTGTTGATTAGCACTCCTAAGAAGAAGAATAAGTTGCTAGAGTTGATTAGAAGTTGATTTGAGAAGCTATCTTCCTCTTTAGATTGATGTAGGCTCCTTCAAGTTGCATTTTGATGGCATAACGGTGTTGTATCTATTTTTAGTATGAATTAGGGTAGTCTTAGGGTGTACTTATAGAGTAGTTAGGTGTTTTAGGCCATTAGATTAACCCTAAATCAGATTAGAGCCGTCAGATCTCGTCCTAGCCACCAAAACACAGCCCAAAAGCCAAACTGGTGCACCCAGGTCACCTGGGCTCGACCAGGGAGGTCGACCACCAGGTCGACAGTAGGGTCGACACCCTAGTCGACCTGGTGGGCAGGTCGACACCCCTGTCGACCCCCAGGTCGACTCCCTGGGTCTGGCGGGAATTTTCCCGCCACTTCTGAAATTTGAAATTTTATTATTTAAAATCTGTTTTAAATTTTCTGAAACTTCTTCGGGCCTTAACTGGGTCATACGGACTCCGATTTTCGAAAACTCGGACTCTATTTCGTGTATTTTTCCGAGACGAACGCAATGGCATAGCCTGTTTCCCCTGAATCAGATTTTAAAATTTAATTCTGCCCTATTTTATATTATAACAAGTTATTCAACATACGGGGTGTTACAATAAACATGAAATGCTATGTAACAAATTAAATAGCGTAGATGATCTTTTCATATCATTGAATGTGTGCTACGAAACATTGAAACTACTATATATACTATCAATTTTCATAGCGAAAAACCACTCTTATGGAATCAAAATGTGGAATGCTATTAAACTGTGTGGAAAACTTTCCATATCACTGAATATGAGCTATGAAAAGAGTGATAATGCTATTAAAAAAAACTGAGATTTTAGTAAGCAAATATAATTGCAAGGTCTGAACGCTATGTAAAACATTTCATGGTGGTGAACATGCGCTATAAAATGTATAATATTATAGCGTTTAGATTTGAGCTATAAGATATAACAGGGCTATTATAACACGTCGTTATATAGCGTCGTCACTAATGCTATGATAGCTTATTATAGCGTTTTTCACGTGTTATTAAAAGAAAAATCTATTGTAGTGTACTACATAAACATAGTCTCCAAAACAAAATACATAGTGTCAAATCACTAGGACAAGTACAACGAAAATCTTAAATAAATAAGTCTGATAAAAGATAAACAGAAACAACAACAACTGTCTAACATAGATAGAACTGAAGAACAAACAGATAGGCAGCTAAAGCTCCGAATGGTCTCTAGTTCCAAGATAAATCTCCAAAGGTTGTGGTGCTCAAGCTGACCCGGGCATCATGCAAAACAAAATCACTCAGATCAGGACTAATATTCTCTTACAAGTAAATTAACTCATATGAAATGTCATAGAAATGCACAAGTAACATAAATAATGTTTGGGATTCCATTCTTTAAGGATCCATTAAACTAGACATCATATAATACAATACGCTATTATAATAGTGTCTACGGTAAACATACTATTGAAAATAGCATAAGCGGAATTACATTTTTACCCTTACACGGTTTATAAACATTGTCGTAAACATTGCATATAAAACAACAGTAACAGTCGGTGGATAGGGATGCGCCGCTATACGACAACGTCAAATCAAAATCGTAAGGGGCTCGATAAGGATAAAATGACAAGGCACACGAGGAATACCCACGGTAGGATTCTACCGGATTGCGGACCCAGGCTGATGGTAACGCATAGCCACGGCTACCACCCACCTCAAACAATACTCCAAATTCAAGGGTGTGCACCAATCAAATCACAAGGTAATAGATATGGTTTCGAAGAACTATGTCCGATAAGAGTAGCTAACTCAAATGGCCTGGGTATGGCTCCTGTTTTAGTCATTTTAATTATGACCCAAAGGTCAAGGCTATCCATCATCGTTATCTTTCTTCAATCCTGTAATCGCCACCAAACCATCCTACTTCATTCTGTAACTCCACCGCGTACAAAGTTGTTAAAGTGGTTTTCGGCATTGGCAGAGAATATGATAATATCCGATCCCGGTTTCTTTAACAACCAAACAATTTACATTTTTCACACCGTGGTCATTTTATAAAATACTATCTTGAAATAAATTGCTAATTTCAAAATAATATAATTTCAATACTCATTTCAAAACTATAAATTTCCTTCGAAATTAATTAGCCTTTATCAATTTTTCCTAGATTTCAAAATCATAAATTAAAAAATACTTTCATGTACAAAACATCAATTATGCTTTAGGTTACAAAATCTAAGTTGCACATCTAATTCTAACATACTCATAATCCTTATTATATTCTTAAATAATTTTAGAAATGTACATATATATGTATTAAGTTAAAATTTATTAAATAAAATATCTGTTAAAGTACTTAAAATCTTATGACTTTATTATATTTAAAATACCTTAAAATAATAAATTACTTTACGACAAAAATTAGATTTGAAGAAAACTAGTATTAGATACATTCTTAAAATACATAACATTATTTAAACTTTTTATTTAAATTTACATAACTTATAATTAGATCTAAAATCCAAAATAATTTAGGTCAAAATATTTCATAACTTCTAGAAATATTTCAAAATAGACCAGTGGTGTCCGTATAATATTTTCTACCTAGGACAATTAGCACGAATGTATATCATTTCAATCCGTCAAGTTTCAAATTCCGGGTGTGTATCATTTCAACCCGCATCCCAAATAGATTCAGTTTTTTTGTTTCTAAATCTATACAGTGATTCAGGTATATATCATTTCAACCCATAATGATTTCTAAGCTACAGGGAACTTGCAGTCTAAATTTCAACAATTAAATAAGCATATAACAATATAAATAATCAAGTCAACATAATATCATTTCCATTCGTGTGCGGTGTCGGGGTGTCATACTTGCATATACAGTGCTAACATATCAATAATATCTCAAATACAGTTATTTCAATTTCAATAAAATATTAGTCAAGTGTGAGTTGAACTCACCTACCATGGCAAAGAAATAGAGACAATAGATAGACATAGAAATGACAAAAAAATACAGTTATCACGAGGAAGAATTACCCAACCTAAATGAACTATGACCATTATTTAACTGTATACACATAAATGGTCACATAATGAACTATGAATGCATACAAGATAATAAATATTATTACTTATCACTTATTAGTATTAATTGCTGATTAATTATAAAATATTAGTCTTAATTATTAATTATTTGATATAAAGTATTTAATATTACTTATTAATTAACAAATATTGTTTTTTTTATAACAGGATACATGAATTTAGAAAGCACAAGTGCATAAATTACAAGGGTAGGAACAAAAAATCAAAAGGTTTAGCGTTGTGAATTTAAAATTTTCAGCAAATTTAAGCACAAGCTGGAATAGCTCAGTTTGTTAGAGCGTGTGGCTATTAACCACAAGGTCGGAGGTTCAAGCCCTCCTTTGAAATGACCCGAACTCCCCTGGTCTCCGAAGAGAAGGGAAAGCGCGGATTGTTCGAGATCACGACACAATAGGACACCGACGGAAGAACATTTCATTGTATATTACAACAACGCATCAGATTACAAGAATATACAGAGTACAAATGAATATTACACAGAAATATCAGATATTTAAATTACATATAAATTCATCGCAGCGGAAAATAATACAATACACAACTGAAGGAGATATACAGATACAAAGCTTTCCGGATATCGTTCCAGCTGTAAACCAGGATCCTGTGAATATAAATCTGCAAAACTAAAACTACTAGCTGCCCGTGTCAAAATAAGGGCACCCAGAGTTTAGGTTAAAACAATAAACTCCAGGTCTGTCATGGGACTGGTGTGAGAACTAAAACAGTTATTAATCTTTATTTTTAAAGTTAGGTAAATCAAGGGACCACGCCGTATAACACGGAACGGGTTTCCTCCCAAGAACACCAGTGCATAAAACAACAGCGCAATGCTAAATAAAGAAAAATGAAGCTATTATAAGACCCAGGTCCTATCACACAATGCAACGCAAGCCGGGGGATAGGGTTTTCCCTTATAATAGCCAAAGCATGCTTGATACGTTTAAAAACAGATTATTTGATACTACTATAAGTGCATAGTGTATAAAACAACTTCAAATCATAAGTATTAATCATAGACGGCATGGGTACCATATATCATGTCGCCATACTAGGCTCTACAAATAAAACTGCAAATGTCACGTATTTGGAAATTGGATTTCCATCTATGAACCGAGGCAAAATATAGTCCTTAACCGATTCGAGACGCTCTAGCCCGTGTCTCAGGAACAGCAGCAACTGCCCCTTGGATCGTCAGGGCCGGTCCACCGATGTGGATTACAATGCCTGAACACTACGTTTCTCCGCCCTTTGGGGGCGTAAATAAGCCAATGAATGACTCCATCGGACCCGGATCGTCCGATCAAACCGAGGCGCCTCGCAACAGCAACAACCACACAGGTGAAAAGAATATAAATGTCAGGGCTGGTAGGTCACTGACACCACCCTAGCTAGAAAGAAAACGCATGCCCCCCTGAGGTCCGTCTCCCGTTTTGGTTCACCACCGGGGTGTGAGGCTCGTGAATTCATGTAACACAAAGCTGTGCCACATAGGCGGTGCTTTGATCATCAACCACAAGACTTTGCTTTTCACAGGCAATCCACTCTATGCGTTTGATATCCATCAATATATAACCCCTGAGCTCGTACGTCTTAGAGAAGGGCGTTAAACAAGAGAATAAATTCCCTGCCGCCAAATAGATATATATTTAATAGAAATCAATCACATATACTAAAATCCAATGTCAGACACACAGTCCATTTACAAGTCCGTTCTGGGTCTGAACTAAACCGGAGGCACCTAGTACCTCGCATATCCATCGATCTCCAAGTACGTCTGGATGATCACCAACTGTTTCCATCTTCTTGGGTGTACAGCCCAATCAAGATCATTAATAATCACCCAAACGACGTGAAGACCTCCGGTCTTCGACCATCGTCTTCATCTTCGACTTATCGTCGTATCAGTTATTCAGAATGGGATAAACCCGGTCTTTCTGAATAACTCGCGTATATATTATAATAGTGTTACAAAAACACAACATACGCCTCATTCCAATTCATCAGTCACTAACTGTAAATTAAAAAGAGAATAATTCCCCAAATATTAACCCCGAAGGCCGAAACCAACATCAGATCAATATCCAGAAAACCATTCTGCTTAGCTAACCGACCGTTAGTTTCTTAATTTCACATTCATAGGGAAAGGTTCCCATTAATTTTATCAAAGATAAATTGCTTGAATTTATTCTTTAATCTTCTTTTGAATTTTGATTCAACTAGTCGGGATTAACGAACCTTACCGAAGTAATCATTTGTTTTAATTTCCCAATCCCAACCTATTCATCCCATGAAGTAAAACTGGTAATACTTCATATCTAACACCACAGTGTTATCAGTAAATTCAATTACCATTTCACGTTCAAATCTAATTAAAGATTTAACTAACGCCTGGAGCAAAAACTGGTGATACTCCATTCTCGATTATTTCAATCTAATTAAAGATTCATTAAAACTCCACTTAGTTTTAATCGGTGACTGGGTTAAAGAATCAGTGTCATTTAAAACAAGGTTCACGATAAACCCAAAAATCAATATCAATTCAATTCCAATTAAATATTATTTAATTGGTACGCTTCATTAAATCTAAATAAAAAGATTTAATCTTTTCTCAACTGGGTTCAAGAACAGTGTTAATGAAGACACCATTCACGACAAACCCAAATCACATTTGATATTAAATACAAGGATCTGAATAGAAAATATACCGGCTTACATTCAATATCAAATTCTACGACCAATACATATCGTATTAGAAATAACGATATATATATCTATATCTTTCAAATTCCCATAACAATATTTGTATCATCATAAAATCCAACATCGAAATATTCCGAAGACAATTTCAATTCAAATCCATTCCAATATAACTATTGGAAATTCTGGTTATTTTCAAAACCATTTCATATCCAATTTATTTATTTAAAAATAAATAGAATTATAATTCTAGTTCAAAACTAGCTCATTTCGATAAAAATCTATTTTTATCTTTTCGAATATGGAGTTTTTCATACCAATTCTTCACAAATCATTTCTTATGATTTTACACAAATTATTACTATTTTTAATAATTTTATCAAGGCCCGTACAGTCGATTTCCATCAACGGCCATCGAACTGCACTTACAGCGACCTTTTTCAAGTTTGATTTAGACATAATTCCAAATCCAACAGTTAGATTTCAAATTTCTAATATTCGTTAGAAATCTCTTTTCGATACGAACCCAACGGTTCCAATTTTAGGAGAATCCGACGGTCGGATCTCCCGTAATATCTGTTCGAAGTCAATGGTCGAAATTCGCGAACTGCCGCGGCGCGGCGCGTTCTATTCAGGCCATTATATTATATATATAATATATACTTCGTCGATTTCAATTCAAAACATGCTTTATAAATCGTTTTAAATTCATTTTCAAAACGGTTTCAACTTCATATTCAATTTCAAATCAAAATTGAATATTCCTATATAAATTCGTTTTAAATTCATTTCAAATCGATTTCAATTCAATTTCAATTCGAATTCATTCATATTCAATTTCAATTCGAATTCATTTCTATTCATTTTGAATTCGAATTCATTTTTATTCATTTTCAATTCGAATTCATTTCTATTCGTTTTCAATTCGAATTCATTTCTATTCATTTTCAATTCGAATTCATTTCTATTCATTTTCAACTCGAATTCATTTGTATTCATTTTCAACTCGAATTCATTTCTATTCATTTTCAATTTTTGAAATCATTTCCGATATTCATTATAAAATGAATAAAATCGATATAAATATCGTTCACGTCAAAATGGCGTCAATCTAATCAACACGGCTTCATATATTTCTATTTTCAAATATTTCTATTTCAAATATTTCTTTTTCAAATATTTCTATTTCAAATATTTCTATTTCAAATATTTCTTTTTCAGATCTTTCTATTTTAAATATTTCTTCTTCAAATATTGAATGAGGCTCAATCAATTACCATATAATGTTAATTATATGGATTTTCTACAGAACATGTATACAATAACAACGATGAATAATCAACCATCATCCAAAGTGCGTTCTACACTGTATAAGCATCAAATATAAATATTCAATGCTTATAACAGTCTGTCAATCAATCGATCGACATACAACTAACTATTGCGATTAGTGTACGTCAATTATCATCCCAATACCCATGTGGGGTTTCAAACAAATCAAACACAGATTTATTTGTGCAGTTGGGCGATGTGTAAAATTTATCATCCCAATCAATATCAGTCAAATGTGTGTATATAAACAAATCGTCCGATTTGTTTATTTTTATTTCATTTCATATATACGTTAAAATTCTATTTTTAACTATAAAATTTTTTCCACTATAAAATATTTTATTTCAAGTATATAAATATTTTATTTCAGTTCACATCACATCACACAATCAACTACACATCAGAATCAAACAAACAAGCATACAAGCCATCCATGGTCTGTGGATGATGGGTGTCGGGTGCTACTAAACACCGTCCGCATCCTAGTATATATTTCAACTAGAAAAATAAATTAAAGGTGAGAAGTTCTCATAGAATAGCTAATCCAACGCCACGACTCTTCTTATGTAGAAATCTTCGCCGTTCTTGCCTCTTGTCACTTTCGTTGCCCGTAGCCACTACATGTATGAAAATCGAATTTTTACTTCGCTATTCAATATATAAAAAACGAATTTTTACTTCGCTATTCAATATATAAAAATCGATTTTTTCCTTTGCTATTCAATATATAAAAATCTAATCTTTTCTATTTTAAAAATCTAATCTTTTTTATTTTAAAAATCTGATCTTTTCTAATTTAAAAATCTGATCTTTTCTATTTTAAAAATCTGATCTTTTCTATTTTAAAAATCTGATCTTTTCTATTTTAAAAATCTGATCTTTTCTATTTTAAAATTTTTATCTTTTCTATTTTAAAAATCTAATCTTTTCTATTTTAAAAATCTGATCTTTTCTATTTTAAAAATCTGATCTTTTCTATTTTAAAAATCTGATCTTTTCTATTTTAAAATCTAATCTAATAAAATCGATTTTCCTAACTAAATAAAATCAGATTTTTAACAGTCTTATACACAATTACATTTAAATCAATGCATACTTAATATTTAAACTGAAAAAGAAATAGAATTAAATAAATAAAAACTTACTGTTAAAATGGAAGGGGGGGCTGTCGTGGGTGGCTTGGAAGCTGACGAGGTGGTGGAAGCTGTCGTTGGTCGGAGCAGGCGCTGGCACGAAGGTTGGCGGCGGTCTCACGAGCTAGGGCTTTGGGGGGGTCTTCGATTTGGGGTTCGCGTGCTGGGTGGAGCGAATGGAGGGTGGCGTGGGGTCGGCGTTAGCAGGGGCGCGCGGGGTTCGGTGGCGTCGACGGCGGTCTGGAGGCAGCGGCGGAGCCGCGATTTGGTTGAGCAGATTTTTTCTTTTTTTTTTCTGATTCAATCCGGGGGGGGGGGGGGGTGGGGGGAAGAGGGTAATAGGGAGAGGAGAGGAGGAGTTTTTATTTTATTTTATTTTAATAATTTTAATTTCAAAAGGTTGACTTTTACGTACGACCTCTAAACAAGGCGCACCGCCTGTCGTCCCTAGCATTTTACCCCTATTCCGAACACAATGGGATATGTGTCGTAGGCTGATTCGATCGTTTCGATCAGTTTTCGTCAAAATTAACATATAACTCTATATATTGAATTTGAACACGCATTTCATTTTACCGGGGTCACATACTAACTAGAAAAATTCCAAAAAAATATTTTCTAGCTTCGTATTGACGATACGGTCCTAACAAAACTAATTTCATCGAATTCCGAGACCGTTAGAAAAATGGCCAATTTCCAGTTGATTAAAATCAACTTAAAATGGTCAAACGCGTTTTCCTTCGCCACGCTCACATATTGATTCAAAAAATTATGAAATTTGAAACCTAGCAATAATATGACATCACGAACCCAACAAAAGTGGCTTCGTCGAAATCCGAGGTCGTTTGCGAAATGTCAATTTTTAAGGGCCTGAATTCCATAGCGACTATTCAGAATTTTCAACTGGACATATCTTTTGATTCCCGCTATGAAATTTCAATTTTTCGGATTCGTTGGAAAGATATTTTGCACCCTGTACATTCAATTAAAGTTTGAAATCGAATTATCGAACTACCGCGCCATTTTCAATTCTATTATATAATTATATATAATTATTTATATTCTAACGACGACGTATATAATATATACGTCGAATTATATTCAAAATAAATTTCTCGTCGATATTATTTAAACTAATTCATTTTAAATAATCAAAATTCGCTAAAATTGCCAAAACAAAAATTTTAAACTAGCCAAGATTTTCGGGTTGTTACATCCTTCTGACGTTAATCATTTTTTTAAACACCTATACATTCTGTCAACCTTATGCCTCGGACATCTACTGATTTTTTTGGCCTCCCAGCATTACCCGAATGAAGTTATGGATCCCTTCTAAGCAGCTACCAGATTGAATTTGATTTAGTGGTCACACACGAGCATCTTCCCAAGGAATCGATTTTCATTTTCTTTCTAGATCGAGTCGCATGAAATAGGAAGAAGGGGATTAAAATCATAGGATTCATAATAAAATGGATTAGAAATTAAAGGGAACTACTGGAAGGAAGATTACTTAAGATTATCAATTCAAAATATTGGACTAAACTCCATGATATAGATCTTGAATTTAGGGGAAAGATATTGGTCTAGGGTTTTCCAATTTCGAGATTATTGCTTTCTACTTTCATACTAAAAAAATGAGACGGAAGACAAATGAATGTGAGATTTGGTATCATGCGTTAATTGTAATTGAATATTAATTATAAATTATTATGATTAATCATAATAAATTATTTAAAATAAAAAATAATTATTGATTATAGATAATAATTAGTAGTTATAACTTGTTTATTAACAATCACTGGTGCGAACCCGTGCTACACACACGGGTTTAATTCTATAATTTTTGAGAATATAACGATTTATTTTCTTTTATTTATATTTGTTGGAAATTTCAGTCTTTTAAATTGGGACTCTATACTTAAAGTTAAATTCACTGTGTGCATACTAAATGTTTCTTACTACATATACTACACTGAAGGACACTAAACACTAAAAAGCAGAAAATAGGCATATATACGAAAGCTAAATTAGCAAAAAAAGTGCTTAGTCAAAATGCTAATTCATCACATGTAACAGTGTATCTTCATTATAAATAACATAAAAAATTCATCTAACTTCAAATGTGTTTACACTGCTTTCAAATATGTATGGTATGACAAATTAAAGCAATTTGCATAAACAAAAATACAAACGGATCAATTAAAGCAATCTGCATAAACCAAAAGACAAACGGATCAAACCTTCAGTAGGTGCATAACAATATAATATTGCAAATTTATTTCGCAACATATTCTACAATATCTTCCAAAAAGTAAATTAAACTTTATACATTACTGGTGCATTTGTTGGCTGTTCCTTTGGACGCTTTGACCAACATAATCTATTGATGGTTGTTCTATTGAACGCTTTGACCTTCGTAAAAGATGCGAAATATTTTCCACATGTGTACTTGAACACAAAATTAAAATAGTACTCTAGAATGCTCCTATTTTGGACATGATGTTTTAGCAGACCAATAAAAATTAACTACACGGTCCACTTTTCATCCATAGGAGGGACTAATTTAACATTTAATACAAAAAATAATGCTTCTTAGTAAATAAATAAATTAAAACTGCAATATGTTGTACATATTACATTGTACACTACTGTTATTTTTATCTTAGCCTTGCCTTTTTGGAAGTAAATAAATGATCATACTGTAAAATAGACTATAACATGTATTTTATAATCAACATGTGATATTTAACCGAGAAGTAGCTAGGCATCCATGGTGCTTCATTTAGTACTTAACAATGCATGCTCTAACTACGAGAAAATTACGGATTTTCGACGGCTGTCGGCCATCGGCGGCCGTCGGAAGCCATCGGAAATCCCCGTCGCTAATTAAGGCGTTGGTAAACAGGATTTCTGATGGTTATGGACACAACTCGTCGTTCACATTTCCTACGGCTTGAATCCGTTGGAAATGGAAATACCTGTGCATTCTTATATTAAATTTTCATATATATATATATATATATATATATACATATATATATATATATATAACTTTCTAAAACTTTCGTATCAAGTGCCCAAAAATCGAAGATTCTCGAAATTCCATTTCAATACCAAATTCAATTTGATTTCTTAATCGATTCAGCTATTCGATATTATTTCTATTTTAGATTTACAAATCAATTCACCATTAAAACTTCAAATTCAATTTAGATTGCATGTTACGAATATTATTATTCAACTGAATCTTAACATTCAGTCATTTCGGACTTAAAATGCCAGGATTGAAAATATACACTCTTATATCTAAAATAGTTAAGTTAAATTTAAAATAGTTTAAGTAAGATAATAAACTTGATATAAAATACGTTCGAATAGAGTAAACAAGTTTTTTTATATAAAGTAGTTTAAATCGGTTTGAATAGAATAAACATGTGTTTTAGTATAAAACAGTTTAAATAAACTAAATAGATTTGCTATAGAATAGTTGCATAAGATAACTAAGTTTATATTCAAAAATGAAGTAAATAAATTAATTTTATTGTTTTGGAAAGAAAATACTAACTTTAAGAGATAATCCCATCTGAATGAATTTATGCGAAATTCCAATGTTAATTCAGCTTTGATTTCATAATATGATTTTAATAATCATTTCTCAAATCGAACATTATTCACAAAAGATAAACTCTTTTAAAAGCTTCTAAAATAAGCTTATAATTCATACATTTGAATTTGTATGAAATAACCTTCTCAAAATGTTTCCTAGCCAAAATATTTCTAACATATATCATCTAAGTTGGGTTCAATATATTTCAAAAACAAATAAAAAAATCTATTTCAGTCCATTTTAATTATCCCTTACGTCTCATTTTCAATACATCCATTAACATAGCACACAAAAAAACACTTTAAAAATTCAATTGTCAATTGTTGTTATAATTCAACATTCAAATGTTCGTTTCACATCCAAACTATATCATTAATCCAACTTTAATTTAGAGTTTTCCTAATGCATGGTAAATAAAAGGGTATAAGGACATGAAAAATACAGGTATATGAAAATCCGCAGCCGTGATGTACTGAAGTCAGAGTCGGCCCAGGGGACAACCCAACAAACCCAAGGGTTGGGGAAACCCGCTGGGCCAAGGCAACATATTATATATTTTAGTTTAGCTTTATTAGCATTTAAAAATCTAGACATCAAAGATGGAGCAAAGAAATGAACGGTCTAGTGGTAAGTGTGGCTGCGTTCGATAAAGTGAGCAGGTTCGATTCCTGTCTTCAACAACATGGTTTCTATACAAAAATTGCCCTGTTTTGAAAAAAAAAACCTTCCCCACATTAGCATAGTGGGCTGGGGCGTCAAATTGCTTGGGACGGCACTGACTGAAGTCCATATAGACATTGGTCTGATCCAAATCCATGTAGCAGAGCCTCTATCCTTGGTTTTTCCTTTAGTGTAAAACTTGAACCCAGTTCTGTTTGGAGTATACAAGTACATTTTGTGTAAACTTAGTTATGAAGCTATCTGAGTTTTGGTTATAAACTTTGGGAAATAATGAAACAGATCTTTTTTTCAATTGCTGAATGTGAAGGCCATAATTTGACCAGATCTTATGTTAAGTTGAGTTGTTTATATTTTTGGTTTGTCACCAAAATTTGTTTTGAAAACTTAAGCTGCATTCACTTTTATAATATCACTAAATTTTGGAGTACGGTTCATGCGAGTTTTCTTTTTCCTGAAAGAATGAAACTAAAATTTTGCACCTGGTATTTGTGCTTTTTATTGTATAAAAAAGATTTTGTTAGATGTTGAACCCGACATGAAAATATACTTCTTTTGTTAGTTGTTGTAGCATGGGCGTTGTAAGCACATATTTAACTAGAATTCTCCCATGTGTGTAAACATATAAAACTATGCAGTGAACATTGTACTAAACCAAGTAGTGAACAGTGATTGTAGAAATGTTGTGAAAAAAAAAGAAGCATCCAAACTTAAAAAAAAACAATGTTTTGCTGCCAACGTTTGCATGCTTCGCATAGTGACCAAGCATATTGACCTTAACCTCTTGTTAACATCTTTTGCCTCCTGTGTATTCTTATGCCCAAAATAATATTACAAAGCATAACAGTAGGGAACTTTTGTAAGGTAAGCAATGGGTTAATACATATAAATTAGAAACTATTGTATGGTATAACTAGTATCTTTTGACAAAAGAGGATTATGCTTGTTGAATCATGCGCATGAACAACATAATGGCTTATAATACCATGCTTTTTTAATTTTTCTCTAAAAAAAGAAATGTTTCAAAAATTTTGAAATTAAACTTCGCTGTATTTGTATGTGTTTTAACCGTAATTTGTTTGTTCAGTTTGATGAAATTTCAGTGTCGTTCTTTTTCAGCGTTGTAACAACCCACTATTTTATACTATCCAAATCGACAATAAACCACACATACCTGACTTGAATTGCTCAAAATAATAGATTATTAATAAATGTGGAGTAAATACAAATCATATCACTGAATCACAAACACAGAAAAAGCAGAATAACTCGTAGTGGAAATAAATAAAACCATAATAGTTCATGAAGCTACTACATAAACATAGTCTCCATAACAAAGTACATAGTGTCAAATCACTAGGACAAATACAACGAAAATCTCAAATACATAAGTCTGTTAAAAGATAAACAGAAACAACAACAACTGTCTAATATAGATAGAACTGAAGAACAAACAAATAGGCAGCTAAAGCTCCGAATGGTCTCTAGTTCCAAGAAAAATCTCCAAAGGCTGTGGTACTCAAGTTGACCCGAGCATCATGCAAAACAATATCACTCGGATTCGAACTAATAATTCTCTTGCACGTAAATTAACTCATATGAAATGTCATAGAAATGCACAAGTAACATAAAGAATATTTGGGATTCCATTCTTTAAGGATCCGTTAAACTAGATATCATATAATACAATACGCTATTATAATAGCGTCTACGGTAAATATACTATTGAAAATAACATAAGCGTAATTACATTTTTACCCTTACACAGTTTATAAACATTTATGTAAACATTGCATATAAAACACCAGCAATAGTTGGTGGGTAGGGATGCACCGCTATACAACAACGTCAAATCAAAATCGTAAGGGGCTCGACCAGGATAATATGACAAGGCATACGAGGAATACCCACGGTAGGATTCTACCGGATAGCGGACCCAGGCTCATGGTAACGCATAGCCGCAATTACCGCCCACCTCAAATAATACTCAAACTTCAAGGGTGCGCACCAATCAAATCACAAGGTAATAGATATGGTTTCGAAGAAGCATGTCCGATAAGAGTAGCTAACTCAATTGGCATAGGTAGTTTTCTTGTTTTAGTCATTTTAATTATGACCCAAAGGTCAAGGCTATCCATCATTGTTCTCTTTCTTCAATCCAGTAATCGCCACAAAACCATCCTACTTCATTCTGAAACTCCACCACGTACACAATTGTTAAGGTGGGTTTCGGCATTGGCAGAGAATATGACAATATCCGATCCCGGTCTCTTTAACAACCAAACATTTACATTTTTCACAACCGTGGTCATTTTATAAAATCATAACTTGAAATAAATTGTTAATTTCAAAATAATATAATTTCAAAACTCATTTCGAAACTTTAAATTTCCTTTGAAATTAATTAGCCTTTATCAAATTTTTCCTAGATTTCAAAATCATAAATTGAAAAATACTTTCATTTACAAAACATCAATTAAGCATTAGGTTAGAAAATCTAAGTTACACATCTAATTCTAACATACTCATAGTCCTTATTATATTTTTAAATAATTTTAGAAACATAAATATATATGTATTAAGTTAAAATTTGTTAAATTAAATATCTGTTAAATTACTTAAAATCTTATAACTTTATTATATTTAAAATGCCTAAAAAATTACTTTACGGCAAAAATTAGATTTGAATAAAACTAGTATTAGATACATTCGTAAAATACAAAGCATAATTTTAAATTTTTATTTAAATTTACGTAACGTATAATTAGATCTAAAATCCAAAATAATTTAAGTCAAAATATTTCATAACTTTTACAAATATTTCAAAATAGATCAGTTGTGTCTGTATAATATTTTCTACCAAGGACAAGTAGCACGGATGTATAACATTTCAATCCGTCAAGTTTCAAATTCCGGGTGTGTATCATTTCAACCCGCATCCCAAATCAATTCATTTTTTTTGTTTCTAAATCTATATAGTGATTCGGTTATATATCATTTCAATCCATAATGATTTCTAAGCTACATGGAACTTGCAGTCTGAGTTTCAATAATTAAATAAGCATATAACAATATAAATCATCAAGTCAACATAATATCATTTCTATTCATGTGCGGTGTCGAGGTGTCATACTTGCATATAAGTGCTAACATATCAATAACATCTCAAATACAATTATTTCACTTTCAGTAAAATATTAATCAAGTGTGAGTTGAACTCACCTTCCGTGGCAAAAGAATAGAGGCAACAAATAGGCATAGAAATGACAAAAAAATACAGTTATCACGAGGTTAAATTTCCCAACCTAAATGAACTATGACCATTATTTAACTATATACACATGAATGGTCACACAATGAACTATGAATAGGTAAAAGATAATAAATATTATTATTATCACTTATTAATATTAATTGTTGATTAATTATGAAATATTAATCTTACTTATTAATTATTTGATATAAAGTATTTACTAGTACTTATTAATTACCATATATTGTTTTTTTATAACAGGATACATGAATTTAGAAAGCACAAGTGCATAAATTACAAGGGTAGGAACAGAATATCAGGCGGTTTGGTATTGTGAATTTAAAATTTTCAGCAAATTTAAGCACAAGCTGGAATAGCTCAGTTGGTTAGAGCGTGTGGCTGTTAACCACAAGGTCGAAGGTTCAAGCCTTCCTTTTAGCGTGAACCATTTTTTTAAACACCTATACGTTCTATCAACCTTACGCCTCAGACATCTACTGATTTTTTTGGCCTTCCAGCATTACCCGAATGAAGTTATGGATCCCTTCTAAGCTGCTACCAGATTGAATTTGATTTAGTGGTCACACGCGAGCATCTTCCCAAGGAATCGATTTTCATCTTCTTTCTAGATCGAGTCGCATGAAATAGGAAGAAGGGGCTTAAAATCCTAATCCAAATAATAAAATGGATTAGAAATTAAAGGAAACTACTGGATGGAAGATTACTTAAAATCATCCCATCAAAATATTGGATTAAACTCCATAATATTGCTCTTGAAATTATGGGAAAGATATAGGTCTAAGGTTTTCCAATTTCGAGATTATTGCTTTTCACTTTTATACTAAAAAAATGAGACGGAAGACAAATGAACGTGAGATTTGATATTATGCGTTAATTTTAATTAATTATTAATTATTATGATTAATGATAATAAATTGTTAAAAATAAAAAATAATCATTGATTATAGATAATAATTAGTAGTTATAATTTGTTTATTAACAATCACTGGTGCGAACCCGTGCTATGCACACTGGTTTGATTCTATAATTTTTGAGAATATAACAATTTAGTTTCTATTATTTATATTTGTTGAAAATTTCCGCCTTTTAAATTGGGACTCTAGACTAAAAGTTAAATTCACTGTGTGCATACTGAATGTTTTTTTTACTACATATACTACACCGAAGGACACTAAACACTACAAAGCAGAAAATAGGCGTATATACGAAAGTTAAATTAGCAAAAAAAGTGCTTAGTCAAAAAGCTAATTCATCACATGTAACAGTGTATCTTCATTATAAATAACATAAAAAATTCACCTAACTTCAAATGTGTTTACACTGCTTTCAAATATGTCTGGTATAACAAATTAAAGCAATCTACGTAAAAAAAATACAAACGGATCAATTAAAGCAATCTGCATAAACCAAAAGACAAACGGATCAAACCTTCAATAGGTGCATAATAATATAATATTGCAAATTTATTTCCCAACATATTCTACAATATCTTCCAAAAAGTAAATTAAACTTTGTACATTATTGGTCCATTTGTTGGTTGTTCCGTTGGACGCTTTGACCAACATAATCTATTGACGGTTGTTCTATTGAACGCTTTGACCTGCATAAAAGATGCAAAATATTTTCCATAGGTATACTTGTACACAAAATGAAAATATTACTCTAGAATGCTCCTATTTTGGATATGATGTTTTAGCATACCAAAAAAATTAACTACACAGTCCACTTTTCATCCACAGGAGGGACTAATTTAACAGTTAATACAAAAAATAATGCTTTTTAGTAAATAAATAAAGTAAAACTGCAATATGTTGTACACATTACATTGTACATTACTGTTATTTTTATCTTATCCTTGCCTTTTTGGAAGTGAATAATAGATCATACCGTAATATAGACTATAACATGTACTTTATAATCAGCATGTGATATTTAACCGAGAAGTAGCTAGGCATCCATGGTGCTTCATTAAGTACTTAGAAATGCATGCTCTGACTATAAGAAAAGTATGGATTTTCGACGGCTGTCAGCGGTCGGCGGCCGTCGGAAATCTCCATCGCAAATTAAGGCGTTGGTAAACGGGTTTTCCGATGGCTATTGACACAACTCGTCGTTCACGTTTCCTACGGCTTTAATCCGTTGGTAACGATTTCTGACGTTTTCGATGGTCGTCGACAGCCATCGAAAACCGTTACTATATTTAACCAATACACCATTCTTTGCTATTGGAAACCGTTGGATATTCAAGAACCTAGAAGCCGTCGGGAGCCATCGGAAATACTGCATATTTTTTTTTATTTCAGCTACTATTTAGCCTTCTAGCACACGTTCATCTCAAATCATCATACTAGACCATTAGTATATAACCTAGCAATCAAAAATTCATGCAAAACACAACGTATCTACAAAAAAATATGAAAAATAAAAAAAACATAAATATGTACAAAATACATAAATCACCATCAAATCAACAAAACATACAACAAGTCTATAACATCGACCGTACCAAAACATGTCTACCGTCATAATACATACAGACCAAAGTCATACCCATACCATAGGCATAGTAACCCAGTTGTTAGATCAAAAAATGGCTCTAATATCCAATTGTCTAGGATTTGTAGATAACATCTAGGAATAATAATCTAAAAATAGAGAAAAAGCAATCAACACACAATATTTATAGTGGTTCGGCATTAACGAGCCTACATCCCCTTTACAGTTTTTCATTCGATAGATAATTACAATTACAACGAGTAGCATCATTCCAACACTCGATTACAATGAATTTATCTCTCTGAATTCATTTTTCTTCATCTAAGAAGAAGGTGATTTCTTATACTGATGTGGTGCGGCCACGAAATATGTCAGGATTCGAAATGCAAAAAGACCCCATCAATTGTGTGAAAAATCTTGTTTTATATGCATAGTGTTGGTTAGGGAGGAGTGGTCACTTGGCAGCATCATGGAGGACTTCGAAAGTAGTGGAGATAGTGGAGAAATGAGCTTCATTTCATGAGAAACATGTGGCATCTGGTCCCCTTTTTTAGGCAAGAAATTCGGCCCTTATTTGAATGGGCATAACCACTTCAAGGCCTTCGAATAGGGCTGCTAATTGCGAACGGGGATGCTCTTGGGCGGTGCGAGCCAAAAAGATCTGATGATCAGTTTCGTAACACTAACAGATCGGGTCCTCCTTGTACGAACCGAACTGGAGCTTATCAACGTCCAAGTCTGTGTGTGCAGCGTCAGCTTGATGCTAGTCAGGGTTTTGTTTCATCCGACCCGAGCCGATGGTATCTGCCAAGACCATTCAATGTGTGCAGTTGGCATGGGATCGGGTTCATCTAGAGCGATCCAATCCGGAGACAGTCACATGTTAGTAGTTCAGAAGCAAAGTTATTCCAGTTCGTAGAATAGGCAAGGGTCGGGTCCTTCCTATCCGACCTGTTCCCCTCAATCTGAATCGTATGGGGAATAAGGCAAACTTTCTTCATTTGAATCGATCCAAGGGCTGCGATTCAACCTGAGGGGATAGACCCGATCCGGGATTTGATCAACATAATAATCCAAGTTTCCAACATCTCGTCACTTCATCCAAGCTTTGGGTGGTCTGGTCACAAAGTAGGCTAACATTTTACCCCCCCAAGGTACGTCTTATCGCAGATGAGATTTGCTCTGAATAAGTTTAAGTGAATCTTTCTGGAATGTCATCCATTCTTGTGAAGGCATTATCAGCTTGTCGTGTCCTCTTGGAGGTTTCTGATTTTTCGACTCTTCGTTGTATAGATGGATTGTCATATATCGCACCGCTTCCATGGGTGTTCATCAAGTCATATTCTATAGCCAAAGTGGACAAAATGATCAAGTAATTGTTTACACTAAGTCGAACCAAGGGGTTCAACTCTTTCACCATAAGTCGTGCTGGATCATTGGCTCCCGAATGTGATTTCACACACACAGGTCGTTTCCAAGTGTTGCCGTCTTCCTACACAATTCAAGTGCATGGTCGAATCTGATTTTCTTTTATGTACGAGCCAAATATGGAGTAGTAATCCAAGTCATAGGGTTGTATCAGAATTTTCGGGCCTTGAGCTAGCATCTGGCTTATTGGGATACAATGCTTCAGAATTGGCATATGGATCTGTCGTTTTAATTATGCCTTACATCTCATTTTCAATACTTCCATTAACATAGCACACACAACAAATACTTCGAAAATTCAATTGTCAATTATTGTCATAATTCAACGTTCAAATGTTTGTTTCAAATCCAAACTATATCATTAATCCAACTTTATTTTAGACTTTTCCCAGCACAATAAACAAAAGGGTATAAGAACATGAAAAATACAGGTACATGAAAATTCGCAGCCATGATGTACTGAAGTCAGAGCTGGCCCAGGCTACAGCCCACCAAGCCCATCGGTTGGGGCAACCCACTGGGTCGAGGAAACATATTACATATTTTAGTTTTGCTTTATTAGCATTTAAATATCTAGATATCAAAGCTGGAGCAAAGAAATGAACAGTCCAGTGGTAAGTGTGGCTGCGTTTGATAAAGTGAGCAGGGTTTGATTCATGTCTTCAACAACATGGTTTCTATACAAAAAATGCCCTGTTTTGAAAAAAAATACCTGCCCCACATTAGCATAGTGGGTTGGGGCATCAAATTGCCTGGGCCAGCACTGACTGAAGTCCATACAGACGTTGATCTGATCCAAATCCATGTAGCGGAGCCTCTATCCTTGGTTTTTCCTTTAGTGTAAAACTTGAACCTAGTTCTGTTTGGAGTATACAAGGACACTTTGTGTAAACTTAGTTATGAAGCTATCTGAGTTTAGGTTATATACTTTGGGAAATAATGAAACAAATCTTTTTTTATTATTGAACGTGAAGGCGATAATTTGACCAGATCTTATATTAAGTTCAGTTGTTTGTATTTTTGCTTTGTCACCAAATTTTGTTTTGAAAGCTTAAGCTATGTACATTTTTATAATATAACCAAATTTTGGAGTACGGTTCATGCGAGTTTGCTTTTTCCTGAAAGATTGAAACCCAACTTTTGCACCTGGTATTTGCGCTTTTTTGTATAAAAAAAGATTTTGTTAGATGTTGAACCTGACATGAAAATATACTCTTTTGTTAGTTGATGTAGCATGGGCGTTGTAAGTACATATTTAACTAGAATTCTCCCATGCGTGTAAACATATAAAACTATGCAGCGAACATTGTACTAAACCAAGTAGCGAACAGTGATTGTAGAAATGTTTTGAATAAAATAATAAGCATCCGAACTAAAAAAAATATCAATGTTTTGCTGCCAACGTTGGCATGCATTGCATGGTGACCAAGCATATTGACCTTAACCTCTTGTTAACATCTTTTTCCTCCTGTGTATTCATATGCCCAGAATAATATTACTAAGCATAATAGTAGGGAACTTTTGTAAGGTAAGCAATGGGTTAATACATATAAATTAGAAACTATTGTATGGTGTAACTTGTATCTTTTGACAAAAGAGGATTATGCTTGTTGTACCATGCGCATGAACAACTTAATGGCTTATATTACCATGCGTTTTTTTTATTTTTTCTCTAAAAAAAATGTTTCAAAAATTTTGAAATCAAATTTCGCTGTATTTGTACGTGTTTTAACCATAATTTGTTTGTTCAGTTTGGTGAAATTTCGGTGTCGTTCTTTTTCAGCGTTGTTACAACCCGCTATTTTTTACCACCCAAATCGACAATAAACCACATATATCTGACATAAATTGCTCAAAATAACAGATTATTAATAAATGTGGAGTAAATACAAATCATATCAAAGAATCATAAACACAGAAAAACCAGAATAACTCGTAGCAGATATAAATAAAATCTTAATAGTTCATGAAGCTACTATATAAACATAGTCTCCAAAACAAAGTACATAGCATTAGATCACTAGGACGAATACAACGAAAATCTCAAATACATAATTCTGATAAAAGATAAACAGAAACAATAACTTCCTAACATAGATAGAACTGAAGAACAAACAGATAGGCAGCTAAAGCTCCGAATGGTCTCTAGTTCCAAGATAAATCACCAAAGGTTGTGGTACTCAAGCTAACCCAAGCATCATGCAAAACAAAATCACTCGGATCGGGACTAATTTTCTCTTGCATGTAAATTAACTCGTATGAAATGTCATAGAAATGCACAAGTAACATAAAAAATGTTTGGGATTCCATTTGTTAAGGATCCGTTAAACTAGATATCATATAATACAATACGTTATTATAATAGTGTCTACGGTAAATATACTATTGAAAATAGCATAAGCAGAACTACATTTACCCTTACACAGTTTATAAACATTGTCGTAAACATTGCATATAAAACACTAGTAACAATCGGTGGATAATGATGCGCCGCTATACAACAACATCAAATCAAAATCGTAAGGGCTCGATCAGGATAATATGACAAGGCACACGAGGAATATCCACGGTAGGATTCTACCGGATTGCGGATCCAGGCCGATGGTAATGCATAGCCGCGACTACCGCCCACCTCAAACAATACTCCAAATTCAGGGGTGTGCACCAATCAAATCACAAGGTAATATATATGGTTTCGAAGAAGCATGTCCGATAAGAGTAGCTAACTGAATTGGCATAGGTATGGCTCTTGTTTTAGTCATTTTAATTATGACCTAAAGGTCAAGGCTATCCATCATCGTTCTCTTTCTTCAATCCAGTAATCGCTACCAAACCATCCTACTTCATTCCCGAACTCCACCGCGTACACAGTTGTTAAAGTGGTTTTCAGCATTGGTTGAGAATATGACAACATCTGATCCCGGTCTCAACCAAACATTTACATTTTTCACACTCGGTCATTTTATAAAATCATATCTTGAAATAAATTGCTAATTTCAATACTCATTTCAAAACTTTAAATTTCCTTTGAAATTAATTATCCATTATCAAATTTTTCCTACATTTCAAAATCATAAATTAAAAAATACTTTTCATTTACAAAACATCGATTATGCGTTAGGTTACAAAATCTAAGTTACACATCTAATTCTAACATACTCATATTCCTTATTATATTTTTAAATAATTTTAGAAACATACATATATATGTACTGTTAAAATTTATTAAATAAAATATCTATTAAATTAATTAAAATTTATTACTTTATTATATTTAAAATACCATAAAAAAATAAATTACTTTACGACAAAAAAATAGATTTGAATAAAGCTAGTATTAGATACATTCTTAAAATACATAACATAATTTAAACTTTTTATTTAAATTTACATAACATATAATTAGATCTAAAATCCAAAATAATTTAAGTCAAAATATTTCATAACTTTTAAAAATATTTCAAAATAGACCAGTGGTGTCCGTATAATATTTTCTACCTAGGACAAGTAGCACGGATGTATATCATTTCAATCCGTCAAGTTTCAAATTCCAGGTGTGTATCATTTCAAACTGCATCCCAAATCGATTCAGTTTTTTCGTTCCTAAATCTATGCAGTTATTCGGGTATATATCGTTTCAACCCATAATGATTTCTAAGCTATAGGGAACTTGTAGTATGAATTTCAATAATTAAATAAGCATATAATATATAAATCATCAATTCAACATAATATCATTTCCATTCATGTGCAGTGTCGGGGTGTCATACTTGCGTATACGGTGCTAGCATATCAATAACATCTCAAATACAGTTATTTCACTCTCAATAAAATATTACTCAAGTGTGAGTTGAACTCACCTTCCGTGGCAAAGAAATAGAGACAACAGATAGACATAGAAATGACAAAAAAATACAGTTATCACGAGTTAAATTTCCCAACCTAAATGAACTAAGACCATTATTTAACGGTATGCACATGAATGGTCACACAATGAACTATGAATACATACAAGGTAATAAATATTATTACTTACCACTTATTAATATTAATTGCTGATTAATTATAAAATATTAGTCTTAATTATTAATTATTTGATATAAAGTATTTAATAGTACTTATTAATTACCAAATATTGTTTTTTTAAATCGGATACATGAATTTATAAAGCACAAGTGCAAAAATTACAAGGGTAGGAACAAAAAATCAGCCGATTTGGCGTTGTGAATTTAAAATTTTCAGCAAATTTAAGCATAAGCTGGAATAGCTCAGTTGGTTAGAGCGTGTGGCTGTTAACCACAAGGTCGGAGGTTCAAGCCCTCCTTCTAGCGTTAACCATTTTTTTAAACACCTATACATTCTATCAACCTTATGCCTCGGGCATCTACTAATTTTTTTGGCCTCCCAGCATTACCCGACTGAAATTATGGATCCCTTCTAAGCTACTACTAGATTGAATTTGATTTAATGGTCACACGCGAGCATCTTCCCAATGTAATAACCCGGAAATCCGAGCCAATTTTAAATTTTTATTTTGGCAATTTAGATTATTTCTGAATATTTAAAATGATTATTTTAAATAATAACGATGAGAAAAATATTTTGAATAGAATTATAACATATATATTTATTTGAATCGGCGTTAGAATATAAATAATTATTTTTAATTATAAAAGGAATTGGAAATGGCGCGGTAGTTTGAAAATTCGATTTCAAATTTCGAATGAATGTACAGGATTCGAAATAAACCAGATTTAGTGAAACCTAAAATATTAGAATCTATTTGAGGATATCTTTCCAATGAACCCGAAAAATTGAAATTTCATAACGGGGATAAAAAGTTACGTCCAGTTGAAAATTCAGAATAGTCGCTATGGAATTCTGACCCTTAAAAATGGAAATTTTGCAAACGACCTCGGTTTTCGACGAAACAACTTTTGTTGGATCCGGGATGTCAAATTATTGCTAGGCTTTAAAATTCGTAATTTTTGAAGTCAATATGTGAGCGTGGCACACTTAAATGTGTTTTAACAGTTTTAGTCAAATTGGATCGACCAGAAAATGGCCATTTTTCAAACGGTCTTCAAATTTGACGAAATTAGTTTTGTTAGGATTGTATTGTCAATACGAAGCTAGAAATAATTTTTCTATTATTTTTGATGTCCATGTGTGACCCCAGTACATTAAAATGTGTGTTCAAATTGAATATATACTTATTTATATTTTAAATTTGATGAAAACTGATCGTAACAGCAGAATTGGGTTATGAAACATATCCCATTGTGTTCGGAATGGGGGTAATTAGCTAGGCAAGATATTCGTTGGGTTTGAAGTGGAGTTCAGAATAAAAACGTACTTTTTGAGATATAATAGAATTAAATATTATATATTTTCTTTTATATAAAAGCCCCCCTCCTTCACTTTCTCTTTCCCGTTTCAGATCTAAATATAAAAAACGCGCTCCAGCTCGTAGCTCCACCGCGTCGTCGCTCCACATCGCCTCCCTCCAGGATGAAGGTCGCCTCCATCCGCCCCTCTGCCAGCGGGCTCCACCGCCGCGGTGACCCCCCTTCTTCCTCTCCTTCCCGTCGTTGTCTCCTCCTTCTACCCCTCAAAATCGCAACATAGCCTCCGTGGGCCCTGCCTTGACCACCGCCGACCAGTGGAGAACCACCGACCACCCCTGGTGTCGCCCACTGCTCCTATACAGCCCCCCCCCCCCCCCCCGCGAACAAAAACGGAAAAAGAAAGTGAATGGTTCTTTATTAACACTGTTCTTAAACCCAATTGAGAAAAATATTAAATCCTTTTATTTAGATTTAATGAAGTGTACCAATTAAATGGTATTTAATTGGAATTGAATTTGAATTGATTTTTGGTTTTATCGTGAACAGTGTTTTAAATAACACTTGTTCTTTAACCCGATAATTAATGGAATGTGATTTTGGGTTGTCATGAATGGCATCTTCAATAATACTATTCTTAAACCCAACGGAGTTAAGAAAATCAGAAATTAACTGAAGATTAGTTAAGTCGAATGGTTTCTTGGGTATTGATCTGATGTGGTTTCGGCCTTCGGGGTTATTACTTAGGGAATTGTTCAATTGTTAATTTCCGGTTAAAGGCTGATGGAATAGAATGTGATTTTGGGTTTATCGTGAATCGTGTTTTAAATGACATTGGTTCTTTAACCTAAAAAAGACAGGATATAATTTCCCAAGTTAAACAATCATTATTGATTTTTGGGAAGATTAAAACCAAATGGAGTTTTAATGAATCTTTAATTAGATTGAAATGATAGAGAATGGAGTATCACCAGTTTTGCTCCAGGCGATAGTTAAATCTTTAATTAGATTTGAACGTGAAATGGTAATTGAATTTATCGATAACACCGTGGAGTTAGATATGAAGTATGACCAGTTTTACTTCATGGGATGAATAGGTTGGGATTGGGAAATAAAATAAATGACTACTTCGGTGTGGTTCGCTAATCCCGACTAATTTGAACTAATATTCAAAAGAATATTAAAGAATAAATTTAAAGAATTTTTCTTTGATAAAATTAATGGGAACGTTACCCAAAGTATAAGAATATTTGAATAAAAGAATATTCTGAATTGGAATGAGGCATATGTTGTGTTTGTGTAAAACTTGTTTATTATATACGCGAGTTATTCAGAAAGACCGGTTTATCCCATTCTGAATAACTGATTCGACGATGTGTCAAGGATGAAGATGGTGGTCGAAGACCGGAGGTCTTCACATCGTTTGTGTGATTACTGATGATCTTGATTGAGGGAAACAGTTGGTCATCGTCCAGACGTACTTGGAGATTGATGGATATGCGAGGAATAAGGTTCCTCCGGTTTCGTTTAGACCCAAAACGAACTTGTATGGACTGTGTGTCTGACATTGGATTTTTCTCTGTGTTGATTGATCTCTATTAAATGTACATCTTCCTGGTGAAGGGAAATTCATTCCCTTACTTCACCCTTCTTTGAGACGTATGGGATCAGAGGTTGTATATCGATAGACATCAGTCGCATAGTGTGAATTACCTGTGTGGCATGCCTAAGTGGCAATTGATCAAGGCTTCTATTGAAAAGCAAAGTCTTGTGGTTGATGATCAAAGCACCGCCTGTGTGGCGTAGCTTTGGGTAACTTTGATTCGTGAGCTTCATACCCCGGTTGTGAACCAGAAACGAGAGAGGACATCAGGGAGGGCATGCGTTTCCTTCAAGCTAGTGTGGTGCCAGTGACCTACCAGCCCTGACATTTATATTATTTTCACCTGTGTGGTTGTTGGATTGTGAGGCACCTCAGATATATCATTGACTATGTGTAGCCGATGGAGTCATTTGGCTCATTTACGCCACAAAGGGTGTGGAAACGCAGTGTTCAGGCATAATAATCCACATTGGTGGACCGGCCCTGACGATCCAAGGCTTGCCTGAGGGGCGGTATACAACGTCTCGTATTCGGTAGAAGATGATCCCTTGCCTCGGTTCACAGATGGAAATCCAACTTCCAATACGTGACTTTGCGGTTTTGATTGTAAAACCTATATATGGCAACATAGTGGTATGGGGCACTTATGCCGTCTATGATTGATACTTATGATTGAAATTGTTTTGACACTATACAATTATAGTAATAATAAGCATTCTTGGCTATTATAAGGTAAAAACCCTACCCTCCGACTTGTGTTGCATTGTGTGATGGGACCTGGGTCTTATAATAGCTTCATTGTTCTTTATTTAGCATTGCGCTGTTGTTTTATGCATTGGTATCCTTAGGAGGAATTTTTTTCCATGTTATACGGCGTGGCCCCTTGATTTACCTAACTTTAAAATAAAGATCAATACCTGTTTTAGTTCTCACTCCAGTCACATGACTGACCTGGAGTTTATTGTTTTAACCGAAACTCTGGGAGCCCTTATTTTGACATGGGCAAATAGTAGTTTTGGTTTTGCAAACTTATATTCACAGGAGCCTGGTTTACAGCTGGAATGATATCCGGAAAGCTCCGTATCCGTATATCTCTTCCATTTGTGTATTGTATTATTTTTCCGCTGCTATGTAATGTATTGTAATCTCTGATAATTTATGATGTGTAATATTTATTCATACTCTGTATATTCTTGTATTCTGATTTAATTGTTGTAATAAACAATGAAATATTCTTCTGTCTGTGTTCTGATTTGTCGTGTTCTCAAAATAATCAGGGGTTTCAAACGGTCTTGGTCGGTTTAGCGATCGATTCGGATCGAGCGAAATTCCTTGTTGTCACATTTGGTATCAAAGCTTTGGTTTACAGAGCTCAGAGAACAAGATGCGTTAGAACCGAATGAAAGAATTCATCAGAGATTAGATTAGTAATATCCAATGAGAATGACTCATTGGAGATGGGATCAGTAGTATCCTAGAATGGGTGTGAAGAGTGATGTTTTTAAAATAAAATTGAAAACAAGTTTTATTTTGAAAATTTAAACTTTATTATTCGTATTTGAATACTTATTTTAAATTGATTTGGAAAATCCAGTATATAGAGATTTTCATATATGTCTGATCCACGTGTATTGGAAGTCTCAAATATACCGGATGGATATAGAATTACACTGTAGTCGCCTGGGGGTGATTCTAATGATTGATATATCATCATTAGAATTTATATTCGAGTGCCGAAAGTGGGTATCTATATATTTTTAATTGACTGGTGTGAGAACCAAAATATATTTAGAATATATTGTTGTGACTTGGCATCAAGAATATGACTTTCTGTTTATATATATCAAAGTTATGAATTTGAAAAGATAATCAACTAATTGATTGATGGTTGTGTTGTTTGATTTTTGGTTTGATATTTTGAACCATTTAACCAAATTGTATCAAATATTGAACTGTGTTGAAAATTGTTTGGAAATGCATGCATGTACATATATATGTGTGAACATGTCACAGCAAGGAGGCTAGAGCAGAAGAATAAAATTATTTGCCCGACAAATAGGTACATGTTTATTGTATTTCTTTGGTTTTCGATGATTTTATGAGCCGATTGGCTAGCTTCTTGGCTTTTTCTTGTTCTTTTGGATTAGTGAGGGCCATGGGAGGCTATTTAAAATATCCCAAAGCTCCCGGTGCAGGGGAGGTTTTGGCGATTTTTTTTGAAAATTTAGGATGTTAGCCAAATTTTTGAAAAATTTGAAAAGTTCTTAGAAACTGAAAAGTTGAAGAACTTAAGCCGTAACGAAAATAATGAAAGTTGAGTTGGTTTGTAAAAAAACATTCAGCTTCATTTGTTTTCGGGGACGAAAAGTTTTAAGTGGGGGAGATTGTAATAACCCGGAAATCCGAGCCAATTAAAAATTTTTATTTTGATGATTTTTGAATATTTAAAATGATTATTTTAAATAATAACGACGAGAAATTTATTTTGAATATGTATATATTTATTTGAATCGACGTTAGAATAGAAATAATTATTTTTAATTATAAAAGGAATTGGAATGACGCGGTAGTTTAAAAATTCGATTTCAAATTTCAAATGAATGTACAGGATTCGAAATAAACCGGATTTAGTGAAACCAAAAATATTAGAATCTATTTGAGAATATATTTCCAATGAACCCGAAAATTGAAATTTCATAGAGGGGATAAAAATTTACGTTAAGTTGAAAATTCAGAATAGTCGCTATGGAATTCTAGCCCTTAAAAATGGAAATTTTGCAAACGACCTCGTTTTTTGACGAAACCACTTTTGTTGGATCCGAGATGTCAAATTATTGCTAGGTTTTAAAATTCATAATTTTTGAAGTCAATATGTGAGCGTGGCACACTTAAACGTGTTTTAACATTTTCAGTGAAATTGGATCGACCAGAAAATGGCCATTTTTCAAACGGTCCTCAAATTAGACAAAATTAGTTTTGTTAGGACCGTATCGTCAATACGAAGCTAGAAATAATTTTTTTGAAAATTTTAAAGTCCGTGGGTGACCCCAGTAAATTAAAATATGCGTTCAAATTGAATATATACTGATTTATATTTTAAATTTTATGAAAACTGATCGTACCAGCCGAATTGGGTTATGAAACATATCCCATTGTGTTCGAAATGGGGGTAATTAGCTAGGCAAAACAATCGTTGGGTTTGAAGTGGAGTTCAGAATAAAAACTTACTTTTTGAGATATAATAGAATTAAATATTATTATATTTTCTTTTATATAAAAGTCCCTCCTCCTTCACTTTCTCTTTCCCAATTCAGATCTAAAAAAATGCGCTACAGCTCGTAGCTCCACCGCGCCGTCGCTCCACATCGCCTCCCTCCAGGATGAAGGCCGCCGACATCCGCCCCTCTGCCAGCGGGCGCCACCGCCGCGGCGACAACCCCTCTTCCTCTCCTTCCCATCCTTCTCTCCTCCTTCTACCCCTCAAAACCACAATATAGCCTCCGTAGGCCCTGCCTTGTTCGCCGCCGACCAGTGGAGCACCACCAGCCACCCCTGGCGCCGCCCACTGCTCCTATACAGCCCCCCTGCGAACAAAAACGAAAAAAGAAAGTGAATGGTGTCTTTATTAACACTGTTCTTAAACCCAGTTGAGAAAAAGATTAAATCTTTTTATTTAGATTTAATGAAGTGTACCAATTAAATGGTATTTAATTTGAATTGATTTTTGGGTTTATCGTGAACAGTGTTTAAATAACACTTGTTCTTTAACCCGATAATTAATGGAATGTGATTTTGGGTTGTCGTGAGCGGTATCTTCAATAATACTATTCTTAAACCCAACGAAGTTAAGAAAATCAGAAACTAACTGAAGGTAAGTTAAGTTGAATGGTTTATTGGGTATTGATCCGATGTTGGTTTCGGCCTTTGGGGTTATTACTTAGGGAATTGTTCACTTGTTAATTTTCGGTTAATGGCTGATGGAATATAATGTGATTTTGTGTTTATCATGAACTGTGTTTTAAATGACATTGTTTATTTAACCTAGTTAAAGACAGGATATGATTTCCCAAGTTAAACAATCATTAATATTGATTTTTGGTAAGATTAAAACCAAGTGGAGTTTTAATGAATCTTTAATTAGATTGAAATGATCGAGAATGGAGTATCACCAGTTTTGCTCCAGGCGATAGTTAAATCTTTAATTAGATTTGAATGTGAAATGGTAATTGAATTTACCGATAACACCGTGGTGTTAGATATGAAGTATGACCAGTTTTACTTCATGGGATGAATAGGTTGGGATTGGGAAATAAAATAAATGACTACTTCGTTGTGGCTTGCTAATCCCGACTAATTTGAATTGATATTCAAAAGAAGATTAAAGAATAAATTTAAACAATTTATCTTTGATAAAATTAATGGGAACCTTTCCCAAAATATAAGAATATTTGAATAAAAGAATATTCTGAATTGGAATGAGGCGTATGTTGTGTTTGTGTAACACTTGGTTATTATATACGCGAGTTATTCAAAAAGACCGGGTTTATCCCATTCTGAATAACTGATTTGATGATGTGTCGAGGATGAAGACGGTGGTCGAAGACTGGAGATCTTCACATCGTTTGGGTGATTACTGATGATCTTGATTGGGTTGTACACCCAAGAGGAGGGAATCAGTAGGTGATCGTCCAGACATACTTGGAGATCGATGGATATGCGAGGAATAAGGTTCCTCCGGTTTCGTTCAAACCCAAAACGAACTAGTATAGACTGTGTGTCTGACATTGAATTTTGCTCTATGTTGATTGATCTCTATTAAATATACATCTTCCTGTTGAAGGGGATTTCGTTCACTTGCTTCACCCTTCTCTAAAACGTACCGGATCAGAGATTGTATATCGATAGACATCATTCACATACTGTGGATTGCCTGTATGGCATGTCTAAGTGGAAATTGATCAAGGCTTCTGTTGAAAAGCAAAGTCTTGTGGTTGATGATCAAAGCAACGCCTGTGTGGCATAGCTTTGTGTAACGTTGATTCGTGAGCCTTACACCCCGCTTGTAAACCGTAAACGGGAGAGGACATCAGGGAGGGCATGCGTTTCCTTCTAGCTAGGGTGGTGTCAGTGACCTACCTGCCCTGACATTTATATTATTTTCACCTGTGTGGTTGTTGGATTGCGAGGCGCCTCGGATATATCAGTGACTATGTGGAGCTGATGGAGTCATTTGGCTCATTTACGTCCCAAAGGGCGGGGCAATGCAGTGTTCAGGCATAATAATCCACATCGATGGACCGACCCTGATGATCCAAGGCTTGCCTGTGCGCATGCCTGAGGGGTGGGGTAGAGCGTCTCGAATTCAGTAGAGGACGATCCCTTGCCTCGGTTCACAGATGGAAATCACATTTCCAGTACGTGACTTTGTGGTTTTGATTGTAAAACCTATATATGGCGACATAGTGGTATAGGGCAGTTATGTCCTCTATGATTGATACTTATAATTGAAATTTTTTTGACACTATACACTTATAGTAATAACAAAAGATGAAATTTAGCGTATCAAGCATTCTTGGTTATTATAAGGTAAAAACACTATCCTTCAGCTTGTGTTGCATTCTGTGATGGGACCTGGGTCTTATAATAGCTTCATTGGTCTTTATTTAGCATTGCGTTGTTGTTTTATGCACTGGTATCCTTGGCAGGAAACCCGTTCCGTGTTATATGGCGTGGTTCCTTGATTTACCTAACTTTAAAATAAAGATCAATAATTGTTTTAGTTCTCACACCAGTGACATGACTAACCTGGTGTTTATTGTTTTAACCTAAACTTTGGGTGCCCTTATTTTGACACGGGCAGCTAGTAGTTTTGGTTTTGTAGATTTATATTCACAGGAACCTGGTCTATAGCGGGAATGATATCCGAAAAGCTCTGTATCCCTATATCTCTTTCAGTTTTGTATTGTATTATTTTTCCGTAGCTATGTAATGTATTGTAATCTCTGATAATTTATGATGTGTAATATTTATTCATACTCTTTATATTCTTGTATTCTGATGTAATTGTTGTAATAAACAATGAAATGTTCTTCTGTTTGTGTTCTGATTTGTCGTGTTCTCAAAACAATCAGGGGTTTCAAATGGTCTTGGTCGGTTTATTGATCGATTCAGATCGAGCGAAATTCTTTGTTTTCACACCCAAGGAATCGATTTTCATCTTCTTTCTAAATCGAATTGCACGAAATAGGAAGAAGAGGATTAAAATCCTAATATAAATAAAAAGATGGATTAGAAATTAAAGGAAACTACTGGAAGGAAGATTACTTAAGATCATCCCTTCAAAATATTGGACTAAACTCCAAGATATAGCTCTTGAATTTAGGGGAAAGATATAGGTCTAGGGTTTTCCAATTTCGAGATTATTGATTTCTGCTTTTATACTAAAAAAATGAGATAGAAGACAAATGAACATTAGATTTGATATTATGCGTTAATTGTAATTGAATACTTATTATTAATTACTATGATTAATCATAATAAATTATTAAAAAAAATAAAAAAATAATTATTGATTATAGATAATAATTAGTAGTTATAATTTGTTTATTAACAATAACTATTGCGAACCCGTGCTACGCTCACGGGTTTAATTTTATAATTTCTTAGAACATAACAATTTATTTTCTATTATTTATATTTGTTTCAAATTTCAGTCTTTAAAACTAGAACTCTATACTAAAAGTTAAATTCACTGTGTACATATTAAATGTTTTTTTACCACATATACTACACCGAAGGACACTAAACACTACAAAGCATAAAATAGGCATATGTACGAAAGCTAAATTAGCAAAAAAAAGTGCTTAGTCAAAAAGCTAATTCATCACATGTAACAGTGTATCTTCATTATAAATAACATAAAAAATTCATTTAACATCAAATGTTTTTACACTGCTTTCAAATATGTCTGGTTTGACAAATTAAAGCAATCTGCGTAAACAAAAATACAAACGGATCAATTAAAGCAATCTGCATAAAACAAAAGACAAACTGATCAAACCTTCAGTAGGTGCATAACAATATAATATTGCTAATTTAATTCACAACATATTCTACAATATCTTCCAAAAAGTTATTTAAACTTTGTAAATTACTGGTGCATTTGTTGGCTGTTCCGTTGGACACTTTGACCAGCACAATCTATTGATGGTTGTTCTATTGAACGCTTTGACCTGCGTAAAATATGTGAAATATTTTCCTGTAATGGCGCGTTTTGTTAGCTGTCGAATAATTAATTTATTTAATGATTTATATATCGATTTGGCGATATCGATAACTTAAAGTACAACGTTCGAACTTATAATTTATAATTATAATTAAAACGAACCTGAAACGACGCGGCAGTTCGTTATTTGGCGAGTTAAACTTCAATTGAATGTACATGATTCATTTTAAGCCGGATTTCTGTGAAACAAGAAACGTATGGAGCTGGTGGAGTATATCTTTCTAGTGGAAGAGAAAAATCGGGATTTCGTCGTGTAGATTTTGAGGTATGTCCAAATCAAATTTTAAAATAGTCGCTATAGAATCGTTTATCGACCTTAATGGTTTATTCAATATAACTAGCTATCGGGTTTGAATTTAGACAAGGTTCTTTTGGGACATAGTGATAATTTAATTTTTAGAATTTTATCGAAATTTTTAATTAATTTAATAAGCGACTTTTTATTTGGAGTATTTGGCACCCTGTATCGACATTTCGGGTTTCACAATATGATTTCATCTACCGGTATTATTACATTTTTGGGATCGTGACACCGGGCTCATCTCAACAGTATATTTATCTCAGTCCGAAATGCTAGTATGTGGATATAATTTTATTTAACGAAGTATGTTAAAAGTTTACAACTTAAAACAAACATACGTACATTTCTATGGCATGTCTTCCTACACGTCCTCTCCTCTTATTTGCAAACTCATGGTGGTTGCACGTCAGTTCTTATTACATGGCCGCAAATGAAACTCGATACCCAATGCATGGCCAAAAAAATTTAGAAAGTTATATATATATATATATATATATATATATATATATATATATATATATATAAACGGGTATTCAAATCTCTGCTTTCTCGAAACCCTGAGGACCAAATTCATCTTTCTCCAATACTAGAAAACAATGGCCGCCACTACATTTTGTTCCTCAAACTAAATACATCCTCTAAAATACTGGAAATTTGGGTACGCTCAAAGGGACAGGAAGTTGAGATGTAAACCGAGATGAAAGGGTTATAAGTGGCTGTGTGTTCATGAGTGGGATAGCAGTTGTGTGCTGGGACGTGGAGAGGGGGATTTCCGGAAGTTGGTGTGTGTCTTCCTGTGAAGGGGAAAGGTGCTATTGTTGCGGACTTTAGTGGTGATAGTAAGTGCAAAGTTTTTGTGGAAATGGAAGAGAAAGTTGTCGCTACTGTAGTGGGTTGTAGCATGAGCACCTGACGATGGAAATGGACAGGAGGGGTGCGAGTTCAACCTGGTTAGGTGGAGTAGACGGAGGGTTCGATGAGGAGGAGAATGGTTTTTATTTGGAGCAGAACGGTGGAGTTGTTGAGATGCAGTTGGAGCTGGAAATCACGGCTATGGTGTTTATGCTGGAGTCGGGTTTCATTACAGGAAGAAGGGGAGAGTAGGACGCGGGTCTGGGCTTTTGAAAGTGAAATTGGGCCGATATTTAAAGGTGAAGCCCATCCGAATTAATCAAGTTTTATATTTTAAATCGATGTACAAACTTGTTCATTCGGTAACTTTGTCATACCTAATCAGAATTGCGAACGGTTTGTTGCGTTGGGGTCGTATGGACGAACACTACGAAATGGAGCTGACTGGGAGTTAATCCGAGCTAGTTACAATTTATGACGAAATAAATTGTCCGCCTGAATCAAATAACGCAAACCGTTATTTAACGATTAACGCGCTGATTTGAGTAAATCTCACAAACTCTAAACAGTTTTATTTTCATGTTGTATTGTTAGAACTGTTAAAATTGTCTGTTTGACTGTGTGTTGATTGATTGATTGATTGAACTGCTAGTCAGTTAGTTAAATTTCTATATTGATTCTGTTTAATAGAATATATCATATGGAACTGAAAGTGATGTTATCTATATTGTCTAACATCTGTGATGCAGGGAAACAGGTTGGAGGAATCCGACTGGATTCCTCAACAGTTATTTTATTGTTTTTCATATATTGTTATATGATATGTTATAAAATCTGTGGGAGATTATATGTGCTTGGATGATATTGAACATCGCGATTTGATATGATTGAATACCATAACATACCGCAATGTTGATTAGGGGATTTTCAATGTTTATATTGAAAATGAATCTTATTTATAAAATCGATAGGATTTTATAAAAGGAAAACATTTATATAATTTGAAAATAAATAAATGAAAAAGGAAACATTTATTTAGAAAATAAATGAAATAAATAGAAACTTTTATTTAGAAAATAAATGAATTAGAATATAAAGGAATATTTATTTAGGAAATAAATATAGGAACATTTATTTAGATTATAAATAAATGGAATAAAGGAATATTTATTTAGGGAATAAATAAAGGAACACTTGTTCGGAAAATAAATAGAATTATACAAGGATAGATTTAAACACGTGCTTCGCACACAAGTATAACACGATATGGATTTTAAGGAGATATTGTAGAAGTAGGAATTATAACCAGAGTGTGGTAAAAGGATTAAACAAAGTAATTGGTTAGGTTAACCAAAGCAAGTTAGTCGAGTTAAACAAAGTAATTTGTTAGGTTAACCAAAGCAAGTTAGTCGAGTTAATCAAAGTAATTGGTTAAGTTAACCAAAGTAAATTAGTTAAGATAAACTAAGCGGTTAATCGAAGTGAATTAGTTAAGTTAAACTAATTGGTAAATCAAAGTGAATTAGTTGCGTCAAACTAAGTGACTTAGTTAAGTTAAACTAATTTGTAAATCAAAGTGAATTAGTTGCGTCAAACTAAGTGAATTAGTCAAGTTAAACTAATTGGTTAATCGAAGTAAATTAGTTGGGTTAATCAAAGTGAATTAGCTGAGTTAAACTAAGTAAATCGGTTAGAGTTAATCAAAGTGAATTAACTAAGTTAAACTAAGTGGATTAGTTCAGTTAATCGAGACAAGTAAATCAAGTTAGGTTAAACCATTTGAGTTGACCAGTTAGAGTTGACCAGTTAAAGTTGACCAGTTAAAGTTGACCAGTTAAAGTTGATCAGTTAGAGTTACTCAGTTAGAGTTGACCAGTTAGAGTTGACCAGTTAGAGTTATCCAAGTGGAGTTAATCGAGTAGAATTGCCGAATATCACTTATTCGAAGTAGAGTTATCGAATATAGTGTATTCGAGAGAAGAGTAATCGAATATAGTTTATTCGAGTGGAGAAATCAAATGTTATTCATTTGAGAAGAGTTACCGAATATTATTTATTCGAAGAGTAGTTATCGAATATTGGTTATTCGAAGTTAGTTAATCCAAAGGAGTTATTCGAAGTCAGTTAATCCAAAGGAGTTATTCGAAGTTAGTAATCCAAAGGAGTTATTCGAAGTTAGTTAATCCAAAGGAGTTAGTCGAAGAGTAGTTATCGAATATTGGTTATTCGAAGTTAGTTAATCCAAAGGAGTTATTCGAAGTTAGTTAATCCAAAGGAGTTATTCGAAGTTAGTAATCCAAAGGAGTTATTCGAAGTTAGTTAATCCAAAGGAGTTAGTCGAAGAGTTAATCGAATATAGTTATTCGAAAGAAAGTGTTAATCGAATATAGTTATTCGAGTAAAGTTAAAAGAGTTAATCGAATATAATTTAGTTGAATAGAGTTAGAGAAGTTAATCGAATATAGTTCATTCGAATAGTGTTGGAGGAGATATCGAATATAGTTTATTCGATAGGATAGAAGTGAATATAATTTATCAATTAAGTTATTCGAATGAGTTATTCGAAGGAGTAAATCAAATTAAGTTAATCGATTAGAGTTGAGTTAATCGATTTGGGTTAAGTTAAGTTATCAAGTGAAGTAATCGAGTTAAGATTTATCGAGTTAAGTAATCGAGTTGAGATAATTGAGTTAAGAAAATCAAGTTGAGTTAATCGAATAAGTTATTCGATAAGAGTAAATCCATATAAGTTAATCGGATGTTAGTTATTCGATAAGAATTGACACATTTAAGAAAATCGAATATTTGTTATTCGATAAGAGTTAACGAAATAGAGCCAACCAAGAAGAGTTATTCGAATATTAGTTATTCGATAGGAGTTAATCGAAATAGAGTTTATCGAATATCAGTTATTAAAAAGGGAGAGTTAATCGAATAGAGATTACTCGAAAGAGAGTTATACGTCGAATTCGATTATAGCGAATTCGGGAAAGTACTATTTACTTTCCAAGTTTTAAATCAAGATTTAGTTATTGATTTAGAAATTAGGTGTCTGTTAAATTATTCGAGTTAGGAAATAAATTTATAATTTTGGTTAGATATTTTAGGGGTTGGAATTATAACGTTATAGTTATAATCAAACGTTGTCATATAAGAAGTGGATTCGTAACCTGAATCCAAGAATTTGCGTAAACAGATGATTGGACAAAGTGAGTGACGAGCTTCATCTATTTCACAGTAAAGGACGTTGTTAAATTAAGGTCTGAGAGGTAATTATACCCAAACTTGATTGACTTCAGAATTGACAAAGGAATAGTTGTGGTTCGATAGAAAAGGTTGATTTGAAATATAGTTAAGTAATAAGCGATTAATGGATTAAGCGTAACGATGTTTTATACAACGTTCATTTGAAATCCGTAAATGAGTTTTGGAAACGTTTTCCAAATATAGTCAGATATGTTTTCTAAACATAGAAAATGAAATGTTTTCATGATAAGAATTTAAGAAATAGAGTTAAGCAAATTCAGAAACTGACTGGAGAGGGTAAGTTGAACGGTTTTCTAAGTGACGATCTGATGTTGGTTTCGACCTTCCGGATTGATACTTAGAGAATTGTTCTCATACTAGTTACAGTTAGGGACTGATAGCTGCGAAATAATAGTGATGTGAAAATAAGCTATGGAAATGTTTTCCAATGATTAATAACATATATTTTCTAAATATATGAAATAAGGAAATATGAACATATGATGATTGATCCATCGAATTTCCATTTGGAAATAAGATCGTTGTTTGTACACCGACATGTTTTCATTTGATAGTTGAATCACAGACTATCAAAGTTTTGACCATATTTACGTTGTATATATGGAGAGACCGGTTGGATTATTATCCGAAGAACCACTCCGTATTGGCATAAGCGTTGCGAATCAAGTATGCTGAAGATAATTGAAGACGGAGTGAAGTGCAAGGGCTGTTGTGAAAAGCCTAGGCAGGATGGATTCACTGAATAGTGCCTTCGGTTTATTCAGTCCCAGAACAACGTATATGGACGAGTGTCTGACAAAGAATTCTTAACGAATCATATATGTTGATCTCTTTAAACGTATTACATTGGTGGCAGAGAAATTCGTTTCTCTTAGCTTTTATACCCGTGATGCCTTGAGAAATCGATAATGATTTGGCGGGTATGACGATGTGGCATTCAAAGTAATTGAAGAAATAATCTGTCAAAGTGACAAATGTGACCTCAAAACCTCACAACCCGGAAATAACAGAAGTTGGGCTAGGCAGCATGGCTAGTTGGGCCATACCCAAGCAGGGTGTATTATCACCATCTAGAGAATATTCAATTGTACTTCTTTATAATCTATTTCAATGCTGTCCCTTATCGGGAAGGATGGTTGCTGATCCCAACCATCGGTGATAATATATTCGTTACACTCAATCTAAATGAGTGGACGGTCATGTGTGGCCGGGTTGCAAGACGTTCTTGTTGAACCGTAGTGTATCTCCTCTAGAGTACACTGATCAGAAGGTGCTCCCATACCTTGTCTGTTGGAATCCAATCTCCAATAAGCGATCAGGGTTTTATTTGTATACTATGTGTGTGGAACATGAGATGCAAGCGTTCTGCTAGATTGATATCTATTTGTATTTAGACATTATTATAATATCAGAAAGATATCCTTTATTTAACCAAGTGTTGGAGTTTTATTCACACCAGTCCCATGACTGACCCAGAGTTTATTTTGTTTGTTTTCCCTAAACTCTTGGGTGCCTAAATTTGTATGGGCAGTCAAGTAGTTGGGATTTTACAGATACACTTGGAGAGCTTGGAGCAGGAGACTTCAGGATTATAGCTATTATTATTCCGCTGTGTAGTTAAGTGTTGTACTTTGAAATTGTATGTATATACGAGTACTGATTTGTATCTCAAAGTTGTGTTATATTTTATTCGTTCCGCTGTGGGATTTGTGTTTACTCTGATGATGTAAGTTCTTCTTCTTCTTCTTCTTCT
The DNA here is from genome assembly GCA_030737875.1 of Allium sativum. Taxonomy (NCBI): domain Eukaryota; kingdom Viridiplantae; phylum Streptophyta; class Magnoliopsida; order Asparagales; family Amaryllidaceae; genus Allium; species Allium sativum. The sequence goes on along the minus strand of CM060921.1, from coordinate 627,228,969 downwards.
TCTATTCTATTAGTTCTATCTTTTCTTCCTCACCCTCTACTTTCTTTCACTAACGTCTCGGGATTTTCGACTCTCGAGGAGTCGAAAATTTCCAGTCGTTACAGTTGGTATCAGAGCTTAAGTTAAGTGATTACCTTGGCTCTATGGCATAACTCGATAGAGATGGGATTAGTAATATCCTAGATTGAGTTTGAGTGTATATATATGAGCACGTAATTGTTATTCAATATAAAATGGTTTTATACTGTGGAGACTCAATGGTTGAGTGGCTTATGAATTTTGGACGATCAGTTTGGTCCATTGTATCGATAAGGGTTACTAAACACTCGAATACAATGAACCGTCATGATATGTTTTGAAAGAGGGTAAATGAAATAAATTTTCCCAAAATACATTTGTTTATAGAAGAAATATACATCTTGAAATTATTATAGTATATTGATTGTGTTGGTTGTTATTATAATCGAATAAGATTATAAAAGGGTGAAATGGTTATAAATGGCCAATTAGAATTCATATGAATGAAATATATGAAATAGTTCGAATTAAATATGAATTTAAATCAGATTTGGAATTAAAATAAGGAAATTTTAAGTTCCTAGGAGATTTTGAAAATGTTTTTCAAATTAAAAATGATATAGTATTGAACTCACTTCGATAGCTGGAAAATAGATTTTGATGATGAATCTAGACATCATCAGTGTTCATTTTCGAGTTCTAAGTGACGGATTACTACCAAAGGTTTTGTTTTTGAATTGTTTTGAGAAAACAAGTTGTTTAGAAATTCAAAGGTTTTGAATTGGCATTATGATTTCAAATTGATTTGAAAGAAACCCAGGAACTTAAGTTCTGGAATTAAAATTTAACTAATGAAGTTAAATAAAATGAGATGGTAAAAATAAATTGAAATTTAACTTGAACCGAGTTAAATAAAATTGAATTGGATTAGAGATAATCTAGAATGGAACCAAGTTGATAAGTCAATAATTTGGAATTTGATATTATAGTTTGAATGAAATTCGATTTGGATTTGAGGATATGAACTGATTGGAGATCAATTGGAGTGGATAACATTGGTATATGTTGAAGTGGTAGCAGATGAAAGGGATAGAGTTAAAATGCCCGACAAAAAGGTACAAGTTTATTTTATATATGAGTTTGGATTTTATGAGCCGAATTGGCAAGCCGCTTGGCTGTTTGATTTTCTTTTGGATTGGAGGAGGCCTAGAGAGGCGAGTTGTGGTTTGACGTATTGAGCCGTACAAAGGAGGTTATGGCAAAAAATTTCGAAAATTTAATGTGTTAGAAAATTTTCAGAATTTTTGAAAATTTTAGTTGGTCGGAAACGAATTAATAAATTAATTAAAATTAAATGGGTCCAGTCGAAACTGAAATTTAGAGGTAAACAAAAAAAATAGATTTTTAAATCTAGTTAGTAGAGTTAGTAGCATTTTTCTAACTAAGCAATTTCGAGGACGAAATTATTTTAAGGGGGGAAGTCTGTAATGGCGCGTTTTGTTAGCTGTCGAATAATTAATTTATTTAATGATTTATATATCGATTTGGCGATATCGATAACTTAAAGTACAACGTTCGAACTTATAATTTATAATTATAATTAAAACGAACCTGAAACGACGCGGTAGTTCGTTATTTGGCGAGTTGAACTTCAACTGAATGTACATGATTCATTTTAAGCCGGATTTCTGTGAAACAAGAAACGTATGGAGCTGGTGGAGTATATCTTTCTAGTGGAAGAGAAAAATCGGGATTTCGTCGTGTAGATTTTGAGGTATGTCCAAATCAAATTTTAAAATAGTCGCTATAGAATCGTTTATCGACCGTAATGGTTTATTCGATATAACTAGATATCGGGTTTGAATTTAGACAAGGTTCTTTTGGGACGTAGTGATAATTTAATTTTTAGAATTTTATCGAAATTTTTAATTAATTTAATAAGCGACTTTTTATTTGGAGTATTTGGCACCCTGTATCGACATTTCGGGTTTCACAATATGATTTCATCTACCGGTATTATTACATTTTTGGGATCGTGACACCGGGCTCATCTCAACAGTATATTTATCTCAGTCCGAAATGCTAGTATGTGGATATAATTTTATTTAACGAAGTATGTTAAAAGTTTACAACTTAAAACAAACATACGTACATTTCTATGGCATGTCTTCCTACACGTCCTCTCCTCTTATTTGCAAACTCATGGTGGTTGCACTTCAGTTCTTATTACATGGCCGCAAATGAAACTCGATACCCAACGCATGGCCACAAAAATTTAGAAAGTTATATATATATATATAAACGGGTATTCAAATCTCTGCTTTCTCGAAACCCTGAGGACCAAATTCATCTTTCTCCAATACTAGAAAACAATGGCCGCCACTACATTTTGTTCCTCAAACTAAATACATCCTCTAAAATACTGGAAATTTGGGTACGCTCAAAGGGACAGGAAGCTGAGATGTAAACCGAGATGAAAGGGTTATAAGTGGCTGCGTGTTCATGAGTGGGATAGCGGTTGTGTGCTGGGACGTGGAGAGGGGGATTTCCGGAAGTTGGTGTGTGTCTTCGTGTGAAGGGGAAAGGTGCTACTGTTGCGGACTTTAGTGGTGATAGTAAGTGCAAAGTTTTTGTGGAAATGGAAGAGAAAGTTGTTGCTACTGTAGTGGGTTGTAGCATGAGCACCTGACGATGGAAATGGACAGGAGGGGTGCGAGTTCAACCTGGTTAGGTGGAGTAGACGGAGGGTTCGACGAGGAGGAGAATGGTTTTTATTTGGAGCAGAACAGTGGAGTTGTTGAGATGCAGTTGGAGCTGGAAATCACGGCTATGGTGTTTATGCTGGAGTCGGGTTTCATTACAGGAAGAAGGGGAGAGTAGGACGCGGGTCTGGGCTTTTGAAAGTGAAATTGGGCCGATATTTAAAGGTGAAGCCCATCCGAATTAATCAAGTTTTATTTTATATTTTAAATCGATGTACAAACTTGTTCATTCAGTAACTTTGTCATACCTAATCAGAATTGCGAACGGTTTGTTGCGTTGGGGTCGTATGGACGAACACTACAAAATGGAGCTGACTAGGAGTGAATCCGAGCTAGTTACAATTTATGGCGAAATAAATTGTCCGCCAGAATCAAATAACGCAAACCGTTATTTAACGATTAACGCGCTGATGTGAGTAAATCTCACAAACTCTAAACAGTTTTATTTTCATGTTATATTGTTAGAACTGTTAAAATTGTATGTTTTACTATGTGTTGATTGATTGATTGAACTGCTAGTCAGTTAGTTAAATTTCTATATTGATTCTGTTTAACAGAATATATCATATGGAACTGAAAGTGATGTTATCTATATTGTCTAACATCTGTGATGCAGGGAAACAGGTTGGAGGAATCCGACTGGATTCCTCAACAGTTATTTTATTGTTTTTCATATATTGTTATATGATATGTTATAAAATTTGTGGGAGATTATATGTGCTTGGATGATATTGAACATCGCGATTTGATATGATTGAATACCATAACATACCGAAATGTTGATAAGGGGATTTTCAATGTTTATATTGAAAATGAATCTTATTTATAAAATCGATAGGATTTTATAAAAGGAAAACATTTATTTAATTTGAAAATAAATAAATGAAAAAGGAAACATTTATTTAGAAAATAAATGAAATAAATAGAAACATTTATTTAGAAAATAAATGAATTAGAATATAAAGGAATATTTATTTAGGAAATAAATATAGGAACATTTATTTAGATTATAAATAAATGGAATAAAGGAATATTTATTTAGGGAATGAATAAAGGAACACTTGTTCGGAAAATAAATAGAATTATACAAGGATAGATTTAAACACGTGCTTCGCACACAAGTATAACACGATATGGATTTTAAGGAGATATTGTAGAAGTAGGAATTATAACCAGAGTGTGATAAAAGGATTAAACAAAGTAATTGGTTAGGTTAACCAAAGCAAGTTAGTCGAGTTAAACAAAGTAATTTGTTAGGTTAACCAAAGCAAGTTAGTCGAGTTAATCAAAGTAATTGGTTAAGTTAACCAAAGTAAATTAGTTAAGATAAACTAAGCGGTTTATCGAAGTGAATTAGTTAAGATAAACTAATTGGTAAATCAAAGTGAATTAGTTGCGTCAAACTAAGTGACTTAGTTAAGTTAAACTAATTTGAAAATCAAAGTGAATTAGTTGCGTCAAACTAAGTGAATTAGTCAAGTTAAACTAATTGGTTAATCGAAGTAAATTAGTTGGGTTAATCAAAGTGAATTAGCTGAGTTAAACTAAGTAAATCGGTTAAAGTTAATCAAAGTGAATTAACTAAGTTAAACTAAGTGGATTAGTTCAGTTAATCGAGACAAGTAAATCAAGTTAGGTTAAACCATTTGAGTTGACCAGTTAGAGTTGACCAGTTAAAGTTGACCAGTTAAAGTTGTCCAGTTAAAGTTGATCAGTTAGAGTTACTCAGTTAGAGTTGACCAGTTAGAGTTGACCAGTTAGAGTTATCCAAGTGGAGTTAATCGAGTAGAATTGCCGAATATCACTTATTCGAAGTAGAGTTATCGAATATAGTGTGTTCGAGAGAAGAGTAATCGAATATAGTTTATTCGAGTGGAGAAATCAAATGTTATTCAGTTGAGAAGAGTTACTGAATATTATTTATTCGAAGAGTAGTTATCGAATATTGGTTATTCGAAGTTAGTTAATCCAAAGGAGTTATTCGAAGTTAGTTAATCCAAAGGAGTTATTCGAAGTTAGTAATCCAAAGGAGTTATTCGAAGTTAGTTAATCCAAAGGAGTTAGTCGAAGTGTAGTTATCGAATATTGGTTATTCGAAGTTTGTTAATCCAAAGGAGTTATTCGAAGTTAGTTAATCCAAAGGAGTTATTCGAAGTTAGTAATCCAAAGGAGTTATTCGAAAGAAAGTGTTAATCGAATATAGTTATTCGAGTAAAGTTAAAAGAGTTAATCGAATACAATTTAGTTGAATAGAGTTAGAGAAGTTAATCGAATATAGTTCATTCGAATAGTGTTGGAGGAGATATCGAATATAGTTTATTCGATAGGATAGAAGTGAATATAATTTATCAATTAAGTTATTCGAATGAGTTATTCGAAGGAGTAAATCAAATTAAGTTTATCGATTAGAGTTAAGTTAATCGATTTGGGTTAAGTTAAGTTATCAAGTTAAGTAATCGAGTTAAGATTTATCGAGTTAAGTAATCGAGTTAAGTAATCGAGTTGAGATAATCGAGTTAAGAAAATCAAGTTGAGTTAATCGAATAAGTTATTCGATAAGAGTAAATCCATATAAGTTAATCGGATGTTAGTTATTCGATAAGAATTGACACATTTAAGAAAATCGAATATTTGTTATTCGATAAGAGTTAACGAAATAGAGCCAACCAAGAAGAGTTATTCGAATATTAGTTATTCGATAGGAGTTAATCGAAATAGAGTTTATCGAATATCAGTTATTAAAAAGGGAGAGTTAATCGAATAGAGATTACTCGAAAGAGAGTTATACGTCGAATTCGATTATAGCGAATTCAGGAAAGTACTATTTAATTTCCAAGGTTTAAATCAAGATTTAGTTATTTATTTAGAAATTAGGTGTCTGTTAAATTATTCGAGTTAGGAAATACATTTATAATTTAGGTTAGATATTTTAGGGGTTGGAATTATAACGTTATAGTTATAATCAAACGTTGTCATATAAGAAGTGGATTCGTAACCTGAATCCAAGAATTTGCGTAAACAGATGATTGGACAAAGTGAGTGACGAGCTTCATCTATTTCACAGTAAAGGACGTTGTTAAATTAAGGTCTGAGAGGTAATTATACCCCAACTTGATTGACTTCAGAATTGACAAAGGAATAGTTGTGGTTCGATAGAAAAGGTTGATTTGAAATATAGTTAAGTAATAAGCGATTAATGGATTAAGCGTAACGATGTTTTATACAACGTTCATTTGAAATCCGTAAATGAGTTTTGGAAACGTTTTCCAAATATAGTCAGATATGTTTTCTAAACATAGAAAATGAAATGTTTTCATGATAAGAATTTAAGAAATAGAGTTAAGCAAATTCAGAAACTGACTGGAGAGGGTAAGTTGAACGGTTTTCTAAGTGACGATCTGATGTTGGTTTCGACCTTCCGGATTGATAGTTAGAGAATTGTTCTCATACTAGTTACAGTTAGGGACTGATAGTTGCGAAATAATAGTGATGTGAAAATAAGCTATGGAAATGTTTTCCAATGATTAATAACATATATTTTCTAAATATATGAAATAAGGAAATATGAACATATGATGATTGATCCATCGAATTTCCATTTGGAAATAAGATCGTTGTTTGTACATCGACATGTTTTCATTTGATAGTTGAATCACAGACTATCAAAGTTTTGACCATATTTACGTTGTATATATGGAGAGACCGGTTGGATTATTATCAGAAGAACCACTCCGTATTGGCATAAGCGTTGCGAATCAAGTATGCTGAAGATAATTGAAGACGGAGTGAAGTGCAAGGGCTATTGTGAAAAGCCTAGGTAGGATGGATTCACTGAATAGTGCCTTCGGTTTATTCAGTCCCAGAACAACGTATATGGACGAGTGTCTGACAAAGTATTCTTAACGAATCATATATGTTGATCTCTTTAAACGTATTACATTGGTGGCGGAGAAATTCGTTTCTCTTAGCTTTTATACCCGTGATGCCTTGAGAAATCGATAATGATTTGGCGGGTATGACGATGTGGCATTCAAAGTAATTGAAGAAATAATCTATCAAAGTGATAAATGTGACCGCAAAACCTCACAACCCGGAAATAACAGAAGTTGGGCTATTCAGCATGGCTAGTTGGGCCATACCCAAGCAGGGTGTATTATCACCATCTAGAGAATATTCAATTGTACTTCTTTATAATCTATTTCAATGCTGTCCCTTATCGGGAAGGATGGTTGCTGATCCCAACCATCGGTGATAATATATTCGTTACACTCAAGCTAAATGAGTGGACGGTCATGTGTGGCTGGGTTGCAAGACGTTCTTGTTGAACCCTAGTGTATCTCCTCTAGAGTACACTAATCGGAAGGTGCTTCCATACCTTGTCTGTTGGAATCCAATCTCCAATAAGCGCTCAGGGTTTTATTTGTATACTATGTATGTGGAACGTGAGATGCAAGCGTTCTGCTAGATTGATATCTATTTGTATTTAGACATTATTATAATATCAGAAAGATATCCTTTATTTAACCAAGTGTTGGAGTTTTATTCACACCAGTCCCATGACTGACCCAGAGTTTATTTTGTTTGTTTTCCCTAAACTCTTGGGTGCCTAAATTTGTACGGGCAGTCAAGTAGTTGGGATTTTACAGATACACTTGGAGAGCTTGGAGCAGGAGACTTCAGGATTATAGCTATTATTATTCCGCTGTGTTGTTAAGTGTTGTACTTTGAAATGGTATGTATATACGAGTACTGATTTGTATTTCAAAGTTATGTAATATTTTATTCGTTCCGCTGTGAGATTTGTGTTTACTCTGATGATGTAAGTTCTTCTTCTTCTTCTATTCTATTAGTTCTATCTTTTCTTCCTCACCCTCTACTTTCTTTCACTAACGTCTCGGGATTTTCGACTCTCGAGGAGTCGAAAATTTCCAGCCGTTACATTTCCACAAGTGCACTTGTACACAAAATGAAAATAGTACTCTAGAATGCTCCTATTTTGGACATGATGTTTTAGCATACCAATAAAAATTAACTACACAGTCCACTTTTCATCCATAGAAGGGACTAATTTAACATTTAATACAAAAAATAATGCTTCTTAGTAAATAAATAAAGTAAAACTGCAATATGTTGTACACATTACATTGTACATTACTGTTATTTTTATCTTAGCCTTTCCATTTTGGAAGTAAATAATAGATAATATCGTAAAATAGACTATAACATGTATTTTATAATCAGCATGTGATATTTAACCGAGAAGTAGCTAGGCATCCATGGTGCTTCATTTAGTACTTAACAATACATGCTCTAACTATAAGAAAAGTACGGATTTTTGATGGCTGTCAACTGTCGGCAGCCGTCGGAAATCCCAGTCGCAAATTAAGGCGTTGGTAAATAGGATTTCTGACGGCTATCGACAGAACTCGTCGTTCACGTTTCCTATGGCTTGAATCCTATGGTAACGGTTTCCGATGTTTCCGCTGGCCATCAGAAACCATTACTATATTTAACCAATACGCCATCCTTTGCTTTCAGAAATCGTTGGACATTCAAGAATCCAGATGCCGTCGGGAGCCGTCGGAAATACTGCATTTTTTTTGTATTTCAGCTACTATTTAGCCTTCCAGCACACATTTATCTCAAATCATCATACTAGACCATCAGTTTATAACCCAACAATCAAAAATTCATGCAAAACACGACATATCTACAAAAAAATATAAAAAAAACAACAACATAAACATGTACAAAATACATAAATTATCATCACATAAACAAAACATACAACAAGTCTACAACATCGACCGTACCGAAACATGTCTACCGTCATAATACATACAAACCAAAGTCATACCCATACCATAATCATAGCAACCCAGTTGTTAGACCAAAAAATGACACTAACACCCAATTGTCTAGGATTTGTAGATAACATCTGGGAATAATAATCTAAAAATAGCGAAAAAGCAATCAGCACACGAGATTTATAGTGGTTCGGCATTAACAAGCCTACATCCATTTTACAGTTCTTCATTCGATAGATAAATACAATTACAATGAGTAGCATCATTCCAACACTCGATTACAATGAATTTATCTCTCCGAATTCATTATTCTTCATCTAAGAAGAAAGTGATTTCTTATACTGAGGAGGTGCGACCACGGAAGATGTCACGAATCGAAATGCAAAAGGAGCCCTTCAATTGTGTGCAAAATCATGTTTTATAGGCATAGATTTGGTTAGGAGGAGTGGCCACGTGGAAGCATCAGGGAGGACTTCGAAAGTAATGGAGATAGTGGAGAAATGGGCTTCATTTCATGAGAAACAAGTGGCCTCTAGTCCCCATTTTTAGGCATGAAATTCAGCCCTTATTTGAATGGGCATAACCACTTCAGGGCATCCAAATAGGGCTTCTAATTGCGAACGGGGAGGCTCTTGTGTGGTGCAACCCAAAGAAATCCAATGATCAGTTTCGTAACACTAACAGATCGGGTCCTCCTTGTACGAACCGAACCGGAGCTTGTCAACGTCCAAATCTGTGCGTGCAGCGTCAACTTAAGGTTGATCAGGGTTCTGTTTCATCCGACCCGAGCCGATGGTATCTGCTAAGACCATTCAATGTGTGCAGTTGGCATGGGATCGGGTTCATCTAGGGCGATCCGATCCGAAGACAGTCACATGTCAGTAGTTCAGGAGCAAAGTTGTTCTAGTGTGCAGAATTGGATAGGGTCGGGTCCATCCTATCTGACCCGTTCCCCTCAATCTGAACCGTATGGGGCATAAGGAAAACTTGCCTTCATTTGAATCGATCCAAGGGTTGCAATTCAACCTGAGGGGTTAAACCTGATCCGTGATTTGATCAATATAATAATCCAAGTTCCCTACATCTCATCACTTCATCCAAGCTTTGGGTGGCCTGGTCACAAAGCAGGCTAACATTTTACCCCCCAAAGTACGTCTTATCGCAGATGAGATGTGCTTTAAATAAGTTTAACTGAATCTTTCTAGAATGTCATCCATTCTTGTGAAGGCATTATCAGCTTGTAGTGTCCTCTTGGTGGTTTCTGATATATTGACTCTTCGTTGTATAGGTGGCTTGTCATATATCGCACTGCTTCCATGGGTGTCCATCGGGTCATATTCTATAGCCAGAGTGGACAAAATGATCAAGTAATTATTTAGACTACGTCAAAACAAGGGGTTCAACTCTTTCACCATAAGTCGTGCTGGATCATTGGCTCCAAAATGTGATTTCACACACATAGGTCGTTTCCAAGTATTGTCATCTTCCTACACAATTCAAGTACATGGTCGAATCTGATTTTATTTTATGTATGAGTCAATTTATGGTGTAGTAATCCAGGTCATAGGGTTGTATCTGAATCTTCGGGCCTTGAGCTAGCATCTGGCTTATTAGGATACAATGCTTTAGAATTGGCATATGGATCTGTCACTTGTGCTTGGATTTGGTCTATCTCGACATCGGGATATTAATCCAGGGTTCCTCGATTACATCGAATCATAACAATAAGGCATCTGAAAGCCATGACACTCCGGTTCATTTTGTAATCTCGTGATCACATACGAGTCAGCACGAGATGTTGAAAATATGCAAGTCAGTAGTTGGTAAGATCATTACAATCTTAAGGCAGCAGAGGAGTTTATCACACTCTCCATTCGATGCAGTTGCGAATCAAGCCTTTGGATTCAAGATTGATCTAGTAGTTGGCTTTCTTGAACGGTCAGGATGAATCATATCATATTCTGGAGATATAGTTTATATGTTCTGAATTATGCACAAAGTCAGGGTCATATTCAAAATCAGTCTGCAAGTTAAAGCTCGTGCTCCTAACGTCAGTGGAGGACAAATGAAGTCAATATTTATGCCCTCGGCATCAGTGGGGGTTGGACCAGGTCAATCAGACATCTAGTCTTCTAGCCATTTTACTTTTCATTATTGCATCGGGTTAGTGCTGAAGGTTCGACAATCGTAGTCAACCCAAGTCATTCTATACTCTTTCTCCAGTCAGCAAGAGTTGAAATTGTATGCGTGAATGGTCGAATCATGTTCGCTTTGGTGTCATCTCGTCTCTTTAGTCAAAAAGTGAGGATTAACTTATTGAGGGTCAATGAATTCAGATACCCTCCTTGCATCAGTCACAGAGTTGAGTATGCTCGTCAATCATGCAAGCGAAGAACGTTGTTAGGGAGATATTTGAGCTCCTTTGTTTCATGATTTGGCATAATCCGAAATAGTCATCATTGTCTTGTTGAGTCTATCTCTCATGCTTGGTTCCATTGAGCTTGACAATCAAGATCTCCAGCTTCATTAATAAAATTAGTCCTTTCTGGAATTTTACATTCCTATCGGTCTTTTCCGGGGCTTTCCTTTTGTCTTTATCATTTCAAGAGTCGGATGATGCTCTATTCTTGTCATGAAAGCATTGACAGCATCCATCTCAATATTAGTATCCTCTTGTTGCAAGAATCTGTCTCAGGATAGAATTCACCAACTTCTCTAGGAAAATCTCATAGCATAAAGATATTGAGGCATGTTTCAAAGGTAAATCTGCCAAGGCCTTTTGGTGGGCCTCAACGCGAAGAGACTTTGAAATCTGAGTTATCTAAAATATCGGATATTGCTGCTATCAATACCATAGATGATCCAGGTTGATCTACAGATGCCATTGCGGCTTGAATCTTTCAAGGAATGCATGCAGGGTTTCGCCGGATCTCTGTTGAAGCATCAATTGAGGTTGGCACTCTGGTCTTCGTCATTGAGAAGTTGTCGACAATTTAGCATTGGTGCCCCCAACATGAAGTCTTGAAGTGGGTAAAAGCTAGTCTCTGGCTTCTTAGGTCTGCATATGTAATAGTCGTCAATCAAGCTTCCGTCCTGCAATTCTAGATAATGATTCGTGGCTCGGATGTATGTGGGATAGTCTTAGGTCTCGCATCCAAAATCTGCGGATCGGAGTTGGGTGGTGATAATATTAAATTATAGGTGGCTCAAATGCTTCTACTTGCCCCTACATTAAGGAATGGGGAGCTTCATGTCGAGGTTGAGTTGGGATGGATTTTAAATAATCATCCGAATTGGAGCAAAGGTTGGTTGGACTCCGTTTAACATTCCAGTGCTCTTGCATTGCCGTCGTTTTTATCTAGAATGTTACGTTAGAAGTTACATGCTGCATATGTCTAGGAGGAGATTGATTTCCCCTTGTTTCATCCAAGACGACGTTGTCAACTTGTCGTAGGGTCCCGTGGGACATGAACTACGGAGTAGGGAATGTTTGAGCCTAGTTCATTATCGCTTGAATTACCACGATGCTTTCTCCAAAAAGTAAGTCATAGTTGCTCGGCCTTCCATCCATCCGAGTGAAGAAGTTACCCATCATTTTATGTCACTTGCGGAGAATTTCATCTTGCCGATCCATCTGGGTTCTCAATTCAGCGAGGGAACCATCCACTTAATATCTAGTTTGATGTGCTAAGGTTCACCGATAGGAAATCTCCTGACATCCTTTGTTCCTAGTGCCTTTCGTGTCAACATCCTCAGCATGGCAGAAGGTTCTATCTTCTTCCTCTTAACCCTTAAGTCGGAGTATCAAGAAATCCGCTGGCGAGTAGAAGTCGAAGTTGTGGTGTTCCCCCTTTGTCCGGGACCTTTCAGTCGGGTAGTCGGTTGGAACTAGCAAATGGACGTTCACCATGCATCCTCCTTGTGGTCCTTAAGCGGCCTATCAGGATCAAAGCAAAAGTTAGACATGGACAGATAAGTTAGGCCATTAGTAAAAACTTTCAATAGCTATGCCCCCAGCTGGGGGGTAATGGCGAAAGAGAGGTAGTCGTATCACATCCCTTTTAAATTTAGACATGGATGTACGCAAAAGACATTTTTTTGAAAGCTTAAGTGATTGAGTTATCCAAGTGCTCGTGTCATTGAATTTTCCATTTGGTGTACTTGCAAGGTGGCACTCGTCATTGTACTTGAGATATCACTCCCAAGGCCTCCTTTTGGTCGATGTCTTAAGTCATGCAGAAAGTTTAACTTCAAGCATTGGCGTCAACCCTTCAAATGCGGCCCTTTATCGGTGTTGTGAGTGCGGCTCTCGCGTCTTTGTCTTGTTATCTTGCACACATTATACTGAGTAGTAAGCAATAAATCACATCAAAAACCAGATAAGGATTTCAATTCGGTATCCCTGCAAATAAATAGCATATCGTATCGCAATTATCGTAGGGGTGTGATGTGTGTGTATTTCCCAATTAATAGTGAATAAAGTGCCTGACTAGAACTTGTTTGGGATTGATTAGGATCGACAATGCATCGCCCCCCATGTCCGAAAATGAGGGGTTCAGGATCAGCATTCATTCTTGCCCCCGATCCTACAACGGGGTAGGAGCCCTTCCGTGGCATTTAATCGCAATGCCTTTATACGTACCTGTCGTATGCCCAGGATAGAGTTCGAACTCAGCTTTCATTCTACCCCCCAATCCTTTAGTGGGGTAGGAGTTCATTTGCAGCGCTCAGTTCCTTGCGCCTTTATACTCTCCCGTCGAATGCCTAGGGTAGAGTGGAATCAAGGCGGTCTTTTAATCATGGTGCACCATTACGCCTTGGGGACGTCATCTTCCCTTCCTTTATACTCTCTCTCTCTCTCTCTCTCTTTCGAATCATGAGAGTTAGAGTTAATCAGGCGAACGGTCATGTCATTTGCCCCGGCCTTCCTTCTACACTCTAACTCCAAGAGTGGGATTCTTCCGGCTCGAGTGTCGTTCTAGAACTCGATTTTAATTCATACTTCCCACTTCGCTCTAGCGGATGTACATTATCGGGCAAGTGGTCGGGACACACTTGCCAAATCTTTACGCTCCTCCATTCAATCTATGAGAGGATTAATTGGCACCAAACTTCAGGTATCTGCATCAATCATGTTGCACAAGTTAGTCATGTCAATAATTCAGAAAGCATGTAAAAGTAGATCGCATAATTGAAAAGTAAGCATATCAAGGGGCAGTGCTTCCTCCTTTATTCGGATTTATGTAATCTGGTGGCGTCGTGCATAGGATCGTGACATGTAGCTAGTCGGGTTGCATTTATCTGGAGTTAGATTCCGACCTTGCAATTCAAAGATCAATGCAAAATTATCTTGAGGCCTGCTACGTATGAGACAAGGAGTGGATGGTGATCCCGGATCCTCCTTGAGTTATACAACTCTCTTTACATGGAGGGTGTGGCTTTGTATATGAGCAGTTCAGTCGAGCCCATTATGGGTTTATTCCATAACTCCATATGCGGGTGCCCGAAGTCTGATCGGTATCAAATCCTAGGTACCTACACCATCCACATATTAATTCATCTGAGTTAATTGCATCAATAACTCATAAATCATGCAAATATAAGAGTCACGGTTAAAGGGCAATTCTGTTAAAGGAATGAATATCATTCTGTGTGAAAATGGCATTGCATGCTCTTTGCATGTCCATTTTCCCCTGACAATCTCTGTCGGGGATGGCTGCCAAAATCTTTAGCTGGTGATGAACGTCTTTTCAAAACATCGTGGGATGGCGGTCCCAAGAATGAATAGACCTTGATTGGGGTCTTGGAGTGCCAAGCCAATAATGTAAATAATGTAAGCGAATGACGAGGCCGCGTCTCCTTTGAATTTCCTTCTTGCCCCCATGCTAAGGGCAAGGATTGAGTGTCAGGTAGTCATGTATGTATCGCTAATGGTAGCACATCATCACATTAGTGCTAGGACAATAATTAGCAGGATAATAACGGATCCATGCTTATAGAAGCTTTTGCGCTTTCTGTGCTAGGAAATAGAATATGGTTGCTAGGGGGATAGTCACATCTCATCCATCCACAGAAATGCCTTCAATCCCACGTCAGGAATAAGATCTAATGCACAAATAATCAATCAGCATCCTAGCTAAAGTGCTCTAAACTTTTAACTCGCTAGTCTTCGGGCCATGCTGAGGCAGTCGATCATGCAAGCCTATGATGTATCAACTTCGAATTAGATGATGTATTCACGAGCAATTGACATTCGAGTTTCCATTTTCTCCTAGCGTCTAGGGCATAAGTGACTTGACTAATAATCGATAAAGGGAGTGAAATTGAGAATCTTCACTTTCTAACTCCAAAACATCATTCGTTGGAAATTTCATTCGCGTTTATCTCCCATCTAGCGAGAGGTTGATTAATGATTTTGTCGAATCATTTAGGGCATTGAATTGAGCAGTGAGACTCATTGATATCTATCTCGGGACAACCTTTCAAAGGAAATAAGCAATGTCGTCTTGCATGTCATATCTCATGGCATAACAAACGGTGGTATGCCCTTCACTTCTCCTTGCTGGAAACACTCCATGATGTTGGGAGTTTCTAAAGGAAGTTATCCATGACTCTCTTCCAAATTCAGTCTCCAATACTGGATCAACTTCTGAGTGTCTCGATTGGGATTATCTCCATCTCTTCCGGATTATCGGAACTTTCTAGGTTGGCCAGATTATCCACTTTCTAATTTTCTGTATGCGGAATACGAGACATGTTGTAATGTTCCCATCCATCCAACAGCTCTTCTACCAGTTCTAGGTAAGCTGGGAGTCGTAGTCCCTTCATCTAGTATCTCCTTTGAATCAATATAAATCCATTGTCAGACTGTCGACTATTCTTTGCACCGTCTGTGTGCAACTTCCAGGTGCTTGGTTTTCATTTTAATTTTGAGGGGCCATCTTCCTTATCTAACACATCCTCTTTGGGAACAGTAAACTCAGCGACGAAGTCAGCTAACGCTTGCCCCCGTATGGATTTCTTCAGGTTGTAATTGAGGTCAAACTAGTTCAGCCCGATGTTCCATTCAAGCAATCATCTGAATGCCGTTGGTCGATGTAGGACCTGTTGTAGTGGCTAATCAGTGCGTATCACAATCAGATGAAATTGGAAATAGCGGCGGAGTTTTCTCAAAGCAATCAACAATCTGTAAGCATGCTTTTCCATCTTTGGGAAGTTGCTTCATTAGATGTCAACCTCCTGCAACACGAATCTTAATCCTCTTTGAGATCTATATCTTCAAGTAGATCATCGGGAAACTCTTTCTGTGACATCTACCTTGCTATGCCCATGCCTCTTTCACACTCCATCTTATCGGAAAGGGAAGCGTTGTTGGGTTCCACGCCATCTTTATAGCATAACATATATCATTTGACTAAATAGAAAGTCCTCCAGTAATTTGGTTGTCCAAACCATTCCCACTCCAACCTCAGTTGGGATGTTTAGCAGTAGACACTAAGGTGCTATGTAAGCTATGAATTCTGCTACAGCTGGTCTATCGAGACCTTGCTCAGATAAGCTTAAATGCAATAGCATGGCTTGGAAGGCTTCAATTAATGTTCACACATTTTGTCACAACTATTGTATGAAGTGGAGAGCTAATGGCTGATTCATATTTGCCTTGATCTCGAGCTCTCATCTCTTGACCGAGGTCGTATGGTGACCGGTGAGCAGTCAAGTTGTTATAATCTGGGAAAGGATCAATAGTTCCAATCATGGCGTGTAGTAGACCAACTAGTACCTAACTCTGGACACCAAAGTATGTTGACCTAACCCTTATTCGATAGACATCTGTCTTCCTTGACGTGGTTGACATCAAATAGCCATTACAAAGGTTAGCCAAGTTCTTTGGGAGGTGAACCGCAGGACATATTTCATTCATCACATCATACAATTGAAATGTAGCTTTAGGATGTTGATATCCTTAGCTGCTTTCTGGTATCCCATTATTGACAATCATGGTCACTAAGATCATATGAATCATCTTCGGAGTAGTGCTCGGACTGTTCCATATAACCGTCATTCGATGCTTCGCTGATTGGACAGGTTTAAGTTACATAAATAAGGTGGTCACTAATCGTTAGGGAACAACATCAGTTGCATCGGCGAAGTCTATATACAATCGGGGCTACGGAAGAAGAAGCTGCTATGAGAAAACCATTGCCTCGTATACTATCGTTGATAGCAAGCTGAATCTAATCGATAGCTCATCACATTGGCCTACTAATATAAGTAGGTGTCATGGGTCTAGGAAGAATCCCATTTGTTGCCATTTTATTGTCATACTCTTTGACTATCCATCTAATCTTCGTTGACAAGCTTTGATGACTGCTGTTGGCCAAAATATATGTCGAGGCGAAGGCGAGCCGTGCTCCGAGCCAAAGGCGAGGCCATCAGCGGGTCCGGGCGCAGCGCCATTGGGGGTCCGGAGCCCTACAGTCCCAAACGTATATTTCCCAAAAATAGTTGTTTCAGGTTGGATTAGATCATCCCTTCAAATTGTAGCTCAGGTGTGCCTTCAGGCTGGGTCGGATCAGACTCGTTCTTCCGAGCCGCATCGGGGCACCATCAGCTAGTCGGTTAGGATCTTCCCCTGCTATTCGAGTCGGGGTCACTCTTCCGGGTTGGATCGTGATGTCATTGGGGGCTGCGGGTCGGAAGTTGCTTGTTCGATCCGATGCACTTTAGGCGGATCGGATCCCTGGTCATCCGACCCAAACCAGTGCTGCCATTCCAAGATCTATCATTCCAGTATGTGACTTCGTCGGGTCGGGTTGGACCCGAACCAGTCCAAATGTGACAATCCTAACCGGAGATGTGTGATCTGTATCATCTTGATCTGAGCTCCTGCTCACCTGCATCCGATTTAGAGACTTCTTTGTAGTGGGAACATGCTGTTGCTATAAGAGAACGTGGGGTTGGCTTCACATCTGGTGATCTCCACGCTTGTAAAATCTATATATAATGTCGAATTCACAGGATTTCTGCATCATACTTAGTGATCCAATGGTAGAATGGAGAATTCTTATATGCTAAGAATCTTCAATTCTCAATGAAAGCACCAAAATTTTAGACCAAAAAAATGGCACTAACACTCAATTGTCTAGGATTTGTAGTAACATCTAGGAATAATAATCTAAAAATAGAGAAAAAGCAATCAACACATGAGATTTATAATGGTTCGGCATTAACGAGCCTGCATCCACTTTACAGTTCTTCATTCGATAGATAATTAATATTACAATGAGTAGCATCATTCCAACACTCGATTACAATGAATTTAACTCTCCTAATTCATTTTTCTTCATCTAAGAAGAAAGTGATTTCTTATACTGAGGAGGTGCGGCCACGGAAGATGTCACCAATCGAAATGCAAAAAGGCCCCTTCAATTGTGTGCAAAATCATGTTTTATAGGCATAGATTTGGTTAGGGAGGAGTGTCCACTTGGCATCATCAGGGAGGACTTCGAAAGTAATGGAGATAGTGGAGAAATGGGCTTCATTTCATGAGAAACAAGTGGCATCTGGTCCCCTTTTATAGGCATGAAATTCAGCCCTTATTTGAATGGGCATAACCACTTCAGGGCATCCAGATAGGGCTGCTAATTGCAAACGGGGAGGCTCATATGCGATGCGAGCCAAAGAGATCCAATGATCAGTTTTGTAACACTAACAGATCGTGTCCTCCTTGTACGAACCGAACCGGAGCTTGTCAACGTGCAAGTCTGTGTGTGCAGCGTCAACTTGAGGCTGGTCGGGTTCTGTTTCATTCGACCCGACCCGATGGTGTCTGCCAGACCATTCAATCTGTGCAGTTGGTATGGGATCGGGTTCATCTAGGGCGATCCGATCCGGAGACAGACACATGTTAGCAGTTCAGAAGCAAAGTTGTTCAAATGCGCAAAATAGGATAGTGTTGGGTCCTTCCTATCTGACCCGTTCCCCTCGATTTGAACCGTATGGAGGCATAAGGAAAACTTGCCTTCATTTGAATCGACCTAAGGTCTGCGATTCAACTGAGGGGATAAACCCGATCCGGGATTTGATCAACATAATAATCCAAGTTTCCAACATCTCGTCACTTCATCCAAGCTTTGGGTGGCCAGGTCACAAAGCAGGCTAACACCAGTCATATATGTACATATGCCCCAACATCTAAAAACATACTAATCTGACCATCTCTGATCGTCTTCTTCATCATCATCTTCAGCAGATCCGGCTGATGAGGGGAAGCACCCATACTGTTGTGCAAACTCCGCTAAGCGTCGATCTAGAAGCTGAGTCGTCTCAATGGCTTGACGACGATTCTGCTCCTCAAGTTGTGCCACCCTAGCTCTCAGCTCCTCGATCTCTATGATATCAGCTACTTTCTACTCCGTGCCTGCTGACTGGTAGACTGTAACAATTATTTAAAAATCTTTTAATCATGTACTATGGTGGCTTGATGATTAACATATCATGGTTTAACTATAATCAAAATGGAATACTCTTATTTGATCTAATCATTAAATACCAGGTGAAAATTAAATTAAGGTAAAAAGCCTTTACCACTTGATTTCTGAATCCGTAATGTCTACTCCGTGTCACTGGATCCACCACTGACTAGAAGATTATGTCCTCCTCACCGGTAGTGAGCTGCTCCTGTCTTGTCTCAGCTAAACGATTCTGACGTTGCTCCACAAACTTCTCCTACAAGACCAAATATGAATGTATCTAAAATTAATATCATGATATATTATATTATTATAATTTAACAATTACTACAAATACTTCTACATATAATGAAATCTTACGTGACTCTTCCTAGACTTGTCGTCATGCCATGTGTATATGGTGTTCCTTTTATATCGAGACGCTCAATGGCATGTGTACGGGTGAACACATCCATATATGAGACTGGGCCCTACCCCTTAGCCTCCCGAATTTGATTATTACACGCAATTATTACATTTTCAAAATTATATAGCATATTAATTTTTTTATAAGTCACATTTAAAAAAAATCACCAATTCCTGTCGATACCGCTGAAAGGACTTCGATCCTCCTCGATGCGTGACTGGATTTTTATTCCGATTTGCATTGTTTCGTTATGACTTCGTCTGTTCATTCAAAATATGATACATTACTTATTGAGTAAATATTTTTTATATTTTAAAAAAAATTAGTACACTACCCTTTGCTTCATCACTTTCCCAATACTTTAGAAATCCTTCCCAAACGGCTGCTCCCATCCATGGAGGTTTTTTCATGCTTTTCTTTATTGTTGATATGCCATCTTTATAATTTTCTCTCATTTTCTGCATCCAGTACGTCTGAGCCAGCTATAAATCATGCGTCTCTATATCCATCTCAGCCTGTACTTCACATTAAACAACATTACTATTAAATATGTATAGTATATCAGTGATTAAAAGAAATTAAAATGCAAAAAGTATATAAGAAAATACTTACTAGCACATCCTGCCAAATGACCTCATGTATGTGAGGTGGGATTAGATCCCCCTTAGGTCAACATCTCGACATTCAGGCCCTATATGCAGCTGTCGAAATGTCCAAAATAACCCTCGAAGGTTGCAGATCGAAAACCCTGCGTTAAATATGATATACATAAGTTATAGTAAAAAATAATTAACATTCTAAATAAAGTTTAATTTTTAACCTGTACTCGTAGGGGCCAAGGAGATGACTGGACGCTTAGAGGGTTGCGATCCAGTACCCTCTCCTGAAGAATTCCCTCTAGATGACATACTTGTCACATACAAATCATTTTAAAAGATAACAATAACATCATATTAAAATTTATTTTACGGCTACCTTATACAAACGATATAAGCTACTAAATAAACGACATAAAACATAATGAAATCGTTTATACCTGTATTTCATTGGGTCTCATATTCCAAAGAGTAACATATTACATTGCAGATTTAAGACAAATAGGAAAAACAGAGTTAAATGAATTGCATATGACATAAAAGATGTAAAAAAATGATCATAAAATTAGAAAATTAAACAGAGTTACATGAATTGCAGAATGTACGTTGTATACTGCATAATTACATTACAACTAGACAGCTAATACTCATCATGATCCACATTAGTCATCATCTTCTTTTGATTCAGATTCGGTCTCAGTTTCTACATTATCTTCCTCTGCACTATCAAACACTTCTACTAAAACATTTGTCTCATCGACCAGAGGTCCAAAATATGCATGGTCGTCTTCAATTTGTATTTCATTGTACTGTTCTAGTTCTGCCTG
This sequence comes from Allium sativum, assembly GCA_030737875.1. Classification (NCBI taxonomy): domain Eukaryota; kingdom Viridiplantae; phylum Streptophyta; class Magnoliopsida; order Asparagales; family Amaryllidaceae; genus Allium; species Allium sativum. Next base: position 627,208,081 of record CM060921.1, on the reverse strand, counting down.
ATAGGTTCCTTTGTTTGGAATGTTCTTCCCGTCAAACGTAAATCTGACCTTTGTTTTAAAACTGTTGACCAATCTACTTTATCTTTTTTTACAGACGGGTAAGGAGAGTAATAAACTTGAAATGCTTGTTTGGCTAGTACAAAAGGATCATACTTGTAATAGTGCGATTTACGCTTTATTTTAGTCAGATTATAATCCTTATGCACATTAATCCCAGATCCTGGAACAGTGCTAAACCAATCACATTTAAATAGAAACACCTCCTCCGCAGGTCGTGAGAAATATGTCAGTTGCAAATTTGTGTTAAAATGCCATAAAAATCATTAATGTGATTTTCAGGATCGTCATTGCCTTTAACGAATAACCTGTATTGTTCGTTAATTTTTCAACACCGTATCCTTCGGTGTTAAATTTATACCCATTAACAAAATATATTGGATATGTCTTGACAAATATTTTTGGTCCCATTGCAAGACGTTTCAACCCTTCATCAACAACACAATTTTTGGGTTCATAAACATAATCTGTAAACCAAGCCGAAAATTCTTTAACGATGTCTCCGTTTGGATGTTCACGTTCATAAACGCTGTAAGTAGAAATAAAATTTTACATTAATTATCGTACATAAGCAAAAATGTAGAAATGAATAAAGCACTAATTGGTATTCCAGATTACCTAACAAACGGTGCAACTTCAGCACAATTTAGAAGAATATAAGTGTGTGCTACACGGAGATATTTATCGCCTAGCCATACGTCTACACATTTCCCAGAAGGTCGATCATGTTGTCTAAAAGTAGAAAAAACTATTTGAGACGATTCTTGTACGTCTCCTTCGTCGTTTCGAGGAACACTTTCAAATTATATATTCACATGGTCACTGAAATAATAAGAGAAAAAGAATGAAGCTTCTTCTTCGATGTAAGATTTATATATCGAGCCTTCAACTCGTGCTTTTTGTCATACTTTTTTCTTCAAATGATTCAAATATCGATGCAAAATTAATTTACATTATTTCATATTTTTAAGTGCAATTAAATTAATGGGTCACATGTTTATATTTACCTCTCAAATGGATACATCCATCCATACTGAACGGGACCTCAAAGTCGTGCTTCAGTTGGAAGGTGAACAGGTAAATGCTCCGTTACATTAAAAAAGCTTTGCGGGAATATTTACTCCAATTTGCAAAGCAATACTGGAATATCTACTTCGAATTTACGTAAGCGTTCCACTTTTAATGTAGTGGAACAAAGCTCTTTGTAAATAAATCTAAACTTCGTTAATACCTTCCACAATTTTCACGACAGCAGTTTTTTGAACATAACGGGAAATAAATGCTCCATCATTATGTGACAATCGTCACTTTTCATTCCGCTCAATTTACCATTTTTGAAGTCAACACATCTACAAAGGTTTGATGAAATCCCATCAGGAAATCTTAACCCTTCAACCTATTTTAACACAACTTTAACCTGATTATTATCTAATTCATAACATACTTTGGGTTGTTTACTATCATTTGGTTTCATATGAAGCTCGCGACGTTTGCATAATTCCTCTATATCGCGCCTTGATTTCAAATCATCTTTAGTTTTCCCTTTAACATTCAAAACTATGTTAAAGACATTATCAAAAACATTTCTCATTGTGCATCACATCAATATTACGACGAAGCAGAAGTTGTTTCCAATACGGCGACTCCCAAAAAATAGATTGTTTACACCAATTGTGATAAATCGATTTTCCTTCAATTTCTGTTTGAACTCAAGTTCATATATCTTTGGATGATTTTCAACCATTTCATATATTTCTTCACTAGACCATAGTGTTGGAGGTTGTCTGGTTTCTACTATATTAGCCAAAAAGTTTTTCTTGTCTACTCTAAAAGGATGGTTTACATGGAGAAAACATTGATGGCAGTCAAACCATGAAATTTCTTACCATGCGGTAAGGAAAACGCTTGTGTATCGTCCATGCAATATGGACATGATAGACGACCAGCAGTACTCCATCCTGAAAGCATTGCATAGGCAGGAAAACACTTATAGTCCACAACAAAGAAGCAAACAAATGAAAAAATTTCTTCTTCGAAACATCGTATGTTCCTACTCCTTCATTTCACAATGTTTTCAATTCTTCCATTAACGGTTGTAAATAAACAATAATTCCTTGTGTCGGATTGTCGGGGCCAGGAACTACAACAGTAAGAACCATATATTGTGTTTTCATACACATCCATAGAGGTAAATTATAAGGTGTGATGATAATGGGCCATGATGAGTATTCAGAAACAAACTGAGAAAATGGTAAAAAACCATCCGTACATAATCCTAGTCTGACATTACGACTCTCCGCTGCAAAATTCAGATAAGTTTATCGAAATGCTTCCATGCTTCCCCATCGGTCGGATGGGTCAACGTACCTTCTTCCGGTTTCACCTTATACCATCTCATATGAGATGCAGTTACAGAAGATGCATACAATCTTTGAAGCCTTGAAGTAATAAGTAATGCATACGTTTGAATGGAACATCCTTTCCCTTTTTTTTCTTGGTTTATACCTTTCTTTGTTAAATATTTTACAATTTCTATGGATTACGTTATCTTTCCAAAACAACATACATCCCTTTACACATGTATCTATTTTCTGATAAGGTAAACCAAATTCTGACATAAGTTTTTTAACTTCGTAGTGATTTTCATACAATAAATTATCCTGCGGCATGTGCCTTTCTGCAGCTTGTACAATAACTGTAAACCCTGCTTCAATGATGTTGTATTTTGACTTCATCGCAATGTATTCTGAGATTACCGATAGTTGAGTGTCGCTTTTACAACCATCCTAAATAGGTTTCTTAGAATTATCCAACAAATCATAAATTTTCTTAGCTTCAATATTTGGTTCTTCATCATTTCCATCATCGTCGTCAACTGCGTTCATAGGAAACATTGATCGTGCTGCGTCTTCGACCATATTTTCAATACATGGCGTACTAATATTTTAATCAACAACACTTTCTATCTCAGCCTCTACAAGAGTATTTGATACAACTTCTCCATGACGATCCCAAAAATATACTCCAATACGAATCCTTTTTTGTACAAATGGACTTTCACAACATCGGGTAACAAATATTTCAAATTTCTACACTTGCTACATGGACAACGAATTTCAGGATCGTTTCCGTTATTACTTAAATCGAATTCAACAAAGACATTTGTACCGTTATAAAAATCTTCTTTTATTGAACCTCTCTGTCCTCTACTTTGGTACATCCAACTCCTCCGATCAACAAAATAATCAATCATTTTTCCTATTTGACAAATTTAGTCACAAGTTCAAAAATTAATATTTATTTTCAAGAATTCAAATTCGACAAAAACTTTTTTCAATTATGGTTATAAAATGCACGTATATATAACGGTTGAAAGCAAATAACATTTTCATTAAGTCAAAAAAAAAATGGCACTTTTTTTATTACAAATCTTTTACGTGTTCAGGCATCCTACTTCCCGTTATAAATAGAGTAAACATTTACAATTGCATGCTACTTCGTCTCAAACAATTCAACAAAATTTCAACAGCATTTCCCTTTTGTTTACTGCATTGTACACATGTATGCAGGAAATAAAATGAAAAATTGAACTGTAATTTTGTGAATCTTTTGAAAGGAAGTAGTATACAAAATGTACATGCTTACTACGTTTATAGCTTGTCCAATACAAGGAAAAATCCAACAAATATTGTACTAGATAAATATAAATAGTCATTTTTTAATTTGACAAAAACAACTATTTAAATAATGATCATGTAAACAATCGTCGAACAGGGCCAAAAACACTCTAGGGGATATTTGTCAATTAGATATTCGCATTTTACTTTAAAAATACGTTTTACTACAACACAAAAATATTTTATCTTATCACATATGCTTGACATTTCAATCAACTTAAAGCCAATTTACTGTTATCGTCATTTCAATTGGCACAACTAGAATTTAGACTCATGTTTTTTTTGTGCGTAAGTCAAAATTTGCACGATGTGCTATTCCAAGTTAATCCATTCATTTTTTTTCGTATGTCAACTAACTCATACAAGAATGACATGCGCACAACGGTGCACAAATATCCACAATTATACAACGACAAAAACCAAGCTGAATGGGAACATATTCACCAATACCCAAAACACCATACATTAAATTTTCAATTTCATTATATTACATGAAATATGCACATAATAGGATGCTATTACCCACTACTATGCTGTTGGAACCAATTACAATCAATAATTAACCCTTATTTCGATTTAGAGCATAAATTGGTTTAGGGAAAAAATTCTGATTTTTAACCAAATAAAGAGATTATACCTCAAATTACTTGCCCAAGAGGTTAGAGATGAAGCCGGGGAGGATTATACGTGAAGAAATTGACGATTGGGGGTTAAAAATTCGATTTTGGATGTGGGCTAGGGTATATTTCCGTGCTGGAAATATTTGGAGCAAAGGTGGAGAATAGGGAAGAAAATGCTCTCGGCTGAGTATAATATGTTTATAACCAGCGGTTTCTGGTGGCCCGTCGAAAGTCGTCGGAATTAGGCCATCGGAAACCAATGCCCCTTCCTATCGTAATTTGGAATGTTTCTTGTTGTAACGAACTGGAATTTCCGACTCCGAAAATCAACATCAAACTACCGTGTTGACCATTCAGACATCGAACATTCCATATCATTAATAGAAAGAAGTTAGAGGGTGAGAATAGATAAGGTAGAAATATTGAATAGAAGAAGAAGAAGAAAGCAACACAACACAGAGTCTCACATCGCAGCGGAACAAAATATAATACAGAAATAACCTTTATTGAAAGCTTTTGAAATACTTACAATATCAGAGTACACATCTGGACAGTGATACTAATCTGTCCTCATATAACACACAGCGGAATAATAATATCATACGTCTGGACTCTTCCAGCTCGTCTCTTCATAGCAGTCGATAACCTGAACCTGTACACTCCGGGCTAACCCGAGCATTTACAAAACACCGGGTCAGTCTGGTGAACCAGAGTGAGATAAACTCGCACAGTATAAAGGTAAATCATCCAATCATGATTTTAAAGTTCAAAACCTTTTCAAAAGAAAAGGATAATCGTAAGACCAAATCCACACATAAACACGGACGGTTTTTACCTTACGATAACCCAAAACAGTTTTGAAACCAATATCTTTTCTGATATTATAATAATGTCTAAATACAAGTAAATAGAATCTAGTGGAACGCTTGCATCTCACGCTCCACATATATAGTATACAATCAAAAACCGCGGGCGCTTATTGGAGATTGGATTCCAACTTGACAAGGTATGGGTCCACCTTCCGATAGTGTATCTCTAGAGACGAATACACTGGGTTCAACAAGAACTTCTTGCAACCCGGCCCTCGCATGACCGACCACTCATTTCGCTTGAGTGTATCGAATGTATACCACCGACGGTTGGGATCAGCAACCGTCTCCCGACAAGGGACAGCATCGAAACATAGATTTAAGAAGCAAATAGGATTTCCTCTAGATAGGTGATCATACACCCTAATGGGAGCGACCCACATAGCCATGCAGCCTGCCCGATTTTTGTCATTTCCCGGTTGATGAGGCTTGAGGCCAGAATTAACTCTTGACATCTAGTCGCCATTTACTTTGAATGCCACATCGTCAGATCCGTCAGATATCACTAATTGATATCCACAAAAGTACTCTAGCTGGAAGCTAAGAGAACGGCAATTTGCCCGCCAACAACCATAGCACGTTTGAAGAAATCAACGTGCGTGATCCTTTGGAAATACTCTGTCAGACATCCGTCCATACAAATCATCCAGGAACAGGATGAACCGAAGGCACTCCCCTACTGCATCCAATATAGGAATCACCCCATGGATCAGTAGCGAGAAGTCCTTGCAACTCGTAGATTCCAACTACGACAGAATCACAGCTTATCTCTGCTTGCCAGGCAGAGAATATTAGTGGTTCTTCCGTATATGATAATCCACGGTCTTCACAGCACCATCTCGATCATCTTCTGATCTCTTCACGTATTTATTGGACGGAATGGTTTTCGAATATAAATTCGATCCCGGACTTTTCGTACCAACAATCGCATTGGACCTATTTGATAGTCGGTGTTTTAATTATCAAAATACTCAGTGTTTTCAAACATGACACTCCAATGAGTTCACTAGTTCAGTATTCAGCATCACTTGGCCTTTAATTAAACTGATTTACTTTTGTTAAATTAAAACTTCTAACTCCTTCAAATATTCAAAAATACGATATTTGAATACTTCTAATTCGATTTAACTCTAATCGATTAACTCTAATTGATTAACTAATACTCGACTTAAATCCATTCGCTTGACCCTAGATCGTAGCGATCACAATGGTTACGCCTGGTTCCCTCAGGAAAACATCCGACCGCCGTAGGCTATCTGCAGCCCTGCGAATTACGCTAGCAGTCGTACGAAATGACACTCATCTTGAAAAAAACTATGTTTGACTAACTCTAGCTCGAATAACTATATTCAATTTCCCATTTAAATCTTCCTTCCAATCATCTTTTAAATTCGGAAATCCATTAGTTTTAATAAAGAAATTTATAGCACATATGTTATAACAATAGCGTTATAATTACTATTTAGATTTACAAAACAACAGTGCTATACTCGTTGTTTAGGTTTACAACCCATTTACTATAGCAACAGCGCTAAACTCGCTATTAGATTCACAAAACATTATAACAACAGCGCTAAAGTCACTGTTTAGATTTCCAAAACATATCCACTAACGTCTCTTACGATTACCAACTAATACTATCTTCACATAATCCCGACGTCGTTCAAGTTGGGGTATTTTAATTACCTCTCAGACCTTGATCAACAACGTTCTTATCCTCCGATAAACATAAGTTGTAATCAAAATCAATATTTCATTCTAGTCTCAAACAAATTCCATTTAACTATTGGATTTGGTTAAACAACCCTATAACTCAGTTCTTTACCCAGATTCGCTTATTTCCAATCTCCTTTCAAAATTATTCGACCATTTTTCCATTTTGAAATCTCATTTAAAATTCTCCTTTTTACTTGATCTTGTTTTCAAGTAAAATTAACGCCTTAACACGTTAAACCTCGTTTACACGACCCTGGTTTATATAAACCCTTTACCTTAATTCACATAATTAAACAACACTTAAATTTAAGTTATCATCTTCGCTTGAAATCCTCTTTTTAACATCATTATAAACATCTTAGCTTTAAATATAAAACACGCTCATAGATTCCTTTCACAATCCAATTTGGATTACACTTCTCTTCGATTACTTTTCAAAAGTAGTCTTCTAAATTCTTAATAAACAATAATTTTCTTTACTCATTAACTACTTCAGTAGTTAATTTCTTTATTTACTAAGATAAATAGAAAATCCTTTTTAAAGATCTTATTTAAAGTTAAAACAATATTCTTCAACTATTTCATTTCGCAATTTCGAAACAAACTAATTTGATATTCGATTCCAGTTTAAATGGTCAATTTTGTCAAGTCAAAATTCGATTATCTCGTAAACTAATTCCAATTAACCTTCACTTTAAATTAATAAAAAATATAATTAATTTAAAGTATTTCCATTAATTGTTTTCTTTTCAAAACAATTATCAAAGTTTAACCATTCGATTCATTCTCTATTCTCATTCTTTGTAAATCTGATTAACCTCAGAATTTACTTTATAAAATAAATTACTAACAAATCAAATCTTAAATAAATAAAACATTTATTTAATTCTCTTTAATAACTTTTGTTCAGAATAATACATTTTTCCAAAACCTAACTCCAGTTATAAAGTAAATTTTATAACTTCAACTCTATCGATTCACCTGACGGTGAATCACTGTCTATAACCCGATTGATTTTAAAGGCCATACTCTGCCAAACACTTAACCAATATCACCTATTGGTTCAAACCAAACAGATGTTGAATATTCAATTAATAATCAACCATCAAATCAATCACACAAACAGATCAGTTCATATATGATAATATGAAAATAAATAATACATTTGAGGGATCCGGTTGGGTCCCTCCAACCTGTTCTTCCCTGTATTCAAATGGTTATCTCAAATCAGACTGTTCAGTTTTGTTTAACTGATAACACTAAATAACAATCATTCAACATCAACCACAAGCACTTCAACAATTCAACCATTTCAAACACGTTTATAAATAAACGTGACCAACCAAGGTGAGTTACCTTTATTGGAACCAATCATTAAAAATAACAATTTGGTATTTCACTGAAATTAAACACAGTTTAATTTCATCAGTTAAATCAACAAACAAATGTATATCTAGCAAATAGTCAATTATCGGCAAGCAGAGCACACAAAATTAAAACCCAATTTATATAAAATATAAATAGGGAAAAACTGAGTGAGTTTAACTCACCTTGAATTTGATTTGTTGATAAATCTGCTTGTTTTCAGTTGAATTAAACGATGTTTCATTTATCTGAAAAATCCAACTGCTGCCTGCCCGGCTCGGTTCCCTTACATCGCGTAGTACACGTCTTTATGGTTCTGCTATTTTTCATTTCGTCGAAATCTGATTTCGTGAGCGTTCGAAATTAAAAATCGAAGTTTATATAAATATTTAAACTAACTAAACCCTTAAAACCTTTAAATAAAAATTTTGGGCCTTACTTAAATTGTCTTCAGCCCACTCGTTTAAAGCCCGCATCCCCTTTTCTTTTAAATCAAAAAAAACATCGGATCCTTTCATTTCAAACCCTCAGACCATTTTTCCATCTTTCGCCGCCACTCCAAAATGGAGAAAACCGAAACCCTATCACCGAAATCAGTCCATCGCTGCTCCAGCTAGAATCCAACACTTCGGTACCCTCCCCACCCTCTGCTCTAGGAGTTCCGCCACCCACCATGACCCATGAAGACGAGACCGCAACTTCCTTTGAGAAAACCCACCCCGAATTCATCAAAGCTCCTGGAATTTTGCGCAGATAAGTTTTACTTTGATATTTAGTTTCGGTTTGGTATATTTAAATATATATATTTCTCCGAATGGGTTTTTCTGGTTCTATCTTGATTTTGAGGTTTCAAATTTGGTTGTTGTTCACTGGTTGTTCTGATATGTGGTGCTGGGTTGTGTATTTATAGTTGTGAGTCCCTTGGGGCGCAAGGATTAGGACTGCACCCCTACTTTGTAGCTACACTGAATTTCCTTTTCATTTGATAGCTGTATGATCGGTCTGTGAGTGATGGAATATTGATTGTTGCGATGTTTCGACAGGGCAGTATCACGATTTGTGATGGATCAAACCCCTATGTAGATTCGGTGTACAGCTACTTGTATTGTCTTCTCATAGTCGATATATATATATATATATATATATATGTAGTTGTTTAATTGTTTATTCATATGGTTTGAAAAATCTTATGGATTTCGAATGAGTTATAGTGGGTTCTGAGTTGGATTTCCAGCATCTTGCTCTGTTCAAAAATGATTTTGGTCGATCCTGTATTTGCTTCAAGGATAGACAGAACAATGGTTGTGTCTATAACAAAACGTTTCTTTCATTTGAGCAGGGCTTGTTGGCAACCGTACCGACAATTTCCTTTTTATATTTCCCTTATCTTTCCTATTGATTGACCAGACTTAATTTTTTTTGTTTTTGTTTTACTGTTTCTTTACTGTTGCATCCATCTCTTTCTATATCTTTTTCTCTCTTTTCATTTCTGTTGCGTTACAGTTTTTTCTAATTTGCTGTTTGAATTTATTTATTTCATTTGAAAATTTTCAACTCTATATCTATGCATATTCTTTCGAGCTACTTATAGCTGTTTCTTCTACTCTTTTCAGGTGATAGGGGACGTGACATTGAGAGAAGATTTTGTCTCGGATTTCCTGCTATTGTATCTGTTTACTTTATTGAGGATTTTTAAATCGGTATATAGCTGGGTGGCTATTGAGTTGTAATATCGAATCTGTCGATTTGGTTTTTCATATGTATTTGTTTCTTTATGTATTTCAAAGATTTGTACTTGAACTATAAAAGTGTTTCGTTGTTTCAGTACTGCTTTGGTAGAAATGCATTTCGATATTTTGGTTATTATAGTATGAGACTTGCTTAATTAACTAGTATAAGTTGATTGTAAACACATGATTATTTGGGTATAAATTTGAGTACCTGTTCTTCATCTTGTTGAGAACATATTATTTTATATGTTATACACTGATCTGACTGGTTGAATTTGAGTTATGACAAGTTTGTTTTTTTAACAAGAATTTAGTTTACCTCATTCCCTGCAACTAATAAAATTTCATCTACGGATAAAACATTCAGAAAATATCTATATCAAAATTCCAGGTAAGAGTATATATTAAAAATCCCAGTTAAACGGTATTCAAAATATTAGAATTCATTTTATTTGATTAAATGAATCGTTATAATATATAAATAATCCCAAATATATTATTATATTAATATAATTAAAATATTCTAATAAAAATGGTTAAATCATATTATTTTAACTCAAATAAACAAATAAGGTATTTCTAATAAATGGCAGAAAAATACGGGACATTACATTCCTCCCCCCTTAAAATAATTTCGTCCTCGAAATTGCTAAGGTAAGAAAGAACGTTATAACTCATTAATTTCAAATCTAATTTTATATTAAATTAGAAGCCAATTCAATATTGTAAATAAATATTTTCAAAAATATCGAAAATTTTCTAACACCTTAAATTTCCGAAAAATTTCGCCAGCCCCTCCTCTGTATGGCTCAATCGGTACAACTACGACTCGCCTTTCTGGGCCTTTTCCAATTCAAAAGAAAATAAAACAGCCAAGTGGCTTGCCAAATTGGCTCACAAATCTCCAAATCCATATAAAAATAAACGTGTACCTTTTTGTCGGGCACATCATTATATCTTTTTCATCTACTACCCTGATAGCATACACAACTGCATTCCCAAACAAAATTCCAATTTTCTCCTCTAAACCAAATCCTTCACATGTCCAAGCCAAATCTCATCCTTAACTCAATTTCCATCCATTATCCATTCCAACCAACACTATTTCAGATTCTTGTCTCACAAATTTCAAAATCTGATTCTACTCGTTATATTATCTCCCGATTCAATTTCCAGTCAATTGGTTTCAATTCATATTTGCTTTCACAAACTTCTATTAAATTTTGTTTTTGTTCAAACAATTTCCTTGGGTGTTTTTAAACAGTTCAGCTCTTTCAAAGATCAAATATTCCTTTCCAGGATTCAAAACAACTTGTTTTTCTCAAAACAATTCAAACAAGATTTTTGGTAGTGATCCGTCACTTACAACTCGAAAATGAACACCGAAAATGGCGCGCACATCATTGGAATCTATTTTCCAGTTGTCGAAGTGAGTTCAATACTATATCACTTTCAAAACCATTTCTAAAAACTTCCATTTTGAAATCAGTTCAAAATATCCTTTGCAAGGCTTGTAAAACAATTTAAAAACCTCCCAGGATTTTAAAATTCTCATATATTAAGTCCAATTCCAATTTCAACCACTTGTTCGAATTTCCAAAGTTTTAATTTCAATTCTGATTTAAATTCAGATTTAATTCATCTGATTTCATATATTTCACTTATATGAATTCTGATTGGTTATTTATATAACCATTTCAATTATAATGAACCAACACATCCAATATATTATAATACTTTAAATAATAATCATTCTTTTATATCAAAATATAATTTGGGTAAAATTATTTCATTTACCCTTTTTCAAAACATACTGCGTCGGTTTACCGTACTTGAGTGTTTAGAAACCCCTATCGATACAGTGGATCAAACTGATCAACCAGAACTCATAAACAACTCAACCAATAAATCTCCACAATATAAAACAATTTTTTATAAAATCTACAAGTACGTTCACTCGTATATATACACTCAAACTCAATCTAGGGTATTACTAACCCCATCTCTACTGAGTCACGCCACAGAGCCAAGGTAATCACTTAACCTTCAGCTCTGATACCACTGTAACGAACTGGAATTTTCGACTCCGAAAATTAACATCAAACTACCGTGTTGACCATTCAGACATCGAACATTCCAGATCATTAATAGAAAGAAGTTAGAGGGTGAGAATAGATAAGGTAGAAATATTGAATAGAAGAAGAAGAAAGCAACACAACACAGAGTCTCACATCGCAGCGGAACAAAATATAATACAGAAATAACCTTTATTGAAAGCTTTTGAAATACTTACAATATCAGAGTACACATCTGGACAGTGATACTAATCTGTCCTCATATAACACATAGTGGAATAATAATATCATACGTCTGGACTCTTCCAGCTCGTCTCTTCACAGCAGTCGATAACCTGAACCTGTACACTCCGGGCTAACCCGAGCATTTACAAAACACCGGGTCAGTCTGGTGAACCAGAGTGAGATAAACTCGCACAGTATAAAGGTAAATCATCCAATCATGATTTTAAAGTTCAAAACCTTTTCAAAAGAAAAGGATAATCATAAGACCAAATCCACACATAAACACGGACGGTTTTTACCTTACGATAACCCAAAACAGTTTTGAAACCAATATCTTTTCTGATATTATAATAATGTCTAAATACAAGTAAATAGAATCTGGTGGAACGCTTGCATCTCATGCTCCACTTATATAGTATACAATCAAAAACCGCGGGTGCTTATTGGAGATTGGATTCCAACTTGACAAGGTATGGGTCCACCTTCCGATAGTGTATCTCTAGAGACGAATACACTGGGTTCAACAAGAACTTCTTGCAACCCGGCCCTCGCATGACCGACCACTCATTTCGCTTGAGTGTATCGAATGTATACCACCGACGGTTGGGATCAGCAACCGTCTCCCGACAAGGGACAGCATCGAAACATAGATTTAAGAAGCAAATAGGATTTCCTCTAGATAGGTGATCATACACCCTAATGGGAGCGACCCACATAGCCATGCTGCCTGCCCGATTTTTGTCATTTCCCGGTTGATGAGGCTTGAGGCCAGAATTAACTCTTGACATATGGTCGCCATTTACTTTGAATGCCACATCGTCAGATCCGTCAGATATCACTAATTGATATCCACAAAAGTACTCTAGCTGGAAGCTAAGAGAACGGCAATTTCCCCGCCAACAGCCATAGCACGTTTGAAGAAATCAACGTGCGTGATCCTTTGGAAATACTCTGTCAGACATCCGTCCATACAAATCATCCAGGAACAGGATGAACCGAAGGCACTCCCCTACTGCATCCAATATAGGAATCACCCCATGGATCAGTAGCGAGAAGTCCTTGCAACTCGTAGATTCCAACTACGACAGAATCACAGCTTATCTCTGCTTGCCAGGCAGAGAATATTAGTGGTTCTTCCGTATATGATAATCCACGGTCTTCACAGCACCATCTCGATCATCTTCTGATCTCTTCACGTATTTATTGGACGGAATGGTTTTCGAATATAAATTCGATCCCGGACTTTCCGTACCAACAATCGCATTGGACCTATTTGATAGTCGGTGTTTTAATTATCAAAATACTCAGTGTTTTCAAACATGACACTCCAATGAGTTCACTGGTTCAGTATTCAGCATCACTTGGCCTTTAATTAAACTGATTTACTTTTGTTAAATTAAAACTTCTAACTCCTTCAAATATTCAAAAATACGATATTTGAATACTTCTAATTCGATTTAACTCTAATCGATTAACTCTAATTGATTAACTAATACTCGACTTAAATCCATTCGCTTGACCCTAGATCGCAGCGATCACAATGGTTACGCCTGGTTCCCTCAGGAAAACATCCGACCGCCGTAGGCTATCTGCAGCCCTGCGAATTACGCTAGCAGTCGTACGAAATGACACTCATCTTGAAAAAAACTATGTTTGACTAACTCTAGCTCGAATAACTATATTCAATTTCCCATTTAAATCTTCCTTCCAATCATCTTTTAAATTCGGAAATCCATTAGTTTTAATAAAGAAATTTATAGCACATATGTTATAACAATAGCGTTATAATTACTATTTAGATTTACAAAACAACAGTGCTATACTCGCTGTTTAGGTTTACAACCCATTTACTATAGCAACAGCGCTAAACTCGCTATTAGATTCACAAAACATTATAACAACAGCGCTAAAGTCGCTGTTTAGATTTCCAAAACATATCCACTAACGTCTCTTACGATTACCAACTAATACTATCTTCAGATAATCCCGACGTCGTTCAAGTTAGGGTATTTTAATTACCTCTCAGACCTTGATCAACAACGTTCTTATCCTCCGATAAACATAAGTTGTAATCAAAATCACTATTTCATTCTAGTCTCAAACAAATTCCATTTAACTATTGGATTTGGTTAAACAACCCTATAACTCAGTTCTTTACCCAGATTCGCTTATTTCCAATCTCCTTTCAAAATTATTCGACCATTTCCCCATTTTGAAATCTCATTTAAAATTCTCCTTTTTACTTGATCTTGTTTTCAAGTAAAATTAACGCCTTAACACGTTAAACCTCGTTTACACGACCCTGGTTTATATAAACCCTTTACCTTAATTCACATAATTAAACAACACTTAAATTTAAGTTATCATCTTCGCTTGAAATCCTCTTTTTAACATCATTATAAACATCTTAGCTTTAAATATAAAACCCGCTCATATATTCCTTTCACAATCCAATTTGGATTACACTTCTCTTCGATTACTTTTCAAAAGTAGTCTTATAAATTCTTATTAAAACAATAATTTTCTTTACTCATTAACTACTTCAGTAGTTAATTTCTTTATTTACTAAGATAAATAGAAAATCCTTTTTAAAGATCTTATTTAAAGTTAAAACAATATTCTTCAACTATTTCATTTCGTAATTTCGAAACAAACTAATTTGATATTCGATTCCAGTTTAAATGGTCAATTTTGTCAAGTCAAAATTCGATTATCTCGTAAACTAATTCCAATTAACCTTCACTTTAAATTAATTAAAAATATAATTAATTTAAATTATTTCCATTAATTGTTTTCTTTTCAAAACAATTATCAAAGTTTAACCATTCGATTCATTCTCTATTCTCATTCTTTGTAAATCTGATTAACCTCAGAATTTACTTTATAAAATAAATTACTAACAAATCAAATCTTAAATAAATAAAACATTTATTTAATTCTCTTTAATAACTTTTGTTCAGAATAATACATTTTTTCCAAAACCTAACTCCAGTTATAAAGTAAATTTTATAACTTCAACTCTATCGATTCAACTGACGGTGAATCACTGTCTATAACCCGATTGATTTTAAAGGCCATACTCTGCCAAACACTTAACCAATATCACCTATTGGTTCAAACCAAACAGATGTTGAATATTCAATTAATAACCAACCATCAAATCAATCACACAAACAGATCAGTTCATATATGTATGAAAATAAATAATACATTTGAGGGATCCGGTTGGGTCCCTCCAACCTGTTCTTCCCTGTATTCAAATGGTTATCTCAAATCAGACTGTTCAGTTTTGTTTAACTGATAACACTAAATAACAATCATTCAACATCAACCACAAGCACTTCAACAATTCAACCATTTCAAACACGTTTATAAATAAACATGACCAACCAAGGTGAGTTACCTTTATTGGAACCAATCGTTAAAAATAACAATTTGGTATTTCACTGAAATTAAACACAGTTTAATTTCATCAGTTAAATCAACAAACAAATGTATAACTAGCAAATAGTCAATTATCGGCAAGCAGAGCACACAAAATAAAAACCCAATTTATATAAAATATAAATAGGGAAAAACTGAGTGAGTTTAACTCACCTTGAATTTGATTTGTTGATAAATCTGCTTGTTTTCAGTTGAATTAAACGATGTTTCATTTATCTGAAAAATCCAACTGCTGCCTGCCCGGCTCGGTTCCCTTACATCGCGTAGTACACGTCTTTATGGTTCTGCTATTTTTCATTTCGTCGAAATCTGATTTCGTGAGCGTTCGAAATTAAAAATCGAAGTTTATATAAATATTTAAACTAACTAAACCCTTAAAACCTTTAAATAAAAATTTTGGGCCTTACTTAAATTGTCTTCAGCCCACTCGTTTAAAGCCCGCATCCCCTTTTCTTTTAAATCAAAAAAAACATCGGATCCTTTCATTTCAAACCCTCAGACCATTTTTCCATCTTTCGCCGCCACTCCAAAATGGAGAAAACCGAAACCCTATCACCGAAATCAGTCCATCGCTGCTCCAGCTAGAATCCAACACTTCGGTACCCTCCCCACCCTCTGCTCTAGGAGTTCCGCCACCCACCGTGACCCATGAAGACGAGACCGCAACTTCCTTTGAGAAAACCCACCCCGAATTCATCAAAGCTCATGGAATTTTGCGCAGATAAGTTTTACTTTGATATTTAGTTTCGGTTTGGTATATTTAAATATATATATTTCTCCGAATGGGTTTTTCTGGTTCTATCTTGATTTTGAGGTTTCAAATTTGGTTGTTGTTCACTGGTTGTTCTGATATGTGGTGCTGGGTTGTGTATTTATAGTTGTGAGTCCCTTGGGGCGCAAGGATTAGGACTGCACCCCTACTTTGTAGCTACACTGAATTTCCTTTTCATTTGATAGCTGTATGATCGGTCTGTGAGTGATGGAATATTGATTGTTGCGATGTTTCGACAGGGCAGTATCATGATTTGTGATGGATCAAACCCCTATGTAGATTCGGTGTACAGCTACTTGTGTTGTCTTCTCATGGTCGATATATATATATATATATATATATATATACATATATATACATATATATATATATATATGTAGCTGTTTAATTGTTTATTCATATGGTTTGAAAAATCTTATGGATTTCGAATGAGTTATAGTGGGTTCTGAGTTGGATTTCCAGCATCTTGCTCTGTTCAAAAATGATTTTGGTCGATCCTGTATTTGCTTCAAGGATAGACAGAACAATGGTTGTGTCTTTAACAAAACGTTTCTTTCATTTGAACAGGGCTTGTTGGCAACCGTACCGACAATTTCCTTTTTATATTTCCCTTATCTTTCCTATTGATTGACCAGATTTAATTTTTTTTGTTTTTGTTTTACTGTTTCTTTACTGTTGTATCCATCTCTTTCTATATCTTTTTCTCTCTTTTCATTTCTGTTGCGTTACAGTTTTTTCTAATTTGCTGTTTGAATTTATTTATTTCATTTGAAAATTTTCAACTCTATATCTATGCATATTCTTTCTAGCTACTTATAGCTGTTTCTTCTACTCTTTTCAGGTGATAGGGGACATGACATTGAGAGAAGATTTTGTCTCGGATTTCCTGCTATTGTATCTGTTTACTTTATTGAGGATTTTTAAATCGGTATATAGCTGGGTGGCTATTGATTTGTAATATCGAATCTGTCGATATGGTTTTTCATATGTATTTGTTTCTTTATGTATTTCAAAGATTTGTACTTGAACTATAAAAGTGTTTTGTTGTTTCAGTACTGCTTTGGTAGAAATGCATTTCGATGTTTTGGTTATTATAGTATGAGACTTGCCTAATTAACTAGTATAAGTTGATTGTAAACACATGATAATTTGGGTATAAATTTGAGTACCTGTTCTTCATCTTGTTGAGAACATATTATTTTATATGTTATACACTGATCTGACTGGTTGAATTTGAGTTATGACAAGTTTGCTTTTTTAACAAGAATTTAGTTTACCTCATTCCCTGCAACTAATAAAATTTCATCTACGGATAAAACATTCAGAAAATATCTATATCAAAATTCCAGGTAAGAGTATATATTAAAAATCCCAGTTAAACGGTATTCAAAATATTAGAATTCATTTTATTTTATTAAATGAATCGTTATAATATATAAATAATCCCAAATATATTATTATATTAATATAATTAAAATATTCTAATAAAAATGGTTAAATCATATTATTTAAACTCAAATAAACAAATAAGGTATTTCTAATAAATGGCAGAAAAATACGGGACATTACACTTGTAGTAACCTCATATGAAAAGAACTTGTTCCTCTCCTAACCAAATGGTTAGAGATGCAAATCAAGTGGACTTTGATTAAAGTGATGGACGCCATATGCTTCCATGGACTCCTGACACTTTTTCTGGTCTTGCGGTTGCACAACTGCTTATTGCTTTACTTAGTATGCTTTATTTTTTAATGAGATTTGAGCCTGGTCCCCTGTCCCTCCAAGTTAAAAATATATGCCTACACCGTATCTAGTTTAACTATCATAATTTATTCGTATTCTACATTTTTAAAAAGTCAAAACATATCCCCAACTTCTAGCTAATAATGTTGTAATCAACGACCAAAAAAAGAGGTAACTTTCTATCTAATAATGTTGTAATCGATGACCAAAAAAGGAGACATTTTTCCGATACATCACCTTTCCACAAATGCAAAGGATTCCCCTCTCAGCAAATATAATGGCTAGTATGTTGAATTTCTTCAAAAATTAAATTAATGTAGAAATTATCTACATGTTTTCCTCTATAAAGAAACATATAATTTTATCAAATTAAATGGAAATTAACATTTCATCACACATATTAATAAATAGAAGATCTGGAGTAAAAGCTACAAAGATCGAGTTATCTTTTTTTGTTCTAACTGCTGGCCTTTGTAAAAAAAGAAGCCGTGAAAGTCATGAAACAGATATTTTTGGCTAAGCTTAACTGAAGAACCGGTAGCGAATATAAATGAAGTGTTAATACCAAATGGTAGTAAATACATATCCGGAATAAAGAGAAGCTTTCACATGTAATAAATAAAATTGCTACCTTATGAAAGCTTCAAGTTCAAGATCCAGTCTAACAATTTATATTTACAAAGCCTTATGTTCGGCTCTTGGCATCTTTTTTTTTTAACCTTTTTATATACAAAATACCTTTCTCATTCCAACAAGTTATGCCCATTCGCGATGTTGATATTCACCTACGCATATATGAAATGAAGAAACACTATAAAAGAGAAAAGGATTTGGGACAGATTGTACTTACAAAAAGAACATGTAATTAACATATGCATATGTGTATGTGCATGTATGAGCATGAGAGTGGCTATAAAGGTACAATATTAAAGCTGTCGTTCATATTATGGATTTCAACCATGAGATATGTGCATATATTTTTTATATAAATAGACAATATAGTGAGATCTAATGACAAAGCGTTATTCGCGTTACCAACCATGCTTTTATAATGTCCAAATGGACTTTCCAAAAACATAAGAGACACATGCAAAGGGAATCATTCTATATTAATACGAATTGGTATAAAATAGGCGTGGCTAATGTAAATCAACATACCAGATGATGTTGATAATAGAAGAAATTGTTGCAACAATAAATATTTAGTAAAAACATTACTTTCAAATCAGAAAAATCACTAAGTTCTTTTTTATAATTCACATTCATAGATTATATGCTCAAAACTTATATCTTAACCAAGGGTCATGGGGGGCAATGTTTTATTATGTTATAACTTATAAGAGCTCAAATGTCTTATCATGCTTATAGAATTAGAAAAGTGCATTGCCGATCAGCTCATGACCTAGAAAGAGAAAAATAAAAGCTTGTAAATTGTAAAATCCTACTGTTTATGCCAAATTATTTTAATTTTTTTACCACAGGTCAGAATACGAATAAATTTTTGATTTATCGTAATGGGTTATAAATCATAAAATAATATCTAAAAACTAAGTATCGTTAACAAAAATAATAAAATGATAAGTTGTTGTTTATTATCTTTGCCAATTATTATCCCAACTAAAGTTAACATGCTTAATAGTGTTGGAAACTTATCAATGTTAGTTAGTTATACAGCTCCATTTCTATGGCAAACATGAAGAGGTTAATACTTTGAAAAAATATAATTAGGAAAACACTCAAAATGAAACTAATTTAGAAAAAATATTAATAGAGTAAGAATGAGAATTTTTTTTAATATATTCTAATATGAACTAAAAATTATGCCAAAAATGTGATTATGCATACACAGAGAATTACCATTTTAGATGTTTCCTTTAATATGAGGAATGACACGATAAAACCTTACTAAAAAACAACCTCTACAAGATTGATGAAGCTGGAAGCGTTGACTCATAACCTAAGATAACAGAAGAAAACAATAAGCAGTAAGAGATGTTGTCATATTAATCAATGTAAACAAATGATAGACTCATATGACTATGCAAGAAATAGCTCGTAGATTGTTTTTAATGCTTGTACGATCATACTCATGTTGGATAAAAATACCTAGATTGATATGTTGGAAATGAATGAGAAAATAAAGAGGGAATTGGGAAGAAGAAAAATAGCAACATTTAAGTCGCATATCATGGAAATAATAACACAAACTCTCCTAATATATGAGAAGCCAATAGGCTTATGTAAAATAGAAAGGAGAGGGATTATATGAGGATGGGGGCTTGGCCATGACATAATAATACATTAAAAAATATCAAAGATAGGGCCTTGGACCTTGTGTCTCTTGGGGTCTCTTGATTGAATATGGCCGATGGTTGCTGATTGGGCTGGTGCACTGACATGAGAATATTTTTTCTCATAATTTTAAAGGTGTGTCCATTCAGTCCTGAATTCGAAAGAAATGTCTGTTAGCTGAATAACTACAACCATTTGAATAACTGGGTGGTTAAAGGATCGCAACCTTTTCAATTCTAATGGTTATTAATGCATGCGAACAGGCACTCCTCCTTGCCTATAAATACACTACCCAAAACAAGATAGAATTCACTTTTTTATGTCGCATTATTTCTTCTTCTTCTTAAAAGTAATTCTTTCATCTGGTTTGTGTAATCTTCTTCAGTTTGTCAGAATTCCGTTTGCTAGCACTACGCTGAAACACATTGCAACCATGTTAGCCAGTGCATACGACGGCAATATTGCTTCAAGGAAACAGAATATTTTCTGGACTTGGACATTACTGGAAAAAGAATACTTTATGTATTCTTCAACCGATTGCACAATCGGTTATGCTTTTTGTGATTATTGTAAACACAATTTGACGCGACAATTGTAGCATAATTATTGAGCAACATTGATTGTCGTTACTGTTTAATTTGCAATACAATCATGTATTGACAAAAGATATAACTTTTCAATACAGTCGTCATTTACAAAAGTTCTAACAATCTAAAAATAATATTTTTCTTGTTTGAACGTATGCTAATTTGGAAGATTGTAATCATATCTTCTCTTCTTAAAATTGCTATAGACTAAGGTATGCTTTGCTGTTGATTCAGTTATTTTCGTGTATTTGTTTCTCGATTAAATCAACCTGAGTTTCATGTTCAGATCTACAAACATTGTATTTCCAACAAGTAGTATCAGAGCCACTCATGGTTAATTCTTTTGAGAAATGTAACGACCCGAATTTTTGACAACTTATTTTGACCATTTAAATCTGTTTTAAATGTTGTATTAGAATATTTTAAAATGATTATATAAGGATTTATTAATTTAAAACGAATCTTTAACGTATAATTTATAATATAATTTAAATAGTTTATTTTATTATACTTTTTGGAATCGCGGCACATCGCTCGATAAGATCGTATTTTTATTCTTGTCTATAGCGGTTCATATATATAAATGGAATTTTTCGTATTTGAGTACGCTAAAACTAAAAAAAAATTAGATGACTAATATTATATGCCACTTTTAAATGAAATAATATAGAACGAACTACAGATGTAGTTCACAGGAAATGCAAAACCGAAGTCATAAACAACAAAGGAAATTAACGATGGCCTATCTTACTTTACACCAGCATATTCATGATTATAATCAGACCTCAAGTATTGATGGACCATGGATAGTCTCCGTTATAAGCTTAGTCAAAGCTTATTGCAGATAATCTATGTTGGATATAGGGATCAACAAATTGTTGGTATTGTTTTTAAAGCCTTACACTTCAAGTCATCAGAGTTTGGCCATAATAACAATGGTACAGATCAAGAAGATATATAGATATAAGCCGCAATTACTTTTCCAATAGAGTGATGTACATATGTGCATTTGAGTTTTCTATGTACAAATGTGAACATCCTTAATGAATTAAAAGCACGTCTACACCGAAAAAAGGGGGTAAATGGTTCTAGAGTTTTTCCAAAGTCTCAATAAGTCTGTATATAATTATTGCATTAAATAATTATAGAACTGCACATTTAAACACATGTTTCTGTATCACATAATCTATACAGATGACTTTTGAATTCCATAATCCAATCAAAGTTTTCCAGTGAGGTGAAAGGTACAAACATACAACTGTAAATGACCTAGCACACTAAAACGTGATGACTAAATTTTCCATACTGTGCCTACCAAGTTTATAAGCAGCGTAGCCCTCAAGCTATTTGATCTCGTGGCCCTCAAGTTGTTCGATCCCATGCTTCCCAAGCAATCCATTAAAATACTGGTGTTCCACAATTATCTTCTCACTCTCATTTTTACTGCCAGCATTCTTCACCAAAACAATAAAACTGTGATTTTTCCAAAATCAAAACTAACTGAACCAAATCCTTAAATTGCTAAAAGCTTCATCCTTGACCTTGTATTGGAATTTTCTTCAATTCCCTTGGGTTTTCATCTGGTGCGCAAGCCCTTACTGGGTTCGCATTCGAGTAGTCGGGATTTTACAGATTCACTTGGAGGAGTTTGAAGTAGGAGGCTTCACCAGTTAGCTATGAATGATCATATATTTTCGCTGTGTATTATGTTCATATCTGGAAATAGGTGTTTATAACTATTCCAGAAATAGCTGCAATGCTCTGATAATGATATGTACATAATGTTACTGAATTATATTTCAACGTTTATGTTGTTTAATATATTTTATTCGTCCCGCTGTGAGTTCGTGATCATTGTTTTCTTCTATTCTAATATTTCTTTCTTTCTATTTCTCATCCTCTAACTTCTTTCTAATAATGATTTGTATTTCTGTACAATTTGGGTTGGACGTCTCGTGTTACTAGTCGACTCAAAGAGTATGGAAATTCGGGTTGTTACATCTGGTATCAGAGCGAGGTTGAGTAGTAATCTTGGCTCTGTGGCATAACTCAATAGAAATGGAGTCACTAATACCCTAGATTGAGTTTGAACGTATATACGAGCGCGTATTTGTAGATTTGGTATAAAATTGTTTTATATTGTGTTAACTGGTTTGTTGAGTGGTTTATGAATTCTGATTGATACAAGATGTACAACTTTATCAATAGGTGTTTATAAACTCTCGAACAAAGCAATTTGATACAATATTGTTTTAGAATGGGTAAATGAAATAATTTGCCCAAAAAAATTATTTTGATATAAAAGGAATAATTTTTGACATGTTGTAGTATATAGATGTGTTGATTGTTATTACAATCAAATGGAAGTATAAAATATTGAAATGGATATATATAACCAAATACAACTTGTATATGGAAAATATACATAAATAAGATGAATTGAAATTAAATTCAAACCAGAATTCGAGAATTCAGAACCCGGTTGTTTAGAAATATTTTCTAAAGTATTTTTAAGGTAATATGGCAATACTTTGAAGGATCTTTGAATAAAAATGATTTTAAATGGGTTTTGAAAGTGATTAAGCACTTAAATCACTTCAGTGGCGAGAAAATAATTCCGATGATGGGTCGCGACATCATCAGTATTCATTTTCAAGTTTCTGAGTGATGGATTGCTACCATAATAGTTCGTTAATGGAAAAAAAATTGTTTGTAGAAAAGAAGAAGTTATTTTTAAAATTCAAAGGTTTTGGATTTGTAAATGGTTATGGATATATGTATCTATATTATTTCAAGCGAGTTTGAAATAAAAGCTGGGAATTTGAGTTCTAGAACAAAAACTTAACTGGTGTAAGTTAAATGAATTAGAATGATTAAAGAGAATCAAATGGTGAAAAATTTAAATTAAGTTAAATAGAATTGTATCAGATTGGAAAATAAACCGAGTAGTTTGTAAAGTGGAAAGAGAATAAATCGATTTAACATCAATTTGAATAAATGTGAATGTTTATGTATGGATTATGGATTGGATTGGAAATAATCCCGAATGAAATTAAATATAGAGATGTTGAAATTCAAAATATTAAAATGGTTTGATTTATACATAAACCAGTTGAATATATATTGGATGTTGTTAATTAAAATAGAATTGTGATAAATTTGGATTCAAGTATAATAGGTGGATTGAATTAAATAGAAATCAGATTTGAATTCATAAAATAGAAGTGAAATAATCAAAATTTGATTAGAGAGATAAAAAATGGAAATTGGATTGATTTGAAACCAACTAGAAATGGATATATGTATGCTGAGCAGAAAATTGAATGGAAGTATATGCAAGAGATAGAATTATGCCCGAGAAAAAAGTTCATGTTTGCAATATTGCTTAGGTTTGATGGTTTTATGAGCCTATGGGGCAAGCCGCTTGGCTTTTTGATTTTCTTTTGGATTGGAGAAAGACTAGAAAGGCGAATTATGGTTGTACCGATTGAGCCATACAAAGGAGATGCTAGCAAAAAAATTCGAAAATTTAAAGAGTTAGAAAATTTTCAAGAAATTTTTGATAATTTAAAATCGATTTGTTAATTATAATTGAAATTAGAAAATCATATTTGGTTACTAAAATTTCAAGTGGAATAATGAAATCGATAAATGGATTTAAAATCAATTGGAATGGGTGTGTATATGTAGAAGAGCATATGGATTGAAGACAAGAAAGTCATGATCGATTGTCCAAAAATGGTGGAAAGATCATTTGGAAAGAATTATGAATGGTCGAGCATTGGTATGAGAATTCGAAGGTCGGGTAAGAACCGAGTTATGAAGTTATGGAATATAAGGTTTCAACTAAGTAGGTTATAAGGAGTTAAAGTTATAGCATTTTTACTGCTTAGCAATTTCGAGGACGAAATTCTTTTAAGGGGGAAGGAATGTAATGACCCGGATTTTTTCCAATTTATTTTGACCATTTAAATTTGTTTTAAATGTTGTATTAGAATATTTTAAAACGATTATAAAAGGATTTATTAATTTCAAATGAATCTTTAACGTATAATTTATAATATAATTTAAATAGTTTATTTTATTATATTTTTGGAATCGCGGCATATCGCTCGATAAGATCGTATTTTTATTCTTGTCCATAGCGGTTCATATATATAAATGGAATTTTTCGTAACTGAGTACGCTAAAACTTAAAAAAATATTAGATGACTGATATTACATGCCACTTTTAAATGAAATAATATAGAACGAACTACAGATATAGCTAATAGGAAATGCAAAACCAAAGTCATAAATAACAAAAGAAATTACAATGGCCTACCTTATTTTACACCATCATATTCATGATTATAATCAGACCTCAAGTATTGATGGACCATGGATAGTCTCCATTATAAGCTTAGTCAAAGCTTATTGCAGATAATCTATGTTGGATATAGGGATCAAAAAATTGTTGGTATTGTTTTTAAAACCTTACACTTCAAGTCATCAGAGTTTAGCCATAATAACAATGGTACAGATCAAGATTATATATAGATATAAGCCGCAATTACTTTTCCAATAGAGTGATGTACATATGTGCATTTGAGTTTTCTATGTACAAATGTGAACATCCTTAATGAATTAAAAGCACGTCTACACCAAAAAAAGGGGTAAATGGTTCTAGAGTTTTTCCAAAGTCTCAAAAAGTTTGTATAGCATTATTGCATTAAATAATTAAAGAACTGCACATTTAAATACATGTTTCTGTATCACATAATCTAAACAGATGACTTTTGAATTCCACTATCCAATCAAAGTTTTCCAGTGAGCTGAAAGGTACAAACATACAACTGTAAATGACCTAGCACACTAAAACGTGATGACTAAATTTTCCATAATGTGCCTACCAAGTTTATAAGCAGCTTAGCCCTCAAGCTATTTGATCCCGTGGCCCTGAAGTTGTTCGATCCCGTGCTTCCCAAGCAATTTCTCCATTAAAATACTGGTATTCCCCAATTATCTTCTCACTCTCATTTTTACTGTCAGCATTCTTCACCAAAACAATAAAACCGTGATTTTTCCAAAATCAAACTAACTGAACCAAATCCTTAAATTGCTAAAAGCTTCATCCTTGACCTTATATTGGATTTTTCTTCAATTCCATTGGGTTTTCATCCGGTGCGCAAGCCCTTACTGGGTTCGCATTCGACTTCTACAATCAGTAAACGACTTCTACAATCAGTAAAGGCTTTAGGCCATGGATTCACAGTCGCAATAGGAGGAGAGTGGTCACAGTGAAGTTCGGAGTTGGGGTTTTTGTTCCCTAAGATGCAAATTTGAACACTGGAAGGGTTTAAGGCATGAATAACTGGTGATTGGAGGGGAGGCGGTCCTTCGCGGCAAGGTGTGATTTTCCGGTTGACTATTGTGCCGCCAGCGATGAGCAGAAGGAACGATGTTGAGTTGGAAGCAGAAAGCGAGACGCGTGGGAGAGGAATAGTTATCGGCTATAATCAGGAGGTTATAGTCTAATCAGTGTTACTAATTATTATTAATTAAGGAATTAAAAGATTTGATTAAAATTAAAATGGGTATAAAAACTTAAATGGTAATTAATGTGGATTATGTAAATTTATGGTTTAAAAGTTTGAAGTGTAGGGGACACTGATGCGTATACTGGAAAGAAGATGCGTTTTATAATGTAGGGATTAAAGGAAAGTGGAGATTTTTATTGGGAATGAGAAGAATATGGTGAAGTGATGCTGTGACGGGTTCTCGCTGGAGTGGGTATAGTTATTATGAAACAGATGAGGTCTTGAAGAGTAGGGGCATAGTGGTTTTGCTTCTGGAAACCATTGGGACAAGTGCGTGTAACAGTCGGAGCAAGGTGCAGGAATAGAGAGGCATGAGCATTTCAAAGTGGAGCATAAATTATTGGAATTAAGTGGTATATAATTAGTCTACTCGGCCATTTTTCCTTTAATAATGTAAATGGTATAGAATTAGTTTATTAAGAAATTTAAATGATTTAATTAAAACCATATATTAAAATACATATAACTTGTGTAAATGGTATAGAATTAGTTTATTAAGAACTATTTGCACTGAGAACCGAGTTATTGGAATCTCGTAGAAGAATCAAACGCTTGTTTGATTGTAAATGAAACAAAAGCAAAATCGTCAACTGTGAACCGAGGTGAGTAAACTCACTAACTTTACCTCGTTTATATTTTTATATGAACGAGCTTTAAATTTATTTATAGTAATTTTATACTGTGCAATGGTTGACTGGTTGAATAGTTGATAAAATTGGTTGAAATGGTTGATATGATTACATCGTTGATCGATTATCAGTTCCGACATTTCATATTGATGTGAAATTAATATTATTGATGTTGATTAACATATATGGATGCAGGGAAACAGGTTGTAGGAATCGAACTAGATTCCTCAACATTTATATTATTGTGTTTGCATTATTTGTGACCTATGCTTTGATATATTAACTGTGATTGATCTTGTTGTGTTTAAATACCACTGGCCCTAGAATTTGGTATTTAAATACCATAAAATATTTTGGAATATAGAAAATGAAATTTGAGTCTTAAAAAGGATTTTTTTTTCAAAAATAGAAATGAAATTTCGAATAGAGTTGAAACTAAAACATGTAAATGGAGAAACAAGAAGTTATTTATAAACAAGAATATAAATTAAGTGAATTATTTATCATTGAATAAATTGAAATAGAAATTCAAGTTTGAATTTATATGGAAAATGGTTTTGAAACCAATGTTCGAAATTAATTTGAATTTAATGAAGGGTGTTAAAAATTAGTTAATCTTCCGTTAACTATAACTAAAGTAATTATCGAATTGGTTAGTTTTAATAAAGTAATTATTATCTAATAAGCTTTTAAAAGCGATAATGTACTATTTTTAGTTGATAGCAAAGTTAACTATTTTTAATATAGTTAATAATAAAGTTAATCGTTATTTTAATTAATAAAAATTAAAAAAATGATTTTAATTGGAAATTCAATTAAGAAATGATTTAGTGACATTGATTAAGGAGGTGATAAGAGTTTCATAAAGGGATTTGTAATCCAACTTTTAAATGCGAGTTGTGTAACAACCCGGAAATGCGAGCCAGTTTAAAATTTTTTTTAGCAATTTTAACGAATCTTGAATATTTAAAATAGATTATTTTAAATAATGGCGACGAGAAATTTATTTTGAATAGAATTAGAACGTATATATTTATATACGTCGTCGTTAGAATATAAATATTTTATTTTAATTATAAAAGGAATTGAAAATGGTGCGGTAGTTCGATAATTTAATTTCAAATTTCAATTGAACATACCGGGTGCAAAATAAACCGGATTTTAGTGAAACCAAAAATAATAGAATCTAATTGTGAATATCTTTCCAACGAATCCGAAAAATCGAAATTTCATAGCGGGAATCAAAAGTTATGTCCAAATGAATTTTCAGAATAGTCGCTATGGGAATCTGGCCCTTAAAAATAGCCATTTTGCAAACGACCTCGGATTTTGACGAAACCACTTTTGTTGGATCCGTGATGTCAAGTTATTGCTAGACTCCAATTTTCAAAAAAAAACGAATCAATGTGAGCGTGGCAAAGGAAAACGCATTTGACCAGTTTCAGTTGATTTTAATCGACTGGAAAATGGCCATTTTTCAAACGGTCTGAGAATTCGACGAAACTAGTTTTGTTAGGACCGTATCGTCAATACGAAGTTAGAAAACATCTTTCGGGAATTTTACGAGTTAGTATGTGACGCCAGTAAATTGAAATTCGTGTTCAAATTCAATATATAGATATGTTGATTTTGACGAAAACCGATCGAAATGATCGAATCAGCTTACGATACATATCCCATTGTGTTCGAAATGGGGGTAATTAGCTATGTGCGACAGTCAGTGGGTTTGATTTTGAGTTTGAAATAAAAAGTTACTTTATGGGATTAATTAATTAAATAAATAGTATTATATATTATATACTCCACCTTTTTGTCTCACTCCCTCTCACTTCGTTCTGGAGATAAAAAAACCCGATTAAACCCCGTCAGCCCTAGATCCCCCGTCTCCGTCGATGTCTCCGCCGCTCCAACCGCCCACCCCGCCGCCGTCCCCTCTCCTTCTTCTTCTCCTACCACGCGAAGCCCCCCCTCTCGAACCCCAAATCGACTCCCCCTGCTTCCCTCGCGCGTCAGCAAGCAATGCGACCCCCCCTCCTACCTACCTCCGACGAGACCATCGCACCCCTCCCCTTCAGCTCCTCCTCGCCTGATCGATTCCCCCTCCGCC
Organism: Allium sativum; assembly: GCA_030737875.1. Taxonomy (NCBI): domain Eukaryota; kingdom Viridiplantae; phylum Streptophyta; class Magnoliopsida; order Asparagales; family Amaryllidaceae; genus Allium; species Allium sativum. The sequence goes on along the minus strand of CM060921.1, from coordinate 627,178,594 downwards.
CCTCTGCTCCTCCACAGCCCACGCGAGCGCAACCTCCACTAGACGACGGTCACCCTGCGAGGCAACAAACCCCCCTCTCTTCGTGAAAAGCAAAGGTGATTTATTTTTATTTTTATTTATATTTATTTCAGTTTCTTTTAATTATTACTCTTATATAAATCTGAAAATAAAGTTTGGATTTTTACATATGGAAAACTGATTTTATTTCATAGGAATACTTTAGTTTTTATTTATAAAAAGAATGGATTTTGTTCATGGAGTTGTACATAGAAAAGAATAGATTTTTATGCATAAAAAGATTAGATTTTTATAACATGAAAAGATTCAGTTTTTATAAATATTTTTAATATGATAAAAGATCTGATTTTTAATCGAATAAAGATATAATTTTTATTGTAAGTGAAGATTAAAAATATAATTTTTATTAGATGTGAAGATCAAAAATATAATTTTTATAAGGTAGAGAATATAAAAAATCGATTTTTATATATTGAATAGCAACGTAAAAATTCGATTTTTATATATTGAATAGCAAAGTAAAAATTCAATTTTTATAAATCGAATAGCAAAGTAAAAATTCAATTTTTATATATTGAATAGCAAAGTAAAAATTCGATTTTTATATATCGAATAGCAAAGTAAAAAATTCGATTTTTATATATTGAATAGCAATGTAAAAATTCGATTTTTATATATTGAAAAGCAAAGTAAAAATTCGATCCTTATATATTGAATAGCAAAGTAAAAATTCGATTTTTATATATTGAATAGCAAAGTAAAAATTCGATTTTTATATATTCAATAGCAACGTAAAAATTCGATTTTTATATATTGAATAGCAACGTAAAAATTCGATTTTTATATATTGAATAGCAAAGTAAAAATTCGATTTTTATATATTGAATAACGAAGTAAAAATGTGATTTTTATATATGTAGAGAATACGGGCAACGAAAGTGACAAAAGACGAAATGGTGAAGATTTCCTACATATGAAGTGTCGTGGAGTTGGGATACCTTTGGTGAGAACTCCTCACTTTAAATTTTATTCTCTAGTTAAAATATACACTAGGATGCAGACGGCGTTTAGTAGCACCCGACACCCATCGTCCACAGACCATGGACTGCTTGTATACTTGTTTGTTTGATTTTGATGTGTAGTTGATTGTGTTATGTGATGTGAAATGAAATAAAATATTTTATAGTGGAAAATATTTTATAGTTAAAAATAGAATTTTTAATGTGTATTTAAAATAAATATTTATAAACAAATCGGATATTTGTTTATATACACTAATTTGATTGATATTGATTGGGACGATAAATTTTACACATCGCCCAACTGCACAAATAAAATCTGTGTTTGATTGTTTGAAACCCCATACGGGTATTGGGATGATAGATTGCATAAACTAATCCCAATAATTAGTTGTATGTCGATCGATTGATTGACAGGATATTATAAGCGTTAAATATTTATATTTGATGCTTATACAGTGTAGAACGCACTCTGGATGATGGTTGATTATTTATCGTTGTTATTTTGTACATGTGTTGTAGAAAATCCATATAATTAACATTATATGGTAATTGATTGGGCCTCATTCCAGTTTTGAAATAGAAATATTGGAAAAAGAAATATTTGAAATAGAATATTTGAAAATAGAAATATATGAAGCCGTGTTGATTAGATTGACGCCATTTTGACGTGAACGATATTTATATCGATTTTATTCAATTTTCAATGTCTATTGAAAGTGACTTCGAAATTTGAATTATATTGAAAATAATCGAAATTCAAATTGAAATTGAATAGAATTGAATTCAAATTAAATTGAAATAAATTGGAATTCAAATTAAATTGAGTAGAATTGAAATTCGAATTAAATTGAAATTGAATTGAAATCGATTTGAAATGAATTTAAAACGATTTATAAAGCATTTTTTGAATTGAAATCGATGAAGTATATATTATATATATTATATATATTATATAATGGCCTGAATAGAATGCGCCGCGCCGCGGTAGTTCGTGAATTTCGACCATTGACTTCGAATGGATATTGCGGGAGATCCGACCATCGGATTCTCTTAAAACCGGAACCGTTGGGTTCGTATCGAAAAGAGCTTTCTAATCAATATTAGAAATTTGAAATCTAACGGTTGGATTTGGAATTATGTCCAAATCAAATTTGAAAAAGGTCGTTGTAAGTGCAGTTCGATGGCCGTTGATGGAGATCGACTGTACGGGCCTTGATAAAATTATTAATAATAATAATAATTTGTGTAAAATCATAAGAAATGATTTGGGAGAAATTGGGATGAAAAAATCCACATTTGAAAAGATAAAAATAGTTTTTTATCGAAATGAACTAGTTTTAAACTAGAATAATAATTTATTTATTTTTTTAGAATAAATAAATTAGATTTGAAATGGTTTTGAAAATAACCAGAATTTCCAATAATTGCATTGGAAGGGATATGAATCGAAATTGTCTTCGGAATATTTCGATGTTGGATTTCGTGATTATACAGGAATTGTTATGGGAATTTGAAAGATATATTTACATATCGTTATTTCTAATACAATATTTGTTGGTCGTACAATTTGATATTGAATATAAGCCGATATATTTTCTATTCAGAGCCTTGTATTTAATATCAAATGTGATTTGGGTTTGTCGTGAATAGTGTCTTCATTAACACTGTTCTTAAGCCCAGTTGAGAAAAAGATTAAATCTTTTTATTTAGATTTAATGAAGTGTACCAATAAATAATATTTAATTGGAATTGAATTGGTATTGATTTTTGGGTATATCATGAACAATGTTTTAAATGACATTTGTTCTTTAACCCGATAATTAATGGAATGTGATTTTGGGTTTATCGTGAACCGTGTTTTAAAAGACACTGATTCTTTAACCCAGTTAATGATTAAAACTAAGTGGAGTTTTAATGAATCTTTAATTAGATTGAAAAGATCGAGAATGGAGTATCACCAATTTTGCTCCAGGCGATAGTTTAATCTTTAATTAGATTTGAACGTGAAATGGTAATTGAATTTACCGATAACACCGTGGTGTTAGATATGAAGTATTACCAGTTTTACTTCATCGGATGAATAGGTTGGGATTGGGAAATAAAATAAATGATGACTTCGGTGTGGTTCGCTAATCCCGAGTAGTTTGAATTGATTTTCAAAAAGGAGATTAAAGAATAAATTTAAAGAATTTATCTTTGATAAAATTAAATGGAACCTTTCCCAAAATATAAGAATATTTGAATAAAAAGAATATTCTTAAGTGGAATGAGGCGTATGTTGTGTCTGTGTAACACTTTTATAATATATACGCGAGTTATTCAAAAAGACCGAGTTTAGCCCATTCTGAATAACTAATTCGACGTGGTGTCGAAGATGAAGACGGTGGTTGAAGACCGGAGGTCTTCACGTCGTTTGGGTGATTACTGATGATCTTGGTTGGGTCGTACACCCAAGAGGAGGGAATCAGTTAGTGATCGTCCAGACGTACTTGGAGATCGATGGATATGCGGGGTACTAGGTGCCTCCGGTTTCGTTCAGACCCAGAACGAACTTGTAAATGGACTGTGTGTCTGACATTGGATTTTATTCTGTGTGGTTGATTTCTATTAAATATATATCTGTTTGGTGGCGGAGAATTTATTCTCTTGCTTAACGCCCTTCTCTAAGACATACGAGCTTAGGGGTTATATATTGATGGATATCAAACACATGGAGTGAACTGCATGTGTGGCATGCCTAAGTGGTAATTGATCAAGGCTTCTGTTGAAAAGCAAAGTCTTGTGGTGATGATCAAAGCACGGCCCGTGTGGCATAGCTTTGTGTAGCGTGGATTCGCGAGCCTCACACCCCGGTTGTGAACCAGAAATGGGAGAAGGATCCAGGGAGGGCCAGCATCTCTTTCTAGTTAGAAGTGGAATCAGTGGTTTTACACGCCCTGACGAGTTTGACTTATGTGGTTGTTGCTGTTGCAAGGCGCCTCGGATATATCGGTCGATCCGGGACCGATGGAGTCATTGGACTCATTTACGCCCCATAGGGCGGGGAGACGTAGTGTTCAGGCATTTTAATCCACATCGGTGGACCGACCCTGTGGCTCCTAAGGCTTGACAGAGTACTTGCCTGAGGCTCGGGCTAGAGAGTCTCGAATTCGGTGAGGACTATCTTTTGCCTCGGTTCATAGATGGAAATTCAATTTCCAAATACGTGACTTTGCGGTTTTGATTGTAGAGCCTAGTATGGCGACATGATATATGGTACCCATGCCGTCTATGATTGATACTTATGATTGAAATTGTTTTAAACACTATACACTTACTATAGTATCAAATGACTTGTTTTAAACGTATCAAGCATGCTTTGGATATTATAAGGGAAAACCCTATCCTCCGGTTTGTGTTGCATTGTGTGATGGGACCTGGGTCTTATAATAGCTTCATTTTTCTTTATTTAGCATTGCGCTGTTTGTTTTATGCACTGGTATTCTTGGGAGGAAACCCGTTCCGTGTTATACGGTGTGGTCCCTTGATTTACCTAACTCTAAAATAAAGATTAATAACTGTTTTAGTTCTCACACCAGTCCCATGACTAACCTGGAGTTTATTGTTTTAACCTAAACTCTGGGTGCCCTTATTTTGACACGGGCAGCTAGTAGTTTTGGTTTTGCAGATTTATATTCACAGCATCCTGATGTACAGCTGGAACGATATCCGGAAAGCTTTGTATCTGTATATCTTCTTCAGTTGTATTTTGTATTATTTTCCATTGCTATGTAATTTATTGTAATCTCTGATATTTTGTAATGTATAATATTCATTTATACTCTGTAAATTCTTGTATTCTGATGGAATTTTTGTAATATACAATGAAATGTTCTCTGCGTCCTTTTGTGTGTTGTTCTCGAAGTATCCGCTCTTTCCTTCATGGGGAAGTTACGGGTCCTTACAGTGGTATCACAGCTTTGGTTTACAAAGCTCAGAGAACAAGACACATTAGAACCATACGAAAGAATTCATAAGATATTGGATTAGTAATATCCAATGAGAATGACTCATTAGAGATGGGATCTGTAGTATCCTAGAACGAGTGTGAAGAGTATATTTTTAAAATGAAAACAAATTTTGTTTTGAAATTTAAATCAACTATTCGTATTTGATTATTTATTTGTATTGATTTGGACATACCAGTATATAAAGATTTTGCGTATACGTCTGATCTGCGTGTCTTCGAAATTTTAATATACTGGATAGATATAGAATCACACTCTAGTCGCCCAGAGATGGTTCTAATGATCGCTATAGTACGTACATCATCAGAATTTATATTCGAGTTTCGAAAGTGAGATTTCTATATATTTCCATTAGACAAGTGTGAGAACCAAAATTAGATAGGGCTTATTTTTGTGATTTGGCATCAAAAATCTGATTTTTGGCTATATATCAAAGTTATGATTTTGAAATGTTAATCAACTAATTGATTGATGATTGTGTTGTTTGATTATAGTTTGATTGATTAAAATGTTGAACCTTTAGCCAAATTGAATCAAATAGTGAATTGTATTGAAAATTTATCGTATTTGCATGCAGAGTACATGTATATCCATTGAATAGCTCATAGCAAGGAGGCTAGAGCAGAGGAATAAAATTGTTTGCCCAGCAAATAGGTACATGTTTATTGTATTTCTTGAGTTTTGGGTGATTTTGTGAGCCGATTGGCTAGCCGCTTGGCTTTTTCATTTTCTTTTGGATTGAAGAAGTCCATGGGAGGCTATATGAAATATCCCGAAGTCCCCGGTGCAGGGGAGGTTATGGCGAAATTTTTCGAAAATTTAGGGTGTTAGCCAAATTTTTGAAAAATTTGAAAAGTTCTTAGTAACTGAAAAGTTGAAGAACTTAGGCCGTAAAGAAAATAATGAAAGTTGAGTTGATTTGTTAAACAACTTTCGGCTTCGTTCGATTTCGGGGACGAAAAGTTTTAAGTGGGGGAGAATGTAACAACCCGGAAATGCGAGCCAGTTTAAAAATTTTATTTTGGCAATTTTAACGAATCTTGAATATTTAAAATAGATTATTTTAAATAATGGCAACGAGAAATTTATTTTGAATAGAATTAGAATGTATATATTTACATACGTCGTCATTAGAATATAAATATTTTATTTTAAATATAAAAGGAATTGAAAATGGCGCGGTAGTTCGATAATTCGATTTCAAATTTCAATTGAATATACCGGGTGCAAAATAAACCGGATTTTAGTGAAACCAAAAATAATAGAATCTAATTGTGAATATCTTTCCAACAAATCCGAAAAATCAAAATTTCATAGCGGGAATCAAAAGTTATGTCCAAATGAATTTTCAGAATAGTCGCTATGGAAATCTGGCCCTTAAAAATAGCCATTTTGCAAACGACCTCGGATTTCGACGAAACCTCATTTATTGGATCCGTGATGTCAAGTTATTGCTAGATTCCAATTTTCATAATTTTTCAAATCAATATGTGAGCGTGGCAAAGGAAAACGCGTTTGACCAGTTTCAGTTGATTTTAATCGGCTGGAAAATGGCCATTTTTCAAACGGTCTCAGAATTCGACGAAACTAGTTTTGTTAGGACCGTATCGTCAATACGAAGTTAGAAAATATCTTTCGGTAATTTTTCGAGTTAGTATGTGACCCCAATAAATTGAAATACGCGTTCAAATTCAGTATATAGATATGTTGATTTTGACGAAAACTGATCGAAACGATCGAATCAGCCTACGATACATATCCCATTGTGTTCGGAATGGGGGTAATTAGCTATGGGTGACCGTCGGTTGTTTTGATTTTGAGTTTGAAATAAATAGTTACTTTATGGGATTAATTAATTAAATAAATAGTATTATATATTATATACTCCACATTTTTCTCTCACTCCCTCTCACTTCGTTCTGGAGACTATAAAAAAACCCGATAAAACCCCGTCAGCCCTAGCCCCCCCCCCCCCCGTCTCCTTCGATGTCGCCGACGCTCCAACCGCCCACCCCGCCGTCACCCCCTCTCCTTCTTCTTCTCCTACCACGCGAAGCCCCCCCCTCTCGAACCCCAAATCGATGCCCCCTGCTTCCCTCGCGCGTCAGCAAGCAATACGACCCCCCTCCTACCTACCTCCGACGAGACCATCGCACCCCTCCCCTTCAGCTCCTCCTCGCCTGATCGATTCCCCCTCCGCCCCTCTGCTCCTCTACAGCTCGCGCGAACGCAACCTCCACTAGACGACGGTCACCCTGCGAGGCAACAAACCCCCCTCTCTTCGTGAAAAGCAAAGGTGATTTATTTTTATTTATATTTATATTTATTTCAGTTTCTTTTAATTATTACTCTTATATAAATCAGAAAATAAAGTTTAGAGTTTACATATGGAAAACTGATTTTATTTTATAGGAAAACTTTAGTTTTTATTTATAAAAAGAATGGATTTTGTTCATGGAGTTGTGCATAGAAAAGAATAGATTTTTATGCATAAAAAGATTAGATTTTTATAACATGAAAAGATTCAGTTTTTATATATATTTTTAATATGATAAAAGATCTGATTTTTAATCGAATAAAGATATAATTTTTATTGTAAGTGAAGATTAAAAATATAATTTTTATTAGATGTGAAGATCAAAAATATAATATTTATAAGGTAGAGAATATAAAAATTCGATTTTTATATATTGAATAGCAACGTAAAAAATCGATTTTTATATATTGAATAGCAAAGTAAAAATTCGATTTTTATATATTGAATAGCAAAGTAAAAATTCGATTTTTATATATTGAATAGCAAAGTAAATATTCGATTTTTATATATTGAATAACAAAGTAAAAATTCGATTTTTATATATTGAATAGCAAAGTAAAAATTCGATTTTTATATCAAAGTAAAAATTCGATTTTTATATATTGAATAGCAAAGTAAAAATTCGATTTTTATATATTGAATAGCAAAGTAAAAATTCGATTTTTATATATTGAATAGCAACGTAAAAATTCGATTTTTATATATTGAATAGCAAAGTAAAAATTCGATTTTTATATATTGAATAACGAAGTAAAAATGAGATTTTTATATATGTAGAGAATACGGGCAACGAAAGTGACAAAAGACGAAAAGGTGAAGAATTCCTACATATGAAGTGTCGTGGAGTTAGGATAGCTTTGGTGAGAACTCCTCACTTTAAATTTTATTCTCTAGTTAAAATATATACTAGGATGTAGACGGTGTTTAGTAGCACCCGACACCCGTCGTCCATAGACCATGGACGGCTTGTATGCTTGTTTGTTTGATTTTGATGTGTAGTTGATTGTGTGATGTGATGTGAAATGAAATAAAATATCTTATAGTGGAAAATATTTTATAGTTAAAAATAGAATTTTTAACGTGTACTTAAAATAAATATTTATAAACAAATCGGAGATTTGTTTATATAACAAATTTGATTGATATTGATTGGGACGATAAATTTTACACATCGCCCAACTGCACAAATAAAATCTGTGTTTGATTGTTTGAAACCCCACACGGGTATTGGGATGATAGATGACATACACTAATCCCAATAATTAGTTGTATGTCGATCGATTGATTGACAGACTGTTATAAGCGTTAAATATTTATATTTGATGCTTATACAGTGTAGAACGCACTCTGGATGATGGTTGATTATTTATCGTTGTTATTTTGTACATGTGTTGTAGAAAATCCATATAATTAACATTATATGGTAATTGATTGGGCTGCATTCCAGTTTTGAAATAAAAATATTTGAAAAAGAAATATTTGAAATAGAATATTTGAAAATAGAAATATATGAAGCCGTGTTGATTAGATTGACGCCATTTTGACGTGAACGATATTTAGATCGATTTTATTTAATTTTCAATGTCTATTGAAAGTGATTCAGAAATTTGAATTATATTGAAAATAATCAAAATTCAAATTGAATAGAATTGAATTCAAATTAAATTGAAATAAATTGGAATTCAATTTAAATTGAGTAGAATTGAAATTCGAATTAAATTGAAATTGAATTGAAATCGATTTGAAATGAATTTAAAACGATTTATAAAGCACGTTTTGAATTGAAATCGACGAAGTATATATTATATATATATATAATATAATGGCCTGAATAGAACGCGCCGCGCCGCGGCAGTTCGTGAATTTCAACCATTGACTTCGAATGGATATTGCGGGAGATCCGACCGTCGGATTTTCCTAAAACCGGAACCGTTGGGTTTGTATCAAAAAGAACTTTCTAATGAATATTGGAAATTTGAAATCTAACCGTTGGATTTGGAATTATGTCCAAATCAAATTTGAAAAAGGTCGTTGTAAGTGCAGTTCCGTGGCCGTTGATGGAAATCGACTGTACGGGCCTTGATAAAATTATTAAAAATAATAATAATTTGTGTAAAATCATAAGAAATGATTTGGGAGAAATTGGGATGAAAAACTCCACATTTGAAAAGATAAAAATAGTTTTTTATCGAAATGAACTAGTTTTGAACAAGAATAATAATTTATTTATTTATTTAGAATAAATAAATTAGATTTGAAATGGTTTTGAAAATAACCAGAATTTCCAATAATTGCATTGGATGGCATTTGAATCGAAATTGTCTTCGGAATATTTCGATGTTGGATTTCGTGATTATACTGGTATTGTTATGGGAATTTGAAAGATATATTTATATATCGTTATTTCTAATACGATATTTGTTGGTCGTAGAATTTGATATTGAATATAAGCCGATATATTTTCTATTCAGAGCCTTGTATTTAATATCAAATGTGATTTGGGTTTGTCGTGAATGGTGTCTTCATTAACACTGTTCTTAAGCCCAGTTGAGAAAAAGATTAAATCTTTTTATTTAGATTTAATGAAGTGTACCAATTAAATAATATTTAATTGGAATTGAATTGGTATTGATTTTTGGGTTTATCATGAACAGTGTTTTAAATGACACTTGTTCTTTAACCCGATAATTAATGGAATGTGATTTTGGGTTTATCGTGAACCGTATTTTAAAAGATACCGATTCTTTAACCCAGTTAATGATTAAAACTAAGTGGAGTTTTAATGAATCTTTAATTAGATTGAAAAGATCGAGAATGGAGTATCACTAGTTTTTCTCCAGACGATAGTTAAATCTTTAATTAGATTTGAACATGGTAATTGAATTTACCAATAACACCGTGGTGTTGGATATGAAGTATTACCAGTTTTACTTCATGGAATGAATAGGTTGGGATTGGGAAATAAAATAAATGATGACTTCGGTGTTGTAACGACCCGTGTTTTTGGAACTCGAATATGTAATTTAATTTATTCAATTTAAATATTATATTTGGAATATCGATGGAATTAATATCTAATTCGCTATTTAAAGAAAGTTTGACGTTATATATTTATATATAATTTAAATAGAGCTTGAAAATGGCATGCAGTTCGTAATATGGAGTTTTGAACTTCAATTGAGAATACAAAGTCCGATATAAGTCGGATTTCTGTGAAACAAGAAACGTTGGGAGCGTGTTGACGATAGCTTTCATATGAAAAAGAAAAATCCAGATTCCGTGTGATTGGTTGCGAGTTATGGCTAAATCAAATTTTGAAATAGTCGCTGTGGAAATCGTTATCGGCCGTTTAAATAGCCGTTTTGCAAACGGACTCTGTTTTCGATGAAATTAGTTTCATTAGAACCGTAACGTTAAATTATTGTACGGTGTTGAGTTGCGTGGAAAACCGATATCGTATGTAACCACGGTAGCCGTAAATGCTCGTTCAATTCCTATAGCGCGTAATTTATTAAATAAAGGGTTATTTGGGTATAACTTGAGCAGATGATCGAATTAGGCCGCGAATCCAGTTCCGTTGAGTTCGTAGCATCAATTATAGTCAGGGTAGGTATATAGTTTGTTATTTTTAGAGATCGAGAAATTTGGCGTTAAAAAGGGTAGGGCGGTTCAGGGTAAAAACAGCCTATTGGACAAACAGTCTCAGAATGCGACGAAACTAGTGTCGTTGGGTTCGTATCGAAAAGTTATTGCAAGATATCAAGGTTTCAAGTTGATTCGATTTAGCTGGTGATCGTGGAAAAATTTAACGCGTGTTTATTTCCGGTTTTATAAAGGAAATTTTTCCATATGACCTCGGATTTCGACGAAACTTGTCCCATTTGGTTCGGAATACCTTTTTACTTCGAGATTAGTTTTTTTATCAGAAAACAAAAGTCGTTCGTAGTGGTTTTATCGCGTTACTTTACCATGAAGTTTCATTAACAATAAAAGGATAAAACAGCCTACCCCGTGAGGTACACAGACCATGCTACCCTAGTTCACGGCTGACATTTCAATTTGAGTTGATATCTCCCGTTCCTTCACGACAAATTAAACAGTACAGGCTACTCACATTGAAAAGAAAATACATTCTACGGCCTACACCCAACCTATCTTCTTTCTTCTTTCATGCTGAAGTAACGCACATGCCTCCTGTTCTTATCCTATCAAAGTCTACAGTAGCCTAACTTCTCATTTCATTTCAAATGCACGGCTACTTGCCTGAAGCCTACCTGCCCTAACCTTGAAACCGTGCCGACAAAGCTACCGAAATAAAGAAATATTTTCCAGTAGTTTTCTCCCCACGTTTCCCCCTGTATATATATATATATATATATATATATATATATATATATATATATATATATATATATATATATATATATATATGAAGGTGTTCTTCGTTGTTACCTCCTCAGCTTTCAGAAACCGAAAGCTCCAACTTACAATATAAAATAAAAACAAACGTTCAACGTGAAGAGGACTGGGCACTTTTTCATGGATCGAACAATAGTCGCGAGTTTGGGAGTAATGAAGAAAGTACAGTATTCAAGTGGGGCGGTGGAATACTGTGGTGAGGCGCATACGACTGCACCCTCAGATCTGACTCCGATCAACGGGGTTGACGGCACCAACGAGGTCAACCTGGAGTTGCGGCTTGTGTTTGAAGCGGTACACGAGAGAGAATCAGACGAGATTATATTGGTAAGGAAATTAGTTTATAATAATAATGACTAAGGATTGTGAAGTGGACTGAAAACAGTTTAACGTGGGATTCATATGTAGTGAATCAAGAATGGGATCAAGCAGCAGAATGGTTTCGGTGATAGTGTTGAACGTGCGTGATTCATGGCACAACAATGATGGGCGATACTGGGAAAACAAGAGTACGTTGGTTGCAAAGTAATGGGACGGAATGTATTGAAGCAGGCAGTGGAAACCAAAGTGAATTTAAAGGGAATGGGTCCAAATCCTTTCAGTATAGTATAATGAGTTGTTTTAAACTTAAGTAAGTGGATTTGATGACCTGCTTATCATTTTGGTGCAGGGTGCTTGCGAAATGAAAGGAGATAGAAACGAAGTGTTAACAGTGCTGAACGGGTTTGAAGGAGTGTGCGTATACTGGAGCAGAACATGGACGAGCAGTCCAAGACCGAAACCAAAACATGTGGTGCTGAATTCAACGTGTAAGAGAACCAAATTAGGATGTCGGTCTTTCCTTTATATTACAGTATAACTAAACCATTAATTACAATTATATTAAGACAAGGTTAGTGATTAAGTCATGTTGGCATTCCAGGAAGTTCAAGCGTGAGTCCTGGACAGTGAAGAGGCTTGCGAAACAAAGGGACTCGGGTTAATGAAGCAACACGAGAAAGGAGTATACACAGCAGAAGAGGAAACCAACGGTCCTGTTCATGGTCCGGTTCAACCGATTAACTGCTAATGACAAGTAATTAACTAATCCAAATCTTAATTAGAGAATTCTTATCTTAGATTAAAACCGTAAATAATTTATATCTGTGACCTATGCATATTATCAGTATTTGACCAAACGAAAGGCATCGGACCATATTGGTGAACGCTACTTGTTGAAATTGACTCGGACAGAAATGAGAATTGCTGAAATCCATTTGTTAAATTAAAACGCTGGTTTAATTTAACGGGAAACTGAATCGCTTAGCGACAACGGAATCAAGGTGAGTTAAACTCACTCAGTTACCCTTTTTATATTTTATATAAATTGGGTATTTTTATTTTGCGTGCTCTGCTTGCCAATGGTTGACTGTTTTGCTAGTCATCTATTTATCTGTTGATTTAACCGATGAAATTAAACTGTGTTTAATTTCAATGAAATACCAAATCGTTACTTTTAACGATTGGTTCCAATAAAGGTGACTCACCTTGGTTGGTCACGTTTATTTATAAACGTGTTTCAATGGTTGAATCGTTTGAATTGCTTGTGGTTGATGTTGAATGGTTGCTATTTAGTGTTATCAGTTAAACAAAACTGAATGGTCTGATTTGAGATAACCATTTGAATACAGGGAAGAACAGGTTGGAGGGACCCAACCGGATCCCTCAAATGTATTATTTATTTTCATATTATCATATATGAACTGATCTGTTTGTGTGATTGATTTGATGGTTGATTATTAATTGAATATTCAACATCTGTTTGGTTTGAACCAATAGGTGATATTGGTTAAGTGTTTGGCAGAGTATGGCCTTTAAAATCAATCGGGTTATAGACAGTGATTCACCGTCAGGTGAATCGATAGAGTTGAAGTTATAAAATTTACTTTATAACTGGAGTTAGGTTTTGGAAAAAAATGTATTATCCTGAACAAAAGTTATTGAAGAGAATTAAATAAATATTTTATTTATTTAAGATTTGATTTGTTAGTAATTTATTTTATAAAGTAAATTCTGATGTTAATCAGATTTATAAAGAAGGAGAATAGAGAATGAATCGAATGGTTAAACTTTGATAATTGTTTTGTAAAGAAACAATTAATGGGATTATTTAAATTAATTATATTTTTAATTAATTTAAAGTAAGGATTAATTGGAATCGATTAACGAGATAATCGATTTTTGAGTTAATTAAATCGATCGTTTGAATTGGAATTTGATTATCAAAATTGATGTGTTTTGATTTGAATAGGTTAATAAATATTGTTTAAATTTAAATAAGGTTTTAAAAAGAGATTTACCATTTAACGTTGTTATTAAAGAAATTAACTACTCATGTAGTTAATGATTGAAAAAAATTATTATTTTAATTAATAATAATTTAGACAATTACTTTTCAAAAGTAATTGAAGTGAAATGAAATCAAAGGAGATTGGAAATAAGCGAATCTGGTTAAAGAACTGGGTTATAGGGTTGTTTAACCAAATTCAACAGTTAAATGGAATTTGTTTGAGACTAGAATGAAATATTGATTTTGATTACAACTTATGTTTATCGGAGGATAAGAACGTTGTTGATCAAGGTCTGAGAGGTAACTAAAATACCCCAACTTGAACAACATCGGGATTATCTGAAGATAGTATTAGTTGGTAATCGTAAGAGACGTTAGTGGATATGTTTTGAAAATCTAAACAGCGATTTTAGCGCTGTTGTTATAATATATGTTTTGTAAATCTAATATAGCGATTGTAGCGCTTTTGCTATAGTAAATGGATTGTAAACCTAAACAGCGATTATAGCGCTGTTGTTTTGTAAATCTAAATAGTAATTATAATGCTATTGTTATAACATATGTGCTATAAATTTCTTTGTTAAAACAAATGAATTTCCGAATTTAAAAGATGATTGGAAGGAAGATTTAAGTGGGAAATTGAATATAGTTATTCGAGCTAGAGTTAGTCAAACATAGTTTTTTCAAGATGAGTGCCATTTCGTACGACTGCTAGCGTAATTCGCAGGGCTGCGGATAGCCTACGGCGGTCGGATGTTTCCTGAGGGAACCAGGCGTAACCATTGTGATCGCTGCGATCTAGAGTCAAGCGAATGGAGTTAAGTCGAATATTAGTTAATCGATTAGAGTTAAATCAAAAATTAGAGTTATTCAAATATCATATTTTTGAATATTAAAAGAGTTAGAAGTTTTAATTTAACAAAAGTAAATCAGTTTTGTTAGGGGCCAAGTGATGCTGAATACTGAACTAGTGAACTCATTGGAGTGTCATGTTTGAAACACTGTTTATTTTGATAGTTAAATCACCGACTATCAAATCTGTCCAATGCGATTATTGGTATGGAAAGACCGGGATCGAATTTATATTCGAAAACCAATCCGACCAACAAATACGTGAAGATATCAGAAGATGATCGAGACGGTGCTGTGAAGACCGTGGATTTTCACAAATGGAAGAACCACTAATATTCTCTGTCTGGCAAGCAGAGATAAGCTGTGATTCTGTCGTAGTTGGAATCTACGGGTTGCAAGGACTTCTCGCTACTGATCCATGGGGTGATTCCTATATGGGATGCAGTAGGAGAGTGCCTTCGGTTCATCCTGTTCCTGGATGACGTATATGGACGGATGTCTGACAGAGTATTTCCGAAGGATCGCGTACGTTGATTTCTTCAAACGTGCTATAGTTGTTGGCAGGGAATCGCCGTTCTCTTAGTTTACTGCTAGAGTATTTTTGGGGTCGTCAATTAGTGATATCTGACGGATCTGACGATGTGGCATTCAAAGTGAACGATGACCAGGTGTTCGAAGGTAAATCTAAACCTCAAGCCTCATCAACCGGGAAATGACAAAAATCGGGCAGGCAGCATGGCTATGTGGGTCACTCCCATTAGGGTGTATAATCACCTATCTAGAGGAAATCCTATTTTCTTCTTTAATCTATGTTTCGATGTTGTCCCTTGTCGGGAGACGGTTGCTGGTCCCAACCGTCGGTGATATACATTCGATACTCTCAAGCGAAATGAGGGGTCGGTCATGTGAGGGCCGGGTTGCAAGAAGTTCTTGTTGAACCCAGTGTATTCGTCTCTAGAGATACACTATCGGAAGGTGGACCCATACCTTGTCAAGTCGGAATCCAATTCCCAATAAGCGCCTGCGGGTTTTGATTGTATACTATATATGTGGAGCGTGAGATGCAATCGTTCCACTAGATTGTTAATTACTTGTATTTAGACATTATTATAATATCAGACAAGATATTAGTTTCAAAACTGTTTTGGGTTATCGTAAGTTAAAAACCGTCCGTGTTTATGTGTGGATTTGGTCTTACGATTATCCTTTTCTTTTGAAAAGATTTTTGAACTCTAAAATCATGATTGGATGATTTACCCTTATTACTGTGCGAGTTTATCTCACTCTGGTTCACCAGACTGACCCGGTGTTTTGTAAATGCTCGGGTTAGGCCGGGTTGTACAGGTTCAGGTTATCGACTGCTGTGAAGAGACGAGCTGGAAGAGCCCAGACGTATGATATTATATAGCTTCTATTCCGCTGTGTGTTGTATATGGGAACAGGCCATTATAACTGTCCCATGGTATGATGTACTCTGATACTGTAAGTATTTTAAAGCTTTCAACAAAGATTTATTTCTGTATTATATTTTGTTCCGCTGCGATGTGAGACTCTGTGTTGTGTTGGTTCTTCTTCTTCTTCTATTCTAATATTTCTTTCTTTCTTATCTCACCCTCTAACTTCTTTCTATTAATGATCTGGAATGTTCGATATCTGAATGGTCAACACGGTAGTTTGATGTTGATTTTCGGAGTCGAAAATCCCAGTTCGTTACAGTGGTATCAGAGCTGAAGGTTAAGTGATTACCTTGGCTCTGTGGCGTGACTCAGTAGAGATGGGGTTAGTAATTCCCTAGATTGAGTTTGAGTGTATATATACGAGTGAACGTATTTGTAGATTTGATATAATAAATTGTTTTATATTGTGGAGATTTATTTGTTTGAGTTGTTTATGAATTCTAGTCGATCGGTTTGATCCACTGTATCGATAGGAGTTTCTAAACACTTAAGTACGATAAACCAACACAGTATGTTTTGAAAGAGGGTAAATGAAATAATTTACCCAAATAATATTTTGATATAAAGAAAATATATTTGAAGTATTATAGAATATTGGATGTGTTGGTTGATTATAATTGAAATGATTATATAAATAACAAATTAAAATTCGTATAATATGGAATCAGATGAATTAAATCTGAAATCTAAATCAGAATTGGAATTAAAATTCCTTAAAGTGGGAAAGGGGTTGTAAATAAACTTGGATTGAATATATGAGATTTTTAAAATCTTGGGAGATTTTAAATTTGTTACAAGCATTGAAAGGGATATTTTGAAATGGACTTCAAAATGAAAGTGTTTAGAAATGGTTTTGAAAGTGACATAGTATTGAACTCACTTCGATAGCTGGAAAATAGATTCCGATGATGATCCAGACATCATCGGTGTTCATTTTCGAGTGGTAAGTGACGGATTACTACCAAAGATTTTGTTTTGAATTGCTTTGAGAAAAACAAGTTGTTTTGGATCCTGAAAGGAATATTTGACTTTGGAAAGAGCTGAACTGTTTAAAAACTCCCAAAAAAAAAAAGATAGCAGGAATTAAACAAATTAAAGAAATTTGGGAAAGCAAACATGAATTGAATTGAAACCAATTAAATGAAAATTGAATCGAGATATAATATATCAAGTGGAATCAGATTTGGAATTGGGAGACAGGAATATGAAATGGTATTGGACTGGTAAGCTAAGAGTTGAAATTGATGATGGATGGAAATTGAGTCAAGAATGGAATTTGGCTTGGACGCATGAAGGATTTGGGTTTGAGGATAAAATTGGAATTTTGTTGGGAATGCATTTGTATATGCTGACAGGGCAGCAGATGGAAAGGATATAATGATATGTCCGACAAAAAGGTACACGTTTATTTTTACATGGATTTGGAGATTTGTGAGGCGATTTGGCAAGCCACTTGGCTGTTTTATTTTCTTTTGAATTGGAGAAGGCCCAGAGAGGCGAGTTGTGGTTGTACCGGTTGAGCCGTACAGAGGAGGTGCTGGCGAAATTTTTCGGAAATATAATGTGTTAGAAAATTTTCAATATTTTTGAAAATATTTATTTACAATATTGAATTGGTTTCTAATTTAATATAAAATTAGATTTGAAATTAATAAGTTTATAACGTTCTTTCTTACCTTAGCAATTTCGAGGACGAAATTATTTTAAGGGGGGAAGAATGTAACGACCCGTGTTTTTGGCACTCGAATATGTAATTTAATTTATTCAATTTAAATATTATATTTGGAATATCGATGGAATTAATATCTAATTCGCTATTTAAAGAAAGTTCGATGTTATATATTTATATATAATTTAAATAGAGCTTGAAAATGGCATGCAGTTCGTAATATGGAGTTTTGAACTTCAACTGAGAATACAAAGTCCGATATAAGTCAGATTTCAGTGAAACAAGAAACGTTGGGAGCGTGTTGACGATAGCTTTCATATGAAAAAGAAAAATCCAGATTCCGTGTGATTGGTTGCGAGTTATGGCTAAATCAAATTTTGAAATAGTCGCTGTGGAAATCGTTATCGGCCGTTTAAATAGCCGTTTTGCAAACGGTCTCTGTTTTCGATGAAATTAGTTTCATTAGAACCGTAACGTTAAATTATTGTACGGTGTTGAGTTGCGTGGAAAACCGATATCGTATGTAACCACGGTAGCCGTAAATGCTCGTTCAATTCCTATAGCGCGTAATTTATTAAATAAAGGGTTATTTGGGTATAACTTGAGCAGATGATCGAATTAGGCCGCGAAACCAGTTCCGTTGAGTTCGTAGCGTCAATTATAGTCAGGGTAGGTATATAGTTTGTTATTTTTAGAGATCGAGAAATTTGGCGTTAAAAAGGGTAGGGCGGTTCGGGGTAAAAACAGCCTATCGGACAAACAGTCTCAGAATGCGACGAAACTAGTGCCGTTGGGTTCGTATCGAAAAGTTATTGCAAGATATCAAGGTTTCAAGTTGATTCGATTTAGCTGGTGATCGTGGAAAAATTTAACGCGTGTTTATTTCCGGTTTTATAAAGGAAATTTTTCCATATGACCTCGGATTTCGACGAAACTTGTCCCATTTGGTTCGGAATACCTTTTTACTCCGAGATTAGTTTTTTTATCATAAAACAAAAGTCGTTTGTAGTGGTTTTATCGCGTTACTTTACCATGAAGTTTCATTAACAATAAAAGGATAAAACAGCCTACCCCGTGAGGTACGCAGACCATGCTACCCTAGTTCACGGCTGACATTTCAATTTGAGTTGATATCTCCCGTTCCTTCATGACAAAGTAAACAGTACAGGCTACTCACATTGAAAAGAAAATACATTCTACGGCCTACACCCAACCTATCTTCTTTCTTCTTTCATGCTGAAGTAACGCACATGCCTCCTGTTCTTATCCTATCAAAGTCTACAGTAGCCTAACTTCTCATTTCATTTCAAATGCACGGCTACTTGCCTGAAGCCTACCTGCCCTAACCTTGAAACCGTGCCGACAAAGCTACCGAAATAAAGAAATATTTTCCAGTAGTTTGCTCCCCACGTTTCCCCCTGTATATATAAATATATATGAAGGTGTTCTTCGTTGTTACCTCCTCAGCTTTCAGGAACCGAAAGCTCCAACTTACAATATAAAATAAAAACAAACGTTCAACGTGAAGAGGACTGGGCACTTTTTCATGGATCGAACAATAGTCGCGAGTTTGGGAGTAATGAAGAAAGGACAGTATTCAAGTGGGGCGGTGAAATACTGTGGTGAGGCGCATACGCCTGCACCCTCAGATCTGACTCCGATCAACGGGGATGACGGCACCGACGAGGTCAACCTGGAGTTGCGGCTTGTGTTTGAAGCGGTGCACGAGAGAGAATCAGACGAGATTATATTGGTAAGGAAATTAGTTTTTAATAATAATGACTAAGGATTGTGAAGTGGACTGAAAACAGTTTAACGTGGGATTCATATGTAGTGAAACAAGAATGGGATCAAGCAGCAGAATGGTTTCGGTGATAGTGTTGAACGTGCGTGATTCATGGCACAGCAATGATGGGCGATACTGGGAAAACAAGAGTACGTTGGTATTTTCTACGGTAGCACCATGAATAGCGCATAGCAAAGCAGCGCCTAATACTCCGGCAACTCCCATCATATGAAATGGGTTTAATGTCCAATTATGAAACCCTTGGAAGAAGAGGATGAATCGAAATATAGCTGCTACACCAAAACTGGGTGCAAAGAACCAACCAGATTGACCCAATGGATAAATAAGGAATACAGAAACAAAAACAGCAATTGGACCAGAGAATGCGATTGCATTATATGGGATGGGACGGAATGTATTGAAGCAGGCAGTGGAAACCAAAGTGAATTTAAAGGGAATGGGTCCAAATCCTTTCAGTATAGTATAATGAGTTGTTTTAAACTTAAGTAAGTGGATTTGATGACCTGCTTATCATTTTGGTGCAGGGTGCTTGCGAAATGAAAGGAGATAGAAACGAAATGTTAACAGTGCTGAACGGGTTTGAAGGAGTGTGCGTATACTGGAGCAGAACACGGACGAGCAGTCCAAGACCGAAACCAAAACATGTGGTGCTGAATTCAACGTGTAAGAGAACCAAATTAGGATGTCGGTCTTTCCTTTATATTACAGTATAACTAAACCGTTAATTACAATTATATTAAGACAAGGTTAGTGATTAAGTCATGTTGGCATTCCAGGATGTTCAAGCGTGAGTCCTGGACAGTGAAGAGGCTTGCGAAACAAAGGGACTCGGGTTAATGAAGCAACGCGAGAAAGGAGTATACACAGCAGAAGAGGAAACCAACGGTCCTGTTCATGGTCCCGTTCAACCGATTAACTGCTAATGACAAGTAATTAACTAATCCAAATCTTAATTAGAGAATTCTTATCTTAGATTAAAACCGTAAATAATTTATATCTGTGACCTATGCATATTATCAGTATTTGACCAAACGAAAGGCATCGGACCATATTGGTGAACGCTACTTGTTGAAATTGACTCGGACAGAAATGAGAATTGCTGAAATCCATTTGTTAAATTAAAACGCTGGTTTAATTTAACGGGAAACTGAATCGCTTAGCGACAACGGAATCAAGGTGAGTTAAACTCACTCAGTTACCCTTTTTATATTTTATATAAATTGGGTATTTTTATTTTGCGTGCTCTGCTTGCCAATGGTTGACTGTTTTGCTAGTCATCTATTTATCTGTTGATTTAACCGATGAAATTAAACTGTGTTTAATTTCAATGAAATACCAACTCGTTACTTTTAACGATTGGTTCCAATAAAGGTGACTCACCTTGGTTGGTCACGTTTATTTATAAACGTGTTTAAATGGTTGAATCGTTTGAATTGCTTGTGGTTGATGTTGAATGGTTGCTATTTAGTGTTATCAGTTAAACAAAACTGAATGGTCTGATTTGAGATAACCATTTGAATACAGGGAAGAACAGGTTGGAGGGACCCAACCGGATCCCTCAAATGTATTATTTATTTTCATATTGTCATATATGAACTGATCTGTTTGTGTGATTGATTTGATGGTTGATTATTAATTGAATATTCAACATCTGTTTGGTTTGAACCAATAGGTGATATTGGTTAAGTGTTTGGCAGAGTATGGCCTTTAAAATCAATCGGGTTATAGACAGTGATTCACCGTCAGGTGAATCGATAGAGTTGAAGTTATAAAATTTACTTTATAACTGGAGTTAGGTTTCGGAAAAAAATGTATTATCCTGAACAAAAGTTATTAAAGAGAATTAAATAAATATTTTATTTATTTAAGATTTGATTTGTTAGTAATTTATTTTATAAAGTAAATTCTAATGTTAATCAGATTTACAAAGAATGAGAATAGAGAATGAATCGAATGGTTAAACTTTGATAATTGTTTTGTAAAGAAACAATTAATGGGATTATTTAAATTAATTATATTTTTAATTAGTTTAAAGTAAGGATTAATTGGAATCGATTAACGAGATAATCGATTTTTGAGTTAATTAAATCGATCGTTTGAATTGGAATTTGATTATCAAAATTGATGTGTTTTGATTTGAATAGGTTAATAAATATTGTTTAAAATTAAATAAGGTTTTAAAAAGAAATTTACCATTTAATGTTGTTATTAAAGAAATTAACTACTCATGTAGTTAATGATTGAAATAAATTATTATTTTAATTAATAATAATTTAGACAATTACTTTTCAAAAGTAATTGAAGTGAAATGAAATCAAAGGAGATTGGAAATAAGCGAATCTGGTTAAAGAACTGGGTTGTAGGGTTGTTTAACCAAATCCAACAGTTAAATGGAATTTGTTTGAGACTAGAATGAAATATTGATTTTGATTACAACTTATGTTTATCGGAGGATAAGAACGTTGTTGATCAAGGTCTGAGAGGTAATTAAAATACCCCAACTTGAACAACATCGGGATTATCTGAAGATAGTATTAGTTGATAATCGTAAGAGACGTTAGTGGATATGTTTTGAAAATCTAAACAGCGATTTTAGCGCTGTTGTTATAATATATGTTTTGTAAATCTAATATAGAGATTGTAGCGCTTTTGCTATAGTAAATGGATTGTAAACCTAAATAGCGATTATAGCGCTGTTGTTTTGTAAATCTAAATAGTAATTATAATGCTATTGTTATAACATATGTGCTATAAATTTCTTTGTTAAAACAAATGGATTTCCGAATTTAAAAGATGATTGGAAGGAAGATTTAAGTGGGAAATTGAATATAGTTATTCGAGCTAGAGTTAGTCAAACATAGTTTTTTCAAGATGAGTGCCATTTCGTACGACTGCTAGCGTAATTCGCAGGGCTGCAGATAGCCTATGGCGGTCGGATGTTTCCTGAGGGAACCAGGCGTAACCATTGTGATCGCTGCGATCTAGAGTCAAGCGAATGGAGTTAAGTCGAATATTAGTTAATCGATTAGAGTTAAATCAAAAATTAGAGTTATTCAAATATCATATTTTTGAATATTAAAAGAGTTAGAAGTTTTTATTTAACAAAAGTAAATCAGTTTTGTTCGGGGCCAAGTGATGCTGAATACTGAACCAGTGAACTCATTGGAGTGTCATGTTTGAAACACTGTTTATTTTGATAGTTAAATCACCGACTATCAAATCTGTCCAATGCGATTATTGGTATGGAAAGACTGGGATCGAATTTATATTCGAAAACCATTCCGACCAACAAATACGTGAAGATATCAGAAGATGATCGAGACGGTGCTGTGAAGACCGTGGATTTTCACAAATGGAAGAACCACTAATATTCTCTGTTTGGCAAGCAGAGATAAGCTGTGATTCTTTCGTAGTTGGAATCTACGGGTTGCAAGGACTTCTCGCTACTGATCCATCGGGTGATTCCTATATGGGATGCAGTAGGAGAGTGCCTTCGGTTAATCCTGTTCCTGGATGACGTATATGGACGGATGTCTGACAGAGTATTTCCGAAGGATCACGTACGTTGATTTCTTCAAACGTGCTATAGTTGTTGGCGGGGAATCGCCGTTCTCTTAGCTTACTGCTAGAGTATTTTTGGGGTCGTCAATTAGTGATATCTGATGGATCTGACGATGTGGCATTCAAAGTGAATGATGACCAGGTGTTCGAAGGTAAATCTAAACCTCAAGCCTCATCAATCGGGAAATGACAAAAATCGGGCAGGCAGCATGGCTATGTGGGTCGCTCCCATTAGGGTGTATAATCACCTATCTAGAGGAAATCCTATTTGCTTCTTTAATCTATGTTTCGATGTTGTCCCTTGTCGGGAGACGGTTGCTGATCCCAACCGTCGGTGATATACATTCGATACTCTCAAGCGAAATGAAGGGGTCGGTCATGTGAGGGCCGGTTTGCAAGAAGTTCTTGTTGAACCCAGTGTATCCGTCTCTAGAGATACACTATCGGAAGGTGGACCCATACCTTGTCAAGTCGGAATCCAATTCCCAATAAGCGCCTGCGGGTTTTGATTGTATACTATATATGTGGAGCGTGAGATGCAAGCGTTCCACTAGATTGTTAATTACTTGTATTTAGACATTATTATAATATCAGACAAGATATTAGTTTCAAAACTGTTTTGGGTTATCGTAAGGTAAAAACCGTCCGTGTTTATGTGTGGATTTGGTCTTACGATTATCCTTTTCTTTTGAAAAGATTTTTGAACTCTAAAATCGTGATTGGATGATTTACCCTTATTACTGTGCGAGTTTATCTCACTCTGGTTCACCAGACTGACCCGGTGTTTTGTAAATGCTCGGGTTAGGCCGGGTTGTACAGGTTCAGGTTATCGACTGCTGTGAAGAGACAAGCTGGAAGAGCCCAGACGTATGATATTATATAGCTTCTATTCCGCTGTGTGTTGTATATGGGAACAGGCCATTATAACTGTCCCATGGTATGATGTACTCTGATACTGTAAGTATTTTAAAGCTTTCAATAAAGATTTATTTCTGTATTATATTTTGTTCCGCTGCGATGTGAGACTCTGTGTTGTGTTGGTTCTTCTTATTCTTCTATTCTAATATTTCTTTCTTTCTTATCTCACCCTCTAACTTCTTTCTATTAATGATCTGGAATGTTCGATATCTGAATGGTCAACACGGTAGTTTGATGTTGATTTTCGGAGTCGAAAATCCCAGTTCGTTACAGGTGTGGTTCGCTAATCCCGACTAGTTTGAATTGATATTCAAAAAGGAGATTAAAGAATAAATTTAAAGAATTTATCTTTGATAAAATTAATGGGAACCTTTCCCAAAATATAAGAATATTTGAATAAAAAGAATATTCTGAAGTGGAATGAGGCATATGTTGTGTTTGTGTAACACTTTTATAATATATACGCGAGTTATTCAGAAAGACCGGGTTTAGCCCATTCTGAATAACTGATTTGACGTGGTGTCGAAGATGAAGACGGTGGTTGAAGACCGGAGGTCTTCACGTCGTTTGGGTGATTACTGATGATCTTGATTGGGCCGTACACCCAAGAGGAGGGAATTAGTTAGTGATCGTCCAGACGTACTTGGAGATCGATGGATATGCGGGGTACTAGGTGCCTTCGGTTTTGTTCAGACCGAAAACGAACTTTTAAATGGACTGTGTGTCTGACATTGGATTTTATTCTGTGTGGTTGATTTCTATTAAATATATATCTGTTTGGTGGCGGAGAATTTATTCTCTTGCTTAACGCCCTTCTCTGAAACGTACGAGCTCAGAGGTTATATATATTTATGGATATCAAACACATGTAGTGAACTGCCTGTGTGGCATGCCTAAGTGGTAATTGATCAAGGCTTCTGTTGAAAAGCAAAGTCTTGTGGTGATGATCAAAGCACGACCTGTGTGGCATAGCTTTGTGTAGCGTGGATTCGCGAGCCTCACACCCCGGTTGTGAACCAGAAACGGGAGAAGGATCCAGGGAGGGCATGCATCTCTTTCTAGCTAGAAGTGGCATCTGTGGTTTTACACGCCCTGACGAGTTTGACTTATGTGGTTGTTGCTGTTGCGAGGCGCCTCGGATATATCGGTCGATCCGGGACCAATGGAGTCATTGGACTCATTTACGCCCCATAGGGCGGTAAGACGTAGTGTTCAGGCGTTTTAATCCACATCGGTGGACTGACCCTGTGGCTCCTAAAGCTTGACAGAGTACTTGCCTGAGGCTCGGGCTAGAGAGTCTCGAATTCAGTGAGGACTATCTTTTGCCTCGGTTCATAGATAGAAATTCAATTTCCAAATACGTGACTTTGCGGTTTTGATTGTAGAGCCTAGTATGGCGACATGATATATGGTACTCATGCCGTCTATGATTGATACTTATGATTGAAATTGTTTTAAACACTATACACTTACTATAGTATCAAATGACTTGGTTTAAACGTGTCAAACATGTTTTGGCTATTATAAGGGAAAACCCTGTCATCCGGTTTGTGTTGCATTGTGTGATGGGACCTGGGTCTTATAATAGCTTCATTTTTCTTTATTTAGCATTGCGCTGTTTGTTTTATGCACTGGTATTCTTGGGAGGAAACCCGTTCCGTGTTATACGGCGTGGTCCTTTGATTTACCTAACTCTAAAATAAAGATTAATAACTGTTTTAGTTCTCACACCAGTCCCATGACTGACCTGGAGTTTATTGTTTTAACCTAAACTCTGGGTGCCCTTATTTTGACACGGGCAGCTAATAATTTTTGTATTGCAGATTTGTATTCACAGGATCTTGATGTACAGCTGGAACGATATCCGAAAAGCTTTGTATCCGTATATCTTCTTCAGTTGTATTTTGTATTATTTTCCGCTGCTATGTAATTTATTGTAATCTCTGATATTTTGTAATGTATAATATTCATTTATACTCTGTAAATTCTTGTATCCTAATGGAATTGTTGTAATATACAATGAAATGTTCTTTTGTCTGCGTCCTTTTGTGTGTTATTCTCGAAGTATCCGCTCTTTCCTTCACGGGGAAGTTACGGGTCCTTACAATTTGTAAATGGGATTTGTCGGTAAATGCAAAGATTTAAACAAGGTTTTTGTTTGTTAAATTTTAAATTAGGAAAAGAAAATTCAATGGAAAGAAACTTTTAAGGAAGATGGTTAATAGGTTAATAATAGACTAAAATGTGCTAATGGTTTTAGAATGAAATCTAAGCTAAGTGGTGAAAAGATGGTAAACGCATTAGTATAAGTGATTAATCCAAACAAGGTTTAAATGAAGTTTTTAAAACCAAAGTGATGACTTTAATTGGATTAAGCAAAGCACTTTAATTGAAATAAAAAATTTAAATGCAAAGGAAAACACATATAATAGTTTTGCGTTAAACATTGATAAATGGATTTTTGAAACAAAATACAAGGAAAGAGGTTTTGTTGTAAAGAAGGTGGAAAGCGAATTTTTATCCGTATATAACCTTTATCGTATGGGTTTCGACAAACGGAATGGTATATGTCTGCATTGTTTAAATCCAAACATTTTGACTATCTTTAAAAATGAACCACGGAAGCGTGTGCGTCGCACACGGTACTTTGTTCAAAACAACAATTATAACGCTACTGTTATAATAGATGTTTTGTAAATCTAAACAGCGATTTTAACACTGCTATTATAACAAATGTTATAACGCTGTCGTTGAAATAAATGTTTTATAAATTAAATAGTTGGAAATAGCGATTATGACGCTACTGGTATAATCAATATTTTTCCGTAAAGGAAGTGGATTCTTAGATTGAATCCGTAAGCCACGTAAGCGATGTTTTGTTTGAAGTTGTGAGCTTTAACTATTTCAAAGTTGAGAATGTTGTTTAATTAAGGTCTAAGAGGTAATTATACCCTAACTTGATTGACTTGATGATTGATGGAGGAATGGTTAAAGTTTGTTAGTGAAGATTGGTTAACAGTATGGTTAGTTAACAAGTGATTAATGGTTTGAGATACAATAACGATGTTTTATTACATCGCGTAAATTTAAAGGATTTTGAAATATTTTCCCAAATAAAACGAGAGATATTTTCTACGCATAGGAAATGAAATGAATTGGTCAACGAGGAATTTAGAAATGGAATAAGGAAATATTTTCCGATATTAATAAGGGATATTTTCTGAATATAGAAAATAAGGATTCGTAAATCTATAGAAATGTTTTCTAACTGGAATAAGAGATATTTTCTCGAGTAAAGAAATTATGATATTGTAAATGTTTTACAAGAATAGAGAGAGAAAATCGAGCTTTGAAAAGATAGGAAAGATGGAAATTTGCAATTGATAACAAAATAAGGAATTTATATAAATAGGGGCTAGTATTGCTTGATGGCTGATCTGTAGAATTTCCATTTGGAAATAGGGTCATTGTTTGAATGGATGTTCCTTTGATAGTTAAATCACCAACTATCAAAGTTTTGATTTATTTTATACCTCCGTTGTCAATACGGAGAGACCGGGATCAGATTTAATATCTGAAAACCACTCCGTATTGGCATAAGCATTACGAATCAACTTATGTTGAAGAGATTATGAAGACGGAGTAAAGCGCAAGGGCTGCTCTGTTAATCCTAGGAAGAAATTGCCTAAGATAGATTAACAGAATGGTGCCTTCGGTTTGTTTAGACCCAGGACAACTTGTAAGGACGAGTGTCTGATAGGGTATTTCGAAAGGGATTACGTACGTTGATTCCTTCAAATGTACAAAATTGGTGGCAAAGAAGGGAAACTTCTTTAGCCTGACAATCTGAGTATTTTTGTGGGAATCAATTAGTAATTTCCGATGGATCTGACAATGTGGAATTCAAAGTGAATGGTGGCCAGATGTTCTGGAAGATAATAAAAACCTCAAGCCTCACAACCGGAAATTGACAAAAATCGGGCAGGCAGCATGGATAAGTGGGTCACTCCCATTAGGACGTATAATCACCTATCTAGGGAAATTCCATTTTCTTCTTTAATCTATCGATGCTGTCCCTTTCGGGAAATGGTTGCTGATCCCAACCGATGGTGACATACATTTGATACACTCAAGCGAAATGAGTGGTCGGTCAAGTGTGGGCCGAGTTGCAAGATGTTCTTGTTGAACCCCAGTGTATCCCCTCGAGAGTACACTGATTGGAAGGTGGTTCCATACCTTGTCATGTTGGAAATCCAATCTCCAATAAGCGCTATGCGGTTTTCGATTTTATATTATATATGGAGCGTGAGATGCAAGCATTCCGATAGATTCTATTTATTTGATGTAGACAATATTATAATATCACTGAATTTGATATCAAAAATATTTTGTGTTATCGTAAGGTAAAAACCATCCGTGTTTATGTGTGGATCGGTCTTACGATTATCATTTCTTTCGAAAAAGATTTTGAAAGTTAAACAAATGGTTGGAGTTTACTCAAACCAGTCCCATGACCGACCCAGTGTTTGTTTAGTTTGCTTTCCCTAAACTCTTGGGTGCCCAAATTTTTACGGGCAGTCAAGTAGTCGGGATTTTATAGATTCACTGGAGGAGTTTGAAGCAGGAGGCTTCATCAGTTAGCTATGAATGATCATATTTTTCCGTTGTGGAACATATCTGGAAACAGGTGTTCATAACTGTTCCAGAAATAGCTGCAATGCTCTGATAATGGTATGTACATAAAATTACTGAATTATATTTCAAAGTTTATGTTGTTTAATATTTTTTATTCTTTCCGCTGTGAGTTTGTGATCTTCGTTTTATTCTATTCTAAAATTTCTTTCTTTCTATTTCTCATCCTTTAACTTCTTTCTAATAATGATTCGTATTTCTGTACAATTTGGGATGAACGTGTCGTGTTACTAGTCGACTCAAAGAGCATAGAAATTCAGGCCGTTATAAGAAATCTTTGTTTGTATTTACGTCATTAATTTTTGAATCATTTGAATCCTAAGATACGTTGAATTTGTTTTGATCTATACTGATATTCTTAAAATTCTTTTTTTCCATTGAATCAGTGGTTGCAAACATCTTCAAGTATCAAATGATTCATTTATATTCAAACATTTCATCATTTAAAGGTCACACATATACATTATCAGACTTTCCTTCTTCTGAAATTCGTAACTTTAGTGAACTAAATATGAAATTCTTATGTTGCTAGCTGACATCTGACTCTTCATATTCGAAATGATTTATGCTTTAAATGTCTATTTAATAAATCATTTAGGCTTGTAACGCAAGATATGTTTAGCATATTCAAATCGTAGTGTGAATGGTATGAATTATATTATGAAATTGCTTTTTTGGCTTGCTTTCCATGGTTTGACATTTCAATATTTCCATGTAGCTTGCAAATTTTTTTAGGGTAATGTTAGCATTTGATGTGTTTAAACAATACAAAATGGAAGTTGAGAATCAACTCAACCAGAAAATGAAAAGAAAAATGGAAAGAGGCAAGCAAACAAAAGTCTCACATTATGAAATATGAGTACCCACCTCTCTATATGCTTATATAAATAAAGGAGAAGGTGGCTTGTAAACAGGTGTGGCTAAGATAAGATATAATATTATATTGATGTCAAATTAGGCCTAGTTCCTTGGGATTCTTGGAGTACATGACATAATATTTTATTGATGTCATATTGGGGCTTGCTAGATAACTTTTGGGTAGAAGCTATTCTTTCTGGAAACCATATTTTAAATAAAATATCCTTAAAGAAAACTTCTAAGTCTCCTTATGAACTTTGGAAAAATAGACCACCATCCTACAAATACTTAAAAGTGTGGGGGTGTCTTGCCAAAGTAGAGGCACCAAAACCAAAGAAGGTCAAAATTGGACCAAAAACAATTGATGTGTATTCATTGGATATGCACTAAATAGTGTTGTATACCAATTTTTGGTACACAAATCTAAAATTGATGATATTCAAGAAAATACCATCAATGAGTCGAGAAATGCTATATTTTTCGACCATTTATTCCCCTTGAAACAAAGAGACCAAGGGAGGATGGAGTTTCTTATTCTCTTGAGAATATTGAACAAAATAAAACTCAACAAAGTAGTGCTGAGAAGCAAGTGGAGGAACCAAGAAAAAAGTAAAAAATTCAAGGACCTTAAAAAAGAACCTTTAGACCGAACTTCTATACCTTTATGTAAGAAGATGATCCATTGACATACAAAGAAGATGTGTCTTCCAGCGATGCCCCTCATTGAAAGAGGCGATTAACAATTAGATGGAATCCGTTATATCCGATCATACATGGGAATTGGTTGATTTACCTCTAGGGTGTAAGACCTTAAGTAATAAATGGAAAAAGAAAATGAAACCTGTTGGTTCAACAGACTAGTACAAAACAGCAAATGCCAATGTACAAACTTTTATTGGCCATTCATCTATTTCAAAGGTGGAAGGCAAAGGAAAGGTTTTGTCGAAACTGACTTTAGGATCATCACTGAGCAATCATGGTTTCAAATTAATTTTTGAAACCAATAAATTTGTTCTTTCCAAGAATGCAGTGTATGTTGAAGAGTATATGCGTGTGACGGTTTTTTTAAAGCAAATGTAACCACCATTGTACCATGCACTGATATAAATAAAAGTGAATCTTTTGCTTATATTGCTGAATCTTCTAACATATGGCATTCCAGATTAGAGCATGTAAACTTTGATACATTGCGAAAATTGTTTAACCTATAATTTATACCAAATTGCAATATAAATTCGGACTACAAATGTCAAGTTTATATAGAAGAAAAATTGACAAGAATCTCGTTTCATCATGTTGAACGAGGGACCGAACCTCTAGACTTAACACATACTAATGTATGCGATTTGAAAATGTATCAAAGTAGAGGTGGAAAAATGTGTTCTATTACATTCATTTACTAATGTACTAGATATTGTCATGTATATCTCCTTAGAAACAAGGATAACATCAATAAGAATACTTATTGCAATTGCATCCATACATGACTTAGAAATACATCAAATGGATGTTAAAACTGCACCTTTGAATGGTGAATTAGAGGAAGAAATCTATATGAAACAACTTGAAGGATTTCTGAGCTCATAAAATGAGAATAAATTTTGCAAACTGGTAAAAAACACTTTATGGTTTTAAGCAAGCTCCAAAACAGTGGCCTTAGAAGTTTGATAAAACTATGTTATCATATGGATTCACGGTAAATGAATCAGAATAATGTCTGTACATAAAACACACACATGTTGGATACGTCATTGTTTGTCTCTATGTTGATGGCATGTTACTCCTAGGCAATAACAAGCCATGATAACATCTACAGAGGATATGTTATCCCTAGATTGGATATGAAAGACCTAGGATTGGCTGATGTGATATTGGGTGTAAAAATTTTAAGAATACCACAGGGAATGCATTATCCCAATCGCATTATCTCACCATAATACTTGAAAAATTCAAGCAATATAATATATCTAATGCAAAATCACCAGTAGGTATGAACCAATATTGGGTAAAGAACACTGGTGATGGTATCTACTAGTTAGAATACTCTCGTATACTAGGAAGTATCATACATGTTATGAACTGTACTAGGCCTGATATTACATATGCTGTAAGCAAACTAAGTAGATTTACCAGCATACTGGTAAACATCATTGGAAAGCGATAATCAAAGCTCAAGGATATCTAAAGTATACGCAGAGCTATGGTCTATACTATACAAAATATCCTTCAATAGTAGAAGGTTACAGTGATGGAAATTGGATCACTATATTACATGATACAAAGTCTACAAGTGGATATGTGTTCACATTAGGAAACAGAGCAATTTTATGGAAATCATCTAAACAGACTTGTATCACTAGATTTACAATGAAATTGGAGTAAATTGCACTAGTTAAGACTGCATAATAAGTAGATTGGATTTTAACCTTCTTAGACGACAATCCTAATTGGAGCAAACATACGCCTCCAATATGTATACATTGTGATAGTCAATAGTACATTTTACAATGGTAAATCTTGGCATATTCGTCATAGACATAAAAAGATAAGACAACTTCTCTCTAACAGAGGTTATCACAATAGATTACATTCAATCTAAAGATAACTTAGTGGATCCACTTACAAAAGGCTTTCCAAAAGGTAAAGTTCAAATCTGGTCGATGGGAATGGGCCTAAGTCCTATAGACTAAATGTTGTTCTAAAATGGAAACCCCACCTAGTTGATTGGAGATCCCAAGATCTATATTCAAAGGGACAATGAAGTTTAAGAGAAACTTGATGGCACTGTTATACACAAACCATTCCTGTGATAAGTCATTGCATTATATGCTAAATTAGGATAAGTATTTGTACTTTTAATGATGTCTGTATTTCAGGAATTAGAGAATACTCTTTACAAAATCACCTACGTAAGTGCAAAGGCACCGCTTCAAAGAGAATTATGAGGCCAAATTCTCTAAGCACTTATGAGATCAGGCAGGTGTTCAAGGAAAAAACGAACATATACAAAGAACGAAGGGTTATAAGAAACATTTGTGCGTAATCTACTTTGGAATTACACAAAAGGCTTACAGTTCAAGGATAGTTTATGTCTACCGATTCACTTGTAATTCAAATTGGTAATCACTAGGAGAGTTCAAGGCCCATGTGCTACTTTAACTGATGCGATAAATGGTTCGTGAAAATAAGATCGACTGCTCATTCATGTGGGGGATTGTTGGAAATGAATGAGTAAAGAAAGAGGGAATTGGGAAGAAGAAAAGATAGCAACATTTAAGTCGCACATCATGGAAATATTAACATTATCTCTCCTAATATATTAGAAGCGAATTGGTTTATGTAAAATAGAAAGGAGAGGGATTATATGAGGATGTGGGCTTGGCCATGACATAATAATACATTAAAAAATGTCAAAGATAGGGCCTTGGGCCTTGGGGCTCTTGGGGTCTTTTGACTGAATATGGCCGACAGATGCTGATTAGGCTAGTGGACTGACATGAGAATATATTTTCTCATATTTTAAAGGTGTGTCCATTCAATCCAGAATTCGAAAGGAATGTCAGTTAGCTGAATAAGTACCCCATTTGAATAACTTGGTGGTAAAGGGTCGCAACCTTTCCAATTCTGACGGTTACTAATGCATGCGAACAAGCACTCCTCCTTGCCTATAAGTACATTGCCCAAAACAAGATAGAATTTACTTTTTTATGTCGCTTTGTTTCTTTTTCTTCTTAAAAGTAATTCTCTGGTCTAGTTTATGTAATCTTCTTCAATTCGTCAGAACACCTTTTGCTGGCACTACGCTGTAGAGTTGGTCCATTTATCCTAGGAAATAAATTGCAACCACGTCAGCCGGGTGTATGACGACAATATTGTTTCAAGGAAACAGAATATTTTCTGGACTTTGACATTACTGGAAAAAGAATACTTTCTGTATTCTTTAATCGATTGCACAATCGGTTTTGCTTTCTATGATTATTGTAAACAACAGTTTGACGTGACAATTGTAGCATAATTATTGAGCAACACTGATTGTTGTTACTGTTTAATTTGCAATACAATCATGTATTAACAAAAGATATAACTTTTTAACACAATCGTGTATTTACAATAGTTCTAACAATCTAGAAACAATATTTTTCTTGTTAGAACGTATGCTAATTTGGAATATTTTAATCATATCTACTCTTATAAAATTGTTGTAGACTCAGGTATGCTTTACTGTTGATTTACTTATTTTCATGTATTTGTTTCTCGATTAAATCAACCTGAGTTTCATGTTCAGATGTAAAAACATTGTTTTTCCAACAAATGGTATCGGAACCACTCATGATTAATTCTATTGAGGAATCTTTGTTTTTATTTAAGACGTGAATTATTGAAACTTTTGAATCCTAAGATACGTTCAATTTGTTTGGATCTGTACTGATATTCTTAAAATTCATTTTTTTTCCTTTGAATCAATGGTTGGAAACATCTCCAAGTATCAAATGATTCATTTATATTCAAACACTTCATCCTTTAAGGGTCACACATATACATTATCAGACTTTTCTTCTTTCGAAATTCGTAACTTGTGTGAATTAAATATGAAATTCTTATGTTGCTAGATGACATTTGAATCTTCGTATTCAAAATGATTTATTCTTTAAAGGTCTATTTAATAAATCATTTTAGCTTGTAATGCATGACATGTTTAGAATATTCAAATCGTAGTGTGAATGGTATGAATTATATTATGAAATTGCTTTTTTGGCTTGCTTTCCATGGTTTGACTTTTCAATATTTCCATGTAGCTTGCAATTTTTTTTGTGTAATGTTAGCATATGATGTGTTTTAACAATACAAAATGGAAGTTGGGAATCAACTCAACAAGAAAATAAAAAGCAAAAAGGAAAGAGGAGAGCAAACAAAAGTCCCACATTATGAAATATGAGTACCCATCTCTCTATATGCTTATATAAATAAAGGAGAATGTGGGCTTATGAACATGTGCGGCTAAGCCAAGACACAATATTATATTGATGTCAAATTGGGTCTAGTTCCTTGGGATTCTTGGAATCCATGACACAATATTTTACTGATGTCAAATTGGGGCTTGCCAGATAACTTTTGGGGTGATGCAATTCTTTCGGGAAATCGTATGTTAAATAAAATATCCCAAGAGAAAACATCATAGTCCCCTCATGAACTTTGGAAAAACAGAACACCATCCCACAAATACTTAAAAGTGTAGGGGTGTCTTGCCAAAGTAGAGGTACCAAAACCAAAAAAGGTCAAAATTGGACTAAAAACAATTGATTGTGTATTCATTGGATATGCACTAAATAGTATTGTATACCGATTTTTCGTACACAAATCTGAAATTGATGATATTCAAGAAAATACCATCAATGAGTCAAAAAATGCTAGATTTTTCGACCATATATTCCCCTTGAAACAAAGAGACCAAGGGATGATGGAGTTCCTTATTTTCTTGAGAATATTGAAGTCAAGGGCCTTAAAAAAAAAGTAAAAAAGTCAAGGGCCTTAAAAAAAACCTTTGGACCAAACTTCTATACCTTTATTTTAGAAGATGATCCACTGACATACAAACAAGATATGTGTTCCAGCAATGTCCCTCATTGAAAGAGGTGATTAACAATAAGATTGAATCCACTTTGTCCAATCAATCATGGGAATTTGTTGATTTACCTCAAGGGTGTAAGAGCTTAGGTAATAAATGAAAAAATAAAATGAAACCTGATGGTTCAACAGACAAGTACAAAACGGAAAATGCTGATGAACAAACTTTTATGTGCCATTTATCTACTTCAAAGGTGGAAGGCAAAGGAAAGGTTGTGTTGATACTGACTTCTGGAAAGGAACTAATGATTTCAGGATCATCACTGAGCAATCATGGTTTCAAATTAATCTTTGAAGCCGATAAATTTATTCCAAGAATGGAGTGTATGTTGGAAGAGTATATGTGTGTGATGGTTTGATTAAAGCAAATGCAACCACTATTGTACCACGCACTAATATAAAGAAAAGTGAATCTTTTGCTTATATTGTTGAATCTTTTAACATATGGCATTCTATATTAGAGAATGTAAACTTTGATACATTGCGAAAATTGATTAATCTAGAATTTATACTAAAATGCAATATAAATTCCAACTATAAATGTCAAGTTTATGCAGAAGCAAAATTGGCAAGAACCTTGTTTCATCGTGTTGAACGAGCGACCGAACCTCTAGACTTAACACATACTGATGTACGCGATTTGAAAATGTGTCAAACTAGATGTGGAAAATGTATTTTATTACATTCATTTACGAATGTACTAGATATTTTCATGTATATCTCCTTAGAAACAAGGACAACATCAATAAGAATTCTTATTGCAATTGCATCCATATGTGACTAAGAAATGCATCAAATGGATGTTAAAACTGCACCTTTGAATGGTGAATTAGAGGAAGAAATCTATATGAAACAACTTGAAGGATTTCGGAGCTCAGAAAATGAGAATAAAGTTTGCAAACTGGTAAAAAACACTTTATGGTCTTAAACAAGATCCAAAAGAGTGGCATGGGAAGTTTGATAAAACTATGTTACCAAATGGATTGACGATAAATGAATCAGATAATTGTGCGTACATAAAACACACACATATTGGATATGTCATTGTTTGTCTCTATATTGATGACATGTTGCCCTACGCAATAACAAGTCCCTAACATCTACAAAGGATATGTTATCCCTAAATTGGATATGAAAGACCTAGGACTGGCTAATGTGATATTAGGTGTAAAAATTCTAAGAACACCACAGGGAATGCATCATTCCTATCGCATTGCATAACCAAAATACTTGAAAATTTCAAGAAATATAATATAACTATTGCAAAATCATCAGTAGATATGAAACCAAATTAGGTAAAGAACACTGGTGATGGTATCTACTAGTTAGAATACTCTCGTATACTAGGAAGTATCATACATGTTATGAACTGTACTAGGCCTGATATCGCATATGATGTAAGCAAACTAAGTAGATTTATCAGCAATCCTTGTAAACATCATTGGAAAGCGATAATCAGAGCTCTAGGATATCTAAAGTATAATAGCGGAAGGATACAGTAATGGAAATCGGATAATTGGATTACATGATACAAAGGCTACAAGTGGATATGTGTTCACATTAGGAAATGGAGCAATTTTATGGAAATCATCCAAACAGATTTGTATCACTAGATCTATAATGGAATTGGAGTTAATTGCACTAGATAAGACTGCATAATACGCAGAATGGATTTGAATCTTCTTAGAAGACATTCCTAATTGGAGCAAACATATGTCTCCAATATGTATACATTGTGACAGTCAATAGTACACTATACAATGGTAAACCTAGGCATATCCGACATAGACATAAAAATATAAGACAACTTCTCTCTAATAGAGGTTATCACAATAGATTACATTCGATCTAAAGATAACTTAGCGGATCTACTTATAAAAGGCTTGGCAAGAGAGAAAGTTCAAACCTTATCGATGGGAATGAGGCTAAGTCCTATAGACTAAATGTTTTTCTAAAATGGAAACTCCACCTAGTTGACTGGAGATCCCAAGATCTAGGTTCAAAGAGACAACGAAATTTCAGAGAAACTTGATGGCACTGTTATATACAAACCATTCCTATGATAAGTCAACGCATTTTATGTTGAATTAGGATAACTATTTGTACTTTTAATGATATCTGTATTTGAGGAATAAGAGAATATTTTTTACAGAATCACCTACGTAATTTCGAAGGCGCGGCTTCAAAGAGAATTATGCGGCTAATTTCTCTAAGCACTTATGAGACCAGGCAGGTGGTCAAGGAAAAAACAAACAAATACAGAGAACAAAGGGTTATAAGAAACATTTATCGTGTGTAATCTACTTTGGAATTACACAAAAGGCTCGCAGTTCAAGGATAGTCTATGTCTACTGATTCGCCTGTAATTCAAATAGGTAAGCACTAGGAAAGTTCAAGGCAAATGTGCTACTTTAACCGATGTGATAAATGTTTCGTGAAACTAAGATCGACTACTCATTCATGTGGGGGATTGTTGGAAATGAATGAGCAAAAAAAGTGGGAATTGGGAAGAAGAAAAGATAACCACATTTAAGTCCCACATCATGGAAATATTAAAACAATCTCTCCTAATATATTAGAAGCCAATAGGCTTAGGTAAAATAGAAAGGAGAGGGATAATATGAGGATATGGACTTGGCCATGACATAATAATAAATTAGAAAATGCCAAAGATAGAGCCTTGGACCGTGGGGCTCTTGGGGTCTCTTGATTGAATATGGCCGACAGTTGCTGATTGGGCTAGTGCACTGACATAAGAATATTTTTTCTATGAATTTCAAAGGTGTATCCATTCAGTCAAGAATTCGAAAGGAATGTCTGTTAGCTGAATAAGTACAACAATTTGAATAACCGGGTGGTTAAAGGGTCACAACCTTTCCAATTCTGACGGTTACTAATCCATGCAAACAGGCACTCCTCGTTGCCTTTAAATACACCGCCCAAAACAAGATAGAATTCACTTTTTTATGTCGCATTGTTTCTTATTCTTCTTAAAATTAATCCTCTGATCTAGTTTCTGTAATCTTCTTCCATTCGTCAAAACTCCGTGTACTAGCACTACGCTGCAGAGTTGGTCCATTTTATCCTGGGAAACAAATTGCAACCATGTCAGCCATTGCATACGATGACAATATTGTTTCCAGGAAACAGAATTTTTTTTGGACTTGGAAATTACTAGAAAAAGAATACTTATGGTATTCTTTATGTGATTGCACAATCGGTTACGCTTTCTGTGATTATTGTAAACACAGTTTGACGCGACAATTGTAGCATAATTATTGAGCAACATTGATTGTTGTTACTGTTTAATTTGCAATACAATCATGTATTGACAAAAGATATAACTTTGTAATACAAATGTGTATTTATAATTGAAACAATATTTTTCTTGTTTGAACGTATGCTAATTTGGAAGATTGTAATCATATCTTCTCTTCATAAAATTGCTATAGACCCAGGTATTCTGTGCTGTTGATTCTATTATTTTCGTGTATTTGTTTCTCGATTAAATCAACCCAAGTTTCATGTTCAGATCTAAAAACACTGTATTTCCAACAAGTGGTATCAGAGCCACTCATTGTTAATTCTACTGAGAAATTGTTGTTTTTATTTAAGACGTGAATTATTGAAACATTTGAATCCTAAGATACATTGAATTTGTTTGGATCTGTACTGATATTCTTAAAATTAATTTTTTTTCCTTTGAATATCAGTGGTTGCACACATCTTCAAGTATCAAATGATTCATTTATATTCAAACACTTCATCGTTTAAAGGTCATACATATACATTATCAAACTTTTCTTCCACTGAAATTTGCAACTTGTGTGAATTAAATATGAAATTCTTATGTTGCTAGCTGACTTCTCACTCTTCATATAAAAAATGATTTATGCTTAAAGGTCTAATTAACAAATCATTTTGGCTTGTAACGCATGACATGTTTAGCATATTCAAATCATAGTGCGAATGACTTTTCAATATTTCCATGTAGCTTGCAATTTTTTTTGGGTAATGCTAGTGTTTGATGTTTTTAAACAATACAAAATGGAAGTTGAGAATCAAATCAACAAGAAAATGGAAAGAGGAAAGCAAACAAAAATCTGACATTATGAAATATGAGTACCCACCACTCTATATGTTTATATAAATAAAAGAGAAGGGGCCTTGCAAACTGGTGTGGCTAAGCCAAGACACAATATTATATTGGCGCCAAATTAGGTCTAGTTCCTTGGGATTCTTGGAGTCCATGACATAATATTTTATTGATGTCAAATTGGGGCTTGCCAGATAACTTTTGGGGAGAAGCTATTCTTTCAGCAAATCATATTTTAAATAAAATATCTTGAAAAAAAACTTCTAAGTCTCCTCATGAACTATGGAAAAACAGACCACCATCCTACAAATACTTTCAATTGTGGGGGTGTCTTGTCAAAGTAGAGGTACCAAAACAAGAGAAGGTCAAAATTGGACCAAAAACAATTGATTTCGTATTCATTGGATATGAAAGAAATAGTGTTGTATACCGATTTTTGGTACACAAATCTGAAATTGATGATATTAAAAAAATTCTATCAATGAGTCGAGAAATGGTAGATTTTTCGACCATATATTCCCCTTGAAACAAAGAGAATAAAGGAGGATAGAGTTCCTTATTCTCTTGAGTATACTGAACAAAATAAAACTCAACAAAGTAGTGCTGAGCAGCAAGTGGATGAACCAAGGAAAAAGTAAAAAAGTCAAGGACCTTAAAAAAATACCTTTGGACCGAACTTCTATACCTTTATGTTAGAAGATGATCCATTGACATACAAACAAGATGTGTCTTCCATAGATGCCCGACATTGAAAGAGGTGATTAAGAATAAGATTGAATCCTTTATGTCCAATCATACATGAGAATTGGTTGATTTACCTCAAGGGCGTAAGACCTTAGGTAATAAATGATAAAAAAATGAAACCTGATGGTTCAACAGACAAGTACAAAACGACAAATGCCGATGAACAAACTTTTATGGGCCATTCATCTACTTCAAAGGTGGAAAGCAAAGGAAAGGCTGTGTTGATACTGACTTCTGGAAAGGAACTAATGATTTCAGGATCATCACTGAGAATCAAGGTTTCAAATTGATCTTTGAAGCCGATAAATTTGTACTTTCCAAGATGGAGTGTATGTTGGAAGAGTATATGCGTGTGATGGTTTGTTTAAAGCAAATGTAACAAATATTGTACCATGCACTGATATAAATAAAAGTAAATCTTTTGCTTAAATTGTTGAAGCTTCTAACATATGACATTCTAGATTAGAGCATGTAAACTTTGATACATTGTAAAAATTGATTAATCTTGAATTTTTGCCAAAACGCAATATAAATTCCAACTATAAATGTCATGTTTATGCAGAAGCAAAATTGGCAAGAACCTTGTTTCATCATATTGAACGAGGGACCGAACCTTTAGACTTAACACATACTAATGTATACGATTTGAAAATAAGCCAAACTAGAGGTGGAAAAATGTATTTTATAAAATTCATTTACGAGTGTACTAGATGTTTCATGTATATCTCCGTAGAAACATGGACAACATCAATAAGAATGCTTGTTGCAATTGCATCCATACATGACTTAGAAATGCATCAAATGGATGTTAAAAGTGCACCTTTGAATGGTGAATTAGAGGAAGAAATCTATATGAAACAACTTAAAGGATTTATGAGCTCAGCAAATGAGAATATAATTTGCAAACTGGTAAAAAAACACTTTATGGTCTTAAGCAAGCTCCAAAATAGTGGCATGAGAAGTTCGATAAAACTATGTTATCAAATGGATTCACGATAAATGAATCAGACAAATGTGTGCACATAAAACACACACATATTGGATATGTCATTGTTTGTCTCTATGTTGATAACATGTTGCTCCTAGGCAATAACAAGTCCATAATAACATTTACAAAGGATATGTTATCCCTAGATTGGATATGAAAGACCTAGGACTGGCTGATGTGATATTGGGTGTAAAAATTCTAAGAACACCACAGGGAATGCATTATCCCTATCGAATTACCTCACCAAAATACTTGAAAAATTCAAGCAATATAATATAACTATTGCAAAGTCACCAGTAGATATGAACCAAAATTGGGTAAAGAACACTGGTGATGGCATCTACTAATTAGAATACTCTCGTATTCTACGAAGTATCATACATGTTATGAACTTTACAAGGCCTGATATTGATATGCCGTAAGCAAACTAAGTAGATTTACCAGCAATCCTGGTAAAAATCATTGGAAAGCGATAGTCAAAGCTCTAGGATATCTAAAGTATACGCAGAGCTATGGTCTATACTATACAAAATATCCTT
Source organism: Allium sativum (assembly GCA_030737875.1). Taxonomy (NCBI): domain Eukaryota; kingdom Viridiplantae; phylum Streptophyta; class Magnoliopsida; order Asparagales; family Amaryllidaceae; genus Allium; species Allium sativum. Next base: position 627,136,676 of record CM060921.1, on the reverse strand, counting down.
CAATAGTGGAAGGATATAGTGATGGAAATTGGATCACTGGATTACATGATACAAAGTCTACAAGATGATACATGTTCACATTAGGAAATGGAGCAATTTTATGGAAATCATCCAAACAGACTTGTATCACTAGATCTACGATGGAATTGGAGTTAATTTCACTAGATAAGACTGCATAATAAGCAGAATGGATTTGAATATTTTTGGAAGACATTCCTAACTGCAGCAAACATATGCCTCCAATATGTATACATTGTGATAGTCAATAGTACATTGTACATTGGTAAATCTAGGCGTATTCGTCGTAGACATAAAAAGATAAGATAGCTTCTCTCTAACGAAGGTTATCACAATAGATTACATTTGATCTAAAGATAACTTAGCGGAACTACTTACAAAAGGCTTGCCAAGAGATAAAGTTCAAACCTTATCGATGGTAATGAGGCTAGGTCCTATAGACTAAATGTTTTTCTAAAATGGAAACCCCTCCTTGTTGACTGGAGATCCCAAGATCTGGGTTCAAGGGGACAACGATGTTTAAGAGAAAATTGATGGCACTGTTATACAAAAACCGTTCCTATGATAAGTTAGTGCATTATATGTTAAATTAGGATAAGTATTTATACTAGAAATGATGTCAGTATTTGTGGAATTAGAGAATACTCTTTACAGAATCACCCACGTAACTTAGAAGGCGCAGGTTCAAAGAAAATTATGAGGCCAAATTCTCTAAGAACGTATGAGACCAGGCAGGTGTTCAAGGAAAAAACAAACACATATAGAGAACGAAGGGTTATAAGAAACATTTATTGTGTGTAATATAATTTGGAATTACACAAAAGGCTTGCAGTTCAAGGACAGTCTATGTCTACTGATTCGCTTGTAATTCAAGCAGGAAATCACAATGTAAGTTCAAGGCCCATGTGCTACTTTAACCGGTGCGATAAATGGTTCGTGAAACTAAGATCGACTGCTCATTCATGTGGGGGATTGTTGGAAACGAATGAGCAAAGAAGGAGGGAAATGGAAAGAAGAAAAGATAGCAACATTTATGTCCCACATCATGGAAATGTTAAAACTATCCCTCCTAATATATTAGAAGCCAATAGGCTTATGTAAAATAGAAAGGAGAGGGATTATATAAGGATGTGGGCTTGGCAATGACATAATAATACATTAAAAAAATGTCAAAGATAGGGCCTTGGACCTTGGGGCTCTTGGTGTCTCTAGATTGAATATGGCCGACGGTTGGTGATTAGGCAAGTGCACTGACATAAGAATATTTTTAAACAGAATTTTAAAGTTGTGTCCATTAAGTCCAGAATTCGAAAGGAATGTCCGTTAGCTGAATAAGTACAACCATTTAAATAACCGGGTGGTTAAAGGGTCGCAACCTTTCCAATTCTAACGATTGCTAATGCATGCGAACAGACACTCCTCCTTTCCAATAAATACACTGCCCAAAACAAGATAGAATTAATTTTTTTATGTCTCATTGTTTCTTCTTCTTCTCAAAAGTCATTCTCTGATCTAGTTTCTTTAATCTTTTTCTGTTCGTCAGAACTCCATTTGCTGGCACTACGCTACGGAGTTGGTCCATTTTATCCTGGGAAACAAATTCTAACCACGTCAGCCAGTGAATACGATGGAAATATTGTTTCAAGGAAACAAAATATTTTCTACACTTGGACATTACTGGAAAAAGAATACTTTTCTGTATTCTTTAATCGATTGCACAATTGGTTATGCTTTCTATGATTATTGTACGCACAGTTTAATGCGACAATTGTAGCATAATTATTGAGCAACATTGATTGTTGTTACTATTTAATTTGCAATACAACCTTGTATTGACAAAAGATATAACTTTGTAATACAATCGTGTATTTACAAAAGTTCTAACAATCTTGAAAGAATATTTTTCTTGTTTGAACGTATGCTGATTTGGAATATTGTAACCATATCTTCTCTTCATAAAATTGCTATAGACCCAGGTATGCTTTGCTGTTGATTCTGTTATTTTCGTGTATTTGTTTGTCGATTAAATCAACTTGCGTTTAATGTTCAGATCTAAAAACATTGTATTTCCAAAAAGTGGTATCAGAGCCACTCATGGTTAATTCTATTGAGAAATCTTTGTTTTTATTTAAGATGTGAATTATTGAAACATTTGAATCTTAAGATATGTTGAATTTGTTTGGATCTGTACTGATATTCTTAAAATTCATTTTTTTCCCTTTGAATCAGTGGTTGCAAACATCTTCAAGTATCAAATGATTCATTTATATTCAAACACTTCATCGTTTAAAGGTCACACATATACATTATCGGACTTTTCTTCTTCTAAAATTCGTAACTTGTGTGAATTAAATATGAAATTCTTATGTTGCTAGCTGACATCTGAGTCTTCATATTCAAAATGATTTATGCTTTAAAGGTCCATTTAACAAATCATTTTGGCTTGTAATGCATGACATGTTTATCATATTCAAATCGTAGTGTAAATGTTATGAATTATATTATGAAATTGCTTTTTTGGCTTGCTTTCCATGGTTTGACTTTTCAATATTTCCATGTAGCTTGCAATTTTTTTTTTGGGTAATGTTAGCATTTGATGTGTTTAAACAATACAAAATGGAAGTTGAGAATCAAATCAACAAGAAAATGAAAAGCAAAATGGAAAGAGGAAAGCAAAAAAAGTCCCACATTATGAAATATGAGTACCCACCTCACTATATGCTTATATAAATAAAGGAGAAGGGGGCTTGTAAATAGGTGTGGCTAAGCCAAGAAACAAAATTATATTAACGTCAAATTGGGCCTAGTTTCTGGGGATTCTTGGAGTCCATGACACAATATTTTATTGATGTCAAATTGGGGCTTTCCAGATAACTTTTGGGGAGAAGCTATTCTTTCGGGAAATCATATTTTAAATAAAATATCATGAAAGAAAACTTCTAAGTCTCCTCATGAAATTTGGAAAAACATACCACCATCCTAAAAATACTTAAAAGTGTGGGGCGTGTCTTGCCAAAGTAGAGGTACCAAAACCAATGAAGGCAAAATTGGACCAAAAACAATTGATATTCATTGTATATGAAAAAATAGTGTTGTATACCGATTTTTGGTACACAAATCTGAAATTGATGATAATCAAGAAAATACCATCAATGAATCGAGAAATGCTAGATTTTTCGACCATATATACCCCTTGAAACAAAGAGACCTAGGGAGGATAGAGTTCCTTATTCTCTTGAGAATATTGAACAAAATAAAACTCAGCAAAGTAGTGCTGAGCAGCAAGTGGAGGAACCAAGAAAAAAGTAAAAAAGTCAAGTACCTTAAAAAAAACCTTTGGACTGAACTTCTATACCTTTATGTTAGAGGATGATCCATTGACATACGAATAAGATATGTCTTCGAGTGTTGCCCCTCATTGGAAGAGGCAATTAACAATAAGATTGAATCCATTATTAATCCATTATATCCAATCATACATGGGAATTGGTTGATTTACCTCAAGGGTGTAAGACCTCGGCTAATAAATGAAAGAAAAAAAATGAAACCTAATTGTTCAACAGACAAGTACCAAATGGCAAATGCCGATGAACAAAATTTATGGACCATTCATCTACTTCAAAAGTGGAAGGCAATGGAAAGGTTGTCTTAAAACTGATTTCTAGAAAGGAACTAATGATTTCAGGATCATCACTGAGCAATTACGGTTTCAAATTAATCTTTGAAGCCGATAAATTTGTACTTTCCAAGAATGGAGTGTATGTTGGAAGAGTATATGCGTGTGATGCTTGTATAAAGCAAATGTGACCACGATTGTACCACGCACTGTTATAAATAAAAGTGAATCTTTTGCTTATATTGTTGAATCTTCTAACAAATGGCATTCTAGATTAGAGCATGTAAACTTTGATACATTGCGAAAATTGATTAATCTAGAATTTATACCAAAATGCAATATAAATTCCAACTATAAATGTCAAGTTTATAAAGAAACAAAATTAATAAGTACGTCGTTTCATCATGTTAAATGAGGGACCGAACCTCTAGACTTAACACATACTAATGCATGCAATTTGAAAACGTGTCAAACTAGAGGTGGAAAAATGTATTTTATTACATTCATTTACGAATGTACTAATTACTGTCATGTATATCTACTTAGAAACAAGGATAATGTCAATAAGAATGCTTATTGCAAATGCATACATACATGACTTAGAAATACATCAGATGGATGTTAAAACTACACCTTTGAATGGTGAATTAGAGGAAGAAATCTGTTTGAAACAACCTGAAGGATTTCTGAGCTCATAAAATGAGAATACAGTTTGCAAATTGGTAAAAAAAACACTTCATGATCTTAAGCAATCTCCAAAACAGTGGCAAGAGAAGTTTGATAAAATTATGTTATCAAATGGATTCACGATAAATGAATCAGACAAATGTGTGTACAAAAAACACACATATTAGATATGTCGTTGTTTGTGTCTATGTTGATGACATGTTGCTCCTAGGCAATACCAAGGCCATAATAACATCTAGAAAGGATATGTTATCCCTAGATTGGATATGAAAGACCTAGGATTGGCTGATGTGATATTGGGTGTAAAAATTCTAAGAACACTACAGGAAATGCATTATCCCAATCGCATTAAATCACCAAAATACTTGAAAAATTCAAGCAATATAATATAACTATTGCAAAATCACCAGTAGATATGAACCAAAATTGGGTAAAGAACACCGGTGATGGTATCTACTAGTTAGAATACTCTCATATTCTATGAAGTATCATACATGTTATGAACTTTACTAGGCCTGATATCGATATGCCGTAAGCAAACTAAGTAGAATTACCAACAATCCTGGTAAACCTCATTGGAAAGCGATAGTCAAAGCTCTAGGATATCTGAAGTATACGCAGAGCTATGGTCTATACTATACAAAATATCCTTCAATTGTGGAAGGATACAGTTATGGAAATTGGATCACTGGATTACATGATACAAAGTCTACAAGTGGATATGTTTTCACATTAGGAAATGGAGCAATTTTATGGAAATCATCCAAACAGACTTGTATCACTATATCTATGATGGAATTGGAGTTAATTGCACTAGATGCAATTGCATAATAAGCGGAATGGATTTGAATCTTCTTAGAAGACATTCCTAATTGGAGCAAACATATGTCTCATATATGTATACGTTGTGATAGTCAATAGTACACTATCAAATGGTAAATCTAGGCATAATCGTCGTAGACATAAAAAGATAAGACAGCTTCTCTCTAACGAAGGTTATCATAATAGATTACATTCGATCTAAAGATAATTTAGCAGATCCACTTACAAAAGGCTTGCCAATATAGAAAGTTCAAACCTTATCGATGGGAATGGGGCTAAGTCCTATAGACTAAATGTTTTTCTAAAATGGAAAACCCACCTAGTTGACTGAGGATCCCAAGATCTAGGTTCAAAGGGATGATGAACTTTAAGAGAAACTTGATGGCACTGTTATACACAAACCATTCCTATGATTATTAGTGCATTATATGTTGAATTAGGATAAGTATTTGTACTTTTAATGGTGTCTGTATTTGAGGAATTAGATAATACTCTTTGTAGAATCGCCTACGTAAGTGTGAAGGCGCCGCTTCAAAGAGAATTACGAGGCCAAATTCTCCAAGAACTTATGTGATCAGGAAGGTGTTCAAGGCAAAAAACGAACACATACAGAGAACAAAGGGTTATAAGAAACATTTATCGTATGTAATCTATTTTAGAATTACACAAAAGGCTTACAGTTCAAGGACGGTCTATGTCTACTGATTCACCTGTAATTCAAATAGGTAATCACTAGGAAAGTTCAAGGCCCATGTGCTACTTTAACCGATGTGATAAATGGTTTGTGAAAATAAGATCGACTATTCATTCATGTGGGGGATTGTTGTAAATGAATGAGCAAAGAAAGAGGGAATTGGGAAGAAGAAAAGATAATAATATTTAAGTCCCACATCATGGAAATATTAACACAATCTTTCCTGATATATTAGAAGCCAATAGGCTTATGTAAAATAGAAAGGAGAGGGATTATATGAGGATGTGGGCTTGGCGATGAAATAATATTACATTAAAAAATGTCAACGATAGGGCCTTAGGCCTTGGAGCTCTTGGGGTCACCTGATTGAATATGGCCAACGGTTACTAATTGGGCTAATGCACTGACATGAAAATATTTTTTCTCAGAATTTTAAAGGTGTGTCCATTTAGTCCAGAATTCGAAAGAAATGTCTATTAGCTGAATAAGTACAACCATTTGAATAACCAGGTGGTTAAAGGGACGCAAGCTTTCCAATTATGACAGTTGCTAATGTAGTCGAACAGACACTCCTTTCCTATAAATACACTCCCCAAACCAAGTTTTTTTGTCGCAGTGTTTCTTCCTCTTCTTAAAAGTAATTCTCTAATCTAGTTTCTGTAATCTTCTTCAGTTCGTCAGAACTCCATTTCTGGCACTATGCTGCGGAGTTGGTCCATTTTATCCTGGGAAACAAATTGCAACCTTGTCAGCTAGTGCATACAACAGCAATAATGTTTCAAGGAAACTGAATATTTTCTGCACTTAGACATTACTGGAAAAAGAATACTTTTCTATAGTTTTTAATCCATTGCACAATCGATTACGCTTTCGGTGATTATTGTTAACAAAGTTTGACGCGATAATTGTAGCATAATTATTGAGCAACATTGATTGTTGTTACTGTTTAATTTTCAATACAATCATGTATTGACAAAAGATATAACTTTGTAATATAATCGTGTATTTCCAAAAGTTCTAACAATCTTGAAATAATATTTTTCTTGTTTGAACGTATGCTAATTTGGAAGATTGTAATCATATCTTCTCTTCATAAAATTGCTATAGACCCAGGTATGCTTTGCTGGTGATTCTTTTGTTTTCATATTTTTGTTTCTCTATTAAATCAACCTGAGTTTCATGTTCAGATCTAAAACATTGTATTTCCAACAAGTTGTGTCAGTGGTTAATTCTACTGAGAAATCTTTTTTTATTTAAGGCTTGAATTATTGAAACATTTGAATCCTAAGATACGTTGAATTTGTTTGGATCTGTACTGATATTCTTAAAATTCTTTTTTTTTTCCTTCGAATCAACGATTGCAAACATCTTCAAGTATCAAATGATTCATTTATATTCAAACACTTCATCGTTCAAAGGTCGCACATATACATTATCAAACTTTTCTTCTTCTGATATTCGTAACTTGTGTGAATTAGATATGAAATTCTTAAGTTGCTAGCTGACATCTGACTCTTCATATTCAAAATGATTTATGCTTTTAAGGTCTATTTAATAAATCATTTTGGCTTGTAACGCATGACATGTTTAGCATATTCAAATCGTAGTGTGAATGTTATGAATTATATTATGAAATTGCTTTTTTGGCTTTCTTTCCATGGTTTGATTTTTCAATATTTCCATGTAGCTTGCAAATTTTTTTTTGGTAATGTTAGCATTTGATGTGTTTAAACAATACAAATGGGAAGTTCAGAATCAACTCAACAAGAAAATGTAAACCAAAATGGAAATAGGAAAGCAAAAAAAGTCCCATATTATGAAATAAGAGTACCCACCTCTCTATATGCTTATATAAATAAAGGAGAAGGGGACTTGTAAATAGGTGTGGCTATGAAACGACCTGAAACTCCCCGTAAAGGAAAGCCCGGATTGCTTTGAGAACAATGCACGTCGGAACATAAACAGAAGAACATTTCATTGCTTATTACAACAATTTACATCAAAGTACATGAATAGTATGAACAAATAACATACATGTGTTAAATATTAAAGATTTACAAATTACAATGTAGTGGAAAACAATACAAAACCCAACTGAAAGAGATACACATATACAAAGCTTTCCGAATATCATTCCAGCTGTAAACTATGATCTGATGAATATAAATCTGCAAAACCAAAACTACTAGCTGCCCATGTGGAAAATAGGGGCACCCAGAGTTTAGGTTAAAACAATAAACTCCAGGTCAGTCATGTGACTGGTGTGAGAACTAAAACACTTATTATCTTGGTTTTAAAGTATGGTAAGTCAAGGGACTATGCCGTATAACACGGAATGAGTTTCCTTCCAAGAACACCAGTGCATAAAAACAACAGCGCAATGCTAATAAAGAACAATGAAGATATTATAGGACTTAGGTCCCATCACACAATGCAACGCAAGCCCGAGGATAGAGTTTTACCTTATAATAGCCAAACATGCTTGGTACGTTTAAAACAAATCATTTTGATACTATTATAGTGTAAGGTGTATGAAAACAACTTCAAATATAAATATATCAATCAAAGACGACATAGTGCCCCATCCCACTATGTCCCATACTAGGCTCTACAAATAAAACGGAAATGTCACATATTGGAAGTTGGATTTCCGTCTGTGAACCAAGGAAAGAGATCATCCTTACCACTTCGAGACGCTCTAGCCCGCCCCTCAGGATCAGAGCTCGAGTGACCCTTGGATCGTCAGGGCCGGTCCACACGATGTGGATTAAAAAGTCTGAACACTACGTTTCCCCGCCCTATAGGGCGTCAATCTAGTCTGTATAAAGACCATACCATCCATCGGCCCCGCAGTGCCGATATATCCGAGGTGCCTTGCTATCCATCATCCACATAAGTAAAACATCTGGGCGTGCAAAAACCAGACACCACTCCTAGGTAGAAGGAAACACATGTCCTCCCTGAGGTCCTCTCCGGTTTCTGGTTCACACCAAGGTCTGAGGCTCGTGAATTAACGCTATGCAAAGCTATGCTATATTAAAGTCGTGCTTTGACCATCAACCACAAGACTCTGCTTTTCAACAGAAGCCTTGATAATTTGCATCTTAGCATGTCACACGGGAAATTCACGCTATGCAACCGATGTCTATCAATCACACAGAATGAAATCCGATGTCACACACACATCCATTTACAAGTTCGTTCTGGGTCTGAACGAAAATGGAGGCACCTTATTCCTCGTCCTGTATGTCTAATACAGGAGAGAGGCCCTCGCATGTCCGTCGATCTCAAAGTACGTCAGGACAATCACCAATTATTACCTTGTCTTGGGTGTACAGCCCAATCAAGACATCAGTAATCATCCAAATGATGTGAAGACCTCCGGTCTTCAACCACCGTCTTCATCGTCGACTTATCGCCAATTCAGTTATTCAGAATAGGATAAATCCGGTCTTTTTGAATAACTCGCGTATATAATAAACAAGTGCTATAAAACCAAAACATACGCCTCATTCCAATTTTGAATATTCTTTTATTTAAATATTCATATCCTTTGGGAAAGGTTCCCATTAATTTTATCAAAGATAAATTCTTTAAATTTATTCTTTAATCTTCCTTTGGATATCAATTCAAAGCAAATTATGGTTTATCCAAACTAGTCGGGATTAGCGAACCTTACCGAAGTAATCATTTGTTTAATTTCCCAATCCTAACCTATTCATCCCATGAAGCAAAACTGGTAATACTTCATATCTAACACCACGGTGTTATCGGTAAATTAAATTACCATTTCATGTTCAAATCTAATTAAAGATTTAACTATCGCTTGGAGTAAAACTGGTGGTACTCCATTCTCGATCATTTCTTGAATTTGATAATTTTAGGTATCAAATTCACCTTTCAATCTAATTGAAGATTCATTAAAACTCTAACTCGGTTTTAATTTCCAAAAATCATTACTTAATGATTATTCAAAGTTAAGAAATTAATCTTATCTTTAACTGGGTTAAAAAACTAATGTCATTTAAAATACAACACACAATAAACCCAAAATCACATTCCATTAACAATGGAATCTTCACAGAATACATATCAATATATATAATCGATATGAACTTCCATATCCAACCGATAATATAATGGAATAACGGCAAAGCCTTTTAAATTCCATATATATTATCAGTCTTCCTCCATAGAAACTCACTTCGATTATTACCAAATAGAATTCCATTCAATTCCAATTTAATATGTTAAATTGGAAAACTTTACTTTGGAAAATCTCCACTAAATCTTTAGTAAAAAGATTTATAAGTTCCAAATCTCATTTCACTATAAAAAGGGTTAAAGAACAAATGTCGTTAAAACAGAGTTCACAATAAACCCAATTCACATTCCATTTCAAATCCAATTAAATGTTAATTAATTGGTAATTCTTCTCTACATCTTAATTAAAAGATTTATTCTTTTCACACGGGGTTTAAGAATAGTGTTACTGAAGACCCCATCCCATCAGCCTCTAACTGTAAATTTGTAAGAGAACAATTCCCTAAGTATTAATCCCGAAGGCCGAAACCAACATCAGATCAATACCCATGAAACCATTCAACTTAGCTAATCTCTAGTTAGTTTCTAATTTTCTTAACTCCGTTGGGTTTAAGAACATTATTATTAAAGATACCATTCACGACAAATGTAACGACCCGTATTCTACGCATCATAGGATCGTAGGATATTTATTTCTTTCACATACGAAGTCGTATGGTCATGTAACTTTGGGAGACGACTATTGTGGTCGTTTCCTATGTTCATGATTTTTCCCGATTTTTAAATGACCATTTTACCCCTAGTAGGCACTGTTTTGGCCATAACTTTTGTCTGGAAAGGAATTTTGACCTGAAACTACTTCCATTGGCTCCGGATGATGGTTTCTCTTTCCGTAGAGTGGTCACATTAGTCAAACGGACTCACCGTTTGGGAGATATGGCTGAAACAAGTTTCAGATGGTGAAAAACAGCTTAATTGGGCTTAACCGGGTGATTAGCAGCTAGGCCCAGAGGGGAATTTCGGGTTTAGAGGTATAGAAGGACTGATTAGGGTTAGGTTATCACTTTCATTTCAGTTTTGAGCCGCCACAAATCTTCTTGAGACCTTAGTAATGGCTTCCATCCTCTAAAACCTCTCCAAAACACATTTTTAGTGAAGATTAAGCCTAAACTACATTAAAGCAAGGCCAAATAGCAACAAAGCAAGGTTGGAGCTGCTGCTATACATAGGAATTCGACCCAAACAGAGAGTATTTCAGATTTGGTGTTTCATTTGTGGCCAAGGTGAGTGATTTGCATAGTTTTTGCACTAATTACGGTGATTAAGGGTAATTAGTGAAGATTAGCGAATTTATACGTAAATAAATTCTGGAAAATACTTAAAATTCTAAAATAATGTTTTAAGGCTCTGATAGAAATTTGGGTTAATTTCGATGTGTTTTGCTAATCGTATGCTTAAACATGATTAAGAGGGATTATAGGAAAATGTGAGGTTTTAGCCACTTTTGATCCATTTTGGTTCATTTGAATTGTTGTTAGGTGTTTGTGGTTGTTCTTACATGTTGTTATGACTATTTGACATGAATTGTGATTGATTAGAATAGTTAGATTTGTCAAAAACGTCGTTGAACGGCGTAAACAAGTTGCTGGAAAAGTCGCAGAAAGTTGTGCAGGGCTTCGGATCGGATCGGATGGGGGCTCGGATCGGATATGTGAACTGGGCAAGAAACCCGACCCGAACCGGAGTTTGGCACATAGGAGGCTTGGCAAGAAGGAAGGCCGTTTGCTTAGAGTTGGAGTGGATAAGGGGATCGGATCGGAAGGATAATTGGAGGCCAGATCGGATCGACTTGGAGACGCAGGGCTCGGATCGGAAGTAAACATTTGGGAGAACTAGCAAGAGGGAAGGCCGCGCGGATCAAATGGCAAGGAGGGATCGGATCGGAATACGTGAAGAAATAAGGGAGCGGATCGGAGCACTGGAAGGAAGGACACCCGACCCGACCCGGAGGAGGACACCGACCCGACCTGAAGTGGAATACCCGACCCGAACCGAATGGAAAGATGACAAGGAAGGAGGACCGAACCGAATCGACGAGGGTAATGACCACCGAACCGAACCGTATTCTAGGGCTGCTACTGCATGACAACTCTTTTGAAGACCCACTCCAATTCGATCAAAACCCGAGATGCAAAGGAAGTCCAAATGAGGAGCTTTGACTCAGGATCCAGCTGGGAACCAATGAGTGGGCTTCATGATTGGGCTTTGCTGCGGGACGCGTGCCAAGGGGTTATCGACGTCTATAGCTTTGGACCACTATGGTAGGAGGTACGAAGGCGGATTCAGGGCCATTATGGCATCGGTAGAACCAAGGGCTACAACCAATGAAGTGGGTCATTGAAATGTTTGGTCATGACTCTATATGTTTAGCTTGGTCATAGCAGGGTTTCTACAAGTCGGGATTCGTCGTTACCTCAATTTTGTCTAGTGTTCCAAAGTGGTAGATGTCGTATGCTTTACGCACTGAGTGAGAGATGTGAGGATGGTTGCTATGGATGGTTTGTTTGCTATCATTATGACATACACACCCCACCCCCGTATTCTTTACACTATTCATTATGGCACCTTAGAGTATTGTACGGTATATGGTACTAACTCTTTGGTTGCAGGTCCAGGTTCAGGTATGGTTTAGTATACCTGTTATTACTCTGTTTAGATGCTTATCGCTCATACGAGGCTTTATGTCTGACCCAGAGTTTTATGTCTCCTCTTATTACTCTGGGTGCTCACACGAGCAGACTAGAGACAGGTTAGCTGGTGATGCACGGGTAGATGATCCGGAGACGAGCAGGAGGCTTCCACGTAATATATATAGTATTCTCCCTGTATTGTTGAAGATCACTGCTTGGGCATTGGTGGTGCATCTTCTACTTTAGTTTTCTTTTGTTAGAGACAGTAAATTTGGAAAGTTGTAATAAGCTGTATTTGGATTTCCACTGCTCTGATGTTGACATTGATTATTAGTTATCAGCTTATGCACTGTCTCGCCCGTTTTATGTAAAGTATGTTATTATTATATTTTATCCCATGCGCTGTGAGACATTCTACAGGTTCCTTGATTAGTTCATTCTCTTCTTTCCTTTCTCCTGACGACCGGTCCGCGCTAGTTGGGCATGTATACAGCGCACTTTCGGAGGAAATGCAGGCTGGTGCGGGGCGGGCCGTCACACTTGGTATCAGAGCTCTAGGTTGCGTAGTTAACCTAGGGAAGTTATCAGGGAGAGATAATATACGTATACGAGAGAGCGTATTTGTGATTATTTTGGTTTTCAAAAGCTATATATATAAACTATTAGTAGTATAAGGATGAAGCCGTACTGCACTAGCACCACTATGGAGTCGTTAATCATTTCCTTTTTCAGATTGACGATGAGTCGATATGTTAGAGGTACCGGTAGGGGAGCCAATAATGGGAATGCTGCTGACATGAGGACGATGTTTACTGACCTCATGAGAGAGATGCTTAGAGATGTACAGAGGGCAGCTCCCAATGGTGGAAATGGTGGTGGTCCAATAGTGCAGGCGCCGAGGGTCGACTTCGCCAAGTTGAATAAGGATTATACTAGCCTTGGTGGGATGTCGTTTCACGGAACGGAGTCGGCCACGGATGTTCAAGATTGGTTGGATAGTTGCGAACGTATCTTTGAGGATTTGGGTATCGAAGATGCGATGAAGAGAAAGCTAGCGTCCCGTCAGCTGCAAGGGCGGGCAATGAATTGGCGGAATGCTATAAAGGCAGCTACTCCCAAAGATCAGATTACTTGGGAGTAGTTTAAAGCTCGCTCCAGTGAGAAGTTCATTCCAGCTGCTCAGAAGTCAAAGCTGTTTAAGAAATTCTTGGAGCTCAAGCAGAATGGCAGAGCTGTCTCGGAATACATTGCTAAATTTGACACTTTGTCAAAATATGGGTTATCTCTTATTGATACTGCCGAGAAAAAGAATGAGAAATTCATAACTGGTTTGGATCAGTACTTGGGGGAAAAACTTATTAACCACATCGATGAGACGTTTGAATCGATTGTGGGGAAAGCATTAAGATCAGAAAGTCTCTACCCTAAGTCGAAGACTGAGGTTGCATCTGCAGAAGAGCCAAAACCACAAGCAAGTGGTGGAGGCAAGGGTGGTTCCCAGAATAAGAGAAAGCAGAACCAAGCTAAGGATGGCCAGAAGAAAAAGAATAAGCAAGATGTTGAGTGCTTCAGCTGTGGTAAGAAGGGCCATTATGCTAGTAATTGTCGGGCCAAGCCAGCGGATAGGAAGTGCTTCAACTGTGGCCAAATGGGACATCACAAGGACAAGTGTCCACAGCCCCCTAAGGAAAAGAAAATGGTGAAAGCCTACGCTCTTAATGCTATTCCTTCTTCGTCGAATGCCCCAACAGCGGCGGAGAAGGGAAAGAATGTCGTCATTCAAGGTATGCTTTCTGTTTATGATGTTCCTGTTAGAGTTTTGTTTGATACCGGAGCTTCCAGTTCTTTCATATCTAGTGACCTGGTAGATAGGTTGGGATTGGAGCCCGAGATTGTCGATAGACCTTTAGTAGTGACGAACCCGATTGGTGGTTCGACTAGCCTTAGCATGATTTGTCGTAATGTGGTCTTATCGAGTCATGGATGCATGTTTGTTTGTGATTGCTTTGTTTTGGGCTTTACTGGGTTTGGCATTATTTTGGGAGTAGATTGGCTCCGAAGACACGGGGTGGTGGTAGACTGTGAGGGCTTTTTGGTGACAGCTAGAGTGGATAATGGGCGGAGGATAGTGTTTGGTGGTCTACCCAGTGAGGGGGTATTGGCTAGTTTTCTAAACTCCCTTGACATTCCGCATAGTGAGTTGTCAGGTTTGCCCGTGGTTGGCCAGTATCCGGATGTTTTCGAAGAAGTGACCGGACTTCCACCACACCGAGAGATTGAGTTCCGTATTGATTTGGTAAAAGATGCCAGACCTATAGTGATGCCACTTCGTCGTATGGCACCAAGAGAGCAGCGAGAGCTCGAGGTGCAAGTCAGCGATCTTTTGAAGAAGGGATTTATCAGAAGGAGTGTTTCTGAATGGGGAGCACCAGTTGTGTTTGCTACCAAGGCGGATGGTTCCCTTCGTTTGTGTGTAGACTACCGCGAGTTGAATAAAGTGACGAGGAAGAACAAGTATCCTCTACCGCGGATAGATGATTTGTTCGATCAGTTGAGTGGCGCGAGAGTATTTTCTCAGTTGGATCTCGCGACAGGTTTTCATCAGCTTAGAGTGGAAGCTGAGAGTATAGCTAAAACGGCATTTCGGACGCCGTCTGGGTTTTATGAGTGGTTGGTCATGCCATTCGGGCTGACCAATGCCCCAGCATATTTTGTGGATCTTATGAATAGGGTATTCAGAGATCAGTTGAATAAGTTTGTCCTTGTGTTCGTTGATGATATTTTGGTCTATTCGAGGACAGAGGAAGAACACAAGGAACATTTAAGAGTAGTGATGGAGGTGTTGAGAAAACACCAATTGAAAGCAAAGTTTTCTAAGTGTCACTTCTGGAAGAGGGAAGTGAGGTTCTTGGGCCATGTTGTATCAGAGAATGGTATTGCCGTGGACCCGGCAAAGGTGGCTACGGTACAGGATTGGCCTACGCCCAAGAATGCAACAGATGTAAGAAGTTTCTTGGGGTTAGCGGGATATTATCGTAAGTTTATCCAAGGTTTCTCCAAGATAGCAGCACCATTGACCCAGTTGACCAAGAAGAATCAAGCTTTTGTCTGGGATGAAAGGTGCGAGAATGCATTCAAAAGTCTAAAGGACAAGTTGACAAGCGCACCAGTGTTAGTCATTCCTAAGGGGGATGAAGAGATGACGGTATACACGGATGCCTGTGGTACCGGACTGGGTGCTGTATTGATGCAAGACGGTAGGGTTGTAGCTTACGCAAGTCGGCAATTGAAACCGCACGAGAGAAGATACCATACCCATGATTTAGAGTTGGCAGCAATCGTGTTCGCGTTAAAGATGTGGAGACACTATCTCTTGGGAGAAAGATTTGAGCTGTTTACAGATCATAAGTCGTTAAAGTATCTCTTCTCTCAGAAAGATCTGAATCTCCGTCAGCAGAGATGGTTAGAGTTCTTAGCTTCCTATGATTTTGACATCGCATACACACCAGGAAAAGGCAATGCGGTGGCTGATGCATTGAGTAGAAGACATGCCAACTTAGGGGCTATGTTCCTTGAATGGAAGCAACTGGAGTTTATCGCGGGGTTTGATTTCAGACCAAAATGCGAATTGAATCCAGAAATGTTAGCAAGTTTGACGATCAGACCCACTTTGATTGAGCGGATCGGCTCTAGTCAGAGGGACGATCCTAATGTATTGGAAATCATCTCCAAATTAGAAATGGATATCGATGAGGAGATGAACAAGTATGGGCTTGATCGAGATGGATGGCTTAGAAAGAATGGAAAGCTTGTTGTACCCAATGTCAATGGATTGAGAGATGAAGTGCTTAAAGAATGTCATCACTCAAAGTTGACTATACATCCCGGTGGTAATAAAATGTATAGAGACATGAAACAGACTTACTACTGGGAAGGAATGAAAAGAGACGTTGGGAAGTTTATATCCAAATGCATGAATTGCCAGCTAGTTAAAGCTGAGCAAAAGAAGCCTAGTGGTTTGTTATAGCCATTAGAAATTCCCGAATGGAAATGGGAGCAAGTCTCGATGGATTTCATCGATGGTTTACCAAGGACTAGATCGGGACATGATAGCATTTGGGTGATTGTGGACCGATTGACCAAAAGTGCAAGATTTATACCAGTCAGATCGACCAGAACGGCAGCTAAGTTAGCAGAATTGTATATGAAGTGGGTAGTGAGATTCCATGGAGTACCTAAAAGCATTGTGGGTGACCGAGACCCGTTGTTCACTAGTGGGTTTTGGAAGAGCTTACAAGAGGCTCTAGGGTCAGAGTTACATCTCAGTACTGCATATCATCCTCAGACCGACGGTCAGACGGAGAGGGTGAACCATATTTTGGAAGATCTCTTGAGAGCATGTATATTGGATTTTGGTGGATCATGGGATGACCATTTGCATCTAGTAGAGTTTGCATATAATAATAACTACCAATCCAGTATCGGTATGGCTCCGTTTGAAGCTTTGTACGGAAGACCGTGCAACTCACCATCATGTTGGATAGAGACTGGCGAGAAGTTTATGCTTGGACCAGAGATGGTGAGGGAAACTTCAGATAAGATTAAGATCATTCAACAACGAATGAAGGCTGCCCAAGATAGGCAGAAGAGTTATGCTGATAAGAGGAGAAGAGACTTAAAATTCTCCGTTGGCGACTTGGTGTTTGTCAAGATTTCTCCGTTGAAGAGCGTAATACGATTTGGCAGGAGAGGCAAGTTGGCACCCAGATTTGTTGGTCCATTACCTATTCTTGAGCTAGTCGGGAATTTGGCATATAGAATTGACTTACCAGAGAAAATGGCGGGAGTTCACAACGTATTTCATGTTTCCCAACTAAGGAAGTTCGTTCACGACTCAGATATGACTATTTCACCTGATCAGTTAGAGGACTTCGAAGTAGAACCCGAGGTGGTTGAGAACCGCAAGCTGGCCCGTATTGTCGAGCACGACATGAAGCAACTTCGAAGGAAGGCGGTTAAGCTAGTCAAGGTACAGTGGAGCGAGGACGAGAGTGATTGTACTAGGGAGACAGAGGAGGACATTAGGAAGACACACCCAGAACTCTTTGCCTGGTAAGATTTTGGCTTCGATTTAGTTTTTCCGCATGCTAGGATAGACTTGTTTGCTTGTTTTCCAGGATTGATTGTTGTATGTGCTTGTTAGGCATGCGAGATCCTTTGTATGTTTTGGGTTAAGGAATTTCGGGGGCGAAATTTCTTAGGAGGGGAGAGTGTAACGACCCGTATTCTACGCATCATAGGATCGTAGGATATTTATTTCTTTCACATACGAAGTCGTGTGGTCATGTAACTTTGGGAGACGACTATTGTGGTCGTTTCCTATGTTCATGATTTTTCCCGATTTTTAAATGACCATTTTACCCCTAGTTGGCACTGTTTTGGCCATAACTTTTGACTGGAAAGGAATTTTGACCTGAAACCACTTCCATTGGCTCCGGATGATGGTTTCTCTTTCCGTAGAGTGGTCACATTAGTCAAACGGACTCACCGTTTGGGAGATATGGCTGAAACAAGTTTCAGATGGTGAAAAATAGCTTAATTGGGCTTAACCGGGTGATTAGCAGCTAGGCCCAGAGGGGAATTTCGGGTTTAGAGGTATAGGAAGACTGATTAGGGTTAGGTTATCACTTTCATTTCAGTTTTGAGCCGCCACAAACCTTCTTGAGACCTTAGTAATGGCTTCCATCCTCTAAAACCTCTCCAAAACACATTTTTAGTGAAGATTAAGCCTAAACTACATCAAAGCAAGGCCAAATAGCAACAAAGCAAGGTTGGAGCTGCTGCTATACATAGGAATTCGACCCAAACAGAGAGTATTTCAGATTTGGTGTTTCATTTGTGGCCAAGGTGAGTGATTTGCATAGTTTTTGCACTAATTACGGTGATTAAGGGTAATTAGTGAAGATTAGCGAATTTATACGTAAATAAATTCTGGAAAAATTCTTAAAATTCTAAAATAATGTTTTAAGGCTCTGTTAGAAAGTTGGGTTAATTTCGATGTGTTTTGCTAATCGTATGCTTAAACATGATTAAGAGGGATTATAGGAAAATGTGAGGTTTTAGCCACTTTTGATCCATTTTGGTTCATTTGAATTGTTGTTAGGTGTTTGTGGTTGTTCTTACATGTTGTTATGACTATTTGACATGAATTGTGATTGATTAGAATAGTTAGATTTGTCAAAAACGTCGTCGAACGGCGTAAACAAGTTGCTGGAAAAGTCGCAGAAAGTTGTGCAGGGCTTCGGATCGGATCGGATGGGGGCTCGGATCGGATATGTGAACTGGGCAAGAAACCCGACCCGAACCAGAGTTTGGCACATAGGAGGCTTGGCAAGAAGGAAGGCCGTTTGCTTAGAGTTGGAGTGGATAAGGGGATCGGATCGGAAGGATAATTGGAGGCCAGATCGGATCGACTTGGAGACGCAGGGCTCGGATCGGAAGTAAACATTTGGGAGAACTAGCAAGAGGGAAGGCCACGCGGATCAAATGGCAAGGAGGGATCGGATCGGAATACGTGAAGAAATAAGGGAGCGGATCGGAGCACTGGAAGGAAGGACACCCGACCCGACCCGGAGGAGGACACCGACCCGACCTGAAGTGGAATACCCGAACCGAATGGAAAGATGACAAGGAAGGAGGACCGAACCGAACCGACGAGGGTAATGACCACCGAACCGAACCATATTCTAGGGCTGCTACTGCACGACAACTCTTTTGAAGACCCACTCCAATTCGATCAAAACCCGAGATGCAAAGGAAGTCCAAATGAGGAGCTTTGACTTAGGATCCAGCTGGGAACCAATGAGTGGGCTTCATGATTGGGCTTTGCTGCGGGACGCGTGCCAAGGGGTTATCGACGTCTATAGCTTTGGACCACTATGGTAGGAGGTACGAAGGCGGATTCAGGGCCTTTATGGCATCGGTAGAACCAAGGGCTACAACCAATGAAGTGGGTCATTGAAATGTTTGGTCATGACTCTATATGTTTAGCTTGGTCATAGCAGGGTTTCTACAAGTCGGGATTCGTCGTTACCTCAATTTTGTCTAGTGTTCCAAAGTGGTAGATGTCGTATGCTTTACGCACTGAGTGAGAGATGTGAGGATGGTTGCTATGAATGGTTTGTTTGCTATCATTATGACATACACACCCCACCCCCGTATTCTTTACACTATTCATTATGGCACCTTAGAGTATTGTACGGTATGTGGTACTAACTCTTTGGTTGCAGGTCCAGGTTCAGGTATGGTTTAGTATACCTGTTATTACTCTGTTTAGATGCTTATCGCTCATACCAGGCTTTATGTCTGACCCAGAGTTTTATGTCTCCTCTTATTACTCTGGGTGCTCACACGAGCAGACTAGAGACAGGTTAGCTGGTGATGCACGGGTAGATGATCCGGAGACGAGCAGGAGGCTTCCACGTAATATATATAGTATTCTCCCTGTATTGTTGAAGATCACTACTTGGGCATTGGTGGTGCATCTTCTACTTTAGTTTTTTTTTTGTTAGAGACAGTAAATTTGGAAAGTTGTAATAAGCTGTATTTGGATTTCCGCTGCTCTGATGTTGACATTGATTATTAGTTATCAGCTTATACACTGTCTCGCCTGTTTTATGTCAAGTATGTTATTATTATATTTTATCCCATGCGCTGTGAGACATTCTACAGGTTCCTTGATTAGTTCATTCTCTTCTTTCCTTTCTCCTGACGACCGGCCCGCGCTAGTTGGGCATGTATACAGCGCACTTTCGGAGGAAATGCAGGCTGGTGCGGGGCGGGCCGTCACAACAAACCCAAAATCTCATTCCATTGTTAATCGAGTTAAAGAACAAGTATTATTTAAAACACCGTTCATGATAAACCCAAAAACCAATTTCAATTTACTTCCAATTAAATGTTAATTAATTGGTAAACTTCATTAAATCTTAATAAAAAGATTTATATCTTTTCTCAACTGTGTTTAAGAACAGCTTTAATGAAGATACCGTTCACGACAAACCCAAAATCCCATTTGATATTAAATATTAAGCTCTGAATAGAAAATATACCGGCTTATATTCAATATCAAATTCTGAAATCAACAAATATCGTATTGGAATAAAGACATATATATCTTCCAAATTCCTCCACAATGTCCATATAATCATGGAATCCAATATCGAAATATTCCAAAGATAATTTCAATTCAAATCCATTCCAATTCATATATTGGAATTCTGGTTATTTTTAAAACCATTTCAAATCCAATTTATTTATTTAAAAATAATTGGGTTATAATTCTAGTTAATAACTAGTTTATTTCGATAAAAATATATTTTTATCTTTTCCACTATGGAATTTTTCATCCCAATTCTTTCCAAATCATTTATTATGATTTTACACAAATTATTTTTATTTTTAATAATTTTATCAAGGCTCCTACAGTCGATTTCTTTAAACGGCCATCGAACTGCACTTACAATGACCTTTTCCAAATTTGTTTTGGACATAATTCCAAATCCAACCATTAGATTTCTAATTCCTTGTATTAGTTAGAAAGCTCTTTTCGATACGAACCCAACGGTTCCAGATTCAGGAGAATCCGACGGTCGGATCTCCCGTAATGGCCATTCGAAGTCAATGGTCAAAACTCGTGAACTACCGCGGCGCGGTGCGTTCTATTCAGGCCATTGTATTATATAATATATATATATATATATACATATACCTATATATATATATATGTATATTTCGTCGATTTCCATGTAAATCATATTTTATAAATCGTTTTAAATTCATTTTCAAAACGATTTCAACTTCATATTCAATTTCAAATCAAAATTGAATATTTCATACCATTAATATATAAATGATAATATTTTCAAACTTCAGATTTTGAAATCACTTCCTTTTCGATATTCATTATAAAAATGATTAAAATCGATATAAATATCATTTATGTCAAAATGGTGTTAATCTAATCAACACGACTTTATACATTTAAATATATTCATGTCCATCCCAAACCGGACATCAAAATAAGATTTTGATATTTTACTGAATATTATTATAAAATATTCATTATTTTAAAATATTCGTTAGTTTAAAATATTCATTCTTTTTGAACTGGAATTAGACACAATCAATTACCATATAATGTCGATTATATGGATTTCATACAATACATGTATAAAATAACATTGATACACAATCAACCATCATCAATAGTGCATTCTACACTGCATAAGCATTAAATACAAATATTTAACGCTTACAACAGCCTGTCAACCAATCGATCGACATACAACTAATTATTGGGACAAGTGTATGTCGTATATCATCCCAATACCCATGTGGGTTTCCAAACAGCAAACACTGATTATTATTTATGCAGTTGGGCGATGTGTAAAATATATTGCCCCAATCAATGTTAGTTAAATGGGTGTACATAAGCAAATCATCTGATTTGTAAATGAATATTTATTCTCATTCATATACATGTTAAAAATTATATTTTTTACGATAAAATATTTTATTCAACGCATGAATATTTTATACAGTCCACTAATACAATAAAAATGATATTTTTATTCTTCAAATATTTTATACAACATCACAATCAATTTTCACACAGAATACAATCAACAAGTCACCCATGGTCTGTGAATGACGAGGAGCAGTTCATATATGCAGTTATATAATAAATAACTGTACAAGAAGTTATTTTAGTGAGAAGTTCTCACACTGGGATCCACTCCATCAGTTTTAATTCTGAATTTTTGTTCTGATTGGATTTGAATTTTCCCGAAAATTCAATGTGCTCCAAATTGGACCTGGTCAGTCTTGTTCTGAAGTTATCGTCCCCACGATCGCAACAGATCCAGCTTTGCGCGATTTGGACCTCGTATGAAGGAGTTACGCTAGTTAATACATTGAAATGATTAATCGAGTAATTAATTAAATTATTAACTAAATTACAACACTTAGGAAATTAAGCTAAAGTTACCTTCTTTATCTTCAATGCGATTTACTCTACGTCCTCGTTCAAAACTAGGGCTCCTCGGTTCTCGTGCCATACTTCACCGGAGGAGGATCGGATGGCTTCATGTGGAAGGGCTATGCCAGGCACACCCTAAGCCGGCGGCGTAATGAACTCGTACGCCTCAAGCGGCGGGAAATCCGCAGCGACGGTGAGCTCTTTGAGCTCTGAATTGCACTCCACTGTTGATGAAAACTGATCATTTTTATATGGATTTGAAGCTCTTGGTTTTTTCTTTCATTTGATTCCGGAAGTTTGATTTATTGCTGAGCGGATTGGAAGACTTTCAAGCTCAAAAATCTGAGCTTTTTCCACCTTCTATTCAATAACGACGGCTGAGAGAGAGATAGTTGAATAGGGTTTTACTATGGCCCTTTATAGAAAAGTAAATTATTATTTTAATAAATTTTAATGTCAAAATCGCAAACGAACTCCAAATCAAACCCAATGACTGTCGCCCCTAGCTAAACACCCCCATTCTGAACACAATGGAATATGTATCATAAGCCGATTCGACTGTTTTGATCAGTTTTTTCTTAAATTTAAAATATAAATCCATTTAATTGCAGTTGAACGTGCATTTTAAAGTACCGGGGCCACATACGGACCCCAAAAATTACAGAAAAATTATTTCTAGCTTTGCATTGACGATACAGTCCTAAAAAAACTAATTTTGTTGAATTTGAAGACCGTTTGAAAAATGACCATTTTCTGGTTGATCCAAATTGACTGAAACTATCAAAATGCGTTTTTTTTTGCCACGCTCACATACTGATTCCATAAATTATGAAAATTGGAATCCAGCTATAATTTGACATCCCGGATCCAAGAAAAGTGGTTTCATCGAAAACGGAGGTCGTTTGCAAAATGGCCATTTTTAAGGGCTATATTTCCATAGCGATTATTCTGAATTTTCAATTGGGCATAACTTTTTATTCGCACTATGAAATTTTGATTTTTCAGATTCGTTGGGAAGATATTTTCGAACAAATTCAAACATTTTTGGTTTCACCAAAATCCGGTTTATTTTGAATCCTATACATTCATTTGAAATTTGAAATCGAATTTTCAAACTACCACGCCATTTCCAATTCCTTTTATAATTAAAATAAATATTTATATTCTACCTTCGATTCAAATAAATATATATACATTCTAATTCTGTTCAAAATAAATTTCTCGTCGTTATTATTTAAAATAAATCATTTTAAATATCCAAAATTCATTAAGATTACCAAAATAAAAATTTTAAATTGGTTCTAATTTTCCGGGTTGTTACAATCTCCCCCACTTAAAATCTTTTCGTCCTCAAAAAGGAACGGAGCTGAAAGTTGTTTAACTAACCAACTCAACTTTCATTTCGGTTTTCATTCTTCAACTTTTCCGTTTCTAAGAATTTTCAAATTTCTCAAAAATTTGGCGAACACCCTAAATTTTCGAAAAATTTCGCCATAACCTCGCTTGTACAGGGAGCACCGGGAAAATCCCCAAACCGCCATATAGGCCCTCTCATCTCAAAATGAAAAAGAAAAAGCCAACCGGCTATCCAATTGGCTCATAAAATCATCCAAACTCCATAAATTAGTAAACATGTACCTATTTGTCAGGCATACAATTTTATTCCACTTCTCTAGCCTCCTTGCTATGACATGCTCAATGTATATACATGTACATGTATGTAATTTCAATCAATCTCCTATTCAGTTCAATATTTGATACAATTGGGTTATATGTACTATTCTTTCACATAATGGTTTTATTAGATAACAAATAATCATACAACACAACCATCAATCAATTAGTGAATTAACGTTTTAAATTCATAATTTTGACATATATAAAGAAAATCATGTTTTTGAAGCCAAATCACAACAATACCCCTATCTAGTTTTGGTTCTCACACTAGTCAATTGGAAATATATATATATATCCCACCTTTGAAACTCAGACACAAACGACTGATGCTGTACAGTCATCAATAATTTTATCTTTGGGCGACTAGAGTGTGATTCTATATCTATCCAGTATATTAAAACTTCGAATATACGTTCATGATGCATATATGCAAAATCTCATATATTCGGTTGTCCAAAATAAAATAAAATAATATATTCAAATACGTATAATTAGATTAAATTTTCAAAACAAATTGGTTTTCACTTTTATTTTAAAAATTTCACTCTTCACACTCGTTTTAGGATACTACTGATCCTATCTCTAACGAGCCATTCCCATTGGATATTACTAATCCAATCTCTGATGAATTCTTTCGTTTGGTTCTAACGTGTCTTGTTCTCGAGCTCTATAAACCAAAGCTCCGATACCAAAATGAAACGACCCAAACTTCCCCGTAAAGGAAAGCCCGGATTGAGTTGAGAACACAACAAATCAGAACACATACAGAAGAACATTTCATTGC
This sequence comes from Allium sativum, assembly GCA_030737875.1. NCBI lineage: Eukaryota > Viridiplantae > Streptophyta > Magnoliopsida > Asparagales > Amaryllidaceae > Allium > Allium sativum. The sequence continues at coordinate 627,111,605 of CM060921.1, read as the reverse complement.
TTATTACAACAATTTACATCAGAGTACAAGAATATACAGAGTATGAACAAATAATATACATTTGATAAATATCAGAGATATACAAATTACAATGTAGCGGAAAATAATACAAAACACAACTGAAAGAGATACACAGATACAGAGCTTTCCGAATATCATTCCAGCAATAAACCAGGATCCTATGAATATAAATCTGCAAAACCAAAACTATTAGCTGCCTGTGTGGAAAATAGGGGCACCCAGAGTTTAGGTTAAAACAATAAACTTCAGGTCAGTCATGTGACTGGGGTGTGAACTAAAATTGTTTTTATCTTGGTTTTAAAGTAAGGCAACTCAAGGGACCACGCCGTATAACACGGAACGGGTTTCCTCCCAAGAATACCAGTGCATAAAAACAACAGCGCAAAGCTAAATAAAGAACAATGAAACTATTATAAGACTCGGGTCCCATCACACAATGCAACGCAAGCCGGAGGATAGAGTTTTACCTTATAATAGCCAAACATGCATGGTACATTTAAAACAAATCATTTTGATACTATTATAGTGTAAGGTGCATGAAAACAACTTCAAATATAAATGTATCAATCATAGACGGCATAGTGCCCCATCCCACTATGTCGCCATACAAGGTTGTACATATAAAACGGAAATGTCATGTATTGGAAGTTGGATTTCCATCTGTAAACCAAGGCAAGGGATCGTCCTTACCGCTTTGAGACGCTCTAGCCCGCCCCTCAGGTTCAAAGCTCGAGTGACCCTTGGATCGTTAGGGCCGGTCCACTCGACGTGGATTAAAATGCTTGAACACTACGTTTCCACGCCCTATGGGGTATCAATCTGGTATGTATAAAGACCATACCATCCATCGGCCATGTAGTGTCGATATATCTGAGGCGCCTTGCTATCCATCATCCACATAAGTAAAACATCTGGGTGTGCAGAACCCAGACAACACTCCTAGCTTGAAGGAAATGCATGTTCTCCCTGAGGTCCTCTCCCGTTTCTGGTTCACACTAGGGTGTGAGGCTCGTGAATTTACGCTACACAAAGCTAGGCTATATTAAAGTCGTGCTTTGATCATCAACCACAAGACTCTGCTTTTCAACAGAAGCCTTGGTCATTTGCATCTCAGCATGCCACACAAGCAATTCACGCTATGCAACCGATGTCTATCAATCGCACAGAATGAAATCCGATGTCAGACACACATCCATTTACAAGTTCGTTCTGGGTCTGAACGAAACCGAAGGCACCTTATTCCTCATCCCGTATGTACAATACAGGAGAGAGGCCCTCGCATATCCGTCGATCTCCAAGTACGTCTAGACGATCACCACTTGTTACCTCGTCTTGGGTGTGCAGCCCAATCAAGACATCAGTAATCATCCAAACGATGTGAAGAGCTCCGTTCTTCAACCATCGTCTTCATCGTCGACTTATCACCAATTCAGTTATTCAGAATGGGATAAACCCGGTCTTTCTGAATAACTCGCGTATATAATAAACAAGTGCTATAAAAACACAACATACCCTCATTCCAATTCTGATTATTCTTTCATTTAAATATTCATATCCTTTGGGAAATGTTCCTATTAATTTTATCAAAGATAAATTCTTTAATTTTCCTTTGGATATCAATTCAAACCAAATTATGGTTTATCCAAACTAGTCGGGATTAGCGAACCTCACCGAAGTAATCATTTGTTTAATTTTTTAATCCCAACCTATTCATCCCATGAAGCAAAACAGGTAATACTTCATATCTAACACCACAGTGTTATCGGTAAATTAAATTACCATTTCACGTTCAAATCTAATTAAACATTTAACTATCGCCGGGAGTAAAACTGGTGGTATTCCTTTCTTGACATTTCTTGAATTTGATAATTTTAGTTATCAAATTCACCTTTCAATCTAATTGAAGATTCTTTAAAACTCTAACTCAGTTTTAATTTCCAAAAATCATTACTTAATGATTATTCAAAGTTAAGAAATTAATCTTATCTTTAATTGGGTTAAAGAACTAATGTCATTTAAAACACAGATCACGATAAACCCAAAATCACATTCCATTAACAATGGAATCTTCAAGTAATACAGATCAATATATATAATCAATATGAACTTTTATATCCAACTGATAATATAAATGGAATAACGGCAAAGCCTTTTAAATTCCATATATATTAACAATCTTCCTCCATAGAAACTCACTTCGATGATTACCAAGTTGAATTCCATTCAATTACAATTTAATATGCTAAATTGTAAAACTTTACTTTGGAAAATCTCCACTAAATCTTTACTAAAAAGATTTATAAGTTCCAAATCTCATTTCACTGTAAAAAGGGTTAAAGAACAAATGTCGTTAAAACACAGTCCACAATAAACCCAATTCACATTCCATTTCAAATCCAATTAAATGTTAATTAATTGGTAATTCTTCTCTGCATCTTAATTAAAATATTTATTCTTTTCACACGGGGTTTAATAACAGTGTTACTGAAGACCCCATCCCATCAGCCTCTAACCGTAAATTAGTAAAAGAACAATTCCCTTAGTATTAATCCATAAGGACGAAAGCAACATCAGATCAATACCCAGGAAACCATTCAACTTAGCTAATCTCCAGTTAATTTATAATTTTCTTGACTCCATTGGGTTTAAGAACAGTATTATTAAAGATACCATTCACGACAAACCCAAAATCTCATTCCATTGTTAATCGAGTTAAAGAACAAGTGTTATTTAAAATACCGCTCACGATAAACCCAAAAACCAATTTCAATTTATGTCCAATTAAATGTTAATTAATTGGTAAACTTCGTTAAATCTTAATAAAAAGATTTATATCTTTTCTCAACTGGGTTTACGAACAGTGTTAGTGAAGATATCGTTCACGACAAACCCAAAATCCCTTTCGATATTAAATACAAAGCTCTAAATAGAAAATATTTCGGCTTATATTCAATATCAAATTCTGAAATAAAAAAATATCGTATTGGAATAACGATATATATAAATCTTCCAAATTCCTCCACAATGTCTGTATAATCACGTAATCCAATATCTAAATATTACGAAGATAATTTCAATTCAAATCAATTCCAATTCATATATTCGAAATTCTGGTTATTTTTAAAACCATTTCAAATCCAATTTATTTATTTAAAAATAATTGGGTTATAATTCTAGTTAATAACTTGTTCATTTCGATAAAAGTAAGCATATTTTTATCTTTTCAAATATGGAAATTTTCATCCCAATTCTTTCCAAATTTGATTTGGACATAAATCCAAATCCAACCATTAGATTTCTAATTTCTTGCATTCGTTAGAAAGCTCTTTTCAATAAAAACCCAACGGTTCCAGTTCCAGGAGAATCTAACAGTCGGATCTCCCGTGATGTCCATTCGAAGTCAATGGTTGAAATTCGCGAACTTCCACGGCGTGGCGCGTTCTATTCAGGTCACTATATTATATATATAATATATATTTTGTATATTTCCATTTAAAACGTATTTTATAAATCATTTTAAATTCGTTTTCAAAACGATTTCAACTTCATATTCAATTTCAAATCAAAAGTGAATATTTCATATCATTAATATCTAAATGATAATGTTTTCAAACTTCAGATTTTGAAATCTCTTCCTTTCCGATATTCATTATAAAAATGAATAAAATTGATATAAATATCGTTCACGTCAAAATAGCGTTAATCTAATCAACAAGGCTTTATATATTTAAATATATTCATGTCCATCCCAAATCGGACATCAAAATCAGATTTTGATCTTTTACTGAATATTATTTTAAAATATTCGTTATTTTAAAATATGCATTCTTTCTAAACTGGAATCAGACACAGTCAATTACCATATAATGTTGATTATATGGATTTCATACAATACATGTATAAAATAACAATGATACACAATCAACCATCATCCATAGTGCATTCCACACTGCATAAGCATTAAAATAAATATTTAACGCTTACAACAGCCGGTCAACCAATCGATCGACATACAACTAATTATTAGGACTAGTGTATGTCGTATATCATCCCAATACCCGTGTGGGGTATTCAAATAGCAAAAACTGATTATTATTTGTGCAGTTGGGCTATGTGTAAAATATATCGTCCCAATCAATGTCAGTTAAATGGGTGTACATAAACAAATCGTCTGATTTGTAAATGAATATTTGTTCTCATTCATATACATGTTAAAAATTATATTTTTAACGATAAAATATTTTATTCAACGCATGAATATTTTATACAGTCCATTTATACAATAAAATGATATTTTTATTCTTTAAATATTTTATTCAACATATGAATATTTTATATAGCCCATTTCACATCACAATCAATTTTCACATATAATACAATCAATCAAGTTGTCTATGGTCGGTGGACGACGAGGAGCAGTTCATATATGCAGTTATAAAATAAATAACTGTACAAGGAGTTATTATAGCGAGAAGTTCTCACATTGGGATCCACTCCATTAGTTTTAATTCTGAATTCCTGTTCTGATTGGATTTGAATTTTCCCGAAAATCCAACGAGCTTCAAATTGGACCTGGTCAGTCTTGTTGTGAAGCTCTCGTCCGCACGATCGTAACGGATCTAGCTTCGCGCAATTTGGACCTCGTATGAAGGAGTTACGCTAGTTAATACATTGAAATGATTAATCGAGTAATTAATTAAATTATTAACTAAATTACAACGCTTAGGAAATTACGATGCCGTTTCCTTCTTTATCTTCAATGCGATTTACTCTACGTCCTTGTTCAAAACTATGGCTCTTCGATTCTCGTGCCAGACTTCACCGGAGGAGGATCAGATGGCTTCACGTGGAAGGGCTATGCGAGGCGCACCCTAGGCCGGCAGCGCGGCGAACTCGCATGCCTCAGGCGGCGGGAAATCCCTAGCGACGGCGAGCTCTTTGAGCTCCGAATTCGCGCTTCATTGTTGATGAAAACCAATCATTTATATATGGATTTGAAGCTCTCGGTTTTCTCTTTCATTTGATTCCGGAATTTTGATTCATTGCTGAGCGGATTGGAAGATTTTCGAGCACAAAAATATGAGCTTTTTCCGCCTTCTATTCGAGAACAACGACTGAGAGAGAGATAGTTGACTAGGGTTTGACTGTGGCCCTTTATAGAAAATTAAATTATTATTTTAATATATTTTAATGTCAAAATCGCAAACGAACTCCAAATCAAACCCAACAACTATCGCCCTTAGCTAAACACCCTCATTCCAGACACAATGGGATATGTATCGTAAGCCGATTCGACTGTTTTGATCGGTTTTTTCTTTAATTTAAAATATAAATCCATTTAATTGCATTTAAATGTACATTTCAATTTACCGGGGCCACATACGAACCCCAAAAATTATAGGAAAATTATTTCTGGCTTTGTATTGACGATACGGTCCTAACAAAACTAATTTCGTTGAATTTGAAGGCCGTTTGAAAAATGGCCATTTTCTGGTCGATCCAAATTGACTAAACTGTTAAAAAACGTTTTCTTTTGCCACACTCACATATTGATTCCATAAATTATTAAAATTGGAATCTAGCAATAATTTGACATCCCGGATCCAACAAAAGTGGTTTTTTCTAAAACGGAGGTCGTTTGCCTAATGGCCATTTTTAAGGGCTATATTTCCATAGCGATTATTCTAAATTTTCAATTGGGCATAACTTTTTGTTCCCACTATGAAATTTTGACTTTTCAGATTCGTTGGAAAGATATTTTCAAACATATTCAAACATTTTTGGTTTCACCAAAATCCAGTTTATTTTGAATCTTGTACATTCATTTGAAATTTGAAATCGAATTTTCAAACTATCGCGCCATTTCCGATTCCTTTTATAATTAAAATAAATATTTATATTCTAACTTCGATTCAAATAAATATATATACGTTCTAATTCTATTTGAAATAAATTTCTCGTCGTTATTATTTAAAATAAATCATTTTAAATATCCAAAATTCATTAAGATTTTCAAAATAAAATTTTTAATTTGGTTCTGATTTTTCGGGTTGTTACAGGCTAAGCTAAGACACAATATTATATTGATGTCAAATTGGGCCTAGTTCCTTGGGATTCTTGGAGTCCATGACACAATATTTTATTGATGTCAAATTGGGGCCTACCAGATAACTTTTGTGGAGAAGCTATTCTTTCAGGAAATCATATTTTAAATAAATTATCCCAAAAGAAAACTTCTAAGTCTCCTCATGAACTTTGGAAAAACAGACCACCATCCTACAAATACTTAAAAGTGTGGGGGTGTCTTGACAAAGTAAAGGTACCCAAACCAAAGAATTCAAAATTGGACCAAAATCAATTGATTGTGAATTCATTGGATATGCACTAAATAGTGTTATATACCGATTTTTGGTAGACAAATCTGAAATTGATGATAGTCAAGAAAATACCATCAATGAGTCGAGAAATGCTAGATTTTTCGACCACATATTCCCCTTGAAATAAAGAGACCAAGGGAGGATGGCGTACCTTATTCTCTTGAGAATATTTAACAAAATAAAACTCAGCAAAGTAGTGTTGAGAAGCAAGTGGAGGAACCAAGAAAAAAGTAAAAAAGTCAAGGACCTTAAAAAAACCGTTGGACCAAACTTCTATACCTTTATGTTAGAAGATGATCCATTAACATACAAATTAGATTTGTCATCCAGCGATGGCCCTCATTGAAAGAGGAGATTAACAATAAGATTGAATCCATTACGTCCAATCATACGTGGGAATTGGTTGATTTACCTCATGGGTGTAAGACCTTAGGTAATGAATGAAAGAAAAAAATTGAAACTTGATGGTTCAATGGACAAGTACAAAACGGCAAATGCCGATGAACAAACTTTTATGGGCCGCTCATTTACTTCAAAGGTGGAAGGCAAAGGAAAGGTTGTGTTTAAACTGAACTCTGGAAAGGAACTAGTGATTTCAGGATGATCACTGAGCAATCATGGTTTCAAATTAATATTTGAAGCTGACAAATTTGTACTTTCCAAGAATGGAGTGTATGTTGGAAGACTATATGCGTGTGACGTTTGTTTAAAGCAAATGTAACTACAATTGTACCACACACTGATATAAATAAAAGCGATTCTTTTGCTTATATTGTTGAATCTTTTAACAAATGTCATTCTAGATTAGAGCATGTAAACTTTGATACATTGCGAAAATGGACTAATCTAGAGTTTATACCAAAATGCAATACAAATTCTGTAACACCCCACTCCCGCTATGATCACTCACTAAGGGAATGCCATAGCATCGGTGGAGTATTTTAGTGAATATAGAACAGAAAAATTACAACAAGACAGATATAAATAGTACTTGAAATTTTAAAACATCATCTCATAACAGCGGAAGTAAAACATGTCTGGTTACATCATAAAACCACAATAAAGGTCAAGTACAATATCCATCAAAATAAAGAAGTACATAATCCCACTCTCATACAATAGCCAAACAAAAGAAAAGATAACTGGATAACTGGAGCTTTACATCTATCCAAGCTCCTAAAGACTGGAACAGCAATCCGATCAAGCTCCACTACTGCTAGGATCCACCGTAGGACCTGAGGGTTGGGAAAAAGATAAAAACAACAGGGTCAGACATAAGTCTGAGCGAGTCCTATAACTTTAACAATACAATCGTTAAAGTAACCAGAGAAGACATAAACTGATATACGGTAACATATAGGGATGAATGGCTACCCTAAGCAGTCAACTAAACGAAGATAAAGGATAAAGACGCATCTACCCTCCCTAAGGTAAATTACTAAACTGCACCACATCAGTCGTTCCTAACTTAAAGGTTGATCCCACCCAAGGACTTATAAAATTTACTAATTAGTACCTGCGTACCCCTAGGTGACCAAGTAGGCGCCACGGGGCCCTACAATCCACTAGGTGTACACACTACTTCCCATTCGATCGGCTCCCTAACGTAGATACCCGTGCTGGCCCCACCGTGGGATGTATCATTCCCCAATGTGGCAACCTGATGGAACTAAAGGTGCACGGCTTATATCTACTCGATGCAACAACGGCTTACCTACCAGCCCGGGCCCACTCACGCATATGAAGCCCGTTGGACTTGCGTTGCCACCGCTAACCCGTTTGCCTCTTACAGTCAAGCCCAGTATGCGTGTCCCGTCCTCGACATGGGTCGAGCCCACAAAGATACGTATGGGTTACTGGTTGAAATGGGCCTCCACAAGCTACCCACCTAAGCTTGTCCCTTTTTCTAGTATATCCCACTTAACCCTTTAATCATGTTTTAATTACATGTTCCATTTTGGTTAAGTATTCTAATCGTATTTTCTATTGCCACCCAAGGCAACCACTAGATTTTCTCATGCCACCCGAGGCACCCACTTAACCCCTCATGTCCCTCTACATGCTAATATGGTTAAGTGTTTCTTAATTAATTAATTAAGAACGTAACCTTTGTAAAGACCTCTCACATTAGACTGTCTTTTATGACCGCTGGTTAAGCCGGTTGGGTCCGGGCAGCCTTATGTCATAACAGAGTCTAACCTCGTGTCTTTACATTAATTACGTATTTAGTTTGTGCCTAAGACCTCTCACATTGGGCTAACATTTGTAGCAACTGGTTAAGCCGGTTGGGTCCGGGCAGTTTTACGCTACAACTGAGTCCAACCTCGTGTCTTAGTCAATTAATTACACCTAATTAATCACCCTCATAATTTTATATTAATTATCCCTAATTAATCAAGTTTTCTTAACATGGGTAGACCTAACTTAATAGGTAAATTCCCATGGGGTAGACCTAACTCAATAGGTAAATTCCCAACACATAGTATGGGTACACCTAACCAAATAGGCAAATTCCCATACTATGTTTATTTATTTTGTGTTATGCATAATTATATTAATTTCACACAATCTTATTAACTTATGCATTTAATTACCCCATCGTTCCCACGTAATTTCGTTCATGATATAACACATATAAAAGGTGTCAACTTGCATATGAATGAACATGTTTCAAAGGTGCCATCTTGCATATTAACAAACACATAACTTGCATATGAACTTGCATAACATGTCACATAACTTGCATATAATATGTCACATAACTTACATATTCATTTTGCATAACAAACTTGCATATTAGCTTATAGACTTGCATAATGTGTCATCATGAACTTGCATATTAATAAACATGTAACTTGCATATTTACATACATGTAACTCGCATATTAACAAACATGTAACTTGCATATAAAGAAACATGTAACTTGCATATTTACATACATGTAACTTGCATATTAACAAACATGTAACTTGCATATTAACAAACATGTAACTTGCATATTTACATACATGTAACTTGCATATTAACAAACATGTAACTTGCATATTTACATACATGTAACTTGCATAGCATATTACCATGAACTTGCATAACATGCATATGATTACATAGCCCACAACTTGCATATTTAGCATCATGCAAACATAACATACATCATATTAAACTTGCATAAGCTTACATACTCAACATGCATAAACATAAGATTAATGCTAACATCATATCATATGATTCAAAGCTCATTAACCCACATACAAAACCATAAATCTCATCACATCTCATCTAATTAGTTTACCAAAAGATCATCAAAGTGATAGAAACTCACAACTAGCAACTTTGAACACCAAATGAAGAAGATTAAGATGCTAAGAAGGGATTAGAAGTTGATTAGAGAGTGATTAGTATGCAACCCTCTTCATAAAATTAGTGGAGGCCATGAGAGCTAGCATTTTGCCATAGTTTAGTCACTAGGTTTAATTATGAATGAATTAGGGTAGGTTAGGGTCTTATTTATAGATTAGGCAAGTGTTTTAGGCCATAGGATTAACCCTAGATTCAATCCAAGCCATCAAAGCATGTCTTGGGGAAGAAGTCAAGTGTAGGAACCATCTAGGGCCTTTAGATTAAAGATGGACCATGAGAACCATTCAAATGCAAAATCTGCACTTGAGCGAATCGGCCCACGGGTTGACAGCCAAACACCCTGGATTAACCCCTAGTCGACCCAGCGGGCTCGGGTCGACTTCAAAAATCGGCCGGTTCGGTTATTCCCCTCTCCCAATTCGCTGTTTTGAGCATTTTTGCATATTTATTTATTAAATTTTCAATTATATATATATATATATATCAATATATATATATATATATATATATATATCTACTCAACCCATTTCACTTAATTAAGTATACTTTAATTTGGGAATTTTCGTGAAACTTCGCGAGGCCATATCTTGGTCATACGGACTCCGATTTTCGAAAACTCGGACTCTATTTCGCGTATTTTTCCGAGACGAACGCAATGGCATAGCCCGTTTCCCTTGATTCCCATTTTAGAATTAAATTCTGCCTCGATTTATGTTATTACAGGTTATTGAAAATACGGGTTGTTACATTCTCCCCTCCTTAAAGGATTTCGTCCCCGAAATCTTCAAGTTAGGAAGAACGTATCCTACCATCCAATCATCCATCTACTCAAAGCATCATCCACGAGCAATCATTGTCCTTACAAGATTCTAAATGCTGGATGGATATATGCAAAAGTGTGTGTATATGTACTTACCTAATGCAAAAATCAGGCGGTTACTGATACAGTAAACCTCCTTAATGCAAACCATGATAGTGCCATGCATCCAATATGTATGCGAAACCCTATTGACACATACAAATTTCTACATGCGTGCACAACCATACACAAAAATGCATCATCCATATGATAACACAGCCATGATACATCCATCAATCTAACTACCACATCCATTTATGCAATATGCAACATGAAGTGACTGAGCCGATCAAGTGCCTAATGTGTGTGTATATGCATCCACGAGCAACCACTAGCAAACAATTGCATCCATATGCATCCATCAACCATAACATGTTTCAAACACATGTTTCAACCATAGGTTTTACCCTATCTAAAGGTCATAGGTATTAGCGAGAGGATATACTAAAGATAAGATAAGTACTAGACAAGCAATAAAGGAGAAGTTAAAAGACATACTCTCAAAAAGAAATGGATACAAAGAACGCATCTTTGCTTCCGTCTCCCAAGTAGCATTGCTTTCGTCATCTCCCCATTGCACTTTAACTAGCTGAACTTCTCTGTTCCTCAACTTCCTAGTTTCTGACCCAAGGATGCGAGTAGGAGCTCGTCGAATCGTCGCATCACGCTCTACCTCTACATCTCTAAGCAAGCTCGGCTCTACCACCTCCGCGGTCTCATGTAAGCACTTCCTCAAATGTGATACATGGAATACATCATGAACACCACTAAGTCTGTCGGGCAACTCCACCCTATATGCCATCCGTCCAATCCTTTCCTTAATAGGAAACGGCCCAACAAATCTCGGTGCTAACTTCCCTACGGACCCAAAGCGAACAACATTTCTCAATGGAGATACTTTGACAAAAACCATGTCCCCAACCTCAAACTCAAGATCCGTCCTTCTCCGATCCGCATAAGATTTCTGTCTATCTTGCGCTGCTTTCATCCTTTTTCGAATTAAATCAATCTTCTCTGAAGTCTCTCTAACCATATCCGGCCCAAGCAAGATCTTATCCGTAGATTCCCACCAACATGTAGGAGATCGACAAGGCCTTCCATAAAGAGCTTCGAAAGGAGCCATACCAATACTGGACTGAAAGCTGTTATTATATGCGAACTCCACCAAAGGAAGATGTTCTTCCCATGTACCTCCAAAATCCAAGATACAAAGCCTCAAAAGATCTTCTAAGATACGGTTCACCCTCTCAGTCTGACCGTCCGTCTGAGGATGATATGCGGTGCTCAAACACAACTGAGTCCCTACCGCCTCTTGCAAACTTCTCCAAAACTCACTAGTGAAAATAGGATCTCGATCACTCACAATGCTGGATGGTACGCCATGCAATCTAACAATCTCTCTAACATAGACTGAAGCAAGCCATGGAGCGGTCCTCTTACTCTTTACGGGTATAAAATGGGCACTCTTGGTAAGTCTGTCTACCACAACCCAAATTCCCGTATTGCCCTTCCTCGATCTCGGTAACCCGTCGATGAAATCCATCGAGACACTATCCCACTTCCACTGTGGAACTTCCAATGGGTGTAGCAACCCACCGGGTTTCCTTTGCTCCACTTTAACTTGTTGGCACACTAAGCATCTAGCCACATACTCGGCCACATCTTTCTTCATACCGGCCCAGAAGAAAACTCTCTTCATGTCTTGGTACATTTTGTCTCCACCGGGATGAATAGTCATTCTTGAACGATGTGCATCATCCAAAATAGCCTTCTTCAAACCCTCATCTTGCGGTACACAAAGTCTACCGTCTCTATGCAACCATCCCTTATCATCTATGGTGTATCTACCCAAATGGCTGGACGGCTCCCCTCTTATAAGCTTCTCTACCAACACAACCAACTGTGGGTCGTCTCGCTGAGCCTCGCCAATCCGTCTCAAAAGAGTAGGTCTAACCTCCAAGGATGCCAACAAACCAGGTACAAAATCAACAGAAGGTCTGAAGTAAAACAAAGAAAGAAACTCCAAGCTTCGTCGTTCCACGAACAATGGACTCAAAGATAGCCTTTTTCTACTCAAGGCGTCTGCCACCACGTTACCCTTACCAGGGGTATACGCTATCTCGAAATCATAGGATGCTAAGAACTCCATCCACCTTTGCTGTCTTAAGTTTAAATCCTTCTGAGAGAATAAGTACTTCAATGATTTATGGTCGGTGAACAACTCGAATCTCTCACCAAGAAGATAATGGCGCCAAGACTTAAGTGCGAAAACAATCGCGGCCAACTCTAGATCATGGGTAGGGTAATTCTTCTCATGCACTCTCAATTGTCTCCCTCCATAGGCTATTACCCTTCCCTCCTGCATCAAGACTGCGCCTAATCCTGTTCCACAAGCATCGGTATAAACAACAAACGACTTACTCCCATCCGGGAGCACTAAAACTGGAGCGGTGGTCAAAGCTCTCTTTAACCGTCGGAAAGCATCATCACAATCTACATCCCATGAGAAAACCAGATTCTTTTTCGTCAAGCGGGTTAATGGGGCTGATATCTTCGCGAAGTCTTTGATGAACTTCCTATAATATCCTGCCAACCCCAAGAAACTTCTTACCTCGGTAGCATTTCTAGGAACTTTCCAATCCTGGATAGATACTATCTTTGCGGGATCCACAGCTATCCCTTCCTTAGAGACCACATGCCCTAAGAATCGCACTTCTCTTCTCCAAAAATGGCATTTAGAAAATTTAGCTTTAAGACTATGCGCTCGAAGAGTCTCCAACACTTCCTTGAGATGTAAGGCATGCTCTTCTTCATTCTTGGAAAAGACCAAGATGTCATCCACAAAAACTACTACAAACTTATTCAGATACTCTCTGAACACTCTACTCATGAGATCAACAAAGTATGCGGGGGCGTTTGTCAACCCAAATGGCATCACTAGCCACTCATAAAAACCATCCGGAGTCCGGAAAGCAGTCTTCTCTATACTGTCCTCCGCCACTCTTAACTGATGAAACCCTGTAGCTAAGTCCATCTGCGAAAATACTGACGCGCCAACCAACTGATCAAAGAGATCATCTATCCTCGGTAATGGGTGTCTATTCTTCTTCGTGAGCTTATTAAGTTCTCTATAATCCACACAAAGTCTGAGGGACCCATCCGCCTTCGTGGCAAACACTACTGGAGCTCCCCACTCCGATATACTTCGCCTTATGAACCCCTTCTCAAGCAACTCCCCTACTTGCTTATGAAGTTCTCTTCTCTCACGAGGAGCCATGTGGCGTACTGGCAAAGACACTGGTTTGGCATTATCCACCAAATAAATTCGGAAATCTATCTCCCGCTTCGGAGGCAAACCCTTTACTTCTTCAAACACATCCGGATATTCCCGGACTACTCTGACAGAACACAAACTCTCGACCGAAGCATCGAGCGATTCAAGATAACTTAGCAAAACAGATTCCATGGGATTGCAAGAGATCTCGAGAGTGTTACCCAAGCGGGTCATGAGCCTGACAACTCTCCTTTCGCAATCAAGAACGGCACCATTACTGGATAACCAGTCCATGCCCAAGATCAACCCATAGCCCGTGAAGCCCAATACAAAAGCATCACATCTAAACTCAACGCTAAGTATAGAAATCTTCAAACCCAAACATATCATAGACAGATATATGGAGCCCCCAATTGGGTTTGAGACAACCAAGGGATCATCAACTAGACTGGTGTCTAAGTGCAGTGACTCAACTAACGATGATGAGATAAAAGAATGCGATGCGCCAGAGTCAAACAAAGTACGAACTGGATGATCAAACAGAAAAACCAGACTTTCAACGGAAATAGTTCTACCTCTCTGCTGAATCGGTGGAACTGAGAGAACCTGAACTTGCCCCCCTGACTGAGGTGGTGCTATAAGAGCTTGCACCTGGCCTCCTGAGGTAGACCCCGTCTTCTGCCCCTTCTTTGGGCAGTTTTTCACAAGATGCCCTGCTTCACCACAATGAAAGCAACCGGTCTTCTTCTTTTTGCGACAATCCTTACTAAGGTGTCCTGGTGTTCCACAATTGAAGCACTTCTTCTTCGTCTTCTTTTTGTCACCATTGCCTTTTCCGCCCTTGCCTTGTTGTTGCTGTTGCGGTTTCTTCTGATCCCCCTTTTTCTCTGGTGCCTTAGAATTCTTATCATCCTCATGCATAAGTGCCATGTAGACAAGCTTCTCAAAAGTGGCCCCCATAGGAATGTGAGTCATAGCTATTCCTTGCAATGGTTCGTTCAAGCCTCTAACGAACCTCAAAGCCTTCTTCTCCGGTGTATTCACCAACTCTATGCCAAACCTTGCTAATTGATTGAATTTGTTGACATATTCTTTCACCGTGAGATTCCCTTGCTTCAAATTCAAGAACTTCTCCATAAACAGATTCTCTTCCGCCCTTGAGAGAAACTTAGCCCCAAACCTTTGCTTAAAATCTGCCCAAGAGTCAACAGGGCGTTCTCCATTAGTGACCTCCCACCAGAATGAGGCCTCTCCCTTCATTAACCAAGCCGCCAACTTGACTTTCTTTCCCTCTTCCACTTCAAAGATATCTAGCAACTCTTCCACTTCCTTAAGCCAATCTCTAGCCTCTACGAAAGTCTCTGAACCAAGAAAAGGTTTTCCTCCTATAGCCTTGAACTCCTTGCAAACCTTAGCAAAATTATCCACTCTAGGCTGAGGAGGAGGAGCGGTTGTCTCTGGTGTAGTAGCATTGGCCGGACCCGCAGCCGCGGCCCTAGCCTCTTGCAACCTCCTATACCATAGTGGTATAACTAAACCCTCCGGGATGTTAAGATCTTCAGCCATGCTGAAACGAAAGAGGAAAGATTCAAAAAGGAGATTCCGAAAGATAAAGATATGGCTATTGGGGATTATGCTTTTCTTTTTCAAAAACTTTTTCTCTTAGAAGACATGCTTTTAAAAATCCTTTCTTCGAAAATACTCTTAGAAAGTAGTTTTTCTCAAAAATTTTATCTGTTCTGGTAACCTTAAGCTCTGATACCACGTGTAACACCCCACTCCCGCTATGATCACTCACTAAGGGAATGCCATAGCATCGGTGGAGTATTTTAGTGAATATAGAACAGAAAAATTACAACAAGACAGATATAAATAGTACTTGAAATTTTAAAACATCATCTCATAACAGCGGAAGTAAAACATGTCTGGTTACATCATAAAACCACAATAAAGGTCAAGTACAATATCCATCAAAATAAAGAAGTACCTAATCCCACTCTCATACAATAGCCAAACAAAAGAAAAGATAACTGGATAACTGGAGCTTTACATCTATCCAAGCTCCTAAAGACCGGAACAGCAATCCGATCAAGCTCCACTACTGCTAGGATCCACCGTAGGACCTGAGGGTTGGGAAAAAGATAAAAACAACAGGGTCAGACATAAGTCTGAGCGAGTCCTATAACTTTAACAATACAATCGTTAAAGTAACCAGAGAAGACATAAACTGATATACGGTAACATATAGGGATGAATGGCTACCCTAAGCAGTCAACTAAACGAAGATAAAGGATAAAGACGCATCTACCCTCCCTAAGGTAAATTACTAAACTGCACCACATCAGTCGTTCCTAACTTAAAGGTTGATCCCACCCAAGGACTTATAAAATTTACTAATTAGTACCTGCGTACCCCTAGGTGACCAAGTAGGCGCCACGGGGCCCTACAATCCACTAGGTGTACACACTACTTCCCATTCGATCGGCTCCCTAACGTAGATACCCGTGCTGGCCCCACCGTGGGATGTATCATTCCCCAATGTGGCAACCTGATGGAACTAAAGGTGCACGGCTTATATCTACTCGATGCAACAACGGCTTACCTACCAGCCCGGGCCCACTCACGCATATGAAGCCCGTTGGACTTGCGTTGCCACCGCTAACCCGTTTGCCTCTTACAGTCAAGCCCAGTATGCGTGTCCCGTCCTCGACATGGGTCGAGCCCACAAAGATACGTATGGGTTACTGGTTGAAATGGGCCTCCACAAGCTACCCACCTAAGCTTGTCCCTTTTTCTAGTATATCCCACTTAACCCTTTAATCATGTTTTAATTACATGTTCCATTTTGGTTAAGTATTCTAATCGTATTTTCTATTGCCACCCAAGGCAACCACTAGATTTTCTCATGCCACCCGAGGCACCCACTTAACCCCTCATGTCCCTCTACATGCTAATATGGTTAAGTGTTTCTTAATTAATTAATTAAGAACGTAACCTTTGTAAAGACCTCTCACATTAGACTGTCTTTTATGACCGCTGGTTAAGCCGGTTGGGTCCGGGCAGCCTTATGTCATAACAGAGTCTAACCTCGTGTCTTTACATTAATTACGTATTTAGTTTGTGCCTAAGACCTCTCACATTGGGCTAACATTTGTAGCAACTGGTTAAGCCGGTTGGGTCCGGGCAGTTTTACGCTACAACTGAGTCCAACCTCGTGTCTTAGTCAATTAATTACACCTAATTAATCACCCTCATAATTTTATATTAATTATCCCTAATTAATCAAGTTTTCTTAACATGGGTAGACCTAACTTAATAGGTAAATTCCCATGGGGTAGACCTAACTCAATAGGTAAATTCCCAACACATAGTATGGGTACACCTAACCAAATAGGCAAATTCCCATACTATGTTTATTTATTTTGTGTTATGCATAATTATATTAATTTCACACAATCTTATTAACTTATGCATTTAATTACCCCATCGTTCCCACGTAATTTCGTTCATGATATAACACATATAAAAGGTGTCAACTTGCATATGAATGAACATGTTTCAAAGGTGCCATCTTGCATATTAACAAACACATAACTTGCATATGAACTTGCATAACATGTCACATAACTTGCATATAATATGTCACATAACTTACATATTCATTTTGCATAACAAACTTGCATATTAGCTTATAGACTTGCATAATGTGTCATCATGAACTTGCATATAAATAAACATGTAACTTGCATATTTACATACATGTAACTCGCATATTAACAAACATGTAACTTGCATATAAAGAAACATGTAACTTGCATATTTACATACATGTAACTTGCATATTAACAAACATGTAACTTGCATATTAACAAACATGTAACTTGCATATTTACATACATGTAACTTGCATATTAACAAACATGTAACTTGCATATTTACATACATGTAACTTGCATAGCATATTACCATGAACTTGCATAACATGCATATGATTACATAGCCCACAACTTGCATATTTAGCATCATGCAAACATAACATACATCATATTAAACTTGCATAAGCTTACATACTCAACATGCATAAACATAAGATTAATGCTAACATCATATCATATGATTCAAAGCTCATTAACCCACATACAAAACCATAAATCTCATCACATCTCATCTAATTAGTTTACCAAAAGATCATCAAAGTGATAGAAACTCACAACTAGCAACTTTGAACACCAAATGAAGAAGATTAAGATGCTAAGAAGGGATTAGAAGTTGATTAGAGAGTGATTAGTATGCAACCCTCTTCATAAAATTAGTGGAGGCCATGAGAGCTAGCATTTTGCCATAGTTTAGTCACTAGGTTTAATTATGAATGAATTAGGGTAGGTTAGGGTCTTATTTATAGATTAGGTAAGTGTTTTAGGCCATAGGATTAACCCTAGATTCAATCCAAGCCATCAAAGCATGTCTTGGGGAAGAAGTCAAGTGTAGGAACCATCTAGGGCCTTTAGATTAAAGATGGACCATGAGAACCATTCAAATGCAAAATCTGCACTTGAGCGAATCGGCCCACGGGTTGACAGCCAAACACCCTGGATTAACCCCTAGTCGACCCAGCGGGCTCGGGTCGACTTCAAAAATCGGCCGGTTCGGTTATTCCCCTCTCCCAATTCGCTGTTTTGAGCATTTTTGCATATTTATTTATTAAATTTTCAATTATATATATATATATATATCAATATATATATATATATATATATATCTACACAACCCATTTCACTTAATTAAGTATACTTTAATTTGGGAATTTTCGTGAAACTTCGCGAGGCCATATCTTGGTCATACGGACTCCGATTTTCGAAAACTCGGACTCTATTTCGCGTATTTTTCCGAGACGAACGCAATGGCATAGCCCGTTTCCCTTGATTCCCATTTTAGAATTAAATTCTGCCTCGATTTATGTTATTACAGGTTATTGAAAATACGGGTTGTTACAAATTCCAACTATAAATGTCAAGTTTAGGCAGAAGCAAAATTGATAAGAACCTCGTTTCATCATGTTGAACGAGGGACCGAACCTCTAGACTTAACACATACTGATGTATGCGATATGAAAATGTGTCAAACTAGAGGTGGAAAAATGTATTTTATTACATTCAATTAAGAACGTACTAGATATTGTCATGTATATCTCCTTATAAACAAGGATAACATCAAAAATAATGCTTATTGCAATTGCATCCATACATGACTTAGAAATACATCAAATGGATGTTAAAACTGCAGCATTGAATGGTGAACTAGAGGAAGGAATCTATATGGAACAACTTGAAGGATTTCTGAGCTCAGAAAATGAGAATAAAGTTTGCAAACTAGTAAAAAACACTTTATGGTCTTAAGCAAGCTCCAAACAGTGGCATGAGAAGTTTGATAAAACTATGTTATCAAATGGATTCACGATAAATTAATCAAACATATATGTGTACATAAAAAACACACATATTGGATATGTCATTGTTTGTCTCTACGTTGATGACATATTGCTCCTAGGCAATAACAAGGCCATAATAACATCTACAAAGGATATGTTATCCCTAGATTGGATATGAAAGACCTAGGAACGGCTGATGTGATATTGGGTGTATAAATTCTAAGAACACCACAGGGAATGCATTATCCCAATCGCATTACATCACCAAAATACTTGAAAAATTCAAGCAATATAATATAACTATTGCAAAATAACTAGTAGATATGAACTAAAATTGGATAAAGAACACTGGTGACGGTATCTACAAGTTAGAATACCCTCATATACTAGGAAGTATCATACATGTTATGAACTATACTAGGCTTGATATCACATAAGCTGTAAGCAAACTAAGTAGATTTACTAGCAATCTCGGTAAACATCATTGGAAAGTGAAAATCAAAGCTCTAGGATATCTAAAGTATACGTAGAGCTATGGTCTATACTATACAAAATGTCCGTCAATAGTGGATGGATACAGTAAGGGAAATTGGATCATTGGATTACATGATACAAAGTCTACAAGTAGATATGTGTTCACATCAGGAAATGGAGCAATTTTATGGAAATCAGCCAAACAGACTAGTATAACTAGATCTACGATGGAATTGGAGTTAATTGCACTAGATAAGACTGCATAATAAGCAGAATGGATTAGAATATTCTTAGAAGACTTTCCTAATTGGAGAAAACATATGCCTCCAATATGTATACATTGTGATAGTCAATAGTACACTATACAATGGTAAATCTATGCATATTCGTCGTAGACATAAAAAGGTAAGACCACTTCTCTCTAACAGAGGTTATCACAATAGATTACATTCGGTCTAAAGATAACTTAGCGGAACCACTTACAAAAGGCTTGCCAAGAGAGAAAGTTCAAAACTTATCGATGGGAATGAGGCTAAGTCCTATAGACTAAATGTTTTTCTAAAATGGAAACCCTACCTAGTTGACTGGAGATCCCAAGATCTAGGTTCAAAGGGACAACGAAGTTTAAGAGAAACTTGATGGCACTGTCATATACAAACCATTCCTATGATAAGTTAGTGCATTATATGTTGAATTAGGATAAGTATTTGTACTTTTAATGATGAATTTATTTGAGGATTTAGAGAATACTCTTTACAAAATCACCTTTGTAAGTGCGAAAGCGCCGCTTCAAAGAGAATTATGAGGCCAAGTTCTGTAAGCACTTACGAGACCAGGCAGGTGTTCAAGGCAAAAACGAACACCACATTTATTGTGTGTAATCTACTTTGGAATTACACAAAAGATTACAGTTCAAGGACAGTCTTTGTTTACTGATTCGGTTGTAATTCAAACAGGTAATCACTAGGAAAGTTCACGGCCTATGTGCTACTTTAATCGACGTGATAAATGGCTCATGAAACTAAGATCGACTGCTCTTTCATGTGGGGGATAATTGGAAATGTATGAGCAAAGAAGGAGGGAATTGGGAAGAAGAAAAGATAGCAACATTCAAGTCCCACATCATGGAAATATTAACACAATCTCTCCTAATATATTAGAAGCCAATAAGCTTATGTAAAATAGAAAGGAGAGGGATTATATGAGGATGTGGGATTGGCCATGACATAATAATACATAAAAAAATGTCAAAGATAGGGCCTTGGGCCTTTTGGGGTCTCCTGATAGAATATGGCCGACGGTTGCTGGTTGGGTTAGTGCACTGACATGAGAATATTTTTTCTCAGAATTTTAAGGATGCGTCCATTCAGTCCAGAATTCGAAAGGAATGTCTGTTAGTTGAATAAGTAGAACCTTTTGAATTCTCAACATACGCATATTAATAACCGGGTGGTTAAAGGGTCGCAACCTTTCCAATTCTGATGGTTACTAATGCATGTGAACAGGCACTCTTCCGTGCCTATAAATACACTGCCCAAAACAAGACATAATTCACTTTTTTATGTCGTGTTGTTTCTTCTTCTTCTTAAGAGTAATTCTCCGATCCAATTTCTGTAATCTTCTTTAGTTCATCATAACTCTGTTTGCTGGTACTACGCTACAGAGTTGGTCCATTTTATCCTGGAAAACAAATTACAACCACGTCAGTCCATTTTATCCTGGAAAACAAATTACAACCACGTCAGCCAGTGCATACGACAACAATATTCTTTCAAGGAAACAAAATATTTTCTGGACTTGGACATTACTAGAAAAAGAATACTTATCTGTATTCTTTAATTGATTGCACAATCAGTTACGCTTTCTGTGATTATTGTAAATACAGTTTGACGCGACAATTGTAGCATAATTATTGAGCAACATTGATTGTTGTTACTATTTAATTTGCAATACAGTCATGTATTGACAAAAGATATAACTTTGTAATACAATCGTGTATTTACAAAAGTTCTAACAATCTTGAAACAGTATTTTTCTTGTTTGAACATATGCTAATTTGGAAGATTGTAATTATATCTTCTCCTCATAAAATTGCTATAGACTCAGGTATGCTTTGCTGTTGATTCAGCTATTTTCGTGTATTTGTTTCTCGATTAAATCAACCTGAGTTTCATGTTCAGATCTAATAACATTATATTTCCAACAAGTGGTATCAGAGCCGCTCATGGTTAATTCTATTGAGACATCTTTGTTTTTATTTAAGACGTGAATTATTGAAACATTTAAATCCTTAGATACGTTGAATTTGTTTGGATCTGTATTGATACTCTTAAAATTCATTTTTTTTTTGTTTTCCTTTGAATCAGTGGTTGCAAACATATTCAAGCATCAAATGATTCATTTATATTCAAACACTTCATTAATTAAAGGTCGCACATATATATTATCATACTTTCTTCTTCTGAAATTCGTAACTTGTGTGAATTAAATATGAAATTCTTATGTTTCTAGCAGATATCTGACTCTTTATATTAAAAATGATTTATGCTTTAAAGGTCTATTTAATAAATCATTTTGGATGTAACGCATGACATGTTTGGCATATTCAAATCGTAGTGTGAATGGTATGAATTATATAATGAAATTGCTTTTTAGGCTTGCTTTCCATGGTTTTACTTTTTAATATTTCCATGTAGCTTGCAATTCTTTTGGGTAATGTTAGCGTTTTATGTGTTTAAACAAGACAAAATGGAAGTTGACAATCAACCTGTAACACCCCGAACTTCAGTTAATGCTAAAATTCACTAATTGCAGAATAAATAATCTCAGATGTGAGATTTAGGGGAAACGGGCGGCGTTATTGCGTTCGTCTCGGAAAAATACGCGAAATAGAGTCCGAAAGTTTGTAAATCGGAGTCCGTATGGCCCAGTTATGGCCCAATGAAGTTTGCAGAAAATTCAAAGTTCAAAACAGATTTAAAATTCATGTTTAAATTTCGAAATTGGAGCCATTGGGCGCAGGAGGGAAAAATTCCCGCCTACCTACCCAAGTCGACAGCCCTGTCGACTGGGCAGTCGACTTGGCTAGGACCAAGTCGACAGCCCTGTCGACCTGGGTGTCGACAGGGGGTGCTCGTCCAGTTTAACCTGGTGCACCATTTTAGGGTTTGGCTATGTTTTGGGCTGTTCTCTAGAAGCTTCCGAGATCTGATGGTCCTAATCTAATTTAGGGTTAATCTAAGGGCCTAAAACACTTGCCTAATCTATAAATACACCCTAACACTACCCTAGTTCATACTAAAAATAGATTCAAGGGCCTCATACCGCCAAATCAAAACTAGAAGGAGCCTCCACCAAATTTGAGAGGAAGTTGGCATCTCAAATCAACTCTAATCAAGTTCAAATCCACTCTAGCAACTTAATCTTCCTCATTGGAGTGCTAATTAGTTATTTGTGAGTTCCTATGCCTTTAGCAAGCAATTGCTAAACTAATTAGGATAGGATATTAGGAGGCTATGGATGTAAATGAGGATTTATGCATGTTGTGGTTGTCATATGTTACAAGTTCATATGCAAGTTTCTCTCTTTTTATGATATGACATGTTATGCATGCTCATATGCAAGTTTATATGCAAGTTCATATGCAAGTTTGTCTCTTTTTATGATATGCATAACATATGCAAGGTTGCCTCTATGTATGACATGATATGCAAGTTCATATGCAAGTTTATATGCAAGTTCATATGCAAGTTTATGTGCAAGTTCATATGCATGTTTATATGCAAGTTTGTATGCAAGTTCATAT
Organism: Allium sativum; assembly: GCA_030737875.1. NCBI lineage: Eukaryota > Viridiplantae > Streptophyta > Magnoliopsida > Asparagales > Amaryllidaceae > Allium > Allium sativum. Next base: position 627,088,006 of record CM060921.1, on the reverse strand, counting down.
GCAAGTTTGTCTCTTTTTATGATATGCATAACATATGCAAGGTTGCCTCTATGTATGACATGTTATGCAAGCTCATATGCAAGTTTATATGCAAGTTCATATGCAAGTTTATATGCAAGTTCATATGCAAGTTTATATGCAAGTTCATATGCAAGTTTGGGTTAATGATTTATGCTAGTTGGGTTTAATGTTGTGATGCAAGTTGACACCTTTTAAATGCCAACGTTGTGCTAAGATTGAACCCATCACATTTATAATGAAACTCCCCATTTATATGACATGTCATGAGAACGAATTACGTGGGAAACGATGGGGTTAATATGCATGTTAATAAAAAAAATGTGTAAAGTTGGTATGCTTAAGCATAACATAAAATGAATGGACATAATTGGGAATTTACCTATTAAGTTAGGTTTACCCATATTATGGAGTTGGGAATTTACCTATTAAGTTAGGTCTACCCATACTATGGAATTGGGAATTTACCTATTTAGTTAGGTCTACCCATATTCTTAAAAATGTGTAATTAATTAGGGATAATTAATACAAATTATGGGGGTGATTAATTAGGTGTAATTAATCAACTAAGACACGAGGTTGGACCCTTTTGTAGCGGAAGTCTGCCCGGAACCGACCGGCAATCCAGCAGCTACAAATGATTGGCCCAATGTGAGAGGTCTTAGTCATAAATTAAATACATGATTAAAGTAAAGACACGAGGTTAGACCCTTTCTATGACGGAAGTCTGCCCGGACCCAACCGGCATAACCAGCAGTCATGAAAGATGGTCTAATGTGAGAGGTCTTTATGAGGTCATGATCTTAATTAATTAATTAAGAAACACTTAACCATATTAGCATGTAGAGGGACATTGGGGGTTAAGTGGGTGCCTTGGGTGGCATGTGGAAATTAGTGGTTGCCTTGGGTGGCAATAGAAAATACGATTAGAATACTTAACCAAAGTGGAACATGTAATTAAAACATGATTAAAGGGTTAAGTGGTATACACTAAAAATGACAAGCTTAGGTGGGTAGCTTGTGGGGGCCCATTTCAACCAATATCCCAAACGTATCTTTGTGGGCTCGACCCAAGTCGAGGACGGGACACGCATATTGGGCTTGACTATAAGAGGCCAAAACGGGGTAGCGGTGGCAACGCAAGTCCAACGGGTTTCATATGCGTGTGTGGACCCGGGCTGGTAGGTAAGACGTTGTTTCATCGTGTAGATATAAGCCGTGCACCATTTGTTGTATCGGGTTGCCACTATGGGGAGTGATACACCCCATTGTGGGGCCAGCATGGGTATCTACGGTAGGGAGCCGATCGCTTGGGAGTAGTGGGTACACCTAGTGGAGATAGGGGCAGGCGGCACCTATGTAGTCAGCTAGGGGTACACGAAACTACTGGGTAAATTTACTAGGTCCTTGGGAGGGATTAACCTTTAAGTAGGAACGACTGGTGTGGTGCAGTGTAGTAATTATCCTTGGGTGGGTAAATGCATCTTTATCGTTATCTTAGTTCATTCTAAGTCTGATTGGCTACTGAGTGTAGTCATTTATTCCCAGTCACACCGTACCAAGTTATATCATACCCTAATTACTTTAATGATTGCATTGTTAAAGTTATAGGACTCGCTCAGACTTATGTCTGACCCCGTTGTTTTTATCTTTTTCCCAACCCTCAGGTTCTCAGAGTGGGCCCAGCACGAGTGGGCTTTGATCAGGCTGCTTTTATTACTCTCTTGGAGCTCGGACCCTAGATGTAGAGCTCAGCTTACCCTTTTCTTTTATGGCTATCAGTTCATGTATTGGGATTATGTATTTTTATTTATCAGGATGGATATTTTGTACTTGACTCTTATTATGGTTTTGTGATGTAACCAGACATGTTTTACTTTCCGCAGCAATATAAATGATGTTTTAAATTTTCAAGCATTACTTATATCTGTCTTGATGTAATTTTTCTGTTCTATATTCACTTAAAATACTCCACCGATGTTATGGCATTCCCTTAGCGAGTGATCATAGCGGGAGTGGGGTGTTACACGTGGTATCAGAGCCAGGTTAGCGGAACAGATAAAATTTTTAGAAAACTGTTTTTCTAAAAACATTTTTGGAAGAGATATTTTCAAAAACATGTCTGTAAAGAGAAAAGTTTTTGAAAGAAAAGCATAATCCCCAATAGCCATATCTTTATCTTTCGAATTCTCCGTTTTGAATCTTTCCTTTTTCGTTTCAGCATGGCTGAGGATCTTAACTTTCCGGAGGGTGTGACGATACCAGTATGGTATAGGAGATTGATGGAGGCTAGGGCCACCACTGCGGGTCCAGCAAATGTTCCTCCACCAACCGTAGCACCCGATCTTCCTCCTCCCCCTCCTCCTCGCACGGATACTTTTGCTAAGACTTGCAAGGAATTTAAAGCTATGGGAGGGAAACCTTTTCAAGGATCAGAAACTTTTGTGGAGGCTAGAGATTGGCTTAAGGAAGTGGAAGAGTTGATAGATATCTTTGAGATGGAAGAAGGAAAGAAAGTCAAGTTAGCTGCTTGGTTAATGAAGGGAGAGGCCTCATTCTGGTGGGAGGTCACTAATGGAGAACGCCCCGTTGACTCTTGGGCGGATTTTAGACAAAGATTTGTGGCAAAGTTTCTCTCAAAGGCAGAGGAAAACTTGTATATGGAAAGATTCTTGACTCTAAAGCAAGGAAATCTCTCAGTGAAGGAATATGTCAACAAGTTTAATCAATTGGCAAGGTTTGGCCTAGACATGGTGAATACACTGGAGAAGAAGGTTTTGAGGTTCGTGAAAGGCTTGAATGAACCGATGCATGGATTGGCTATGACTCATATCCCTATGGGGGCCACCTTTGAGAAGCTAGTTGACATGGCACTCATGCATGAAGAAGAGAAGGGTCCCAATGCTAATAAGGCACCCGAGAAGAAGGGAGATCAAAAGAGACCTCAGCAACAACAGCAAAACAAAGGTGGGAAAGGCAACGGTGGCAAGGGGAAGAAGAAGTGCTTCAATTGCGATATACCAGGCTACATAAGCAAAGACTGTCGAAAGAAGAAGAAGACTGGCTGCTATAACTGTGGCGAAGCAGGGCATCTAGTGAAGGATTGGCCTTAGAAGGGGCAAAGGACGGGATCTACCTCAGGAGGACAGGTGCAAGCTCTTATGGCACCGGGTCAGGCTAGGGGGCAAGTACAGGCTCTCGCGGTTCCACCGATTCAGGAAAGAGGTAGAACTATTTCCGTTGAAAGTCTGGTTTTTCTATTTGATCATCATGTCCGTACATTGTTTGATTCTGGCGCATCGCATTCTTTTATCTCATCATCATTAGTTGAGACACTGCACTTAGACACCAGTCTAGTAGATGATCCCTTGGTTGTTTCAAACCCAATTGGGGGCTCCACTTATTTGTCCATGATATGTTTGGGTTTGAGGATTTCTATACTTAGCATTGAGTTTAGATGTGATGCTTTTGTTTTGGGCTACACGGGCTATGGGTTGATTTTGGGCATGGACTGGTTATCCAGTAATGGTGCCGTTCTTGATTGCGAAAGGAGAATTGTTAGGCTCATGACCCGCTTGGGTAACACTCTCGAGATCTCTTGTAATCCCATGGATTCTGTTATGCTAAGTTATCTTGAATCGCTTGACGCTTCAGTCGAGAGTTTGCAATCTGTTAGAGTGGTCCGGGAATACTCGGATGTGTTTGAGGAGGTGAATGGCTTACCTCCGAAGCGAGAGATTGACTTCCGAATATACCTGGTGGATAATGATAAACCTGTATCTTTACCAGTGCGCCACATGGCTCCTCGTGAGAGGAGGGAACTCCATAAGCAAGTACGGGAGTTGCTTGAGAAGGGGTTCATAAGACGAAGTATATCGGAGTGGGGTGCTCCAGTAGTTTTTGCTACGAAGGCGGATGGGTCCCTCAGACTTTGTGTAGACTATAGAGAACTCAACAAGCTCACAAAGAAGAATAGGCACCCATTGCCGAGGATTGATGATCTTTTCGATCAGTTGGTTGGCGCTTCAGTATTTACTCAGTTGGACTTAGCCACGGGGTTTCATCAGTTGAGGGTGGCTGAGGATAGCATAGACAAGACTGCCTTTAGGACTCCAGATGGTTTCTATGAGTGGCAGGTGATGCCATTTGGGTTGACGAATGCCCCTGCATACTTTGTTGATTTGATGAGTAGGGTGTTCAGCGAGTCCCTTAATAAGTTCGTGGTGGTCTTTGTGGATGATATCTTATTATTTTTTAAGAGTGAATAAGAGCATGCCCTACATCTTGGGGAGGTGTTGGAGACTCTTCGAGCACATAGCCTTAGGGCTAAATTCTCTAAATGTCACTTCTGGAGGAAGGAAGTGCGGTTCTTGGGGCACGTGGTCTCCAAGGAAGGGATAGCTGTGGATCCCGCGAAGGTAGTATCAATTCAAGATTGGAAGGTTCCGAAGAATGCTACCGAAGTAAGAAGTTTCTTGGGGTTGGCGGGTTACTATAGGAAGTTTATCAAAGACTTCGCGAAGATATCAGCCCCATTAACCCGCTTAACGAAGAGGAATCTTGTTTTCACATGGGACGTAGATTGTGATGATGCGTTCCGACGGTTAAAGAGAGCTTTAACCACTGCTCCAGTTTTAGTATTGCCAGATGGGAGTAAGCCATTTGTTGTCTATACCGATGCTTGTGGGACAGGACTGGGCGCAGTCTTAATGCAAGAGGGAAGGGTAATAGCCTATGGTGGAAGGCAGTTGAGAGTGCATGAGAAAAATTACCCTACCCATGATTTAGAGTTGGCCGCTATTGTTTTTGCGCTTAAGATTTGGCGCCATTATCTTCTTGGTGAGAGATTCGAATTGTTCACTGACCACAAATCATTGAAGTACTTATTTTCTCAGAAGGATTTGAATTTGAGACAGCAAAGGTGGATGGAGTTCTTAGCATCCTATGATTTCGAGATAGCGTATACCCCTGGCAAGGGTAATGTAGTGGCGGACGCCTTGAGCAGAAAAAGGTTGTCCTTGAGTCCATTGTTCGTGGAACAACAAAGCTTGGAATTTATCTCGATGTTTGATTTCAGACCTTCCATTGACTATATACCCGGTTTGCTAGCATCCTTGGAGCTCAGACCTACTCTTTTGGGGCGAATTGGAGAAGCACAGAGGGACGACCCACAGTTGGTTGAGTTGGTAGAGAAGCTCATAAGGGTGGGAGTCGTCCAGCCATTTGAGTAGGTACACCCTAGACGATAGGGGGTGCTTGCATAGAGACGGTAGACTTTGTGTACCGCAAGACGAGGGTTTGAGGAAGGCTATTCTTGATGATGCACACCGTTCTAGGATGACCATTCATCCCGGTGGGGACAAGATGTACCAAGACATGAAGCGGGTTTTCTTCTGGGCCGGTATGAAGAATGATGTGGCCGAGTATGTCGCTCGATGCTTGGTATGCCAACAGGTGAAAGCGGAGCAAAAGAAAGCAGGTGGGTTGCTTCACCCATTGGAAGTTCCGCAATGGAAGTGGGATAGCGTCTCGATGGATTTTATTGACGGGTTACCCAGATCAAGAAAGGGTAATACGGGAATTTGGGTTGTGGTAGACAGACTTACTAAAAGCGCCCATTTCATACCTGTGAAGAGCAAGAGGACTGCTCCATGGCTAGCTTCAGTATATCTTCGAGAGATAGTTCGATTGCATGGGGTACCCTCTAGCATAGTGAGTGATCGTGATCCTATCTTCACTAGCGAGTTCTGGAAAAGTTTGCAAGAAGCAGTGGGGACTCAATTATGTCTGAGCACCGCATATCATCCTCAGACGGACGGCCAAACTGAGAGGGTGAATCGTGTCCTAGAAGACCTTTTGAGGCTTTGTATCTTAGATTTTGGAGGTATATGGGAAGAGCATCTTCCTGTAATGACCCGGATATTTGACGGTGTAATAGTTAACTTATTTAATAATTTAAATAACGAATATATTATTTAATCGTCGATGTTAGAACGTGGAATAATAATATAATTATAATCGAGCTCGAAATGGCACTGCAGTTCGTAAATTGGCGATTCGAACTTAAACTGAATGTGCATGATTCATTTTAAATCGGATTTCTGTGAAACAAGAAACGTGTGGAGCTCGTGGAGTATATCTTTCTAGTGGAAGAGAAAAATCAGGATTTCGTCGTGTAGATTTTTAGATATGTCCAAATCAATTTTTAAAATAGTCGCTATAGAATCGTTTATCGACCGTAACGGATTATTCGATATAACTAGAGATCGGTTTTGAATTTAGACAAGGTTCTTTTAGAAAGTAGTGATAATTTAATTTTTAGAATTTTATGGTAATTTTTAATTAATTAAATAAGCAACTTTTTATTTGGAGTATTTGGCACCCTGTATCGACATTTCGGGGTTTCACAATATGAGCCCATCTACCGGTATTATTACATTTTTAGGACCAGAGCACGTCACTCATTTCAATGGTATTTTTGTTTCTGTCCATAACAGTCCCTACGTGAACAGAATATTTCATAGTACGGTACACTATGTTTTTAATTTTAAAACAAACTAAACTGAATGGTTAACTGGTCAAACGAACTCGGAATTCAACGAAACAAGTTTCATACGAAACCTTAGGAAGAGGTCTAGTGAAACGTCAAGGCCTCATATTTTTAGGATTTTTTCTGGAATTGTTAGGAATTATTGCTCGGTGTTTTTCATCGATATTTTCTAAGGGATTTTTACAAACGGTGTCGGAACTCGACGAAACCTGTCCCATTGGATCCAGAATATTTTTCTATGCTAGGAATAGCTTAGTTTGTCAAAAACAAAAATCGTATGGATTGGTTTTGAGGGGTATTTCATCGTTAAGAATAATATAATTAAATGTTATAAAATGGCTCAAATTCCTTTCTCTGATGAAAACATTAGCCACGTTCATCACTTCTCTGCCGCACCTTCTCCTCTTCAATTCGTGGCCTTCCAATTCCCAATCCGTTCCTCTATAAATATAAGACCAATCCTCTTCTAAACCTAATAAAAAATCCACGGCTTCATCTTCGAGCCGCCAACATTTTATCTCTTCTTCAGTAAAAGGTCGGATCTCAAATAAATCAATGAAATCCAAATAAAATCGAATAAAATGCGAAATCGAGTTCTGGGTGTTTGTATTGGGTAGTTCTTCGAATCCGTATACGTTTTCTGGCATTCAAAATCACTTGGGTTCGCTGTCTGGTATGGGCGGAGACCTAGGGCTCGACGAAAGGAGCAACTAAGAAGGGGATTCGATGGAGTGAACCAAACAAGGGGTAGTGGGTATGGACTGGTGGTCTGGGGCGTTTGTTGTGGCCATCGAGGGGAGATGTTTGGAGTTTAGAAGAAGGTCACGACAGCCATGAAGTTGCGATGGGATCATTTCTGGTGGTAGGCAAATTTTAATAGAAGGGGAGCACAGTTCGGCCAGTACTTGCGGGTTGTGCTGACTGTTTGTGAAGCGAGAGCAGTGTGATGACGTGGTGTTGGTTGTTTAACTGGTCGACGGTTTGAGGTGCTAAGTTGACAGTGATTTAGGGATCTGCGGTGGGTTGTTTTCAGTCCCGTTGAGGCTTCGTTCAAGGTGAAGATGGGGAGAAAACGAAGTGTTGAAGCTACAGGAATGGGTGAGCTAAAAAGATGAGAAAGTGTATTAGCAGTAAACTTTTACACGGTGGACATGGGGTTTTTAGTGGAGTACGGGTGAAATACTTGAGGAATTATCATTGGAGATGAAGGAAGAAGGGATCTGGGTTTGGAAAGGGTGCGGGTCCGGTTCCTTTTATGGGCCGACATTTGATGGTGAGGCCCGAATTGGTTAAAGAATAAACCGAGTTTTAATTTAAAGTTGTATATAAATGTTTACAGACTTTGAAATTATATAACTCGATCATACTGTATCAGAATTCAGAATGGTCAATCACGTTAGGATCGTATGGACGGACACTACACCATGGAGCTGACTGGGAGTGAATCCGAGCTCGTTACAATTTATGGCGAAATAAATTGTCCGTCGCAAATCAAATAACGCAAACCGTTATTTAACGGTTAACGCGCAAAGTGAGTAAAACTCACTAACTCTCCTCAATTTATATTTTAATATAAATTGTACTTTATTTTGTTGACTGCTGTATATTGATTGTTAAACTGGACTGTTAAATAGATTTGATTGAAAACGTAGATATAGTCATATATTATATCGTTAATCAAATATTGATTCTGTCCAGTAGAATATTTCATATTGAAATGAAATATGATATATATTATACTGTGTAACATCTGTGGATGCAGGGAGACAGGTTGGAGGAATTCGACTGGATTCCTCAACAATTATTTTACTGTTTTCATATATTGTGATATATGTTGTGATTTATAATCTGTTATTGATTATGGATGTTAGAACGATATTGATCATCGTTGTTTGATATTTTACATATCATAAGAAACCCTGAGTTGTAAAAATAAAAGGAATATTTCAATGTATTTTGAAATAAAGGAGTTTTATAAAATCAACCGATTTTATAAAAGGAAACAATTTGAAAATAGAGTATTTATAAAACGAACACGGTTTTATAAAAGGAAATTATTTATAAAACAAATAGAGTTTTATAAAAGGGATATTTATTTAGAAAATAAATAGAAATAAGGAATATTTATTTAGGAGATAAATAAACCGTTGAATAAATAGGGAATATTTGTAACGGTAAATAGAAGTTGTAAATAGGGAATATTTGTAACGGTAAATAGAAGTTGTAAATAGGAAATATTTGTAACGGTAAATAGAAGTCGTAAATAGGGAATATTTGTAACGGTAAATAGAAGTTGTAAATAGGAAATATTTGTAACGGTAAATAGAAGTTGTAAATAGGAAATAGTTGTAACGGGAAACGTAGTTTATTAAAAGGGGTTAATCGAATATAGAAATTAAGAAGTGAAGTTAAACAAAAATTAGAAACTGACTAGAGATTAGTAAGTTGAATAGTTTTCTGAGTGTTGATCTGATGTTGGTTTCGGCCTTCGGGGTTTATACTTAGAGAATTGTTCTCTTACTAGTTTACAGTTAGGGACTAATAGTTGTGGAATGATAGTGATGCATAAATGAGGATTGGAAATGTTTTCCAATGTTGAAAATGTATATTTTCTAGTTTTAGAAAATAAGGAAATATGAATATATATACATATATATATATATATATATATATATATATATATATATGATTGATGATTGGATCGATAATTCCATTTGGAATTAAGATCGTTGTTTGTACACCGACATATTTTCATTTGATAGTTAAATCACAGACTATCGAAGTTTTGACCATTTTACGTTGTTAATATGGAGAGACCGGTTGGATTATTATCCGAAGAACCACTCCGTATCGACATAAGCGTTGTGATCAAATACGATGAAGATAATTGAGGACGGAGTAAAGCGCAAGGGCTGTCCTGTTTACAGAATAGTGCCTTCGGTTTCGTTCAATCCCAGAACGAACGTAAATAGACGAATGTCTGACAGAATAGTTCCAATGATCGAAAGAGTTGGACTGTACAAATATATATGGTGGCCAACGGATTTATTCCCTTCGCATAATATCCAGAATCTATTTGTGCAGATCCAACTAATGATTAACGGATCTGATAATGTGGCATTCAAAGTGATCGTGTTATCAATGAATGGAAAGTAAGCGTAGCTTCTAGCCTCACATCTGGTAAATGACAAAAATCGGGCAGGCAGCATGGCTAAGTCGGTCGCACCGAAGTAGGGTGTATAATCACCTATCTAGAGAATATTCATTTGCTTCTTTTAATCTATCAATGCTGTCCCATATATACGGGAAACGGTTGCTGATCCCAACCGTTGGTGATGTACATTCGATACACTCAAGCGAAATGAGTGGTCGGTCATGTGTGGCTGAGTTGCAAGATGTTCTTGTTGAACTCCAGTGTATCGTTCCTAGAGTACGCTGATCGGAAGGTGATTCCATACCTTGTCATAGTTGGAAACCCAATCATCCAATACGCACCTGCGGTTTTGATTGTATACTATATATGTAGAACGTGAGATGCAAGCGTTTCTACTAGACTGATATCTATTTGTATTTAGACATTATCATAATATCAGAATGATATTGCTTTTCAAATATGTTTGGATTCTCATAAGGGAAAAACCCGTTCCGTATTCACGGCGTGGTGTTATGAGATATCATATACCTGTTTAAATGATTTGAGTTTACTCACACCAGTCCCATGACTGACCCGGAGTTTATTTGTTTTGTCTTCCCTAAACTCTTGGGTGCCTAAATTTGTACGGGCAGTCAAGTAGTCGGGATTTACAGATATACTGGAAGAGCTTGGAGCAGGAGGCTTCAGGATCATATAGCTATAGTTATTTCCGCTGTGTTGTAAGTGTTGTACTCTGCAATATTATTGTATACATATACTGTTGTATTTCAAAAGTATGTTATATTTTATTCGTTCCGCTGTGAGATTCGTGTTACTCTGATGATGATGTTCTTCTTCTTCTTCTTCTATTCTACTAGTTCTATCTTATCTATCCTCACCCTCTATCTTCTTTCTAATAATTTCTTGAATTTCCAGTGCAATTTGGGGTTGGACTTGTGTTATTTAGTCAGCTCAAATTGGTCCGGATTTTCGGGTCATTACAGTTGGTATCAGAGCTTAAGGTTAAGTTATTACCTTGGCTCTGTGGCGTGACTCAGTAGAGATGGGGTTAGTAATACCCTAGACTGGGATTGAGTGTATATATATATGAGCGCGTATTTGTTATTTGATATAAAAATTTGTTTTATATTATGGAGATTTATTGGTCGAGTAGTTTATGAATTTTGGTCGATACAGTAATGCAAACTGTATTGATAGGAGTTACTAAACACTTGGATACGATGAACCGACATGGTATGTTTTGAAAAGAGGGTAAATGAAATAATTTTACACAAGTATATATATTGGAGATATTAAAGTGTTGGTTGTTATTGTAATTGAATCTGGATTAAGTATACGTGAATTTTAAAATCCTGGGAGGTTTTAAATTTGTTTTGATAAGGATATCTGGGATTGATTTCAAAATGGGAAGTGTTTAAAAGTTGTTTTGAAAGTAATATAGTATTGAACTCACTTTGATCGCTGGGAAATAATTCCGAGGATGGATCGATACATCATCGGTGTAATTTTCGAGTTGCTAAGTGACGGATTACTACCAAAGATTTTGTTTTGAAATTGTTTTGCAAAAACAAGTTATTCAGGAATTCCAAGGATTTTGAATTGTTATTATGATTTCAAGTGATTTGAATAAACCCAGGAATTTAAATTCGGAAATTAAATCAACTTACGCGTTAAATAGATGAACTGGTAAAAATGATTTATAAATTGGAATTTAACTTGAAATAAGTGAATATGAAATTGAGTTGGTAAGTTGGGAGATTGAAATTTGAGATTAGAGTTTGAATGGAATTTTACTTGAGTACAAGCCAATAATTGTGTTGAGAACAAAGACAGACTGGAGTTTGATTTGGATTGCATGATATATGCAAAGTGATAGCAGATGGTAGGGATATAGTGATATGCCCAGCAAAAAGGTACAAGTTTATTTATATATGAGTTTGGATTTTATGAGCCGAATTGGCAAGCCGCTTGGCTGTTTGATTTTCTTTTGGGTTGAAAAGGCCTAGAGAGGCGAGTGGGAGTTTTACCGATAGGGCTGTACAAAGGAGGTTATGGCGAAATTTTCCGAAAAATTTAAAGTGTTAGAAAATTTTCAGAATTTTTGAAAATTTAGGTTAGTCGGAAGGAATTAATATTTTAGTCAATATAAATTGGTTCAGTTGAAATCAAAAATAAGGGGTAAACGAATCTTAGGAATTCCAATAGACAGGGTCGTCCTCTACCTTAGCAATTTCGAGGACGAAATTATTTTAAGTGGGGAAGAATGTAATGACCCGGATATTTGACGGTGTAATAGTTAACTTATTTAATAATTTAAATAACGAATATATTATTTAATCATCGATGTTAGAACGTGGAATAATAATATAATTATAATCGAGCTCGAAATGGCACTGCAGTTCGTAAATTGGCGATTCGAACTTAAACTGAATGTGCATGATTCATTTTAAATCGGATTTCTGTGAAACAAGAAACGTGTGGAGCTCGTGGAGTATATCTTTCTAGTGGAAGAGAAAAATCAGGATTTCTTCGTGTAGATTTTTAGATATGTCCAAATCAATTTTTAAAATAGTCGCTATAGAATCGTTTATCGACCGTAACAGATTATTCGATATAACTAGAGATCGGTTTTGAATTTAGACAAGGTTCTTTTAGAAAGTAGTGATAATTTAATTTTTAGAATTTTATGGTAATTTTTAATTAATTAAATAAGCAACTTTTTATTTGGAGTATTTGGCACCCTGTATCGACATTTCGGGGTTTCACAATATGAGCCCATCTACCGGTATTATTACATTTTTAGGACCAGAGAACGTCACTCATTTCAATGGTATTTTTGTTTCTGTCCATAACAGTCCCTACGTGAACAGAATATTTCATAGTACGGTACACTATGTTTTTAATTTTAAAACAAACTAAACTGAATGGTTAACTGGTCAAACGAACTCGGAATTCAACGAAACAAGTTTCATACGAAACCTTAGGAAGAGGTCTAGTGAAACGTCAAGGCCTCATATTTTTAGGATTTTTTCTGGAATTGTTAGGAATTATTGCTCGGTGTTTTTCATCGATATTTTCTAAGGGATTTTTACAAACGGTGTCGGAACTCGACGAAACCTGTCCCATTGGATCCGGAATATTTTTCTATGCTAGGAATAGCTTAGTTTGTCAAAAACAAAAATCGTATGGATTGGTTTTGAGGGGTATTTCATCGTTAAGAATAATATAATTAAATGTTATAAAATGGCTCAAATTCCTTTCTCTGATGAAAACATTAGCCACGTTCATCACTTCTCTGCCGCACCTTCTCCTCTTCAATTCGTGGCCTTCCAATTCCCAATCCGTTCCTCTATAAATATAAGACCAATCCTCTTCTAAACCTAATAAAAAATCCACGGCTTCATCTTCGAGCCGCCAACATTTTATCTCTTCTTCAGTAAAAGGTCGGATCTCAAATAAATCAATGAAATCCAAATAAAATCGAATAAAATGCGAAATCGAGTTCTGGGTGTTTGTATTGGGTAGTTCTTCGAATCCGTATACGTTTTCTGGCATTCAAAATCACTTGGGTTCGCTGTCTGGTATGGGCGGAGACCTAGGTCTCGACGAAAGGAGCAACTAAGAAGGGGATTCGATGGAGTGAACCAAACAAGGGGTAGTGGGTATGGACTGGTGGTCTGGGGCGTTTGTTGTGGCCATCGAGGGGAGATGTTTGGAGTTTAGAAGAAGGTCACGACAGCCATGAAGTTGCGATGGGATCATTTCTGGTGGTAGGCAAATTTTAATAGAAGGGGAGCACAGTTCGGCCAGTACTTGCGGGTTGTGCTGACTGTTTGTGAAGCGAGAGCAGTGTGATGACGTGGTGTTGGTTGTTTAACTGGTCGACGGTTTGAGGTGCTAAGTTGACAGTGATTTAGGGATCTGCGGTGGGTTGTTTTCAGTCCCGTTGAGGCTTCGTTCAAGGTGAAGATGGGGAGAAAACGAAGTGTTGAAGCTACAGGAATGGGTGAGCTAAAAAGATGAGAAAGTGTATTAGCAGTAAACTTTTACATGGTGGACATGGGGTTTTTAGTGGAGTACGGGTGAAATACTTGAGGAATTATCATTGGAGATGAAGGAAGAAGGGATCTGGGTTTGGAAAGGGTGCGGGTCCGGTTCCTTTTATGGGCCGACATTTGATGGTGAGGCCCGAATTGGTTAAAGAATAAACCGAGTTTTAATTTAAAGTTGTATATAAATGTTTACAGACTTTGAAATTATATAACTCGATCATACTGTATCAGAATTCAGAATGGTCAATCACGTTAGGATCGTATGGACGGACACTACACCATGGAGCTGACTGGGAGTGAATCCGAGCTCGTTACAATTTATGGCGAAATAAATTGTCCGTCGCAAATCAAATAACGCAAACCGTTATTTAACGGTTAACGCGCAAAGTGAGTAAAACTCACTAACTCTCCTCAATTTATATTTTAATATAAATTGTACTTTATTTTGTTGACTGCTGTATATTGATTGTTAAACTGGACTGTTAAATAGATTTGATTGAAAACGTAGATATAGTCATATATTATATCGTTAATCAAATATTGATTCTGTCCAGTAGAATATTTCATATTGAAATGAAATATGATATATATTATACTGTGTAACATCTGTGGATGCAGGGAGACAGGTTGGTGGAATTCGACTGGATTCCTCAACAATTATTTTACTGTTTTCATATATTGTGATATATGTTGTGATTTATAATCTGTTATTGATTATGGATGTTAGAACGATATTGATCATCGTTGTTTGATATTTTACATATCATAAGAAACCCTGAGTTGTAAAAATAAAAGGAATATTTCAATGTATTTTGAAATAAAGGAGTTTTATAAAATCAACCGATTTTATAAAAGGAAACAATTTGAAAATAGAGTATTTATAAAACGAACACGGTTTTATAAAAGGAAATTATTTATAAAACAAATAGAGTTTTATAAAAGGGATATTTATTTAGAAAATAAATAGAAATAAGGAATATTTATTTAGGAGATAAATAAACCGTTGAATAAATAGGGAATATTTGTAACGGTAAATAGAAGTTGTAAATAGGGAATATTTGTAACGGTAAATAGAAGTTGTAAATAGGAAATATTTGTAACGGTAAATAGAAGTCGTAAATAGGGAATATTTGTAACGGTAAATAGAAGTTGTAAATAGGAAATATTTGTAACGGTAAATAGAAGTTGTAAATAGGAAATAGTTGTAACGGGAAACGTAGTTTATTAAAAGGGGTTAATCGAATATAGAAATTAAGAAGTGAAGTTAAACAAAAATTAGAAACTGACTAGAGATTAGTAAGTTGAATAGTTTTCTGAGTGTTGATCTGATGTTGGTTTCGGCCTTCGGGGTTTATACTTAGAGAATTTTTCTCTTACTAGTTTACAGTTAGGGACTAATAGTTGTGGAATGATAGTGATGCATAAATGAGGATTGGAAATGTTTTCCAATGTTGAAAATGTATATTTTCTAGTTTTAGAAAATAAGGAAATATGAATATATATACATATATATATATATGATTGATGATTGGATCGATAATTCCATTTGGAATTAAGATCGTTGTTTGTACACCGACATATTTTCATTTGATAGTTAAATCACAGACTATCGAAGTTTTGACCATTTTACGTTGTTAATATGGAGAGACCGGTTGGATTATTATCCGAAGAACCACTCCGTATCGACATAAGCGTTGTGATCAAATACGATGAAGATAATTGAAGACGGAGTAAAGCGCAAGGGCTGTCCTGTTTACAGAATAGTGCCTTCGGTTTTGTTCAATCCCAAAACGAACGTAAATAGACGAATGTCTGACAGAATAGTTCCAATGATCGAAAGAGTTGGACTGTACAAATATATATGGTGGCCAACGGATTTATTCCCTTCGCATAATATCCAGAATCTATTTGTGCAGATCCAACTAATGATTAACGGATCTGATAATGTGGCATTCAAAGTGATCGTGTTATCAATGAATGGAAAGTAAGCGTAGCTTCTAGCCTCACATCTGGTAAATGACAAAAATCGGGCAGGCAGCATGGCTAAGTCGGTCGCACCGAAGTAGGGTGTATAATCACCTATCTAGAGAATATTCATTTGCTTCTTTTAATCTATCAATGCTGTCCCATATATACGGGAAACGGTTGCTGATCCCAACCGTTGGTGATGTACATTCGATACACTCAAGCGAAATGAGTGGTCGGTCATGTGTGGCTGAGTTGCAAGATGTTCTTGTTGAACTCCAGTGTATCATTCCTAGAGTACGCTGATCGGAAGGTGATTCCATACCTTGTCATAGTTGGAAACCCAATCATCCAATACGCACCTGCGGTTTTGATTGTATACTATATATGTAGAACGTGAGATGCAAGCGTTTCTACTAGACTGATATCTATTTGTATTTAGACATTATCATAATATCAGAATGATATTGCTTTTCAAATATGTTTGGATTCTCATAAGGGAAAAACCCGTTCCGTATTCACGGCGTGGTGTTATGAGATATCATATACCTGTTTAAATGATTTGAGTTTACTCACACCAGTCCCATGACTGACCCGGAGTTCATTTGTTTTGTCTTCCCTAAACTCTTGGGTGCCTAAATTTGTACGGGCAGTCAAGTAGTCGGGATTTACAGATATACTGGAAGAGCTTGGAGCAGGAGGCTTCAGGATCATATAGCTATAGTTATTTCCGCTGTGTTGTAAGTGTTGTACTCTGCAATATTATTGTATACATATACTGTTGTATTTCAAAAGTATGTTATATTTTATTCGTTCCGCTGTGAGATTCGTGTTACTCTGATGATGATGTTCTTCTTCTTCTTCTATTCTACTAGTTCTATCCTATCTATCCTCACCCTCTATCTTCTTTCTAATAATTTCTTGAATTTCCAGTGCAATTTGGGGTTGGACTTGTGTTATTTAGTCAGCTCAAATTGGTCCGGATTTTCGGGTCATTACACTTCCATTGGTGGAGTTCGCATATAATAACAGCTTTCAGTCCAGTATTGGTATGGCTCCTTTCGAAGCTCTTTATGGAAGGCCTTGTCGATCACCTACATGTTGGTGGGAATCTACGGATAAGATCTTGCTTGGGCCTGATATGGTTAGGGAGACTTCTGAGAAGATTGACTTGATTCGAAGAAGGATGAAAGCAGCGCAGGATAGGCAAAAATCTTATGCGGACAAGAGGAGGACAGATCTTGAGTTTGAAGTTGGGGACATGGTCTTTGTCAAAGTGTCTCCGTTACGAAATGTGGTTCGCTTTGGATCTGTTGGGAAGTTAGCACCAAGGTTCGTAGGGCCGTTTCCTATTAAGGAAAGGATTGGATGGATGACATATAGAGTGGAGTTGCCCGACAGACTTAGTGGTGTACATGATGTATTCCATGTGTCACATTTGAGGAAGTGCCTACATGAGACCGCAGAGGTGGTAGAGCCGAGCTTGCTTAGAGAAGTGGAAGTAGAGCGTGATGCGACTATTCGACGAGCTCCTACTCGCATCCTTGGATCAGAGACTAGGAAATTGAGGAATCGAGAGGTTCAACTAGTCAAAGTACAATGGGGAGAAGATGAGGGCAACGCTACTTGGGAGACGGAAGCGAAGATGCGTTCATTGTACCCATTCCTTTTTGAGGGTATGTCTTTTAACTTCTCCTTTATCGTGTGTCTAGTACTTATCTTATCTTATCTTTAGTATGTCCTCTCGGTAGTACTTTTGACCTTTAGATAGGGTAAACCTATGGTTGAAACATGTGTTTGAGACATGTTATGGTTGATGGATGCATGTGGATGCAAGTGTTTGCTAGTGGTTGCTCGTGGATGCATATACACACACTCTAGACACAAGATCGGCTCAGTCACTTCATATTGCATATTGCATATAATTGTGTGTAGGTAGCTATATTTATGGATGTATAATGATTGTGTTATCATATGGATGATGCATTTTGGTGAATGATTGTGCACTCATGTAGATATTGTATGTGTCGATAGGGTTCTCTCGCATACATAATGGATGCATGGCACTATCATGGTTTGCATATGTTCATACGTTAGATAGGGAACATATACACACACTTTTTGCATATGCTCATACATCATTAGAAATTGTTTTAAGGACAATGGATGCCCGTGTTTGATGGATTGAGTAGATGGTTGTTTGGATGGTAGGATATGCATTCTCCTTAGCTTGGAGATTTCGGGGACGAAATCCTTTAAGTAGGGGAGAATGTAACACCCCGAACTTCAGTTAATGCTAAAATTCACTAATTGCAGAATAAATAATCTCAGATGTGAGAATTGGGGGAAACGGGCTGCGTCATTGCGTTCGTCTCGGAAAAATACGCGAAATAGAGTCCGAAAGTTTGTAAATCGGAGTCCGTATGGCCCAGTTATGGCCCAATGAAGTTTGCAGAAAATTCAAAGTTCAAAACAGATTTAAAATTCAGGTTTAAATTTCGAAATTGGAGCCATTGGGCGCAGGAGGGAAAAATTCCCGCCTACCTACCCAAGTCGACAGCCCTGTCGACTGGGCAGTCGACTTGGCTAGGACCAAGTCAACAGCCCTTTCGACTTGTGTGTCGACAGGGGGTGCTCGTCCAGTTTAACCTGGAGCACCATTTTAGGGTTTGGCTATGTTTTGGGCTGTTCTCTAGAAGCTTCCGAGATCTGATGGCCCTAATCTAATTTAGGGTTAATCTAAGGGCCTAAAACACTTGCCTAATCTATAAATACACCCTAACACTACCCTAATTAATACTAAAAATAGATTCAAGGGCCTCATGCCGCCAAATCAAAACTAGAAGGAGCCTCCACCAAATTTGAGAGGAAGTTGGCATCCCAAATCAACTCTAATCAAGTTCAAATCCACTCTAGCAACTTAATCTTCCTCATTGGAGTGCTAATTAGTTATTTGTCAGTTCCTATGCCTTTAGCAAGCAATTGCTAAACTAATTAGGACAGGATATTAGGAGGCTATGGATGTAAATGAGGATTTATGCATGTTGAGGTTGTCATATGTTACAAGTTCATATGCAAGTTTCTCTCTTTTTATGACATGACATGTTATGCATGCTCATATGCAAGTTTATATGCAAGTTCATATGCAAGCTTGTCTCTTTTTATGATATGCATAACATATGCAAGGTTGCCTCTATGTATGACATGATATGCAAGTTCATATGCAAGTTTATATGCAAGTTCATATGCAAGTTTATATGCAAGTTCATATGCATGTTTATATGCAAGTTTGTATGCAAGTTCATATGCAAGTTTGTCTCTTTTTATGATATGCATAACATATGCAAGGTTGCCTCTATGTATGACATGTTATGCAAGCTCATATGCAAGTTTATATGCAAGTTCATATGCAAGTTTATATGCAAGTTCATATGCAAGTTTATATGCAAGTTCATATGCAAGTTTGGGTTAATGGTTTATGCTAGTTGGGTTTAATGTTGTGATGCAAGTTGACACCTTTTAAATGCCAACGTTGTGCTAAGATTGAACCCATCACATTTATAATGAAACTCCCCATTTATATGACATGTCATGAGAACGAATTACGTGGGAAACGATGGGGTTAATATGCATGTTAAAAAAATAATGTGTAAAGTTGGTATGCTTAAGCATAACATAAAATGAATGGACATAATTGGGAATTTACCTATTAAGTTAGGTCTACCCATATTATGGAGTTGGGAATTTACCTATTAAGTTAGGTCTACCCATACTATGGAATTGGGAATTTACCTATTTAGTTAGGTCTACCCATACTCTTAAAAATGTGTAATTAATTAGGGATAATTAATACAAATTATGGGGGTGATTAATTAGGTGTAATTAATCAACTAAAACACGAGGTTGGACCCTTTTGTAGTGGAAGTCTTCCCGGAACCGATCGGCAATCCAACAGCTACAAATGATTGGCCCAATGTGAGAGGTCTTAGTCATAAATTAAATACATGATTAAAGTAAAGACACGAGGTTAGACCCTTTCTATGACGGAAGTCTGCCCGGACCCAACCGGCATATCCAGCAGTCATGAAAGATGGTCTAATGTGAGAGGTCTTTATGAGGTCATGATCTTAATTAATTAATTAAGAAACACTTAACCATATTAGCATGTAGAGGGACATGAGGGGTTAAGTGGGTGCCTTGGGTGGCATGTGGAAATCTAGTGGTTGCCTTGGGTGGCAATAGAAAATACGATTAGAATACTTAACCAAAGTGGAACATGTAATTAAAACATGATTAAAGGGTTAAGTGGTATACACTAAAAATGACAAGCTTAGGTGGGTAGCTTGTGGGGGCCCATTTCAACCAATATCCCAAACGTATCTTTGTGGGCTCGACCCAAGTCGAGGACGGGACACGCATATTGGGCTTGACTATAAGAGGCCAAAACGGGGTAGCGGTGGCAACGCAAGTCCAACGGGTTTCATATGCGTGTGTGGACCCGGGCTGGTAGGTAAGACGTTGTTTCATCGTGTAGATAAAAGCCGTGCACCATTTGTTGTATCGGGTTGCCACTATGGGGAGTGATACACCCCATTGTGGGGCCAGCAAGGGTATCTACGGTAGGGAGCCGATCGCTTGGGAGTAGTGGGTACACCTAGTGGAGATAGGGGCAGGCGGCACCTATGTAGTCAGCTAGGGGTACACGAAACTACTGGGTAAATTTACTAGGTCCTTGGGAGGGATTAACCTTTAAGTAGGAACGACTGGTGTGGTGCAGTGTAGTAATTATCCTTGGGTGGGTAAATGCGTCTTTATCGTTATCTTAGTTCATTCTAAGTCTGATTGGCTACTGAGTGTAGTCATTTATCCCAAGTCACACCGTACCAAGTTATATCATACCCTAATTACTTTAATGATTGCATTGTTAAAGTTATAGGACTCGCTCAGACTTATGTCTGACCCCGTTGTTTTTATCTTTTTCCTAACCCTCAGGTTCTCAGAGTGGGCCCAGCACGAGTGGGCTTTGATCAGGCTGCTTTTATTACTCTCTTGTTGCTTGGACCCTAGATGTAGAGCTCAGCTTACCCTTTTCTTTTATGGCTATCAGTTCATGTATTGGGATTATGTATTTTTATTTATCAGGATGAATATTTTATACTTGACTCTTATTATGGTTTTGTGATGTAACCAGACATGTTTTACTTTCCGCAGCAATATAAATGATGTTTTAAATTTTCAAGCATTACTTATATCTGTCTTGATGTAATTTTTCTGTTCTATATTCACTTAAAATACTCCACCGATGTTATGGCATTCCCTTAGCGAGTGATCATAGCGGGAGTGGGGGTATTACACAACCCAACAAGAAAATGGAAAGAAAAGTGGAAAGAGGAAAGCAAACAAAAGTCCCACATTATGAAATATGAGTACCCACCTCACTATATGCTTATATAAATAAAGGAGAAGGGGGCTTGTAAACAGGTGTGGCTAAGCCAAGGCATAATATTATTTTGATGTCAAATTGGGTCTAGTTCCTTGGGATTCTTGGAGTCCATGGCACAATATTTTATTGATGTCAAATTGGGGCTTGCTAGATAACTTTAGGGGAGAAGCTATTCTTTCAAGAAATCATATTTTAAATAAAATATCCGAAAGAAAACTTCTAAGTCTCCTCATGAACTTTGGAAAAACACGCCACCATCCTATAAATATTTTAATGTGTGAGGGTGTCTTGCCAAAGTAGAGGTACCAAAACCAAAGAAGGTCAAAATTGGACCAAAAGCAATTGATTGTGAATTCTTTGGATATGCACTAAATAGTGTTGTATACCGATTTTTGGTTCACAAAACTTAAATTGATGAGATTCAAGAAAATACCATCAATGAGTCGAGAAATGCCAGATTGCTTGACCATATATTTCCCTTGAAACAAAGAGACCAAGGAAGGATGGAGTTCCTTATTCTCTTGAGAATATTGAACAAACTAAAACTCAGCAAAGTAGTGCTGAGTAGCAAGTGGAGGAACTAAGAAAAAAGTCAAGGACCTTTAAAAAAATAACCTTTGGACCGAACTTCTATACCTTTGTGTTAGGAGATGATCCATTGACATACAAACAAGATGTGTCTTCCAGCGATGCCCCTCATTGAAAGAGGCGATTAACAAGAAGACTGAATCCATTATGTCCGATCATACATGGGAATTGGTTGATTTTCCTCAAGGGTGTAAGACCTTAGGTAATAAATGAAAAAAAATGGAACCTGATGGTTCAAAAGACAAGTACAAAACGACAAATGCCGATGAACAAACTTTTATGGACCATTCGTCTACTTCAAAGATGGAAGGCAAAGGGAAGGTTGTGTTGAAACTGACTCCTGCAAATGAACTAATGATTTCAGGATCATCACGGAGCAATCATGGTTTCAAATTAATCTTTGAAACTGATAAATTTGTACTTTCCAAGAATGGAGTGTCTGTTGGAAGTGTATATGCATGTGATGGTTTGTTTAAAGAAAATGCAACCACTATTGTATCACGCATTGATATGAATAAAAGTGAATCTTTTGCTTATATTGTTGAATTTTCTAACATATGGCAATCTAGATTAGAGCATGTAAACTTTGATACATTGCGAAAATTGATTAATCTAGAATTTATACCAAAATGCAATATAAGTTCAAACTATAAATTTTAAGTTTATGCAGAAGCAAAATTGACAAGAACCTCGTTTCATCATGTGGAACGAGGACCCAACCTCTAGACTTAACACATACTAATGTATGAGATTTGAAAATGTGTCAAACTAGAGGTGGAAAATTGAATTTTATTACATTCATTTACGAACGTACTAGAAATTGTCATGTATATCTCCTTAGAAACAAGGATAACGTTAGTAAGAATGCTTATTACAATTACATCCATATATGACTTAGAAGTACATCAAATGGATGTTAAAACTGCACCTTTGAATGGTGAATTAGAGGAAGAAATCTATACGAAAGAATGAATCTTGAGCTCAGAAAATGAGAATAAAGTTTACAAACTACTAAAGAACACTATATGATCTTAAGCAAGCTCCAAAACAGTGGCATGAGAAGTTTGATAAAACTATGTTATCAAATGGATTCACCATAAATGAATGAAACAAATGTGTGTACATAAAACACACACATATTGTATATGTCATTGTTTGTCTCTATGTTGATGACATGTTGCTCCTAGGCAATAACAAGGCCATAATAACCTCTACAAAGGATATGTTATCCCTAAATTGGATATGAAAGACCTAGGTCTGGCTGATGTGATATTGCGTGTAAAAATTCTAAGAACACCATAGGGAATGCATTATCCCAATCGCATTACATCACCAAAATACTTGAAAAATTCAAGCAATATAATATAACTATTGCTAAATCACCAGTAGATATGAACCAAAATTTGGTAAAGAACACCGGTGATGGTGTATACTAGTTAGAATACTCTCGTATACTAGGAAATATCATGCATGTTATGAACTGTACTAGGCCTAATATCGCTTATGTTGTAAGTTAACTAAGTATATTTACCAGCAATCCTGGTAAACATCATTGGATAGCGATAATCAGAGCTCTAGGATATCTAAAGTATCAACAGAGCTGTGGTCTATACTATACAAAATGTCCTTAAATGTTGGAAGGATACAGTGATGGAAACTGGATCACTGGATTACATGATAAAAATTCTACAAGTGTATATGTGTTCACATTAGGAAATGAAGCAATTTTAAGGAAATCATCCAAACAGACTTGTATCACTAGATCTACGATGGAATTGTGGTTAATTTCACTAGATAATACTGCATAATAAGCAGAATGAATTTGAATCTTCTTAGAAGACATTCCTAATTGGAGCAAACATATGCCTCCAATATGTATACATTGTGATAGTCGTACACTATACAATGGTAAATCTAGGAATATTCTTCGTAGACATAAAAAAATAAGACCGCTTCTCTCTAACGGTGGTTATCACAATAGATTACATTCGATCTGAAGATAACTTAGCGGATCCCCTTACAAAAAGCTTGCCAAGAGAGAAAGTTCAAACCTTATCGATGGTAATGGGGCTAAGTCCTATAGACTAACTGTTTTTCTAAAATGGAAACCCCACCTAGTTGACTGGAGATCCCTAGATCTAGGTTCAAAGGGACAACGAAGTTTAAGAGAAACTTGATGGCACTGTTATACACAAACCATTCCTATGATAAGTCAGTGCATTATATGTTGAATTAGGATAAGTATTTGTACTTTTAATGATGTCTATATTTGAGGAATTAGAGAATACTCTTTACAGAATCACCTACGTAAGTGCGAAAGCGCCGCTTCAAAGAGAATTATAAGGCCAAATTCTCTAAGCACTTATGAGACTAGGCAGGTGTTCAAGGCGAAAATGAACACATACAAAGAACGAAGGGTTGTAAGAAACATTTATCGTGTGTAATCTACTTTGGAATTACACAAAAGGCTTATAGTTCAAGAACAATCAATGTCTATTGATTCTCCTGTAATTCAAATAGGTAATCACTAGGAAAGTTCGAGGCCTATGTGCTACTTAACCATGTGATAAATGGTTCGTGAAACTAAGATTGACTACTCATTCATATGGGGGATTTTTGGAAATGAATGAGCAATGAAGGTGGGAATTGGGAAGAAGAAAATATAGCAACATTTAAGTCCCACATCATGGAAATATTAACATAACTCTTCTAATATATTAGAAGCCAATAGGCTTATGTAAAATAGAAAGGAGAGGGGTTATATGAGAATGAGGGCTGGACCACGACATAATAATATATTAACAAATGTCAAAGATCGGGCCTTGGGGCTCCTGGGGTCTCTTGATTGAATATGGCCGACGTTTGCTGATTGGGCTTGTGCGCCGACATGAGATTAATTTTTCTCAGAATTTTAAAGGTGTGTCCGTTCAGTCCATAATTCGATAGGAATGTATGTTAGCTGAATAAGTACAACCACTTGAATTCTCGACGTATGCATATTAACAGCCGGGTGGTTAAAGGGTCGCAACCTTTCCAATTCTGACGGTTACTAATGCATGCGAACAGGCACTCCTCCTTGCCTATAATTACACTGCCCAAATCAAGACAGAATTCACTTTTTTATATCGTGTTGTTTCTTCTTCTTCTTAAAAGTAATTCTCTGATCTAGTTTTTGTAATCTTCTTCAGTTTGTCAGAACTCCGTTTGCAGGCACTACGCTGCAGAGTTGGTCCATTTTATCTTGGGAAACAAATTGCGACCACGTCAGCCAGTGCATACAATGGCAATATTGTTTCAAGGAAATAGATATTTTCTGGACTTGGACATTACTGTAAAAAGAATACATTATGTATTCATTAATCGATTACACAATCGGTTATGCTTTCTGTGATTATTGTAAGCACAATTTAATGCGACAATTATAGCATAATTATTAAGCAACATTGATTGTTATTATTATTTAATTTGCAATATATTCATATATTGACAAAAGATATAACTTTTTAATACAATCGCATATTTAAAAGTGTTCTAACAATCTTGAAACAATATTTTTCTTGTTTGAACGTATGTTAATTTGGAAGATTGTAATCATATCTTCTCTTCATAAAATTGCTATAGACTCAGGTTTCGTGTATTTGTTTCTCGATTAAATCAACCTGAGTTTCATGTTCAAACCTAAAAACATTGTATTTCCAACAAGTCGTGTAACGGATGGAATTTTCGACCCAGAAAATCAACATAAAAACACACTGTTGACTATTCAAGCATCGAAAACACCAGGACATTAATAGAAGAATTTAGAGGGTGAGAAAGAAAAGATAGAACTAATAGAATAGAAGAAGAAGAAGATCACAACTGAACAGAATCAGAGTAACACGAAACTCGTAGCGGAACAAAATAAGATGTATTATATAACATAACTTTGAATACAAAACTGTATTGTATATACATACCATTATCAGAGTACAATACATCATATCACAGCGGAGATAACTCTACATAACTAATGGTGAAGCTTCCTGCTTTTGAGCTCCTCCAAGTGAATCTGCAAAGCCTGAAACACTTGACTGCCCGTACAAATTTGGGCACCCAAGAGTTTAGGGAAAACAAACAAAATAAACTCTGGGTCAGTCATGGGACTGGTGTGAGTAAATTCCAAACATACTGTTTTACTTTGAAAATCCTTTTCAAAACAAGAAGAAAATAGTAAGACCAGCCCACACATAAACATGGACGGTTTTTACCTTACTATAACCCGAAATATTCTTGATATCAAAACCCAGTGATATTATGATAATGTCTAACCAAATAATTATACAAGTAGTAGAACGCTTGCATCTCACGCTCCACATATATATAGTATACAATCATAAACCGCAGGGCGCTTATCGGCGAATGGATTTCAACAGACAAGGTATGGGAGCACCTTCTGAATAGTGTACTCTAGAGGGGATACACTCAGGGTTCAACAAGAACGTCTTGCAACCCGGCCACACATGACCGCTCACTCATTTAGCTTGAGTGTCGCGAATATATTGCCACCACGGTTGTAGGCCATCCAACCGTCATCCGAAGATACAGAATCGAAAAGAAGTATAAATATGAATTTTCTCTAGATCGGTGACAATACACCCTGCTTGGGGATGACCCAACTAGCCATGCTGCCTAGCCCAACTTCTGTTACTTTCTGGTTGTGAGGCTAGAGGCTACGTCTATCTTCAGAACATCTGATCACCATTCACTTTGAATGTCACATCGTCAAATCCGTAATCACACATTGATTACACAAATGCACACTGGGTGTAGAATAAAGAGAAGTTACATTCTCCCCACCAACTTGGTATATTCGTAAAATCAACGGCGTGACCGTTGGAAATACTCTGTCAGACACTCGTCCATACAAGTTGTCCTGGGACTGGACAAACAGATAGCATCTTTTCTGGAACTGGACGACCCTTGCATTTAACTCCATCTTCAATTATCTTCAGCATATCTCATTCGCGACGATTATGCCTATACGGAGTGGTTTTCGGGTAATAACCCAACCGGTCTCTCCGTATTGACAACGATGGTCAAAACACTTCGATAGTCGGTTATTTAACTATCGGAGTTAAAACAAACATCCATTCACAAACACTGGCCCTTTTTTTAATACTAACTTTCTAGTTTCCCATATTTCTATAAACTCTTCCTTATTTCCCTTCATTTCTACTCTATTAGTTCCTCATTATAAATCGGTAAGTGAATAAATTTCTAAGTATCAACCCCGAAGGCCGAAACCAACATCAGATTGACGCCTCGAAAGTTACTCAACTCAACCAACGTACAACGGGTTCTAATTTCTTTAAAACTATATCATCTTCCTTATCATGCTCAGTATATCTTTTTAAAACATTATAACTTATCGACTTACTTTCAAACCATTATATTTTAACTAATGCTGCTATCCTTTCCTTTATAACTAATGCAGTACGCTGCTATATTCTCTTTTATAACTACTGCAATACACTGTTGTGGTATTCTCTTTTATAGCTATTGCAATACTCTGCTATATTCTCTTTTATAACTACTGCAATACGCTGCCATATTCGCATTTCATTTGATAAGCTCTGTTTTCTAAGTCAGGTTCTTATTAAATCAATATCAAGTTTATAACTAAATACTGATTACATATCCTATTTTAATTTGTTGGTTTAAAACTAAATACTAACTAGCCTATCATATTATAATTCCTAATAATGTTATTTAGGTTCAGGTCGTATATATAAATACTATACAACAAACAATACATACAAGTATTGAGGAATCCGGTTTGATTCCTCTAACTGATTTCCTGTATCCACAAATGTTAGTCCACACAATCATCACTAACTCTATACTAGGGAATATTCTAATTGATGGAATCAGCGACCAATCGATGATGATATATAATATTCAACCAAATGAATTGTATTTTAACTAATCGACTATCGCACAGCATTCAAACAACATTAAAATGTAATTAAAATATTTTAAAATGAATCAGAGTTAGTGATTTTACTCACCTTGGCGCGTTAACCGTTAAATAACGATTTGCGTCGGTTGATCCGATCCGGCGTTTACTTTTCTATGAAATTCCGACGCTTC
Organism: Allium sativum; assembly: GCA_030737875.1. Taxonomy (NCBI): domain Eukaryota; kingdom Viridiplantae; phylum Streptophyta; class Magnoliopsida; order Asparagales; family Amaryllidaceae; genus Allium; species Allium sativum. The sequence continues at coordinate 627,060,107 of CM060921.1, read as the reverse complement.
TGCTTCATTTCGTTCCAGCTCGTACGCGTTAGCTTTGCTTCGCGGTTGCGAACACAACGACTCTGTATACATCACATAATCACTGGCCTTCCATGTACGTGCCCACTTCAGTACAAACTTATGTATTTGTTCATGGTGATGCGAGGTCGGCTGATATTCTCATCGTCCATGATGACCATATCTCGATTGTTGCCTTATCCACTGACCGTACAATCACCAACATCACTCCTCATTACTCCCACATGTTTTCCCTTTAGTCATTGCCATTCCACTCCATTAAAATTGTTCATACACGGTGTATATACACGTATACACTTATTGGCGCACCCACGCCCCACTTCTTACAGTCTCAGACCAGTCTCTCCGCTCCGGTACCCCCACCGACATGCCACAACTGACTGGAGTTCCCATATACATTAACACGCAAACTCTACCCTTTTGTATTTAAACACACAACATCTCCAGTATGCCGCCCCTTACTTCATTCCTTGCTACTACAGACATGGACCTTTTCTTTTCTTACCCATTCTCCAAAACTTCATGTCCATTCACGTCTTCTTGTTATCCACCTCCCTTCTTCAATTATTACCACGTGAGCACCCCACTTCATGAATATGCACGTAACCCAAAACTCTCCATTTGAATGCCCTTGCTGATGATTACTTCCCTACGTTAGCTCCTCACTTTTATACTGCCGACGTCCATGCCTCCTGTACACTATATGCTACACGCTCTCTTTTAGCTTCACAGGCCACATGAAGACAACACTCCACCCTTTACAAACAAAGTTACACCTCCTACACTAAACCGTCCCTTCATAACGCTCAAACCGGAAACCATGCCACGCACTCACGTGTGTTCTCGAACCCAGCACCTTCTCACACCTTTCTTTCCCACAATACACTCTTCCACCCGCACACATCTCTCAAGATCTGATCTCTTCTTATTTCCATCACCATAAACACACTCTAACGCCCTTAGTTAGGTTGCCACCTTCGCCTGGCCTGTAGCGCGCAATACAGACACTTTTCCACCCTATCCTCAGCCTGCTGCGTCCGAGACCATCATCCGAAAATGCGCGACTTTTCAAACTGGTAGGACAACTAAATGCGGGGTTGGGAGAAAATATATATGCGTATATATAAACCATACTTTGAGGAAATCAATTTAATACTCTTCTTTTGAAACACCATGAAAGTCTTCCGCGAAGAAGGGACGGTGAGGAAAGACTGCATATTTTTGGTTCTCACAAAAATCGTCTATATTATAAATATTTTTCGGTTTGAAGCTTCCTGAAACTCAATGGGAAACGCAACCACTTCTTGTGTTTATATAGGATAATATCACCTTGGCATGCACGTTGTAGAGTTATAGAGTAGGTGTCATTTCACAGGTAGGTTTTGCTTTCCTAGCAATGAAGTCTTGGGTTGGTCACGTTTTATTTAATGAGAGGCATGGGATTTATTTAACGTAAGGGTATGGGCTGTACCTTATAGGCTGGTAGGTATCCTTTTTACCATTCTTCTTTCCATGCTTGAACGTGTATAACATAGCTTATGCGGGGGTAGCGCATGGGTATCGTACGTTTTTGTTTACTTTGGGGTGAAGCATTAGGGAATAGGTAGTACGTGGGGGGTTTATCATAGAGTAGAAAATCTTAGATACTTTGCCATGAAGTTTCAACCTAAGTCTAAGGTAGCCGCACGCCACCATACGTGATTTGAAAGCATAGGTGCAATAGGCCATCCCAGGCATGTGCGTTATATACTAATTAATGAAGACTTCAAATTCTTGGCAATGTTATAGTGAGTATTAGTTTTACTTAGTACAGGAATTCACTAATATATATATTAGCTGTTTTTCATACCGCCTTATTACGGGTATGTCGCTCATTTTATTTTCTTAAAGAAAGTTTTGGTTTGAGCACTTATCACGGACCGAACATTCCTCAACATTTGCTTATTCATAGATATATATGTGTTGGAGTTCTATGTACCTCGCTACCAACAAATCTCATTCATACACGAGCTGTTTTGGACAGAGATAAAAACAAAGTCATGTCTAGTGAGGTGTGACGATCCCAAAAATATAATAATACCGGTAGATTGACTTCTTCTGTGAAACCCCGAAATACCGATACAGGGTGCAAAATACTCCAAATAAAAAGTTGCATATTTAATTAATTAAAAATTACAGTAAAATTCTAAAAATTAAATTATCACTGCGCCTCAAAAGAACCTTGTCCCGATTTGCACCAGATATCAAGTTATATTCAAATAACCGTTACGGTCGATATACGATTTCATAGCGACTTTCTGAATATTTTATTTGGACATATCTTGCAGTATTTACGACGAAATCCTGATTTTTCACTTCTATTAGAAAGATACAGTTAAACAGATTCCGACATTTCTCGTTTCGAAGAAATCCGATTCAAAACGAGTCTGGTACACTCAGTTGAAGTTCAGAACGTTAAATTACGAACTGCAGGGTTGTTCTGAGCTCGATTATGATTAATATATATTTATATACGTTCAACTTCTTTTTAATTAATATATAAATCCACTTATATTACAAATTCAATATTTAAACTGATTTAAATATTCAAATACAAACCGACAAAAATGTGAGACGTTACAGACCTTCCCCCTTAAAATAATTTCGTCCTCGAAATTGCTAAGATAGGGAAAATGCTACAATCTCTGTTATAACATGGTTAAAAATCTTTTTGGTTTACTTCATAATTCCAGTTTCCACTGAACTGATTATTTCCAATTAAAATATTAATTTCTTATTATTTCGAATATTTTCAAAATTTCTGAAAATTTCCTAACAGCTTAAATTTTCAGAGAATCTCGTCAGCATCTCCTCTGCACGACTCACTCGGTACTACAACAACTTGCCACTCCGGGCCTTCTCTAATTCAAAAGAAAATTAAATAGCCAACGGTTTGCCAAAATTTTCATACTCGTATAAAATATAAACGTGTACCTTCTATGTTGAGCTTTCAACTATATCTCTACCATTTGCTATTGCTTTAGCAAATTTCAAATCATCCTTGGTTGATCTTCCGTCAATCCATTCTCAAACCAATCCTCTGCTTTTACTAAGCCGAATCTCTATTTTGACTTCAATTCCATTTACTGATTTATTTCTCAAATCAGTTATCTTCATCTCCAGATTCAAAATCTTGATTCTTATTCTCCAATAATCTATTCACTTTAATAACTCGAATTTCCAATATTTCTCTTTTACAATCTCCATTCTGGATCGTTCCCAAATTCAGTCCAACTTTGTTTATCTTAGTTTAAATTCCACTTTTTATCCTTTTAACTTCATAGGTTAAATTTTTATTTCAGAATTCAAATTCCTGGGATTTATTTCAAATCAGTTCGAAATCATATATAATTCAAAACATTTGAATTTCTAACAACTTGTTTCCAAAACAAAATCTTTGGTAGTAATCCGTCACTTAGCAACTCGAAAATGAACACCGATAATGTCCGGATCACCATCGGAATTTATTTTCCAGCCATCGAAGTGAGTTCAATACTGTATTACTTTCAAAACACTTACTTTCAAACATTTTCATTTGAAAATCACTTCAAAATATCTTTTCAAAATGCTTAGAAAATATTTCTGAATTCACCCAGGATCTTAAAATTCCATATATTTAATTCAAATTCAATTTCAATTCTTTTCCAAGTTTATAGAGTTTTATTTCAATTTTGGTTTTATCATCAGATTCAATTTGTCTACATTATATTTATATAACATTTCGATTGGTTATTTTATATAACCATCTCAATTATAAATCCTATTTGATCATAATAACGATCAACACTATAATAATCTCAAGATATATACTTCTTTATATCGAAATATAATTTGGGTAAAATTATTTCATTTACCCTCTTTTCAAAACATACTGTGTCGAATTACTCTGTTCAAGTGTTTAGAAACACCTATCGACCCAGTTTGCATTACTGTTTCGACCAGAATTTATAAACCACTCGACTGACCAGTCAACACAATATAAAACAGTTTTTATATTAATTTACAAATACGCGCTCATATATATACACTCAACTCAATCTAGAGTATTACTAACTCCATCTATATTGAGTTACGCCACAGAGCCAAGGTAATCACTTAACCTTATGCTCTGATACCATCTGTAACGGATGGAATTTTCGACCCAGAAAATCAACATAAAAACACACTGTTGACTATTCAAGCATCGAAAACACCAGGACATTAATAGAAGAATTTAGAGGGTGAGAAAGAAAAGATAGAACTAATAGAATAGAAGAAGAAGAAGATCACAACTAAACAGAATCAGAGTAACACGAAACTCGCAGCGGAACAAAATAAGATGTATTATATAACATAACTTTAAATACAAAACTGTATTGTATATACATACCATTATCAGAGTACAATACATCATATCACAGCGGAGATAACTCTACATAACTAATGGTGAAGCTTCCTGCAGGGTTAACTAATGGTGAAGAAATCCGATTCAAAACGAGTCCGGTACACTCAGTTGAAGTTCAGAACGTTAAATTACGAACTGCAGGGTTGTTCTGAGCTCGATTATGATTAATATATATTTATATATGTTCAACTTCTTTTTAATAAATATATAAATCCACTTATATTAAAAATTCAATATTTAAACTGATTTAAATATTCAAATACAAACCGACAAAAATGCGAGACGTTACAAGTGGTATCAGAGCCACTCATGGTTAATTCGATTGAGAAATCTTTGTTTTTATTTAAGACGTTAATTATTGAAACATTTGAATCCTAAGTCATGTTGAATTTGTTTGGATCTGTACTGATATTCTTAAAATTCATTTTTTTTCCTTTGAATCAGTGGTTGTAAACATATTCAAGTATCAAATGATTCATTTATATTCAAACACTTCATCGTTTAAAGGTAACACATATACATTATCAGACTTTTCTTCTTCCGAAATTCGTAATGTGTGTGAATTAAATATGAAATTCTTATGTTGCTAGCTGACATCTAACTCTTCATATTCAAAATGATTTACGCTTTAAAGGTCTATTTAATAAATCATTTTGGCTTGTAACGCATGACATGTTTAGCATATTCAAATCGTTGTGTGAATGTTATGAAACATATTATGAAATTGCTTTTTTGGCTTGCTTTCCATGGTTTGACTTTTCAATATTTCCATGTAGCTTGCAAATATTTTTTTGGGTAATGTTAGCATTTGATGTGTTTAAACAATACAAAATGGAAGTTGAGAATCAACTCAACAAGAAAATGAAAAAGCAAAATGGAAAGAGGAAAGCAAACATTATGAAATATGAGTAACCACCTCTCTATATGCTTGTATAAATAAAGGAGAAGAGGGCTTGTAAACAGGTGTGGCCAAGCCAAGACACAATATTATATTGATGTCAAATTGGGCCTAGTTCCTTGGGATTCTTGGAGTACATGACACAAAATTTTATTGATGTCAAATTGGGGCTTGCGAGATAACTTTTTGGGAGAAGCTATTCTTTCGGGAAATCATATTTTAAATAAAATATCCCGAAAGAAAACTTCTAAGTCTCTTCATTAACTTTAGTAAAATTGGCCACCATCCTACAAATACTTAAAAGTGTGGGGATGTCTTACCAAAGTAAAGGTACCAAAACCAAATAAGTTCAAAATTGGACTAAAAACAATTGATTGTGAATTCATTGGATATGCACCAAAGTAGTGTTGTATACCGATTTTTTGTACACAAATCTGAAATTGATGATATTCAAGAAAATACCATCAATGAGCCGAGAAATGCTAGATTTTTCGACCATATATTCCCAAGATTGAAACAAAGAGTCCAAGGGAGGATGGAGTTCCTTATTCTCTTAAGAATGAACAAAATAAAACTCAGCAAAGAAGTGCTGAGCAGCAAGTGGAAGAAATAAGAAAAAATTAAAAAGGTCAAGGACCTTAAAAAAAACCTTTCGGCCGAACTTCTATACCCTTATGTTAGAAGATGATCCATTGACATACAAATAAGATGTATCTTCCAGCGATGCCCCTCATTGAAAGAGGCGATTAACAATAAGATCGAATCCACTATGTCCAATCATACATGGGAATTGGTTGATTTACCTCAAGGGTGTAAGACCTTAGGTAATAAATGAAAAATAAAATGAAACCTAATGGTTCAATAGACAAGTACAAAACGACAAATGCCAATGAACAAACTTTTATGGGCCATTCATCTTCTTCAAAGGTGGAAGGCAAAGGTAAGGTTGTGTTGAAACTGACTTCTGGAAAGGAACTAATGATTTCAGGATCATCACTGAGCAATCATGGTTTCAAATTAATCTTTGAAGAACGATAAATTTGTACTTTCCAATAATGGAGTGTATGTTGGAAGAGTATATGCGCGTGATGGCTTGTTTAAAGCAAATATGACAACTATTGTACCATGCACTGATATAAATAAATGTGAATCTTTTGCTTATATTGTTGAATCTTCTAACATGTGGCTTTCTAGATTGGAGCATGCAAACTCTGTACATTACGAATATTGATTAATCTACAATTTATACCAAAATGCAATATAAATTCCAACTATAAATGTCAAGTTTATGCAGAAGCAAAATTGACAAGAGCCTCGTTTCATCATGTTGAGCGAGGGACCGAACCTCTAGACTTAATACATACTGATGCATGCGATTTGAAAATGTGTCAAACTAGATGTGGAAAAATGTATTTTATTACATTCATTTACGAATGTACTAGATATTATCATGTATATCTCCTTAGAAACAAGGATAACGTCAATAAGAATGCTTATTTCAATTGCATTCATAGATGACTTAGAAATACATCAAATAATGTTAAAACTGCACCTTTGAATGGTGAATTAGAGGAAGAAATCTATATGAAACAACTTGAAGGATTTCTAAGGTCAGAAAATGAGAATTAAGTTTGCAAACTGTTAAAAAACACTTTATGGTCTTAAGCAAGCTCCAAAACAGTGGCATGAGAAGTTTGATAAAACTATGTTATCAAATGGATTCACGATAAATGAATCAGACAAATGTGTGTACATAAAACACACACATATTGGATATGTCATTGTTTGTCTCTATGTCAATGACATGTTGCTCCTAGGTAATAACAAGGCTATAATAACATCTACAAAGGATATGTTATCTCTAGATTGGATATGAAAGACCTAGGACTGACTGATATGATATTGGGTGTAAAAATTCTAAGAACACCACAAGGAACGCATTATCCCAATTGCATTACATCACCAAAATACTTGAAAAATTCAAGCAATATAACATAACTATTGCAAAATCACAAGTAGATGTGAAGCAAAATTGGGTAAAGAACACTAGTGATGGTATCTACTAGTTAGAATACTCTCGTATACTAGGAAGTATCACACATGTTATGAATTGTACTAGGCCTGATATCGCATATGCTATAAGCAAACTAAGTAGATTTACCAGCAATCCTGGTAAACATCATTGGAAAGCGATAATCAGAGCTCTCGGATATCTACAGTATACGCAGAGCTATGGTCTATACTATACAAAATATCCTTCAATAGTGGATGGATACATTGATGGAAATTGGATCACTGGATTACATGGTACAAAGTCTACAAATGGATATGTGTTCACATTAGGAAATGGAGCAATTTTAAGGAAATCTTCCAAACAGACATATATCACTTGATCTACGAAGAAATTGGAGTTAATTGCACTAGATAAGACTGCATAATAAGTACAATGGATTTGGATCTTCTTAGAAGACATTCCTAACTGGAGCAAACATATGCCTCCAATATGTATACGTTGTGATAGTCAATAGTACACTATACAATGGTAAATCTAGGCATATTCGTCATAGACATAAAAAGATAAGACAGCTTCTCTCTAATAGAGGTTATCACAATAGATTACATTTGATATAAAGATAACTTAGCGGATCCACTTACAAAAGGCTTGCCAAGAGAGAAAGTTTAAGCCCTATCGATGGGAATGGGGCTAAGTCTTATGGACTAAATGTTTTTCTAAAAATGGAAACCCCACCTAATTGACTGGAGATCCCAAGATCTACATTCAAAGGGACAACGAAGTTTAAGTGAAACTTGAAGGCACTGTTATACACAAACCATTCCTATGATAAGTCAGTGCATTATATGGTTAATTAGGATAAGTATACGTACTTTTAATAATGTCTGTATTTGCAAAATTAGGGAATACTCTTTACAGAATCACCTTCGTAAGGGCGAAGGCGTCGCTTCAAAGAGAATTATGAGGCCAAATTCTCTAAGCACTTATGAGACAAGGCAGGTGTTCAAGGCAAAAACGAGCTCATAAGGAGAACGAAGGGATGTAAGAAATATTTATCGTGTGTAATCTACTTTGGAATTACACAAAAGGCTTACAGTTCAAGAACAGTCCATGTCCACTGATTTGCCTGTAATTCAAATAGGTAAGCACTATGAATGTTCACGGCCCATGTGCCACTTTAATCGATGTGATAAATCGTTCATGAAACTAAGATCGACTGCTCATTCATGTGGGGGATTACTGGAAATGAATGAGCAAAGAAAGAGGGAATTGGGAAGAAGAAAAGATAGCACCATTTAAGTCCTACATCATGGAAATATTAACACAATCTCTCCTAATAAATTAGAAGCCAAAATGGTTATGTAAAATAGAAAGGAGAGGGATTATATGAGGATGTGGGCTTGGTCATGACATAATAATACATTAAAAAATGTCAAAGATAGGCCCTTGGGCCTTGGGGCTCTTGGGCAACCTTTCCAATTCTTATGGTTACTAATGCATGCGAACGGGCACTCCTCCTTGCCTATAAATACACTGCCTAAAACAATTCAGAATACACTTTTTTATGTCGTGTTGTTTCTTATTCTTCTTAAAAGTAATTCTCTGATCTAGTTTCTACAATCTTCTTCAGTTTGTCAGAAATTCGTTTGCTGGCACTACGCTGTGGAATTGGACCATTTTATCCTGGAAAACAAATTGCAACCACATCAGCCAGTGCATATGAGGGCAATATTGTTTCAAAAAAACAGATTATTTTCTAGACTTGGACATTACTGGAAAAAGAATACTTTCTGTATTCTTTAATCAATTGCACAATCGGTTATGCTTTCTGTGATCAATTTAAGCACAGTTTGACGCGACAAATGTAGCGTAATTATTGAGAAACATTGATTGTTGTTACTGTTTAATTTGCAATAAAATCATGTATTAGCAAAAGATATAACTTTGCAATACAATCATGTATTTACAAAAGTTATAACAATCTTGAAACAATATTTTCTTGTTTGAGCGTATGCTAATTTGGAAGATTGTAATCATATCTTCTCTTTATAAAATTGTTATAGACTCAGGTATGCTTTGTTGTTGATTCAGTTATTTTCATGTATTTGTTTATCGATTAAATCAACCTGAGTTTCATGTTCAGATCTAAAAATATTATATTTCCAACAAGTGGTATCAAAGCCACTCATGGTTAATTCTATTTAGAAATCTTTGTTTTTATTAAAGACATGGATTATTGAAACATTTGAATCCTAGGATACGTTGAATTTGTTTGGATTTGTACTGATATTCTTAAAATTCATTTTTTCCTTTGAATCGGTGGTTGCAAACATATTCAAGTATCAAATGATTCATTTATATTCAAACACTTCATCGTTTAACGGTCACACATATACATTATCAGACTTTTCCTCTTATGAAATTCGTAACTTGTGTGAATTAAATATGAAATTCTTATGTTGCTAGCTGACATCTGACTCTACATATTCAAAATGATTTATGCTTTAAAGAACCGTTTTATAAATTATTTTGGCTTGTAACGCATGACATGTTTAGCATATTCAAATCGTAGTGTTAACGGTATGAATTATATTATGAAATTTCTTTTTTGGCTTGCTTTATATGGTTTGACTTTTCAATATTTCCATGTAGCTTGCAAATTTTTTTTGGGTAATGTTAGCATTTGATGTGTTTAAACAATACAAAATGGAAGTTGAGAATTAACTCAACAAGAAAATGAAAAGCAAAATGGAAAGAGGAAAGCAAATAAAAGTCCCACATTATGAAACATGAGTATCCACATCTCCATTTCCTTGTATAATAAAGGAGAAGGGGGCTTGTAAACAGGTGTGGCTAAGCCAAGACACAATATTATATTAATGTCAAATTGGGCCTAGTTCCTTGGGATTCTCGGAGTCCATGTCACAATATTTTATTGATGTCAATTTGGTGGGAAGCTATTATTTCGGGAAATCATATTTTAAATAAAATATCCCGAAATAAACTTCTAAGTCTCCTCAAGAACTTTGAAAAAACAGACCACCATCCTTCACACATTTAAAAGTGTGGGGGTGTCTTGCCAAAGTAGAGGTACCAAAACCAAAGAAGGTCAAAATTGGACCAAAAACAATTGATTGTGTATTCATTGGATATGCACTAAATAGTGATGTATACCGATTTTTGGTACACAAATCTGAAATTGATGATATTCAAGAAAATACCATCAATGAGTCGTGAAATGCTAGATTTTTCGACCATATCTTCCCCTTGAAACAAAGAGACCAAGGGAGGATGGAGTTCCATATTCTCTTGAGAATATAGAACAAAATAAAACTCAACAAAGTAGTGCTGAGAAGCAAGTGGAGGAACCAAGAAAAAAATAAAAAGGTCAAGAACCTTAAAAAAAACCTTTGGACCGAACTTCTATACCTTTATGTTAGAAGATGATCAATTGACATACAAACAAGATGTGTCTTCCAGTGATGCCCCGCACTGAAAGAGGCGATTAACAATAAGATTGAATCTGTTATGTCCAATCATACATGGAAATTGGTTGATTTACCTCAAGGGTGTAAGACCTTAGGTAATAAATGAAAAAGAAAAAAAAAGAAACCTAATGGTTCAAAAGACAAGTACAAAACGACAAATGCCGATGAACAAATTTTTATGCGTCATTCATTTTCTTCAAACGTGGAAGGAAAAGGAAAGGATGTGTTGAAACTGACTTCTGGAAAGGAACTAATGATTTCAGGATCATCACTGAGCAATCATGGTTTCAAATTAATCTTTGAAGCCGATAAATTTGTACTTTCCAATAATGGAGTGTATGTTGGAAGAGTATATGTGTATGATGGTTTGTTTAAAGCAAATGTAACTGCTATTGTACTGCGCACTGATATAAATAAAAGTGAATCTTTTGCTTATATCGTTGAATCTTCTAGCATATGGCATTCTAGATTAGAGCATGTAAAATTTGATACATTTCGAAAATTGATTAATTTAGAATTTATACCTAAATGCAATATAAATTCCAACTATAAATGTCAAGTTTATGCGGAGGCAAAATTTACAAGAACCTCGTTTCATCATGTTGAACAAGGGACCAAACCTCTAGACTTAACACATATTAATGTATGCGATTTGAAAATGTGTCAAACTAAAGGTGGAAAAATGCATTTTATTACATTCATTTACGAACGTACTAGATATTGTCATGCATATCTCCTTAGAAACAAGGATAACGTCAATAAGAATGCTTATTGCAATTGCATCCGTACATGACTTAGAAATACATCAGATAGATGTTAAAACTGCACCTTTAAATGGTGAACTAGAGGAAGAAATCTATATGAAACAACTTGAAGGATTTCTGATCTCAAAAAATGAGAATAAAGTTTGCAAACTAGTAAAAAACACTTTATGGTCTTAAGCAAGCTCCAAAACAGTGGCATGAGAAGTTTGATAAAACTATGTTATCAAATGGATTCATGATAAATGAATCAGACAAATGTGTGTACATAAAACACACACATATTGGTTATGTCATTGTTTGTATTTGTGTCGTTGACATGTTACTCCTAGGCAATAACAAGGCCATAATAACATTTACAAAATGATATGGTATCCCTAGATTTGGTATGAAAGACCTAGGAATGGCTGATGTGATATTGGGTGTAAAAATTCTAAGAACACCATAGGGAATGCATTATCCCAATCACATTTCGTGATCAAAATACTTGAAAAATTCGAGAACATAAAATAACTATTGCAAAATCACCAGTAGATATGGACCAAAATTGGGTAAGGAACACTGGTGATTGTATCTACTAGTTAGAATACTCTCATATATTAGGAAGTATCATACATGTTATGAACTGTACTAGGCCTGATATCGCATATGCTGTAAGCAAACTAAGTATATTTACCAGCAATCGTGGTAAACATCATTGGAAAGCGATAATCAGAGCTCCAGGATATCTAAAGTATACGCAGAGCTATGGTCTGTACTATACAAAATATCTTTCAATAGTGGAAGGATACAGTGATGGAAATTGGATCACTAGATTACATGATACAAAGTCTACAAGTGAATATGTGTTCACATTAGGAAATGAAGCAATTTAATGGAAATCATCCAAACAGACTTGTATCACTAGATCTACGATGGAATTGGAGTTAATTGAACTAGATAAGACTGCATAATAAGCAGAGTAGATTTGAATCTTCTGAGAAGACATTACTAATTGGAGCAAACATATGCCTCCAATATGTATACATTGTGATGGTCAATAATACTCTATACAATGGTAAATCTTGGCATATTCATCTAGATATAAAAAGATAAGACAGCTTCTCTCTAACGTAGGTTATCATAATAGGTTACATTCGATCTAAAGATAAATTAGCGGATCCACTTACAAAAGGCTTGCCAAGAGAGAAAGTTCAAACCTTATCGATGGGAATGGGGCTAAGTCCTATAGACTAAATGTTTTTCTAAAATGTAAACCTCACCTAGTTGATTGGAAATCCAAAGATCTAAGTTCAAAGGGACAACGTAGTTTAAGAGAAATTTAATGGCACTGTTATACATAAACCATTCCTATGATAAGTCAGTGCATTATATATTGAATTAGGCTATACTTTTAATGACGTCTGTATTTGAGGAATTAGAGAATACTCTTTACCGAATCACCTACGTAAGTGCGAAGGTGTCGCTTCAAAGAGAATTATGAGGCCAAATTCTCTAAGCACTTATGAGACCAGGAAGGTGTTCAAGGAAAAAACGAACAGCTACAAATAAACGAAGGGTTATAAGAAACATTTATCGTGTGTAATCTATTTTGGAATTACACAAAAGACTTACAGTTCAAGGACATCCCATGTCTACTGATTCGCCTGTAATTCAAATAGGTAATCAGTAGGAAAGTTCAAGGCCCATGCGCTACTTTGACCGATGCGATAAATGGTTCGTGAAACTAAGATCGACTGCTCATTCATGTGGGGGATTGTTGGAAATGAATGAGAAAAGAAAGAGGCAATTGGGAAGAAGAAAAGATAGCAATTTATAAGTTCCACATCATGGAAATATTAACAAAATCTCTCCTAATATGTTAGAAACCAATAGGCATATGTATAATAAAAAGGAGATGGATTATATGAGGATGTGTGGTTGGCCTTGACATAATAATACATTAAAAATGTCAAAGATAGGACCTTGGGGCTCTTGGGGTCTCCTGATTGAATATGGACGACAGTTGCTAATTGGGCTAGTGCACCGACATGAGAATATTTTTTCTTAGAATTTTAAAGGTGTGTCCGTTCAGTCCAAAATTCGAAAGAAATGTCTGTTAGCTGAATAACTACAACCATTTGAATTCTCAACGTACACATGCTAATAACCGGGTAGTTAAAGGGTCGCAACCTTTCCAATTCTTACGGTTACCAATGCATTCGAACATGCATTCTTCCTTGCCTATAAATACACTACCCATAACAAGAAAGAATTTACTTTTTTATGTTGCATTGTTTCTTCTTCTTCTTAAAAGTAATTCTCTGATCTAGTTTCTGTAATATTCTTCAGTTCATCAGAACTCCATTTGCTGGCACTACGCTGCGGAGTTGGTCCATTTTATCCTGGGAACAAATCGCAACCACGTCAGCCAGTGCATACGACGACAATATTGTTTCAAGGAAACAAAATATATTCTAGACTTGGACATTGATGGAAAAAGAATACTTTCTGTATTCTTTAATCAATTGCACAATCGGTAGCACTTTCTGTGATTATTGTAAACATAGTTTGACACAACAATTGTAGCATAATTATTGAGCAACATTTATTATTGTTATTTGCAATACAATCGTGTATTGACAAAAGATATAACTTTGTAATACAATCGTGTATTTACAAAAGTTCAAACAATCTTGAAACAATATTTTTCTTATTTGAACGTATGCTAATTTGGGAGATTATAATCATGTCTTCTCTTCATAAAAGTGCTGTAGACTCAGGTATGCTTTGCTGTTGATTCAGTTATTTTTGTGTATTTTTTTCTCGATTAAATCAACCTGAGTTTCATGTTCAGATCTAAAAACATTGTATTTCCAGCAAGTGGTATCAGAGCCACTCATGGTTAATTCTATTGAGAACTCTTTGTTTTTATTTAAGACATGAATTATTGAAACATTTGAATTCTAAGATACATTGAATTTATTTGGATTTGTACTGATATTCTTAAAATTCATTTTTTTTTCCTTTGATTCAGTGATTGCAAACATCTTTAAGTATCAAATGATTCATTAATATTCAAATACTCCATCGTTTAAAGGTCACACATATACATTATCAGACTTTTCTTTTTCTGAAATTCATAACTTATTTGAACTATTAGGTAATAAATGAAAAAGAAAAAAAATGAAACCTAATGGTTCAACGAACATTTATAAAACAGCAAATGCTGATAAATAAACTTTTATGGGTCATTCATCTACTTTAAAGGTGGAAGGCAAAGGAAAGGTTGTGTTGAAACTGACTTCTGGAAAGGAACTTATGACTTCATGATCATCATTGAGCAATCATGGTGTCAAATTAATCTTTGAAACCAATAAATTTGTACTTTCCAAGAATGGAGTGTATGTTGGAAGAGTATATGCATGTGATGGTTTTTTCAAAGCAAATGCAACCACTAATGTACCACGCACTGATATAAATAAAAGTGAATCTTTTGCTTATATTGTTTAATCTTCTAACATACGGCATTCTAGGTTAGAGCATGTAAACTTTGATACATTGCAAAAATTAATTATTCTAGAATTTATACCAAAACATAATATAAATTCCAACTACAAATGTCAAGTTTATGCAGAAGCAAAATTGACAAGAACCTCGTTTCATCATGTTGTACGAGGGACCGAACCTCTAGACCTAACACATACTGATGTATGCGATTTGACAATATGTCAAACTAGGGGTGGAAAAATGTATTTTATTGCATTCATTTACGAATGTACTAGATATTGTCATGTATATCTCCTTGGAAACCAGGATAACGTCAATAAGAATGCATGTTGCAATTGCATCCATACATGACTTAGAAATACATCAAATGGATGTTAAAACTGCACCTTTGAATGGTGAATTAGAGGATGAAATCTATATGAAACAACTTGAAGGATTTCTAAGCTCAGAAAATGTGAATAAATTTTGCAAACTGGTAAAAACACCTTTTGGTCTTAAGCAAGCACCAAAACAATGGCACGAGAAGTTTGATGAAACTATGTTATCAAATGAATTCACGATAAATGAATCAGACAAATGTGTGTACATAAAACACACACATATTGGATATGTCATTGTTTGTCTCTATGTTGATGACATGTTGTCCCTAGGCAATAACAAGGCCATAAGAACATCTACAAAGGATATGCTATCCCTAGATTGGATATGAAAGACCTAGGACTGGCTGATGTGATATTGGGTGTAGAAATTCTAAGAACACCACAAGGAATGCATTATCGCAATCGCATTACATCACCAAATTACTTGAAAAATTCAAGTAATATAACATAACTATTGCAATATCACTAGTAGATATGAACCAAAATTTGGTAAAGAACACTGGCGATGGTATCTACTAGTTAGAATACTCTCGTATACTAGGAAATATCATACATGTTATGAATTGCACTAGGCCTGATATCGCATATGATGTAAGCAAACTAACTAGATTTACCAGCAATCCTGGTAAACATAATTGGAAAGCAATAATCAAAGCTTTAGGATATCTAAGGTATACGCAGAGCTATGGTCTATACTACACAAAATATCCTTCAATAGTGGAAGGATACAGTGGTGAAAATTGGATCACTGGATTGCATGATACAAAGTCTACAGTTGGATATGTGTTCACATTAAGAAATGGAGCAATTTTATCGAAATCATCTAAACAGATTTGTATCACTCGATCTACGATGGAATCGGAGTTAATTGCACTAGATAGAACTGCATTATAAGCAGAATGGATTTGAATCTTCTTTGAAGACATTCCTAATTGGAGCAAACATATGCCTCCAATATGTAGACATTTTGTAAAAACCCACCACCGCTAGGTTCACTCACAAAGGGAATGCACTAGGTTTGGTGAAGTATTATCGAGGTAAACATGCACAGAAATATTACAAGACAGTACATATATATAAAACAGCGGAAGTAAAACAAATTTCATTACCTTATAAAATAAGGTCTAAAGCCTTTTACATCAGAATACATCAAAACCTGTCTTGCAATAGTAAAGAAGCATAAAACTTTTTCATAAGTTATTCCCCAAATAAAACAGTAAGGTAGCCATAGCCAAGAAAAGTCCAAGCCATGCATGATGACCTTCAAGCAGAGGAAGTCCGAACTAAACAACAACATTTCCTCCCTGAAAACCTGGGGGGGGAACAGAAGACAAAGAGGCGAAAGAAAACGGGGTCAGTCATAAAGACTGGTAAGTCCTATCTACTTCCAATATAAAAACAGCTAAAGGTAACATGGCATGCATAAACTAAAAGTAAACATAAGGATGATGACAAGATAGATAAGCTAAACCAAGATAACTGGATGAACTACTGTAGCAAGATAAACTAAGGTATCATGATAAACTACGGTGTCAAGAATCAAGATATCACATCGTCAGGTTTCTATCAAGTATACTATCACAAGGTATCTATCATGTATAACATCCCACGGTATCTATCATGTATATTTGCTCTGCACCTCTCGTACTAGTATCCCAACCCGCGTCATGAGTTAACTATGAATGTCCCTTGCCCAATGTCATGTAATGGTCCATGTCAACCTAATATATAGCATATGTAGGTTTTCCCAACTCGTATGTTTCTTTCCATGTATAAGTTCAATCCTTTGTCGTAGGCCATACGGGCTTTCCCATGTAAACGTTTTATCCTTGAGGTTATTTTGGACTGCTACCCTTGATTTGGTTATGTTTTCTTACCATGAACTATCGCGTGTTCACTTAGGATTTATGCCACCTAGGACCACTAGGGATTATGCTACCTAATGAATGTTTCCGTGTCTCGGTTTGGGTTCAAGCCACCTAGGGCCACTAGGGATTATGCCACCCGTCAACCGCGCCCTTTATCCCGCGTATGTGTCGTGAATCATTTTCCATGTCTAGACACACATGTTCCTCAATGTGCCATCTGAGTTCCATGCCAGGGAAAATCAAGAAATACGGAACTCGGTCGGGAGCTTTAAGTCGTCTACTGATGCAAATATCAAGGTCTGATTTTGTACCCGTGGCTATGGTCCCACGTGACCCCTCCCTCAACTACTGAAAGGCAATCCAAGAAAAATCATGTATGAGAACTACATCCCAGCCCCACTATAGCCCCACTTTCCTATGGACCAACCTCACCCATGACTCGATAGCAAGAACTTGGTCTGCTGGGAGTTCTCTGCCTTTCCGTTCGTACACGATTGACTAAAGATGGTAGGTAGTCGGCGACGTGCTATCCATGGCAAAATCAAGTATCGTCGACTCCACGCTAATCCATCCCAGTCTTTAGGTCGCTCGTAAAGCAACCAAGGCATACTCTTGGCTCTTCTATCGCAGACCTTAACCTCTGTGAGGCCGGGTTTCATGGACCATCTGCCACCTCACAGAGGGATACCAAGAGTACCCTCACGTCCCCCGAGGCTACCGCTTCGTCACCCAGTTCATTGGAGCCCTTATCTAAGTCAGATAATTTGCTCCCCCTCGTGTTTTAAGCGATGACCTACCGTACCGGGTTACTCATCTATTCATGAACTAGTCCCATGTCCTTGGCTAAGAATTATTACTTAGTTATACTTAACTAAGGTTTACCACTTAGCTTCAATTCCCCGTTACCCTTGATTAACTACGATTTTCTACCTAGTTCCTCTACTAGGGTTTTGCCTATTGGGTTTGTTATTCAAGTTCATGGCTTAGCCCGCCTATGAATCATGTCAGGATCGGCTAAGTATTCAAGTCCAAGACCTGGCCCTACAAGTTGGTTAAGTATACCAAGAAGCTCATGACTTAACCCTATTCAATCATCAAGTCAATTTGGTTAAGTACTTGTTTATCTTAACCCTATTAGGTTATCGTGTTAGATTGGTTAAGCACAGATTATCTTAACCTCATCGGATTATCGAGTCGGATTGGTTAAGTATAGGTTAACTTAACCCCATCCACTAATCGTATTATAATGGTTAAGTATATTTAAAAGATCTTATGACTTAACCCTATCATGTCCGTATATTAGATTGGTTAAGTATAGGTTACTTAACCTCATCAAATCATCATGTATAATAGGTTAAGTATAAGTTACTTAACCCCATTAAATTATCTTGTTAAGTTGGTTAAGTATTGGCTACTTAACCTCATTGAATTACCAGGTTAAGATTGGTTAAGTGTTTAATTTAACCCCATCGAAGTACCATGTTTAGATTAGTTAAGTGTAGGTTACTTAACCCCATCTAATTACCGTGTTTAGATTAGTTAAGTCTAAATTACTTAACCCCATCTAATTACCAAGTCGGATTAGTTAAGCGTGAATTATTAACCCTATCCCCTAATTGTCTTGTATGGTTAAGTGTCATTAAGAAATCAAGCCCGGTTCCACTTAACCTACCCATTCGTGTCATATCGGTTAAGTGTCCTTAGTCAAACTTACTCAACCTTATCACGTGGCATTAATTTAATTAATGCACTCTCAACCTCTCACATTAAACTTTGTTGTGGTTACTAGTTAAGTCGGGCGGGTCCGGGTAGTTTTACACCACAACCTAGTCTAACCTCGGGTTTTAAGCGCGACATGACCAACTTCTCACATTGGATCTTATTGTTTGTAGCCACTAGTTAAGCCGGGCGGGTCCGGGTAGATTTATGCTACAAACTCAACCCAACCTCGAGCTGGCCACTTTTATGTTTGGTCTAGTGTTATATTACACTTACAACCCATACGTGTCTAGTTTCAAGTCCCATGTTTACCCTACGCGTCATGTCCCAATTTTGGTTCAACTTACATGTCGTGTTCACATGTAACCTCGAGTCAAGTTTTTCGCGTCATTCTCATGTTTGTCTATCCTACCCCAAATCGTGTTTTCACTTGAGTAAAAGCGAGTCAACATAGTAGGTATACTATGGCTATATGTAGACCCCAAAACATGCACGATGCCACAAAAGGGATTGGCTCCAAACATGCATAACATAAAAGGGGATTGGCCACAAGCATGCATAATGTCATAAAGGATTTAGCCACAAACTTGCATATCATAGGAAATTTGGCCACAAACTTGCATATTATCATAACGGGATTTGACCTTACATAAACATGACATCATAAGTTGGTTTCATTTACATGCATAAGCCCCAAAGTCCAATTTATGCAACTATTTCACAAGTCAAAGTGGCTCTAAGTGTTCATGCTATCATACTACAAGTAAAGGTCCAATCTTGCATGGCAAACTAAGTCCAATGCAACATGAATAGCATGGTTTAGTCGCTAAAACATAACCCAAAGTCATATGTTCATGAAAAAGGAGCAAACTAGGCTCGCATAGGTTAGAGCATTCATGTTTAACCACATTTTATTCCATGCCATGATTAAACTACCGTTAACATCTCGAAGTAGCTAGAACTTACATAGCGTGGCTTAGAGATTTAGGAGCATGAATCGTCTTGTCGTAGAATCCATGTTGAGACGATGATCAAAACTCTTGATTTGGTGTAGAAAGCTTGCACCTTCGTCTTGAATCTAGTTTGCAAGCATAAGCCCTTGAATTTGGGAATGGAGGCCATGATCAAGAGAGAATTGGGCAGCACTTCGTTGTTAGATTGATTTTGAGTGATTTAGGTTAGGTCCTAGGGTGTTTTTATAGAGATTAGGAGTAGTTTAGGCCGTAGGATTAACCCTAGGATAGATCCATGCCCTCAAAAATCATCACAAGCCTCCAAAACCGAGCCAAACAGCAAAACAGGTGCATCAGGCTGCCTGGGTCCGACCAGGCAGGTCGACCCCCAGGTCGACCCTGGGGTCGACTCTATAGTCGACCTGGTCCCCACCAGGTCGACCCCCAGGTCGATCTGGTTCTGGCGGGATTTTTCCCGCCTAGCCTGATTTCTGTGTTTTTGAAATCTGTTTTGAATTCTAATTTTTCGTGAAACTTCCGAAGGCCATATCTCTTCCATACGGAGTCTGATTTACGAAATTTCGGACTCTATTTCGCGTATTTTTCCGAGACGAACGCAACGGCATAGCCCATTTCTCCTGATTCATATATTAACATTTAATTTTGCCTTGATTCTTGTCTTAACAAGTTGTTAAATTTCGGGTTGTTACATTCTCCCCTCGTTTAAGGATTTCGTCCCCGAAATCTCCAAGTTAGGAAGAACGTATCCTACCATCCATCATCCATCTACTCAAAACATCATCCACAGGCAAGCATTGTCCTTAAACGATTTCTAATGCCATATGAACATATGCAAAACGTGTGTGTATATGCTCCTTAGCTAATGCTAATGATAAGGCCTGAATGATCTTTCTAATGCAAAATACGTTTAGTGCCATGAGTCCAATATGTATGAAAATAGTCCTAGTCATATAAGTACTATATGCGTGCGCGAACATTCATTCATATGCAACATCCGCATGATAACACATTCAATTTCATCCATAAATAAGTATAAATACTCGTGCAAATGCAACATGAATCGTGACCGCGTCAATCTAGTATCTAATGTGTATTCGCGCATCCACGAGCAACCACTTGCAACCATTTGCAACCATATCAATCATAACATGTTTCAAATACATGTTTACATCCATAGGATTCTACCTAAGGTTCTCAAGATAGGATTGAGAAGATAAACAAGACAAACTCCTTACGGGGTTTGTAACAGAAACAGGACCGAGGGGATATCCACCAAGCGATAGCATGCAAGCAAGCTCTACAGGAGAACCAGGGATCAACGATATACTCTTAAAAAGAGACGTGATGCGCGCGTCTAAGCCGCATTTCCTTGAGCTTAATTCCTCGGTGCCTTGACCATCTTTTTAACTCCATGATTTCGTAGCTCCTTGATTCCTATTTCCAAGATATGAGTTAGAACTCACTTCATTGTCGCCTCTTATTCCACTTTCACTTATCCTTTTCCTAGTATACTTGGCTCAAACGTATCCACTTACTCATGCAAGCTCTCCAAAATTCACTTGTGAATTCTGGATCTCGTTTACCAATGCCAATCCATGTTACCACGTGCACTTACTAGGGTGATTCCTATAACTCATGCATAAGCGAGACGAACCGTCTGCCTTAGCGGCGAATTCTATTCGAACGGATTACCAACAACTGCATCCCGAGATTCTAGGTAACTAACCATGACAGAACCCAAAAGGTTACACGAGACTTCGAGGGTATCACCAAGGTTAGTCGAGAGTCTAACTACCCTCTTTCCAAAACCGAGAATGGCACCCCTTATTGGGTGACTACTTTATCCCTAGAATCCATCCGTAGCCGAGACATGTCATTCTCAAATCCAAACAAGTCATGAAGAAATGGACCAACTCTCCAACCAGACTTTTGGGACAAAAACTGGGATCCTCTACCATGCTAGTACTAAGGTGCAGAGACTCAACTATCCATGCAGACTTAAATGATACGATGATCAAGACAAAGTCTGGACGGGATGATAGAAAAGAACGACTAAACCTTTACCAGAAACGGTACCATCTCTTTTAGGTACCCTAGAAATGGGAGCGTACAATTGCCCTCTCCGATGATCTTGTCCTTGTCCTCCTTGATGGACTAAGCCATACCAACAAGTTGTTTATCCTTAAGCTCGTGTTCTTTAGCCTTACTCTTATTATCCTTCCTTGTACCACGGCAACAGGTCTCTCGAGAACCACCTCCATCGTACGGAAAACACCTACGTGGCTAGACAAAGATTAGTCACAGTTAGAACTACTGTGACTACAGATGGAGGGAACAAAGGAAAAGAGATTCGATCAAGGAAACAAAGGACAGTGCTAATGGATTTTGGGGAATAGCCTTTAAAAACTTTTCTTGAAAGATGCTTCTTTGTAAACGGTTTTTCAAATAGTTTTCAGAAGGTTTTAAAAACTTTTGCCCAGTCTGGTAACCTTCTGCTCTGATACCAAATGTAACACCCCAACTCCGCTAGGGTTACTCACAAAGGGAATGCACTAGGTTTGGTGAAGCATTATCGAGGTAAACATGCACAGAAATATTAAAAGACAGAACATATATATAAAACAGCGGAAGTAAAACAAATTTCATTACCTTATAAATAAGGTCTAAAGCCTTTTACATCAGAATACATCAAAACCTGTCTTGCAATAGTAAAGAAGCATAAAACCTTTTCATAAATTATTCCCCAAATAAAACAGTAAGGTAGCCATAGCCAAGAAAAGTCCAAGCCATGCATGATGACCTTCAAGCAGAGGAAGTCTGAACTAAACAACAGCATTTCCTCCCTGAAAACCTGGGGGGGGGGGGGGAAACAGAAGACAAAGAGGTGAAAGAAAACGGGGTCAGTCATAAAGACTGGTAAGTCCTATCTACTTCCAATATAAAAACAGGTAAAGGTAACATGACATGCATAAACTGAAAGTAAACATAAGGATGACGACAAGATAGATAAGCTAAACCAAGATAACTGGATGAACTACTGTAGTAAGATAAACTAAGGTATCATGATAAACTACGGTGTCAAGAATCAAGATATCATAAACTATGGTGTCAAGAATCAAGATATCAAATCGTCAGGTTTCTATCAAGTATACTATCACAAGGTATCTATCATGTATAACATCCCACGGTATCTATCATGTATATTTGCTCTGCACCTCTCGTACTAGTATCACAACCCGCGTCATGAGTTAACTATGAATGTCCCTTGCCCAATGTCATGTAATGGTCCACGTCAACCTAATATATAGCATATGTATGTTTTCCCAACTCGTATGTTTCTTTCCATGTATAAGTTCAGTCCTTTGCCGTAGGCCATACGGGCTTTCCCACGTAAACGTTTTATCCTTGAGGTTATTTTGGACTGTTACCCTTGATCTGGTTATGTTTTCTTACCATGAACTATCGCGTGTTCACATAGGATTTATGCCACCTAGGACCACTAGGGATTATGCTACCTAATGAACGTTTTCGTGTCTCGGATTGGGTTCAAGCCTCCTAGGGCCACTAAGGATTATGCCACCCGTCAACCGCGCCCTTTATCCCGCGTATGTGTCATGAATCGTTTTCCATGTCTAGACTCACATGTTCCTCAATGTACCATCCGAGTTCCGTGCCAGGGCAAATCAAGAAATACGGAACTCGGTCGGGAGCTTTAAGTCGTCTACTGATGCAGATATCAAGGTCTGATTTTGTACCCGTGGCTATGGTCCCACGTGACCCCTCCCTCAACTACTGAAAGGCAATCCAAGAAAAATCATGTATGAGAACTACATCCCGGCCCCACTATAGCCCCACTTTCCTATGGGCCAACCTCACCCATGACTCGATAGTAAGAACATGGTCTGTTGGGAGTTCTCTGCCTTTCCGTTCGTACACGATTGACTAAAGATGGTAGGTAGTCGGCGACGTGCTATCCAGGGCAAAATCAAGTATCGTCGACTCCACGCTAATCCATCCCAGTCTTTAGGTCGCTCGTATAGCAACCAAGGCATACTCTTGGCTCTTCTATCGCAGACCTTAACCTCTGTGAGGCCGCGTTTCATGGACCATCTGCCACCTCATAGAGGGATACCAAGAGTACCCTCACGTCCCCCGAAGCTACCGCTTCGTCACCCAGTTCGTTGGAGCCCTTATCTAAGTCAGATAATTTGCTCCCCCTCGTGTTTTAAGCGATGACCTACCGTACCGGGTTACTCATCTATTCATGAACTAGTCCCATGTCCTTGGCTAAGAATTATTACTTAGTTATACTTAACTAAGGTTTACCACTTAGCTTCAATTCCCCGTTACCCTTGATTAACTACGATTTTCTACCTAGTTCCTCTACTAGGGTTTTGCCTATTGGGTTTGTTATTCAAGTTCATGGCATAGCCCGCCTATGAATCATGTCAAGATCGGCTAAGTATTCAAGTCCAAGACCTAGCCCCACAAGTTGGTTAAGTATCCCAAGAAGCTCATGACTTAACCCTATTCAATCATAAAGTCAATTTGGTTAAGTACTTGTTTATCTTAACGCTATCAGGTTATCATGTTAGATTGGTTAAGCACAGATTATCTTAACCTCATCGGATTATCGAGTCGGATTGGTTAAGTATAGGTTAACTTAACCCCATCCACTAATCGTATTATAATGGTTAAGTATATTTAAAAGGTCTTATGACTTAACCCTATCAGGTCGGTATATTAGATTAGTTAAGTATAGGTTACTTAATCTCATCAAATCATCATGTATAATTGGTTAAGTATAAGTTACTTAACCCCATTAAATTATCTTGTTAAGTTGGTTAAGTATTGGCTACTTAACCTCATTGAATTACCAGGTTTAGATTGGTTAAGTGTTTAATTTAACCCCATCGAAGTACCATGTTTAGATTAGTTAAGTGTAGGTTACTTAACCCCCATCTAATTACCGTGTTTAGATTAGTTAAGTCTAAATTACTTAACCCCATCTAATTACCAAGTCGGATTAGTTAAGCGTGAATTACATAACCCCATCCCCTAATTGTCTTGTATGGTTAAGTGTCATTAAGAAATCAAGCCCGGTCCCACTTAACCTACCCATTCGTGTCATATCGGTTAAGTGTCCTTAGTCAAACTTACTCAACCTTATCACGTGGCATTAATTTAATTAATGCACTCTCAACCTCTCACATTAGACTTTGTTGTGGTTACTAGTTAAGCCGGGCGGGTCCGGGTAGTTTTACACCACAACCTAGTCTAACCTCGGGTCTTAAGCGCGACATGACCAACTTCTCACATTGGATCTTATTGTTTGTAGCCACTAGTTAAGCCGGGCGGGTCCGGTTAGATTTATGCTACAAACTCAACCCAACCTCGAGTTGGCCACTTTCATGTTTGGTCTAGTGTTATATTACACTTACAACCCATACGTGTCTAGTTTCAAGTCCCATGTTTACCCTACGCGTCATGTCCCCATTTTGGTTCAACTTACATGTCGTGTTCACATGTAACCTCGAGTCAAGTTTTTCGCGTCATTCTCATGTTTGTCTATCCTACCCCAAATCGTGTTTTCACTTGAGTAAAAGCGAGTCAACATAGTAGGTATACTATGGCTACATGTAGACCCCAAAACATGCACGATGCCACAAAAGGGATTGGCTCCAAACATGCATAACATAAAAGGGGATTGGCCACAAGCATGCATAATGTCATAAAGGATTTAGCCACAAACTTGCATATCATAGGAAATTTGGCCACAAACTTGCATATTATCATAACGGGATTTGACCTTACATAAACATGACATCATAAGTTGGTTTCATTTACATGCATAAGCCCCAAAGTCCAATTTATGCAACTATTTCACAAGTCAAAGTGGCTCTAAGTGTTCATGCTATCATACTACAATTAAAGGTCCAATCTTGCATGGCAAACTAAGTCCAATGCAACATGAATAGCATGGTTTAGTCGCTAAAACATAACCCAAAGTCATATGTTCATGAAAAAGGAGCAAATTAGGCTCGCATAGGTTATAGAATTCATGTTTAACCACATTTTATTCCATTCCATGATTAAACTACCTTTAACATCTCGAAGTAGCTAGAACTTACATAGCGTGGCTTAGAGATTTAGGAGCATGAATCGTCTTGTCATAGAATCCATGGTGAGACGATGATCAAAACTCTTGATTTGGTGTAGAAAGCTTGCACCTTAGTCTTGAATCTAGTTTGGAAGCATAAGCCCTTGAATTTGGGAATGGAGGCCATGATCAAGAGAGAATTGGGCAGCACTTCGTTGTTAGATTGATTTTGAGTGATTTAGGTTAGGTCCTAGGGTGTTTTTTTAGAGATTAAGAGTAGTTTAGGCCGTAGGATTAACCCTAGGATAGATCCAAGCCCTCAAAAATCGTCACAAGCCTCCAAAACCGAGCCAAACAGCAAAACATGTGCACCTGGCTGCCTGGGTCCGACCAGGCAGGTCGACCCCCAGGTCAACCCCCAGGTCGACTCTATAGTCGACCTGGTCCCCACCAGGTCGACCCCCAGGTCGACCTGGTTCTGGCGGGATTTTTCCCGCCTAGCCTGATTTCTGTGTTTTTGAAATCTGTTTTGAATTCTGATTTTTCGTGAAACTTTCGAAGGCCATATCTCAGCCATACGGACTCCGATTTACGAAATTTCGGACTCTATTTCGTGTATTTTTTCAAGACGAACGCAACGGCATAGCCCGTTTCTCCTGATTCAGATTTTAACATTTAATTCTGCCTTGATTCTTGTCTTAACAAGTTATTAAATTTCGGGTTGTTACACATTGTGATAGTCAATAGTACACGATACAATGGTAAATCTTGCCATATTCGTCCTAAACATAAAAAGATAAGACCGCTTCTCTCTAACGGAGGTTATCACAATAGATTACATTCGATCTAAAGATAACTTAGCGGATCCACTTACAAAAGGCTTGCCAAGAGAGAAAGTTCAAATTTTATGATGGGAATGGGGCTAAGTCCTATAGACTAAATGTTTTTCGAAAATGGAAACCACACATAGTTGATTGGTGCTCCCAAGATCTAGGTTCAAAGGGACAATGAAGTTTAAGAGAAACTTGATGGCACTGCTATACACAAACCATTCCTATGATAAGTCAGTGCATTATATGTTGAATTAGGATAAGCATTTATACTTTTAATAATGTTTGCATTTGAGGAATTAGAAAATACTCTTCATAAAATCATCTACGTATGGGCGAAGGCGTCGCTTCAAAGAAAATTATGAGGCCAAATTCTCTAAGCACTTATGAGACCAGGAAGGTGTTCAATGAAAAAACGAACACATACAGAGAACGAAGGGTTATAAGAAACATTTGTCGTGTGTAATCTATTTTGGAATTACACAAAAAGCTTCTAGTTCAAGGACAGTCTATGTTTACTGATTCGCTAGTAATTCAATTAGATAATCACTAGGAAAGTTCAAGGCCAATTCGCTACTTTAATCGATGTGATATATGGTTCGTGAAACTACGATCGACTACTCATTCATGTGGGGGATCTTTGGAAATGAATGAGAAAAGAAAGAGGGAATTGGGAAGAAGAAAAGATAGCAACATTTAAGTTCCACATCATGGAAATGTTAACTCAATCTTTCCTAATATATTAGAAGTAAGTAGGCTTATGTAAAATAGAAAGGAGAGGGATTATATGAGGATGTGGGCTTGGCCATGACGTAATAATACATTAAAAAATGTCAAAGATAGGGCCTTGGGGTTCTTGGGGTCTCTTGATTGAGTATGGCCGATGGTTGCTGATTGGACTAGTGCACTAACATGAGAATATTTTTTCTTTGAATTTTAAAGGTGTGTCTGTTTAGTCCAGAATTCGGAAGGAATGTCTGTTGGATGAATAAGCACAACCATTTGAATTCTCAACGTACGCATATTAATAACTGGGTGGTTAAAGGGTCGCAATCTTTCCAATTCTAAGGTTACTAATGCATGCGAACAGGCACTCCTCCTTGCCTATAAATACACTGCCCAAAACCATACATAATTCGCATTTTTATGTCGCATTGTTTCTTCTTCTTCTTAAAAATAATTCTCTGATCTAGTTTCTGTAATCTTCTTTAGTTTGTCAGAAATCCATTGGCTAGCACTACGCCGTAGAGTTGGTCCATTTTATCCTAGGAAACAAATTGCAACCACGTCAGCCCGTGCATACGAGGGAAATATTGTTTTAAGGAAATAGAATATTTTTTGGACTTGGACATTACTGGAAAAAGAATACTTTCTATATTCTTTAATCGTTTGCACAATCGGTTACACTTTCTATGATTTTTGTAAACACAGTTTAACGCAACAATTGTAGCATAATTATTTAGCAACATTGATTGTTGTTACTGTTTAATTTGCAATACAATCACGTATTTACAAATGATATAACTTTTTAATACAATCATGTATTTACAAAAAATTTAACAATCTTGGAACAGTATTTTTCTTGTTTGATCGTATGCTAATTTGGAAGATTGTAATCATGTCTTCTCTTCATAAAATTGCTATAGACTCGGGTATGCTTTGCTGTCGATTCATTTATTTTCGTGTATTTGTTTCTCGATTAAATCAACCTGAGTTTCATATTGAGATCTAAAAACATTGTATTTCCAATAAGTGGTATCAGAGAAACTCACGGTTAATTCTATCAGACTTTATCAGACTTTTCATCTTCAGAAATTCGTAACTTACGTGAATTAAATATGAAATTCTTATGTTGCTAGCAGACATCTGACTCTTTATATTCAAAATGATTTATGCTTTAAAGGTCTATTTAATAAATCATTTTGGCTTGTAACGAAGGACATGTTTAGTATATTCAAATCATAGTGTGAATGTTTTGAATTATATTATGAAATTGCTTTTTTTGCTTGCTTTCCATGGTTTGACTTTTCAATATTTCCATGTAGCTTGCATTTTTTTTTGGGTAATGTTAGCATTTGATGTGTTTAAGCAATACAAAATGGAAGTTGAGAATCAACTCAACAAGAAAATGAAAAGAAAAATGAAAAAGGAAAGCAAACAAAAGTCCAACATTATAAAATATGAGTACCCACCTCTCTTACCGCTTATATAAATAAAAGAGAAGGGGGCTTGTAAACAGGTGTGGCTAAGCCAAGACACAATATTATATTGATGTCAAATTAGGCCTAGTTCCTTGGGATTCTTGGAGTATATGACACAATATTTTATTGATGTCAAATTGGGGCTTGCGAGATAACTTTTTGGGAGAAGCTATTCTTTCGGGAATTCATATTTTAAATAAAATATCCCGAAAGAAAACTTCTAAGTCTCCTTATGAACTTCGGAAAAACAGACCATCATCCTTAAAATACTCTAAAGTGTAGGAGTGTCTTGCCAAAGTAGAGGTACCAAAAACAAAGAAGGTAAAAATTGGACCAAAAACAATTGATTTTTTATTCATTGGATATGAAAGAAATAGTGTTATATATCGATTTTTGTTACAAAAATCTGAAATTGATGATATTCAATAAAATGCCATCAATGAGTCGAGAAATGCTTGATTTTTTGACCATATATTCCCCTTGAAACAAAGAGACCAAGGGAAGATGGAGTTCCTTATTCTCTTGGGGATATTGAACAAAACAAAACTCAGCAAAGTAGTGCTAAGCAGCAAGTGGAGGAACCGAGAAAAAAAGTAAAAAAGTCAAGGACCTTAAAAAAGAACTTTGTACCGAATTTCTATAACTTTATGTTAGAAGATGATACATTGACATACAAACAAGATGGGTCTTCCAACGATGCCCCTCATTGAAAGAAGCAATTAACAATAAGATTGAATCCGTTACGTCCAATCATAAATGGGAATTGGTTGGTTTACCTCAAGGGTGTAAGAACTTAGGTAATAAATGAAAAAAAATGAAACCTAATGGTTCAATAGACAAGTCCAAAACAGCAAATGCCGATGAACAAACTTTTATGGCCATTCGTCTACTACAAAGGTGGAAGGCAAAGGAAAGGTTGTGTTGAAACTGACTTCTGGAAAGGAACTAAAGATTTCAGGATCATCACGGAGCAATCATGGTTTCAAATTAATCTTTGAAGACGATAAATTTGTACTTTCCAAGAATGGAGTGTATTTTGGAAGAGTATATGCGTGTGAAGGTTTGTTTAAAGCATATGTAACCAATATTGTACCACGCACTGATATAAATAAAAGTGAATCTTTTACTTATATTGTTGAATCTTCTAACATATGGCATTATAGATTAGAGCATATAAACTTTGATACATTGCGAAAATTAATTAATCTAGAATTTATGCCAAAATGCAATATAGATTCCAACTATAAATGTCAAGTTTATGCCGAAGCAAAATTGAGAAGAACCTCATTTCATCATGTTGAACGAGGAACCGAACCTTTGGACTTAACCCATATTGATGTATGCGATTTAAAAATGTGTCAAACTAGAGGTGAAAAAATGTATTTTATTACATTCATTTACGAATGTACTAGATATTGTCATGTATATCTCCTTAGAAACAAGTATAACGTCAATAAGAATGCTTATTGCAATTGCATCCATACATGACTTAGAAATACATCAAATGTATGTTAAAACTGCACCTTTAAATGGTGAATTAGAGGAAGAAATCTATATTAAAAAACTTGAAGGATTTCTGAGCTCAGAAAATGAGAATAAAGTTTGCAAATAGGTAAAAAAACACTTTATGGTCCTAAGGAAGCTCCAAAACAATGGCATGAGATGTTTGATAAAACTATGTTATCAAATGGATTCACGATAAATGAATCAGACAAATGTGTGTACATAAAACACACACATAATTGATATGTTATTGTTTGTGTCTATGTTGATGATATGTTGCTCCTAGGCAACAACAAAGCCATAATAACATCTACAAACGATATATTATCCCTAGATTGGATATGAAAGAACTAGGACTAGCTGATGTGATATTGGGTGTAAAAATTCTAAGAACACCACAGGGAATGCATTATCCCAATCGCATTACATCACCAAAATACTTGAAAAATTCAAGAAATATAATATAACTATTGCAAAATCACTAGTAGATATTAACAAAAATTGGGTAAAGAACACTGGTGATGGTATCTACTAGTTAGAATACTCCCGTATACTCGGCAGTATCATACATGTTATGAATTGTACTAGGTCTGATATCGCATATGTTGTAAGCAAACTAAGTATATTTTCCAGCAATACCGGTAAACATCATTGGAAAGCGATAATCTGAGCTCTAGGATATCTAAAGTATAGGAAGAGCTATGGTCTATACTATACAAAATATCCTTCAATAGTGGATGGATACAAAGATGGAAATTGGATCAATGGATTACATGATACAAAGTCTACAAGTGGATATGTGTTCACATTACAAAATGGAGCAATTTTGTGGAAATCAACCAAATAGACTTATATCACTAGATCTACGATGGAATTGGAGTTAATTGCACTAGATAAGACTGCATAATAAGCAGAATGGAATTAAATCTTCTAAGAAGACATTCCTAATTGGAACAAACATATGCCTCGAATATGTATACATTGTGATTGTCAATAGTACACTATACAATGGTAAATCTAGGCATATTCGTCGTAGACATAATAGGATAGGACAACTTCTCTCTAATGGAGGTTATCACAATAGATTAAATTCGATCTAAAGATAACTTAGAGGATCCACTTACAAAAGGCTTGCCAAGAGAGAAAGTTGAAACCTTATCGATGTGAATGGGGCTAAGTCCTATAGACTAAATGCTTTTCTAAAATGGAAACCCTACCACACTGACTAGAGTTCCCAAGATCTAAGTTCAAAGGTACAACGAAGTTTAAGAGAACCTTGATGGCACTATTATACACAAACCATTCCTATGATAAGTCAGTGCATTATATGTTGAATTAGGATAAGTATTTATACTTTTAATGATGTCTGTATTTGTGGAATTGGAGAATACTCTTTACAAAATCACTTACGTAAGTGCGAAGGTGCCGCTTCAAAGAGAATTATGAGGCCAAATTCTCTAAGCACTTATGGGACCAGGCAGGTGTTTAGGGCAAAAATGAACACATACAGAGAATGAAGGGTTATAACAAACATTTATCTTGTGTAATCTACTTTGGAATTACACAAAAGGCTTACAGTTCAAGGATAGTCTATGCCTACTGATTCGCCTATAATTCAAATAGTTAACCACTAGGAAAGTTCAAGGCCCATATGCTATTTTAACCGATGCGATAAATGGTTCGTGAAACTAAGATTGACTGCTCATTCATGTGCGGGATTGTTGGAAATGAATGAGCAAAGAAAGAGGGAATTGGGAAGAAGAGAAGATAGCAACATTTAATTCCCACATCATGGAAATATTTACAAAATCTCTTCTAATATATTAGAAGCCAATAGGCTTATGTAAAATAGAAAGGAGAGGGATTATATGAGGAGGTGGGCTTGGCCATGACATAATAATACGTAAAAAAATGTCATAGATTGGGCCTTGGGGCTCTTGGGGTCTCTTGATTGAATATGGCCGGCGGTTGCTGATTGGGCTAGTGCACTTGGGCTCTTGGGGTCTCTTGAATTCGAAAGGAATGTCTGTTAGCTGAAAAAGTACAACCATTTGAATTCTCAATGTACACATATTAATAGCCGAATGGTTAAAGGGCCGCAACCTTTCTAATTCTGACGGTTACTAATGCATGCGAACAGGCACTCCTCCTTGTCTATAAATACACTGCCCAAAACAATATAAAATTCACGTTTTTATGTCTCATTGTTCTTCTTCTTCTTCTTCTTAAAAGTCATTCTCTAATCTAGTTTCTGTAATCTTCTTCAGTTCATCAGAACTCCGTTTGCTGGCACTACGCTGCGGAGTTGGTCCATTTTATCCTGGGAAACAAATTGCAACCACGTCAGCCAGTGCATACGACAGCAATATTGTTTTAAGGAAGCATAATATTTTCCAGACATGGACATTACTGGAAAAAGAATACTTTCTGTATTCTTTAATCTATTGCACAATCGGTCACGCTTTCTGTGATTATTGTAAACACAGTTTGATGCGATAATTGTAGCATAATTATTGAGCAACATTGATTGTTATTACTATTTAATTTTCAATACAATCATGTATGGAAAAAAGATATAACTTTGTAATACAATCGTGTATTTACAAAAGTTCTAACATGATATACTACTGGCTTTTTTTTTGTTATAACACATTTTATTGATAAAGTGTTTTGAACAAATAAGTACATGAAAAACTCATTAAATAGTAAGGAAATTTCAAATAGATAAATACAAATTTAATACATATCCTAAAATGAGGGCAGCCTTCTAAAATCATTCTTAACCACTACGGATAAGCACATGAAAATATCCTAGTCTAAATTCCGATCCTTCTACAAAAAATGTTTTTAATAAAAAAACATGGACGCTAGTACAAGCCAATTGAAAGAACCTAAGGCAAAAGACATTGAAATTTTACTTGCACACAATTCGAAAGCTATGAAATCTACCTGGATATCAAGACATATTGGACGTTATGTGAAAAAAAGCTAAAATCCATGCAAAACTCATTTCAATTTGAATTGCACGGATTATGAAAAAGTGATAAAGTAGTCAGCTTTTTTGAATTGAAGGCTTCTGCCAATAATAGGAAAAGTTCAAATTGGGGTACGTCCATGCTTTAACCTACACCTAGATTTAGTACATATGACCCCAAGTAAAACACAATATAAACAAAAGAATTAGATTTCAGATTGATGTAGAACGATGAAAAAGATATGAAATCAAAAGTTAAGTACAACTGACTTAAATTTGAGATTGCAATGAAAAAAAAGTAATTTTGCAACTTTTAAGCCTACGGAAAATTCAAACCAAATTAAAAATAAATAGAGAAACCACATTGTGTAAGAATTCAACTGAATCATACATAATGGGAATTATTACGAAATTTTTGGATTTTGCGCTAAAACTGCTACACCAATAAATAATTCAAATTTTAATTGCAAGTTACATATGTAATAACTTAACTGACTTTTAAATAAAGGATTGCAAGTAAAATTTATTGAACCAAAAAAGATTTTGCTTTACCTTATAGATCAATCATTCGAAAAATACAACTACTTTAAAAACTTAAGTAGTGAACATAAACTATAAACTTTTTTTGGATAAATTGTCTGTGAGTTTTGGGAAATCTGTGGTTTTAATAGGTATTATAGGTTTTTTCCTTGAACGTTAGATATCAAAAGAAGAAAATTATTTGGATTGAATAGCACTTATGTGGATCGGCCAAGAAACGAGCAAAAGAAGTGAATCTAATTAATGATTCAATGTCAGATGGAAAGTTGTAGGAATACAAACAACCAGTTAAAATAGAAATAAAAGAGAAAATGGAAATAGTCAAGAGAGAAGAGGCATGGCACATGGGACAAAATTAAAAGTTGGTGGTGCAAATGAAGGAGAATGGAGGATGACAGATTTTTTTTTTCTAGCAGTGCATAGATATTATGCTTAAAGATCTTATGGTAATGAAGCTACATGGAATTCATAGGACAATAATGGTGCATTTTAATATTGGACATTTCATTAAAAGCTCACAAATACACAGCACAAATTTAATATTTATTATATTTTTATTCCCTCAAATCCTAAGATTAGATTCTACTATACCAAATGACTTCTATTCCAAAATATTAGGAACATTAAAAAGTTAACTTAATAAATATTTATGGTAACAAAGTATGGGTCATTTTAGCAGTTTAGTGATAGTTAAAAAGCCATAAATTCATATCTCTCAAAACCAATTCTTATTTTAAATGACCACAATTACAAAGGTGAATTTATGGAGCTTGCTAGTAAGAAATAAAACATATAAACCAACCATGCCAAAAATGGTAATAAAATAACTATTTCAATGAATAGAGCAAGACATCAATGAAAAAGGAAATACAAACGTAAGAAATCAGTTCTTCCAAATAAGTCACATTCCTTTACTAAAAAGAAACGTATGTCAATTCCTATTTATCACTATTTACCTTTCCCATGAATACCTTCATACCTTCCCAAACTATTCATGAAAAAAAAACATAATGATAATGATAATAATAATTGCTGCATGCGTTTCATTCATGTCTTTTATTTCTTTTATGTTCTCTCTCTTCCTTTCATATGCATATCTGCCATATTTTATGGCTTTTATAAATAAATAAAAAAAATCAAATGACAAATATATTCAAGACTTTCAAGTGTCATGGTTTCATTAGTTCCCACCACGTTCCATGCATGCGTTCCTCCCTCTCTTCCACGTCCCTTTCCTTCTCTCTTATTCGACACAAGTAGTGTGTTTCATAAATAAATAAGAAATATTAATTAAACAAAGAAATAATAATAATAAAAGTCATAAATACATGCACCATGAATGTTTCAGTTATTCCACAATTCCTCTTGCAATTCCCATCTAACGTTTCATTCATTTACCATCCTAGATTGTCATTTTCTTTATATATATATATATATATATATATATATATATATATATATTCAAATGAAACAGCATGTTCCTCTCTGTCCGCATACCCTTCTTTCCTCCTCTCTTCATTTTAAATCATATCGTTCCTTTTATTTTCTCCAACCAAAATAAATTTCCCAAATCCAAAATAATGGCCTCTTACTAGAGTCGCCTCCTTCTTCATCAAACAAAATCGCTCCCTCCCCAAATTTGGAGCCACCGCAAGCCCCTCTGACCGTAGCCTTCTCCAAGCATCATTCTCAATACTGCACAATTTCAGAACATTGCTACCACTCCTTTCTCTCGCCACTGCAGGTGAGTTATCTCACACTAAATTCGTTCAAGTATATCAATTTTTTTTTTATGTTTGTGTGTTTTCTAGTTTAATTAAATCTGCATGTATTGTCTGAAATTATTTTGAGTTTAATCCCTAAGCTACATTCTTGCAATTTCACTGTAGTATTATGTTGATTTTGATTTCATTCATGTCCATGTCTTGAATTGCATAATTGATTCCGTTATTGGTTTGTCTATGTTTCACCATCTTGTTCAGTCATTGATTGCACCTGCATTGTGCTACTCATTGTTGCACTCAGTATTAGGTGGTCTGACTTGAATTGGTACACTGTTTACTTTCCAAACAAAAAGTTGTTGGATTTTATTTCATGCTAATATTTAGTGGTTGTCCTTTTTGGTTTATCTATTTTGACAGTGTAAATATGGGTGCATGTATCATGTTTAGTTGAACCTAATATATATGTCTGTACTAATACTCTGTTTGAACCTAGAATTTAAGTATAAGTGTGAGTGCCCTTTTGCATTTACCATGTCATGTTTTACTTAATAACCTGGCATGTTTTGGGAAGTTGAGAAGCATTTTGTTCACATTGTTTGAAACAAATTATAAATTCATGCCTTATTTAAGCGGAAACACATATTTTCATGTTTGTCCACATTGTATAAATTCATATATTCACTAGCCTGCATGACTTCCTGTAGTTTGCATTTTATATTCTTTAGTTGCATACTTGCAATTTGTACAGTCTGCTATGTTTTAAAACTGCCTTGTTTGTGAACTGGAAACACATATTCACTTGATTGTCCATATTGTATGCTAACCAAAAAAAAGAAAAAAGAAAAAAACCTTGTTGCATGTGCCTTACTCGGAAATTATCTACATACATGTACATTTGCTACTTTTTCATGGATCACTTGAGTTGTATTACTGTTAGCGGTTGAACATGTTTGTTGTCCATCTTGGTACTTCACTTGCAAATCCATGCACTTTATTCATGATCACAAATACTACTTTTGACCTTTACTGATATGAAAAAAATACCATCGTCCCTAAATTCTGATATAAACATATATTACCCATGCACATACTTGACATTCACCGTGTACATGAATTTTGAGTTCGCATAAATGTTAAATTTTAATTATTGCATTTAAATATTTAATTATAATTGATTTACTTGAATACAACCTAACCTGAGTTTTTGTTTGCTCGGGCCGGGGTTAGACCTGAGTAATTACAGCTTAGATTTGAAGCTAACGACGATAAGGATTTATGAAGGCGCACTCGCTCTTGGTCCAATTAAAATTCACAATTTTTTGGGAAAAAAATTAATGTATATTTTTCTCCCACTGCGTATATAAATTTTGTAAACTCTGATATTTTGTGAAAATTGCTTCCGCTTTGAGATATTGTAGTTATTTATTTTGTGATTTCTATGTCTGATTCTGTTTAAACATTGTAAGCTAAATAACAATATAATATGTCGTTTCGAGTGGTTAAGTTAGTTCATTGTGAACTTTAAAAATCTAGAACGACAAGTGAATGTTAGAATTACATTGAAAATTTAAAAAGAAGGTAACTTGAATAAAATTAAAGAAAAAGAAACGAGCTTTAAATTTTACAACGACAAATGTAAATGCTTTGAAATTTGAACTAAGGTGAATTAATTAAACAGTTTAATTTCATAGTTGCATCGTTTACCCCCTTGGCCTTGAGAATAGATAGTTCCTTCGTTCAATTTTGATTCATTCACCGTGCTTAAGTAGTTGTTGATTGACTTTCCCACGCTTGTTTTATTCATGTCTGAGCTTTCATTAATACAGAACTGATGTCCTTGTACCCTTTCGTTTACCGTGCATTGTAAAAAGTTTAAAATATAGTTTGATTAATGACATAGTTTTGTATTTGAAACAGATATTTGAACGTTGAATTATGACATTAATTGACAATTGACTTTTTGAATTATTGTTTTTGTACTATGTTAATGGAAGTATTGAAAATGAGATGTAAGGAATAATTAAAATGGATTGAAATAAATTATTTAATTGTTTTGAAATATATTGAATCCAACTTATATGAAATGTGTTAGAAATATTTGATCAAGAACTATTTTGATAAGGTTATTTGTACAAATTTATATGAATGAATTATAAGCTTATTTCAAAAGCTTTTGAAAGAGTTTATCTTTTGTGAATAATGTTCAATTTGAGGAATGCTTATTGAAATCATATTATGAAATCAAAGCTGAATAAACGGATCAGTCTAGCTACACTCATCATGATACACTGAGATAGAAATAGAGATATAAATAGAAAATGACATATATGAAATAACAACAATATTCACATGTAAAATGTGAGAACTCAATATTTCCAGAAATTATGCCAAAGGAATCTCGGCACTATATAAGGATATCTCAATAACAAAGAAACTAAGATTGATAAATAAATATCAATACGTGATTGACAGCACATATGTTAATAAAATAAGATTGATAAATTAATATCAATACGAGATTGATATCACATATGTCAATAAGAATAAGACTGATAAATTAATATCAATACGTGGATATTCATAAGAAATGATGTCACCCATCAAATCTACATGAAACAGAAAATATGATATCAACACATGAAAAATAGTGAGAAATGACGTCAACCATCAAATCAACGCAAAATAGATAACTCAGATCGATAACATAGTATCGATACAAACTCAAATGAACCGAAGTTCCTTAAGATGATCCAAAGATCATCAATATAATCAAATGAACCAAAGTTCCTCAACATGGTTTGGAAATCAACAGAATGACCCAAAGGTCGGAATGATCCGAAGATCCACCTGAACCGAAGTTCCTATGATAAGATGGAATCGAAGTTCCTTAATTAGTCCGAAGACTTTCAAGATGAACCGAAGTTCCTTAGGATGATCAGAGGATCATCAAAGTGACCCGAAGGTCAGATTGATCAGAATTGATCAAGTATAGTGTAAACTATGCCAAGTCAGTAAATATAGGAGTCGAGCTACATGTCCCATAACCACTTGCTCTACTTGAATATTTACGAACAAGTTGTGTATTCCACTAGAAATACAAGACTATCGTTGCCACGGTATTCAATCGGACGAGTCCAAGAATTAAACGTCAAAGCAGGCATAAGGGGTCGTAGTCCTAGTTTTTACTAAGGCGTTTAATTAGATTTCTCATACGAACGAGGTTTATGAAATCATAAACTAGTAGATAGTAAAACAATTTGGAAAATAACCTCATATAATGAACTAGAATTAAAAACCCTTTAGTAAAATATTGTTATCTACTAATAATTTAGAAACCCTTTTATACAGTTTCGAAAGTGGAAAATCTCGTGGAATAACGATCGAACAAAGAATTCACATTTTAATAACGAAAACTAAATCTCATGACTATCGACTATAAATTCGTTCACAACGAATCGGTCGAAAGTCCATAAAAATCGAGCTGTAGAAATATGTGCTTCAGGGAAACTGAAAAGTCACAAAAAGTTCGAAATGGGCTGAAACTCTACCGGGAATGAGCTCAAATGTCCCTAAACAGTAGACTGCGGTCTTCACGAGTCTACTGCAGAAAAACAGCAGGACCAGTCGACTGGTCTTTTTTCCTACGGACAGTGAATTTAATCGAATTAGTCAACCGTAAATTTTGGCCAATCGAATGGTCAGCAACCTATTGTGAAACTAAGGCTTGGCCTTATGGCCAAGTCGACTCCAAGGAGTTTCGACGATCGGTGGAAGCTAAGGGCTTTACCGATGAGACCTCAATGGTTTGCTGAAACGTTCCATAACATGAAAATCAATCACCCACAAAGATTTGTACTCTAATTCATATACTGGAATTCAAAACTCATGAAATGAATGTTCACTCAATTCAAACCAAATTGTGCACTACATATGCAACATAAACGTGCCATAAGCACACTAACAAACTTAGAGATTGAGGCATAGATGTGAGGTCTAAAAGAACTCACCTTTGTTCTCAAGGAAGGAGGTAGAAGCTTCAAAACCAAGTGAGATCAACCTCTCTTTAAGCAACACACAAGAATCTCCAATCTAAGATCATATAAATGAATTTCCTAAGATTTAGGTTACAGGAAATTTCAGAAATCAAAGAGGAGTGGAGTTGGAGAAGATGAAGAGGAAAATGGAGAAGCTTACCCAAGCTTTTGCACTTGATTTCCTCTTGAATTGGATCCCTAATTGCAACTCTAGGTTTAGAGAAATTTAATTTCCCTTTCCACTCTCTATTTTATTTCTCTTCAAGGTTTGGAAGTGAATGAAGAGGGATTGGCTAGTTAGGGGTGTTTTAAAGTGGCTAACCCAAACCCAAGCCCAAAGTCCAAAATTTCCGAAACTCGGAACATATCAAAGCTTATAGTTTTCGAACACGTAAACGATGTTTTGAACTCAATGGAAGTGGTTTTGAGTCCAAATTCGTCCATGTGCAAAAAGTGATATTTTGGTCATATACCAAATAAAAAGGACCAAAATCGCCTAACTCAAAAGGTATCGATGTTTATAATAAAAAAGGTCGTAAACGATGATCCGAAATCAATGGAAGTGGTCTCAGGTCCAAATTCAGCCGTATGCAAAATGTAACTTTTTGGACACACATCGGTTAATGATTAACGACGTTATATTTAAATAAAATATTTAAATATATTATCGTTAAATATGCGGGTTGTTACAAACTTCTCCCCTTAAAGAAATTGCTTCCCCGCAATTACTTAAGGAAAAACCCTTATAGTAACAACCAAGCATCAACAAAATCTATTTTAAGATAGATTAATCAAAATTCACGTTCGAATAATATTTTAACTTTGAGTTATGAATCACTATATAACTTAAGTTTATATATACGTATAATGTTCAAATAAAAGTCACGAACATATACGAGCAACTAACTTATTTTTCCCATAAGTGTCTTTAAGAAATTAGAATTTTCTTACTCAAACTCTATATACTCTAAACCTCAATTTCAACTATAATTTAAACTTTAATCGTGAACTACCTTACCATGATTTTTTTGCAAACTTCGTTTAGTCATATATCAAAAACTACAAGATGAAATTCAAATATTTTTCTTTTATTAGAAAATAATAATACAATAGGTCCGGATAATTCTTGTTTCGAAGAATTCCGATTTATATTGGGTCCTATACACTCATTTGAAATTCAAATAAAAATTTTACGAACTACCACCATATGACAAGCTCATTTGATGAAATTTTATTAATTAGTTCAACTTTCTATAAGATTATAAATTATAAACCTATACTCTTCCGTTTTCAATATAAACTAATTAATCAATCAAATTAAAAATTGGAAATATCGAGTATCCAAAATCGTCCAACATTTCCTATCGCGTTTTTTGCTAGAAAATTTCATCACGTAGAAATTTCTTATAAGTATTCTAGCTTACAAGATTTTCTTAAATTGAAAAGGATAAGCGATCTTGTTGGGGAAACAAGATCAAGAAATAAAAAATATGGGTTATACACCCTAAATAGGAAATATTAGCACGTTCTCTAATATTTCAAAAACAAATAAATTGGAACTTTTAAGTTTCCTATATACCCCAAAAATCTCAAATTTGAAATATTAGCACGTCCTCTAATATTTCGCGAACAACTTTGAAATCATGAAAGTATGATAAATGGTAGAAGTTGGAAGAATTTCATAAATTTGAAAAATTTTGGTTTTTAAATTCACAAGGATGTCACCAAGAAGAATAAGGTCAAACCATTCGGTTAATGATCTCGAAAACTTGGTTCAATAAGGTTAACAAAATAAACTGGAATAATTTTTAACCTATATTCACCAGAGCCCGGAGATTCCGAATATAAATCTGAAAACAAGAGACTAAAATGGATAAGAAAAATATAGATTATCATTTTTCAAAAGAGGATTTGAGTTAATTTTTCAAATGAAAATTCTAATCACTCAAATTCAAGAAATCACACATAGAGATCTAGAAAAATCTAAATATGGAAAGATGCTCAAAAATTAATAAGTGAGAGCATATAAATTCCATTAATAGCAAAGTGATCAGAAATGATCAACATGAAAAGTTTGGATCGTCGATGAGCCTGTGAACACATCAGATGAATCCATTAAGATTGGAAAGTCGACGAGCATGTGCATGTCAATGATCCGTCAAGTTTGGACAATCGATGAGCCTGTAAACTCATCAGATGCATCTGCAAAAGTGGGACGCGTTGATCCTATAAACAGATTAGCGTACCACCTTAATTGGTAAGTCGACGAGCCTATAAACACATCAGACGAACCATCAAGTTTGGATCATCGATGAGCCTATAAAAACATCAAATGAATCTGCAATAATGGGACATCGATGAGCTTGTAAACACAACAAACGAACCGCGGAAATTGGTAATTCGACGAGCCTATAAACAAGTCATACGAACCATAAAGTTCAGATCATCAATGAACCTGTAAACACATCAGATGAACTGCTAAAACTTGTAAGTCAACGAGCCTGTAAACACGTCAGATGAACCCTCAAGTTTAGATCATCGATGAGCCTGTAAACACATCATATGAACTGCTAAAATTGGTAAGTCAACGAGACTATAAACACGCCAGATGAACCCTCAAGTTTAGATCATCGATGAGCCTGTAAACACATCAGATGAACTGCTAAAGTTGGTAAGTCGATGAGCCTGTAAACACGTCATACGAACCATCAAAAATGAACTCGGATAAATCGGCAATGCACCTACAAATACATCACGAACCAAGTCCAACTAGAAAGTTCCTAAGATACAAGTAAGAACAATAAATTTCCACTTCATAAAAATGAGCTAGCTAACTCAAGAAGTGCAAAATCATTGCTTAGCTAAGACTTAAGTGACCAACTAGGGCACAAAAATTTTCAATCGTCTAAGTACAGAAATTAACCGTCGAAGTAAACACAAGAGTGTCGACCCCCTTGTTTTTACCAAAAATTTAATTAAAGTCCTTATTCAACCGAAAAAGCAAGACTTACTTGTATGCAACAAATAACTAAATAATGCTAAAAAGATGACTAAATTATCACCCAAAGAAAGCTAAAGACGTCTCGATAGCAATATATGTGGGCAATGAAACTTAATTATAACCCCGTGATATATACGAACAACAATCCAATAATTCTCTCGATTAATGTAATAACTTCAAATCAAAAGAATCGAAAAAGATAATCACGACGGTGCTAACCACACCAAACAAAGAAATATGTACCTTGTCCATGAAAAAAAATGATACCTCCTACATTGGAGTAAAAGGGCAAGAGTACACATGGTGGCCAGAATTCTTGC
This sequence comes from Allium sativum, assembly GCA_030737875.1. Taxonomy (NCBI): domain Eukaryota; kingdom Viridiplantae; phylum Streptophyta; class Magnoliopsida; order Asparagales; family Amaryllidaceae; genus Allium; species Allium sativum. The sequence continues at coordinate 627,016,848 of CM060921.1, read as the reverse complement.
AATAACGGCAGAAAAGAGGTGCTTGACAATTATTTTCATAATGGCCAACAACCCCACAATTGTGGCATCCACCACAGCCATGAGTAGAAGTCCTTGACATCGAAGTTGCTTGCTTCTTCTTAGGGCTCTTATAGCGGGAATCGTCACTCTCTTAATCCGCTTCCTTGAGTTAAAGCATGAGATCAACTAGCTCGTCAAATGGCTCGGCTAATTTAAGAAGCAAAGACCTGTTAAGATTCTTGTTGAGCCCATGAACAAACATCTGATTCTTCTTCTTTGCAGTATCAATGTACTCAAGTCCATATTTGGAAAGAGAGTCAAAAGAGGCAACATATTCTTCCACAGAAGAGCCACCTTGAACCAGGTCCATAAAACGATGGGATAACGCTACCTTCTCACTCTCGGGCATGAACTTTGCTTCGAATTTCTCTCGTAATTGCTTCTGAGTTAGGTCCGTTTCTTGAACTTCAGAGGTTAAAAGTTCGTACCAATCCAGTGCTCGATATAGGAGCATACTAGAGGCCACTTGAACCCGTTGCAAGTCCGCTAGGTCCATATGGGAAAAGATGTGGTCGCATGTCCTCAACCATGAATGGAACTCAATAACATCTCCAGAGCATTTAAACGGCTTTCCACCAAGCTTGGTAAAATCACAAAATAATCATGCGAACTCGGGTTTATGATGGGTAGGCACGAAAGTAGATCCGTTGGCATGTGCATTAGTCATAAGGTCCAAGAGTTGTGGAGAGGACATAAAGGCTCCTTCTTACGGGGGATTTCTTGAAGAGACAAACACAGCGACGAGAACTCCTAACCATTCTTTTCCTCTAAAATAGAGAAGAGGAAAAAGGTTAGATTCCAATAATTTTTATTGGTCAAACAAAGGATCAAGATATAAAATAGGATATGATGGCTCCTAAGACTCGAATAAATCCTAAACACGATTTCCTAAAAAACATAGGACAATGATCCTCGCCATAATATCTTATATTGTTCCGAACTCGGCCCTAATGCCAAGTGTAACACCCCACCTCTATACTCGTGTTAGCCAAGAACATTGCAAGCAATGGTGTCAACTAACCCGAAGAATAAGGTCGTTGAGGAGCGACCATCTGTATATTAGCTTTGAACGAGTGTTAAATATGTCGGATAATGTGGTATAAATTTTTAGATCTCACGAGGAAATCCAACACGTCTAACTCAAGTCCAAGTCTACTACACAGTGGCTATATATAATTCGGAAAGCAATATAAAATACATAACAATAAAATCAGATTCATACACAGATATTCATATCACAAAGGTGGAAATAAATATGAATAATACTACAGAAATGGTGGTCATAATATAAGTGGTCATGCAAGAACCACTATATCATAAAATAAAAGATACATGTACAACATAAAAGAATATGTACACATAAGAGTCACATACTCAAATACATGCAAAATAAAACTACTAAAACAAGTGCGATTAACCAAAAGGAAGATTATCCCATGCTATAGATAAGGAGAGGCACCTGTAATACTTGGTCTGACCCTTGTATTATTTATAAGAAAATAAACAACAAAGGGAAAAGTCTAGCTATACTCATCATAATACATTAAGATAGAAATAGAGATATAAATAGAAAATGACATATATGAAATAACAACAATGTTCACATTTAAAATGTGAGAACTCGATATGTCCAGAAAATATGCCAAAGGAATATCGGCACTATATAAGGATATCTCAATAACAAAGAAACTAAGATTGATAAATTAATATCAATACGAGATTGAGAACATATATGTTAATAAAAATAAGATTGATAAATTAATATCAATACGAGATTGGCATCACATATGTCAATAAGAATAAGATTGATAAATTAATATCAATACGTGGATATTCAGGAGAAATGATGTCACCCATCAAATCTACATGAAATAGAAAATACGATATCAACACATGAAAAATAGTTAGAAATGATGTCACCCATCAAAACAACGCAAAATAGATAACTCAGATCGATAACATAGTATCGATAAAAAATCAAATGAACTGAAGTTCTTTAAGATGATCCGAAGATCATCAATATAATCAAATGAACCGAAGTTCCTCAAGATGGTTTGAAAATCATCAGAATGACCCGAAGGTCGGAATGATCCGGAGATCCACCGAAACCGAAGTTCCTACGATTAGATGGAACCAAAGTTCCTTAATTTGTCCAAAGACTTTCAAGATGAATCGAAATTCCTCAGATGATCAGAGGATCATCAAAGTGACCCGAAGGTCGGATTGATCAGAATTGATCAAGTATAGTGTAAATTACGCCAAGTCAGTAAATATAGGAGTCGATCTACATGTCCCATCACCACTTGCTCTAGTTGAATATTTATGAACAAGTTATATATTCCACTAGAAATACGAGACGATCGTTGCCACGGTATTCAATCGGACGAGTCCAAGAATTAACTGTCAAAGCAAACACAAGGGGTCATAGTCTTTGTTTTTACTAAGGCGTTTAACTAGATTTCTCATACGAACAAGAAAAAGGTTTATGAAATCTTACGCTAGTAGAGAGTAAAACAATTTCGAAGTAACCTCCTATAATGAAGTAGAATTAAAACCCTTTAGTAAAAGATTTGGTATCTACTAATAATTTAGAAACCCTTTTATGTAGTTTGAAAGTGGCGAATCTCGTGGAATAGTGATCGAAATGACGATCGAACAAAGAATTCATGTTTTAATAATGTAAATTAAATATCATGAATATCGATTATAAATTCGTTCACCACGAATCAATCGAAAGTCTACAAAAATCGAGCTGCAGACATCCGTGCTGTAGGGAAAGTGTAAAGTCATAAAAAAGGTCGAAATGAGCCTAAACTCGGCCGGAATGAGCTCAAATGGCCCTAAACAATAGACCATGGTTTCAACTGGTCTACTATAGAAAAACAGCAGGACCAGTCGACTGATGGATTTTTGACCAGTCGAATGGTCATTTTTCCAACGGATAGTGAATTTAATCGGACCAATCGACTGGTAAATTTTGGCCAATCGACTGATCAGCAACCTACTGTGAAACTAAGCTTGGCCTTACGGCCAAGTCGATTCCGAGGGGTTTCGAAAATCATGGAAGCTAAGGACTTCACCAAAGTAATAATAAGACCTCAATGGTTTGCTGAAACGTTCCATAACATAAAAATCAATCATCTACAGGGATTTGTACTCTAATTCATATAATGGAATTCAAAACTCATGAAATAGAATGTTTACTCAGTTCAAACCAAATTGCGCACTACATATGCGACACAAACGTGTCATAAGCACACTATACAAGCTTAGAGCTTGAGGCATAGATGTGAGTTCTAAAAGAACGCACCTTTGTTCTCAAGGAAGGAGGTAAAATCTTCAAAGCGAAGTGAGATCAACCTCTCTTTAAGCAACACACAAGAATCTCCAATATAAGATCATATATACGAATTTCCTAAGAATTAGGTTATAGGAAATTTCAGAAATCAAAGTGGAGTGGAGTTGGAGAAGATGAAGAGGAAGATGGAGAAGCTTACCCATGCTTTTGCACTTGATTTCCTCTTGAATTGGATCCCTAATTGCAACTCTAGGTTTAGGGGATTTTAGTTTCCCTTTCCACTCTCCATTCTTATTTCTCTTGAAGATTTGGAAGTGAATGAAGAGGGATTAGCTAGTTAGGGGGTATTTTAAAGTGGCTAGGTTGGCAAAGTCCCAAATTTTCGAAACTCAGAACGTATCAAAGCATATAGTTTTCAAACACGTAAATGACGTTTTGAACTCAATGGAAGTGGTTTTAAGTCCAAATCCGTCCATATGCAAAAAGTGATATTTTGGTCACATACCAAATGAAAAAGACTAAAATCGCCCAACTCAAAAGGTGTCGATGTTTATAGTCAAAAGGTCGTGAATGATGATCCGAACTCAATGGATGTGGTCTCGAGCCCAAATTGAACCGTATGCAAAATGTAACTTTTTGGGCACACATCTATTAACGATTAACGACGTTATGTTTAAATAAAATATTTAAATATATTATCGTTAAATATGCGAGTTGTTACAGTAATTGAAATGAAATGATATCTCTTATATAATAGAATTTGTACAAAAATGACATGTTGAAATATGATTTAAGAAATCTTGTATAAATTAAATTTTATATATGCCCTATATACGCGAAGTGAGATGAATATTATATATAGTATTATATGATTTCGAACCAATGATAAAGAAGTACCTTCCATTGAAAATCGAGGCCCTACTTGCTGGGAACTCTTGTTGATATTTCTTTGATTGTGTTTGTCCGGATGTAATACTCATGAGTGCTTCCTTTGAACTTGGCTGCATAGCGAAATTCATAGGGCCACGAAGGCCTACGGCGACGGATACTTCGTGTGGGAACCAGGCGTAAAAATTGTGTCTAATGCAATCTATGGTTGTTTTACGATGGCGAAATCTGCAGGGCTGCGGAAGCCTACGGGTACGGATGCTTCCTAAGGGATCCAGGCGTAACCATTGTGTATCTGCGGTCCACATGGCGTAATTCATAAGGAAGTGACTGCCTAGGGTTTACGGGTGATAGAGATGTAACCACTAGTGTTACTAGATATAAACTACGATCCATGCGATTATTTTGAGGTGTTATGGCAAAATACGTAAGGCAGTGATTTGCTAGCCACCTATGGCCGCGACACTTTGTCCTCTCGACTTGGTGATAGAGCGGCCTTAGGGGTTGCGTTCCATGATGATCTTAGGTTATTCTATTTCTATATATTCATCTGTTGATTGTTCGTGATGAAATTGGCAGGGAAGAAATTTCCTATAGGTACGGATGCTTCTTGGGGGACCCAGGAGTAACCATTGTGTATCTGCGATTCATGAATAAGTTTCATTGGTTGGTTTATTGGATGGTACTTCTTTTATTCATTTTAATGTTTTTTTAAGTATTTTCACTAGATGTTGAAACGAGTTTACTTAGTACATCGAGATTTCTAGTTTTGCGCTTGATTAACGCTTTACTAGATTCTTGAAGAACGATGATAAACTTGTGGAAATATTGAGTTATCAAAAACTATTTTTGATATAAGGAATTTTTTATATATAAAGAATTTTTCTTCAATTTTTTTCTTATAAACTTTAAAATTGTATATAAATTGTAGACATATACACTGGTATAACTAAAAAAAATTAATGAATTATAATGTGTCAATATGCGAAAACCATTTTATTTGCATAACAGTTCTGATTTAGTTTTGAATACACGATTTTGATTTCAAATAGAATTGTTCGCTCGATTCTCGACGACGAATACTGATATAAGTTTTTGATAAGAATCTGAAGTTCTCTATCATAGTTTATTGCTATGTAAGAAGAATGGAAGTTTCTAATCAAGAAGTCAAATCAGAAGTCCGCACTTGAGTGATCGGGTTACCAATACAAATTGAAAGCAAAATTTTGTATTTGAACAAGCAATCGAAAATGATATGCATATGAATGGAGTATCATTTAATTACTAGTTCTTTATTTCATTCCTTTTCGAGGATGAAAAGTTCTGAGTGGGGGAGACTGTAACATCCTTTAAATTTACGACCATTTTAAATTTTAAATTTAATTTAATGTTCGAATTTGGAATGGTTTTTAAATAAGATTTATGATGTTATTAATGAACGATTTAAAATTTTATTTTTGAAAAAATACAATTTATAATTTGTTAAATTGCGATTGATAATAATGGAAATTATTAAATTGTTTATGCTTATACATTTGGACCAGCTAACTTTGAACTATTGTTGAAAAAAAAATCAAAAGTTGAATACTTGATTTTATTTTTAAGGTTCAATATAGGCATTAATGTAATAATTGAAAATAAATTTTTGAATGTTTTCAAATTAATTTTATATAGGAAGAATGATAAGATACCGAGTGTTAAAGATATAAATGTATGTTTTAACTATCGCAGTTAATGAAATTTATGTTAACATTCATAATAATTAATGAAATTTAGTGTAACGTCTGAAGCCACACACGTTTATACTAGCCTATGCTTTGCCTTCTCCAACCCCACTAATCTCTCTCCTTCATTAACATGTCAGCATTCAATTATATAAATAAATAAATAATGTTATCTATTTTGTGTCTTCATGGTCCTTCCCTTCATGAAAACCATTCTCGTAACATATATATTTAAAATAAAAGGAAACCTTTCATTTCAATTGCATGCATGCATAAACATTGCCCTTCTTGCCATGCATTTGGCGTAAATGCATAAGAAATGGTGTAAAAAAAATGAAGTCTGAAATTTTATTGCCTTGTGAATCGGTAAAGCATATTAACCGGTTCTTTTGATTGAGATTTACGAACACATTCAAAATTCAAGCGCATGTCTCATTCCCTTCCCTTTATTTATTTCCTTACCTGTTGTTCATTCCCTAGAATTTCCACCTTCCCTTTTACTTCTATTGTTAGCCTAAAAAATATTTTCCCAAACGAAATCAAGGCTCCTTCTTTACATTTTAATGGCGACCTCCAACAAAAAATTAAATCACCCATTTTCTTTAAGGCTTCATAAATTTCTCCCCGCTCAAATCAGTGGCTTGCTGCCGTTAGATCTGTTTCTTCCTCTCTAATTAATAGAAAACTAAAAAAGCATTTTTTTTCAAATCAAACGAATTCTCTCCACCGTCCTCGTCAATAATCTCCACCTTCGTCCGTCCTCACAGCATTGTCACCATCTTCTTTTTCCTTCGTCGAATCAAGGTGAGTTTTAATCTCACGGTTAATTTTGCCTCGAGTAATTAACATCAATACTATGTAATTAAAAAAATGGATCTTTTGCTCATTTAGCATATTTGAATTACCTTTGATGGATTTTGGTCGGTTACTTTTGACATAATCATGGGAATTTGGTTGATATTGTCATAATGTTGTTATGGCCATTGCCATTTTTTCCATGATCCATGTTGTACATCACCTTTTGCATAATTATTACAGGTCTTCTATATTTATTTATTTATTTTACCGTCGCTGACTTGGCATGTTCATCGGCCATGGTACCTGTAAAATCAGCTTCATTTTCCCTCGTTGAATCAAGGAAATATTTAATCATTGCCCATTTTTGCTTGTTTTTTTGGAAATAGTTATACACATATAGGAATTGTAGTGTTAGTTATATATATATATATATATATATATATATATATATATATATGTTTCCTGAACCCAAGGCCAGCTCTTGGGTAAAGCTAGCAAAGCATCCGCTTTGGGCCTTCCAGAAAACTAGGGCACCACTTACATAAACTTCATCATGCATAGAAAAAAAATGCTAATTAGATGAGGAAGCGAAACCGGAACTCCTGAAGGACAAGAACTATAAGCACAATAGCCGACATGACTTTTCCTATATGGAGGCATGTTTCAAGAGATTGCATGAAGTTGATCTATTCGAGATGTAACTATATATGTTGCAAATATAAGGGTGAATATTTGCTGAAATATTGCTTATTTTTAATGGAACTGGCTGTCCTTTTCCTTTTGAGTATTGGTCGTGTCTCTTGTAACCTAGTCTTTCTAATTTGATGGCCACTGCTATCAATATGAGCTTTGAAACGCTCAGAGTTCATTTTGCGTGATAGTCATATATTCCTTTTTTTTCTCGATCTACTCAAAACGTGCATGGAAAGTGATCCACTCTAGATGCATGCTCAAGTGTATGAAGTTGCAATTTGATGTTTGAAATATTTTACTATAGGATCTTGGTTTTTCAATATTATGGCCAAAGATTTGGTTCTCTAGCTCAGGCTGCTGAACAATAGTTTGTCAGTACATATTGATATATAATTTATTGTTAACTAAACAATGGTCGGTTATTATTATTATTATTATTATTATTATTATTTTGCGCGCAAACTAGCAGATGTAGAGGAAACAGGAGGATTGGTGGACCATCCAACTCCAAGAGGAAGATTATGTTGTGCATGTACCCTTCCATAATATAAAATTTATTGGTATTGTGAAAATTATGGTTAATGTTTTGATGTCGAATTGAATAGCAAAGGAACCTTTATTGATATTATTTTAAAGAATAATTTTTAATGATTTATTTAACAAAAATACCATCGTTTTTGTATAGGGCTTTATTTTTGCAGTTAGCTTTAGGTAACAAAAGCTCTAGGATCGGCCCTGCCTGAATCATACACACACACATTAGTTGATGAAGGTTGTTTCATTTTATTTGCCTTGTCCATTTTCTTTGTGTGGGAAGTCACGAAAAAATTTCAGAAACAAGTTTAGGAACTTTGAAACTTCCAAACAGGAAGTTGGGTATATAATATATGCACGAGAATAGAATTCTTTTGTTAAAGTTTATGTGCTAAAATGTGGAAGCTACCACTTGTCTTTAAGTGCTGGGTTTAAATACTTAAGAACTTTGGCCATGTTTAATATGCATTACTGGAATGTAATATGTAGAATAAAATTTATGAAACAAAGTTCATTTCATTTTTTTTTATGCCAGGTATATGTGTTATGTACATACTTATATATATATATATATATGTATGTATATATATATATATAAGAATATATGACATATTTAATTGAGTGAGGGAACCAACGTACTACATATCTTTACTTCTATGGAATAATGTAAGTTAGAACTAAATTTTAATGTATGTTGAAATACAGTTCTTATAATAATATTAGGTGCAGTAATATGTCTTATGGCCTTAGTCAGTTTTGTACGTACTGACTTATGCATTGAATTATTTGGCAACTTTACTCGGATATGTAGCATACTAGAAATTTAATAAATTCTCATTTATGTTATGATTACCTATTTTATTTCAGTTTTTATTGCAGCTAATTTAATTGAATACAACCTGACCTGAGTTTTTGTTTTGCTCAGGTCGGGGTCAGACCTGAGTAATTACAGCTTAGATTTGAAGCTGACAAGGATAAGGATTTGTGAAGATGCACTCGCTTTGATTCGTTCTTCCATTTCATTTTTAACTGAAAATGTGTGTATTAATTAAATTTTTCCACTCTATACTTTTTTGTTGTAAACTCTGATATTTGTGTATAAATTTTCCGCTGTGAGATATTGTAATTTGTTTATTTGTGATTTTTGTGATGTGATTCTATTAAACCCTGTAAGCTAAATAACAATCAATCGTTTTGAGCGGTTTAAGTTGGTTTAACTACTGACTTGAAGCAATCGAAAAGGCAGGTTGTTATAGAAAGCACAATCTTTTCGTAAAGTCTTTCCGGTTCCATTTTTGTCCAAAAATACATGATGTTGCTACGTGTTAACAATATAGATCCAACGATTCATCATTTGTTCCCGTTTCCTAACCAAACATCGCATTTTAGTTCCTTTTATCCTTTCGTATCCATCTCCCCCTTCTCGTTCCTTCTATCCTTTGTATTGATGTCATCTTCTCTGCCCCCTCTCTGAAAATTTTTTGTTATAACAATACAGGGTTTCTTTGCTTAAGTAGGGAAAGCTTAATCGATCTTTGCCTCACCATCAGTGGTTTCCTCACTTTCCTCACCGCTTTTTCCAACGAATGTTATGACCTCCTTCATACCGATTCCATGGAGCGACCATGTGATTTTTTTATTCAATTGATTAAGCTATTCCATCACTTAAACGTCACAAACCCTAGTACTTACTTCCCTCTCACGCGCATTTTAGCTACCCACGATTACTGCTTGGAGCTTTCGGTTTTTATAAATCTCACTGCTAATTCTTAATTAGAATTTTTTTGTTCTGTCTAGCTTTTGAAGCCCGACCTCATGTTCAGGTAATTTTCAAACTTTCATTCCTTATGTTGATTCAGAATTTTATCTCATAGAAAAATATTTGTTTTCTTTTTATTCTTGAAATTGATTAGTGTTGTTTGTAACCTTTGTTATTTCAAACTAGATCAATTACCCTTTTCACATAAGTAAAGCATTTTGTTATTTAATATGTGTTATTGCAAACGGAGTTAGCATGATAATTTGGTTATGCATATTTTGTTAGCAAGTAATCTGACATCTAGGCAAGTAAATGAATTTAGCATGATAGTTTCATTATGTAGATTTTGATGCAAGCAATTCGACTAGAAATCAAGCCTCTAACGTTCTACCACCAAGTGCTTTTTGTATTCAAATAGTGCACTATTACAGGATTTGATGATCCTTAATCTCATGTGTGCTTCATTGATCTTTTGTGCACATTGTCTAACTATCACTATCTGCATTATCTCAATGTTATGAATTTTTAAGTGGAATCGAATTTCCAGGTACACATTTTTAGTTATTTAGATAACATTGTTATGTCTCCAATAATTAAATTCAAGAACTCAACATAAGTTGCTTATATTATTTTTGTTCAATTTTGTATAGGCCAAAATTTAACGAGTTGTTGCACTTGCGACTATAGGAGATGCACAAAACATTTGCAGAGTAAGAAATTCTTATTTTTGGTAATTTATCAAACACAATATTCGTCCAATTCCTAGTTCCCTTTTTTATGCAAACTTTGATTCATTGATCTGTGGTCCCTCTTATCATCTATTTTACGCTGCTATTTTTGAAAACGCCCAAAAATCTTTTACAAAAATGTATTATATCATGTCTTTATAATTATACAAAGTATAGAAGGCATATCAGTTGCCCCGATGATCCAAAATCCTAAAATCCTGCTAACTAAATGTAGATTAAGTTCTTATGTTAAATTTCATAAATAAGGATTTTAATTTACAATTAGACTTGGAACAATTGAGCATGAAATGGGGAAAGCCATTTATAGCATGGCTTTTAGACTGATTGTTAAATAAACATGGATTTGGTCATAAAGGCATAAATTATGGGAGTTTATCTGGTACACATGCTAGAATGATCATAATCAAGTACATGTATGGTCTCTTAGCTTTCTCATACACATTGATTTTTCCCACCATTTTCCGTTTATTGGCTTCCATACGACAATCCTATAGAAAGGGAATTATTTTTCCATTTACTTTTTAGAATGGTAGTTTTTCTCCAATTTCAACACAAAAGATAAGTGGACAAAACCAAAAATACGATGTTATTGATAGATTTAGCTGACTTAGATGTGCTTAATGCATAATTTAGTGCCAATAAATGATAATCGAATTGAGTATGTTATATAATAAGTAGAATTATACATAAAGAAACAAAAATGTGGACTATAAACTTAATTATTATATCCATTTCTGCTGAGCTCACAATAGTAGTCCGCAAGTAAAATATATTATTGAACTTAATTTGCCAAAAGTTTAAATGATTAAATATAGTATTGTTTTATTCACTGGTAGTGCTAGTTAGCATCAGGAATATCTCCAGATGGTTATGTTCTAAACAACTTTTCTATGTTGGATTTTTAAAGAAATTCTTAATACTTTTTCGTTTTTACCTTTATTTTCTTCATTACTACGCTGGTACACTACTCATATGTTAAATCAAATTTTTTATGGTGCTTACTTTTTACATATTGATAAAAGGTGATTAATTAATTCTTTTCGTTTCTTCATTGTGTATCATATTTGGAATAACATATTTGCTTCAGTTTAATGCCTTGCAAGTGTGACATACTATCACTTAATATGTAATATATTTTAGTCAATCTAATGGTCTAGAGACAAAAAAGGAATCCATGAATCCTATTTATGTTATTATTATAGGTATTAACTGAGGCGTACTATTCTGAAAATGATCGAATGCAAAACCATGATTAAGATTTTGATTTTGAACCAAGGTTGAATTAATAAAAGCTTTATTTGTTATTTTTTTATATTAGATATATTTGAATTTATTTTTGTCAGTTTCTAATTTATATTTTTGCACTTAGTCATTTTATTATTATGAATATTTCAATTTAGTATAGATTTATTATTTTCTTCAAAATTCTTGATGTTTCCAACTTCAATACATTTTTTATACTTTAACATATATGCAGAGTTTAACAATCAGCATGCATGTTTCTATATTAATACATGTTTTAATGTATTTTTCTGCAATTCCAATTTCATTACTATTGTTACCTACTTTTACATTATTTATCTTTTTCTGCTATTTGCATCTTCCTTTCATTTGCAATTGTTATTTCTTTTCTTCGATACGTAGCTGACTTTATTTGACAATACCTAAAATGTGTAATATATAAATCCAACAGAAATAGATACATATTTATTTTGTTGTTCTGTAATGTCATATATGTTTAGTTCCCTAATTTTAAATCATTTCTTTGAGAACCATGGAAAAATTAAGAGGCAATTAAAAGTTGAATAAACCTAGTGTTAGTTGAGGCACAGCTGATTAGTTTATGAGAACCATTATATAAAAATGTTGGAAGACTTTATCTACAAGCCCATGTGTTGCCATAATAACAAAAAAAGATTTCTGTAACACTAAAGGAGTTTTTTAATGCCTCTATTATCAAAAATCGTGTTTTCCATCAAAATTCACTTATGGAATTGGTTAACGGTAAAGGGTAGTTCAAATTGTAGATAATTATTGGATTAATGAAATGTGGAGGTCCTGCACATCTAGATAATTTTCCCCGTGTTCGCATCGTTATTAAAAGTTTCATACAATAAATTTGGTCTTATTTTGATTTTGACTTTTGTATTCTTTGTATTGCTCATCCATCCTTATAGTCTGATAGATATATAATGTAAAATAAGCATCACTTCTAAATTTTTACCACTCCATAAAAATATCCAGTTAGTATGACATGTATGTTATACATGCAAACTTATGAATTTGTAAACTTATAATTCAAGAAGTAATTTAAGTAAAAAACGATTGTTTTGACCTTCTTGGAGAAATACTTATTATCATTTAATCTTAGGGTGAATCACTTAACAAAGTCTTCATTAAACCTTAAAGAAATATTAAATTAATCATTAAATTTTGCAGTATATATATCTATTTTACTGATCCTTATGCCCCATCTCTTATATTACTACCACTACCAACATCAGATTAATATGTTCGAAGGATTATTTTGATTGAACAATCAAACAAATAGATCGTGGAATATATTTTTCTTCAAGTGTTAAATATAACTATTCATTTTACTGATTTACCCTGAATAATGAAAAACTGGAATTTTTGGAAAACATTGATGTTAACTTGAATTAAGTAGGAAAACACCACAATGGAAACATTGAAGTAAAGCTTTCTTGGAAACAATTTTCAAACAGTAGCCACCGTTGAAACTGCAATGAAACTTTGCCTTTGAGTCTTTTAATTGCATTAACATGCTCCTCATTGCCACTATACTTCAATTATTTTGCCAAATGGTGTTGTCACATGATAGTTGTATGTTCTTATTTTCCTAATTACTATCCTGGGTTAATTAGCTTAATAGTTTTCTTCCTTACACCTACACTGCAACATGATTATTGAGAAAAAGAGTGCATCAACATTTGTTTCAGCATTACGCTATAGTTGCAATATAACAATTATAATTTATTGTTAAATTTCAACTTATTCTGCACATTAATATTGTTGCGGATTATGTACTAGGATACACTAGAAGGTGGTGCCTGGCGCAACGGTAAGGTTATTCGGCTGGTCTCTCTAGAGCATGGAAAGCCATGAGAATAGTCCCAGGATAGGAGACTGACCTGGGAAGTCCTCTCGCGCTTGAGTATGGGAGCCTTTGGCACTGGGTATCCACCTTTATGTTCTAGGATACAATAGCTAGTGACATGCCGATCTCTAAAAGTGTTCAGCTGAAGCTAGGGCTCTGTAACAAAACAAATGATGTTCAACTTTTTCTTTAGTTGAAATTTTAATTACTTGAAAACTTTTATTAGAAACTGTATTATGTACATGTTCATGTTTATGTTTCATTATGGTCGTGTTCAAATACCTCTGGTTTCCCATTTTTAAGACGCTTCTTCATTTAGAAACCTACTTACTGTTTTGCAATTTAATTTTCCATACATCAAAAGTACGGTAATTTTGTTCTTTACCATATAATTTGCACTTACATATTTTATACACAGTGCCGACCCAGACATGTATGAGGCCCTAGGCCAAACCATACAATATTATGGCAGTTGAGGTGGGGAAAAAATAAAAAATTATCACTTGTTCTTACCCAGAATCAAATTGAGGCCCCCGTGCTTAAAGGCTAGAAGCATTAACCACTTCTCTACCACTGGCTATGCAAATGATGATACAAACATAATATAAATATATAAAATCATGATTCTTTGAGGCCCATCACCAGCTCGAGGCCCTAGGCGGTGGCCTAGTGGGCCTGTGCCCAGGGCCGGGCTTGTTTATACATCTTTCCATCATGATGTTATTACATTAAAATCAGCATGTATCCTTATTATTTGAAACATGGTTGTGATTGTTGCTTACCAACTACCTAGCAGGTAATATATCAATGGCCAGGTGATATATCAACAAATTTTTTGCGTAGGGAAACACATTGCCAAAAATGGAATGGTAATTGCATTCTTCTATTGGATCCGTGGTCAATTAAGGAGAAAATTTAATCTTTCAACTAACTGAAAATTTTTAGATATAAAGACTTGCAAAAACAAAATACCAGAAACTCAAGCGAAGACTTTTTGAATAAATTCAACTTCCTTTATCATCAAGTAATCGTAATCCCGGCATTCGGATTGGAGTTTGATGGAGATAAACTTTTTATGATACTTGGAACTCACTTTTGAGGATATCAAGCCCTCCTTTAATGTTTATACTAATAATAATCTTAAAAGGATATTTTTACTTGCTACTTATTGAAAAAGGAATAAATCCTTAACATGTCTCCTTATGTTTTCTTTGTATGCCTAACATTGTTCTTCTATCTTTTTGTCATCTAAGGAAGAAGCAAGTTTCTCATACCTATCATGTATAATATTATGAAATATTGTACCACCCCGCATTTTATGACAATTTAATAATTAAATAATGCATATATATGTGCAGACATAAATGTATATGTGAAGAATAAAATAAATATAATGCATGCATTAAAAGAAAGAAAGGATTGGTTGCATGCGATGTAAATGTGTTACATGCACTAATTATGCATTAATAATAAAAGAGAAATAAAAGAAAAAGATTCATGCAATGAAATATTGTAACAAACATGAAAAAAGAGAAGTAAGAAGAGAACAATATTTAACATTGTTCTAGGCCTTATTAATAATAGCCTTAGTATTCCAGTTGGTTAGAGCATGTGGCTTATATACAAGAGGTGCGGAGTTCGATCCCCACAGCCGCCATTTTTTGTTTTAAGGGTACGGCTAATATAACACATGTTCACGGGGGAAAATATGTATATATGTACATATAAGGAAAAAATATACCTATAAGGAAGTAAAGAAAATATATGTATATGAGAATATACGCGTATATGTGTAGGAATAAATATATAAATATACAAGAGATAAATTTCAAGATAAGGCTGAAATCATAGGAATATTGCAAGAATCAAATAACAGTGCCATACTGTTGATTATAACAGTGTGATTTTTGTTTGATGATAACAAACACACACACACACACACACACATATATATATATATGTGTGTGTGTGTGTGTGTGTGTGTGTGTGTGTGTGAAACGATTATATCCCAACTTTTTTTGCTTTTTACAATGGCGGACTCTGTCCGGCCGAGTGAAAACGTATCTCATTTTCCAGATTTACAAAATGATCAATCGAATCCAGATGTTCTTAATCAAAATCGATCGGTGGAAGAAGACTTCGATTCTCTTCAATTCATTCAACCTACAGATGGAAGTGTGTTTATTCCTGAAGAATCATTTCAAGCATCTACTGAATCTTGGCGCAATACCATTGTTTTGCATCCGGTGGATTTCAAACTAACAGTATCTAAATTGAAGGATTATATATCAAAGGTATGGAAACCTAAGGGATCTTTTAGAATTCACATCGCATCAGGATTTAACTACAGTGTTCAATTCGATGAAGTGTTCGACGTATTGTCTGTTCTCAAATCTTCGACTTATTCTTTCTTTGGTAGATTATTGATGGTTTTTAAATGGTTTCCGGGATATAAGTTTGATGATTTCAATGCTAGAAATGTTCAAATATGGATTAGACTTATGAATCTAGAGATGGAAATGTGGACTAACTCTGGTTTCCCTAGAATTGCTAGTTATATTGGTGAGCCTATCAGATCTGACAATAATACAGCTAGTAAAAGAATTACAAAATTTGCGAGAATCCTTGTTGCAATTGACATGGACTCTACGCTTTGTGAGTCTATTCCAATCACTCTGTATAATGGAGAATCTAAAACAATTTCAGTTGAATATGAGTATGTCCCTCACAAATGCATGAAGTGTAACAGATTTGGTCACAAAACTTTGGTTCATGAGATCTCTAAAAACTCTTCATGGACAGAAGTGAATAAAGATAACAATGCTGATGTTACAAATGTTGCAAGTTCTTCTGCAAATAATGCTAACTCTTCTATTCCCAATGATGAGGAAATAACTGTTGAAGATCAAAGTGAAGATGACAATGAAGCTGAATCTGAAAACATCACAGGTGATAAAGAGGTTGATTTAAACTTTCTGAATCCTGAGCTTCCTAAAGAAATAATTCCTGATTTTATTAATCAAGTTGCGGATAATCTAAATGATACTTCCATACCTGAAGAGCAAAAAGATGTTTCAGCTGGAATTATCAAGAATGAAAGTTATCTTGATATTTTGAAGGGTAAAAAGACGATGAATGCTGCTGCTCTCCCTAAAAGGCCATTAAGGAGCAATGCTCCTATTAAATGACAATATTGGTATGGAATGTCAGGGGGATGAATACATCAGATCGAATGTCTGATGTATTATCCTTACTGACAAAATATAGACCAACTATAGTTGGTCTATTGGAGAACAAATTTAACCTAGATAAGTTGAATTCTTTTAGTAGATTAATTCCTAATTCTTGGGACTTTATGCCTCGGTTAAATAATGATTTTTATGGTAGAATTTTATTGCTTTGGGATGGTGCAGTATGGTCTATTAATGAAATCTCCTCATCTAATCAGCATTTATCTGTACAGGCTTCAAATGTTGGTGGACTCACTTTATTTCTTTCAATAGTTTACGCAAGTAATAGTTTCAATGAAAGGCAAGTCCTCTGGAATCATTTTGTTCAAGAATCTAGTAGGTTGGCTGGTGAATGGGTGCTAATTGGAGACTTCAATAATTCAACCTCTCATTTAGATAAAGCTGGTGGACTCCCTGTACCTTTTCAACAGATTAGAGCTTTGAATAATTGCTTAACTCAAGCTGGTTTATTTGAAGTAAAAGCTTCTGGATTTAATTTTACTTGGCGAAGAAGGGGTATGGCTCATCACATTGATAAGAACTTTATAAATCATGCTTGTCTTCAAAAGTTCACTGATCTTAAAGCTTTAGCATTATCTCATCTATCAAGTGATCATAGTCCACTTTTGTTGGACCTAATAGTAGCTGAAAAATCAAAGGGGTCCCCTTTTAGATAATCTAATGAATGGCATCTGAAAAGTGGATATGAAGAATGTTTTATCAGAGGTTTTCACACTCAATTCTTGGGGTTTGCCAGTTATGTGTTTATGCAAAAATTATATGCTTGCAAGTCTGAACTCAAAAAGTGGAATAAAGTAAGGACTAATGATAATTCTCTTCTTTTAGAAGCTGAAGCTCTGTTCAAGGAAAAGGAAGATGCTTGTGATCAAGATCCAGAAAATTTGATGCGGTTTGAAAGTATGCTTGAAGCCAAACAGAATTTATATATTCAAAAGCACATTAAATCTTTGAGTCATAAACAAAAGTCCAAAATCTCATGGCTTCAGGATGGAGATACCAATTCTAAATTCTTTCATTCAAAAATGTCGGAAAGGAGACACATTAATAATTTGAATGCTCAATTTAAGGATGATGGTACACTTGTGTATAAATCTGATGAAGTTGCAGCTGAAGCTCTTGAATATTTTCATTCACTGTTTAATGGTGAAAGTATCAATGAATTTACTTCTTTTCAGCCTATTGTGGCTATAAATGAAATTGGACAAAAGAATCTAATGCAAGACATTACAATAGAGGAAGTGAGGAAAGCTGTTTTCTCTGTTCACAGTGATTCCAGCCCTGGTCCGGATGGTTTCAACTCCAAATTCTTTATGCTACATTGGGATGCCATAAAATCTGAACTTCTGGCAGCAATGAGAGATATTTTTGAGTCAGGAAAGCTTCCTAAAGGTATAAATCATACCTTTATTACCTTAATTCCTAAGGTTGATAAACCTACTCATATCTCATAATATCGACCCATCTCATGTTGCAATATGTTGTATAAAATTTTCAGTAAAATTTTATGCAATCGAATTAAATGGTATATGCCTTATATTATATCTCCAAGCCAATGTGCATACATACCCAATAGATATATAAGAGAAAACATCATGTTAGCCCATGAATTATTGAGGGACTTCAAAAAGAGGGGTGTAAGCAAATTCTGTGTTAAGGTTGATTTGCACAAAGCGTATGATATGATTAATAGGAAATTAATCTGTCACTTAATGTCCAAAATGGGATTTCCTACTCATCTTATAAACATTATCTTTGAATGCATCTCTTCTCCAACTTTTTCCATTTTGATTCAAGGCATTCCAAATGGTTTTATATCTTCTAATCGTGGACTAAGGCAAGGGGATCCTCTCTCGCCTTATTTGTTTTCAATTGCCATGGAGTATTTTTCATACTGTCTTAATGAAGCTGTTGCAGTGAAAATGTTTGTGCCTGTCCATCATTTTGATCCAGTAATTTCTCATTTAATGTATGCTGATGACCTCATGATATTTGGTAAATGTTTTACTAAATGTGCTTTAGCATTAAATGACTGTTTTAGCAATCTCAAAAAATTCTGTGGACTGTCAGTGAGTAGCTTTAAATCCAAGATATACTTCAGTTTAAATGCTAAGCATTCATGTGAAATTTCTCGCATTTTGGGCTTTCAAGTTGACTACTTACCTGTGAGATACCTTGGTGTTCCTCTTTCTTCAAATTACATACACTATAGAGAGTGTCAATCCCTTCTTCATAGAATTCAAGCAAAAATCCAATCTTGGGATGCAATTTTCTTAAGCTATGCTGGTAGAGCTGAATTGATAAACTCTGTTATTAACCCTACTATCCTATACTGGCTCTCGGTCTATCAGCTGCCTGTTCATGTTATTTCTAAATTACATTCCATGTGTTCATATTTTTTTTGGGTTGGTTCATCTCATAAAGTAAAGTGGGAACAATTGTGTTTACCAAAGTCTGGGGGTGGTATTGGTTTGAAATCATTAAATGATTTAAAGAAGGCATCTAGTATTAAACTTATGTGGAAATTTCTGGAGGGCAACTCTCTTTGGAGCCGATGGATGAAAAGTAAATATTGTGCTCATGATTTTTTCTGGAGTATGAATGTTGATAACAACTCTTCATGTACCTGGAAGTCCATTCTAAGATGGAGAAATTCTGGTGGTCAATTATTTCGAAAAATAATTGTTAATGGTAATGACACTTTGGTTTGGTATGAGCCTTGGATTAATGCAAAATGTCTTATGGATATATTGGGTTATTCTAGAGTTCATAACATTGGCAGTAATAATGAATTGGTTTCATGTTTAATCAGTGATGGTAAAATCATTGGTAGTCATCATCCTGCTACGAGAGAGATACAAAATGAAGTAAACTCAATTGTGATTAATTCAAAGGCCAAAGCTGATTTCTATGAATGGAAGGATGGTACTTTCTCCTTCCATAAAGCATGGAATCATGTTCGAAATAAACAAGATGGCAGAAGATGCTATAATTTGATCTGGAATCCAAAAAATGCTAAACGGATGGCTTTAATTTCTTACTTAGCTATTTTGAACAGGCTTTCAACCAAGGAGCGGTTAGCTAATTTTGGTATGAGAAGTGAAACCATATGTGCTTTATGCCATGTTCATGATGAGACAATTGGTCATCTGTTTTTTGAATGTGAATTTTCAAAATACATCTGGAAATCATTGTTATCGAAACTAGGTGTGCATTGTCAAGTTGCAGGTTCTTTGGAATGTGAAGCTGAGAGGTTGAGGAATGTTTTCAAGGACAAAGACCAAACTTATGATCTAGCTTCAGCAGTGTTTACATGTGCTGTTTATCATCTTTAGCTTGAACGAAATGGAAGAATATTTAGCAACAAAGTTATCTCTAAGGAAGTGAAGTTGAAGATTATTGAAAGAGAAGTGATGTGGCTTGTGAAGAACAATGGTAGCTCTTGTATTCGAACTCAAGAGAAGGTGGATTTATTAAGGAGATGGGGTATTGAGTTATATGATTCTGGCTGATATGTATGTCTATACTTTGTTCTCTGTTTGTACTGAGATGATGCTTGGTGTGAATTGTGAGAGGATGAGTCGTATGCTGGTTATATGTTTGTTAATATAAGGATTTTATATGTGCTCTTTTCCCTTATGTGGTACCCATCTAGGTTAGGGGGCATAAGGTTTTGACGAGGCATATAAATGAAGTATATGATTGGTATTGCAATAAAGATTACCAATTTTCAAAAAATATATATATATATATATATATCTGTGTGTGTGTGTGTGTGTGTGTGTTTGTAAGTAGTACTATTCTATATTTTACACACAGAAATAAATATTTATTGAATAGAACACTACTATATAGAATTGAATTAAGTGTTTTTATTCAAATAAATATTTTATTTTCAGCATTTGAAATAGTACGTATAAAACACTCCACTATTTACACATTCAAATATTTTTGAATATTTTTGTCATGACACTTTTAACACATCACAGACATTGTACTATTAAAAGATTAAAACAAAATAAAAATAGACAGATTGAATTGAACAACAAAAATAATATTTTATTTCAATCAAATCTGTTTATTACAAATAATAGAACAATTTTCATTCACGTCCATAATCAATACAGAAATTCCTCATTACAAATTCTTTCAGTTGTACAAACACTGTTTCTTACATATATACACACATTGACAATTGGTCATTTTCAGTCCTATGTCTTCAAGTGCTCCAGTCACCATCTACTCACCTGCCACATAAAACAAAAACACACACAGTACACTGCAAAGAAATAAAACTGAAGTGCATACAAATTTGAATTTATTTTAATTTTATTTGCCTCGGAATTTCGGTGTGTTTCTCATCATTTTTCTAGACTTGGTCTGATATGCAGGGACAGAAAAACTCGTCTGATCGCTATTAATCATTGTTCAAATTTAATGAAAGAAAATAGTGATCTTAAATTTAAAATTCAACGACTTGAGTCAACTTTGACTTAATTTTCTAAAGGAGAGAAATCGTTGAATATGTTGTTAAAAAACCAATTTTTTGTTCAGAATAAAAAGGGACTTGGCTTTGGATCTGATCAAGTTGAAAAACAAAATTCTTATGATTTTAGAAATTCTTTAAATGATTTTGAAATTGATCAAATTGATATTTTTAATTCTAATTATTTCAAAGGGGTTTTAAATCATGAAAGAAATATTAAAAACAATTCATTTAAATCTGTTTGGATTCCAAAAAATAACAAAATGAATTTAAATAAATCTAAACGAGTTTGGGTTCCAAAGCATATGTTAGTGGATAGTAATGGATTGTTATATAAATGGGTTTGGGTACAAAACGTGTAAATGAAGAAAAGAGTGGTAAAACAATTTTTGTTAGACCACTCGATCATATAGACATTTAGGTGCTGTGTTAGGCTAAGAAACAACTGTGATTAAGTAAGATAAAATTCAAATTGATTCATATTATCGAATTATTTGGACTTCCTTTGCCATAGATTCAGAGTTGGAGATTCATTGGATCACATCGAGTATGGTAAGTCAGGTATGATCTCTAAACTCATATTTTTATCCCTTTTAGTTTATTTAGTTTTTATTCCTTTTATTCTCTTTATGTTTTTACTTGGTTGATTTTGAAATCTTTCATTATTGATTGTCGAATTTCCTAGATTATAAAAAAAATGATTTTTTTTCAGTGATTTCAAATAATTATCTTAGATTTGATCGTTGATAGTTTCTTGCTCTTGTTTAAAAAATTCTCTGAAAAATTCACTTGTGATTCTTGCTTTGAAAATGTACCTGTGCTACTCTGATAAGGAAACTGATTTGATTTGTTGGACGATTTGTTTGAAACTCTTGGTGATGACGATGAGTTGAAAAATCAGTAATTAAATATCTTTAATTTCCGTAGACAATTTGAATCAAATATATAAGTGTCTTTAAAAATTGTCTAGGAACAATCAGCATTAAAATCATTAGAAAAATTTCATATTCTACTGATTGATTTTTGAAACTGATTTTCAACTTGCATTGATATTTTCAAAAACTCCTCTTGAAATTGATATTTTCAATTTTTTAAAAATTATTTTTGATTATTTATTCAAAAATTGAAATTATTGATTGATTTGAATCATTTTTGTGACTCATCAGAATTATTAATAGATTTATGAAATTGGGATGAGTTGTGGCTATGGTATAATTCATAACTAGAGGAGATATTATTTTAAATCTCATAATGATTGGACAGATTTTATAATATCTTTGAATTAGAGCTTATTTAACGACCATCTTCTATATCTACCATATTTCTGTCATTCATCATGGTTTTATTTAATTTGGGGAGTTCTAATTATTCTTGGAATTAAAAATAAAATAAAAATAAATAAATAAATAATTTATCCTTGGTATTCACTCCCATTTAAAAATCCTCGCGGTTATGCGTGGGTGAATTACCTTAATTTCTGTGTGCTTTCATTCTCAGTTAAAAGACCTTTGGGCTGTGCATGGATGGAACTCTTTAGAGAGGATAAAGATAAGTTACTACTAACCCCATTTAAACGACCTTTGGGCCATGCGTGGTTAGAAAGTGCTTAACACATTTTTTAAGCCTATTTAAAATCTTTGAAATTCATATTCAAATATTCAATTTTATTGAACTCTCCTCATTCTATAAAATCCATCGTAAATCCATTCATTCGGAAAGTGAAATTTTGAATCTGATTTAAAGATTATTATGATTTTTGTTTGATTAAATGGGATTTGCGATATATACTCTCTTTAAATTTGAATTTATATTTTTAGTCTATATTCATCACTGTTTCGATTTCTGTTATCCGTTTGATGATAACAAAAGGGGGAGAATGGTCAAGATTTTGATTGATGAGTATTTAATTCAAGAATATTTTTAAAATTGGAAATTAAATATCTAGAGGAAGAATGGTCAATTGAATTTCATCGTTTATATTTTCCACATATATAAGGGGAGTTCAGTTGTAGAGGGAGCAAACAAATAAGGGGAGTAATATATTTCATGTACAAACACATTTAACACATTCAAAATCTTGTATATGTTTGTCATCATCAAAAGGGGGAGATTGTTAAGTATAACAGTGTGATTTTTGTTTGATGATTACAAACATTTTTTTTATATAAATGTGTTTGTAAGTAGTACTATTCTATATTTTACACACATAAATAAATATTTATTGAATAGAACACTACTATACAGAATTGAATATCCAAACAGTGTTTTTATTTGAATAAATATTTTATTTTCAGCATTTGAAATAGTACGTATACAACACTCCACTATTTACACATTCAAATATTTTTGAATATTTTTGTCATGACTCATTTAGCACATCACAGACATTGTACTATTAAAAGATTAAAACAAAATAAAAATAGACAGATTGAATTGAACAACAAAAATAATATTTTATTTCAATCAAATCTGTTTATTACAAATAATAGTACAATTTTTATTCATGTCCACAATCAATACAGAAATTCCTCATTACATATTCTTTCAGTTGTACAAACACTGTTTCTTTCATATATACACACACTGACACTCGTTCATTTTCAGTCTTCTGTCTTCAAGTGCTCCAATCCAGTCCTGTCACCATCTGCTCACCTGTCACATAAAACAAAAACACACACAGTACACTGCAAAGAAATAAAACTGAAGTGCATACAAATTTGAATTTTTTTGAATTTTATTTGCTTCAGAATTTGGGTGTGTTTCTCATCATTTTTCTAGACTTGATCTGATATGCAGGGACAGAAAAACTCGTCTGATGGCTGCATGTACATACAGGTATACACATGTGCACTGCCTCGCCAATCAGTATGCAACTGAGGAGTAGCCACGTGAACCTTCTCGACTCAGTGCAAATCAGTGTACAAGTGGTCGAGATCAAATCAATTTTCAAAACAACACAAACATGGTTCAAATCAAAGCAGCAATGAAAATAGGTTGAGAAGGCATAACAGCAAGTCTAGTGAATGGAGCAACTACCAAACCAAGGGTACTTAGCAAAGTGGTTCAACATCAAAATGCAAACCAACATAAAGTGTCGAAACAACATGTGTAAATGGAGGGACATTGGAGACAACAAGGTTATGGTGCAGTCAATATGCATCGCTCAATAATTATGATAGCAGACATATTGGTCACATGGAAAAATACAAAATGGTCAAAACAAGTGAAGCATTTATACATGGTGATTCCATAAGATGCAACAAAGAGCAGCAACACTCAAGAAAGGCCAAAGAAAATGGACAACTCAAGTGAACAAGTCATGATACATCTGCATGGTCGAGTTCATATAAGTGCAGCAATAAATACATGAAGATTGTACAATTTCTAGTGCAAGTACAAGTGGACATTCATACTAGACTGAAGACAGCATAAAAATACAAGAATATACTTGCACAAAAGTGATGCATGGTGGAACAATTTAGCCAATGGTGCAACAAGCAGATTAAATTACCACTACAGCAGTCACAAGAGTGAAAATACACAAGCACAAGTAAAATCAGAAGTGTAGCAACTGTTCTTATCAAGTGTACGAACTGTGAAAAAGCATGGCAAGAAATTTCAAGTGAAATATCATGGCAGTTTCAATACTCCAAGTGCCGAACAATTTGGCAAGGTAAACACAAAGCCAGTAACAAGATCAAAACATATTGTATGACAAGAGCATTATCGTGATCAATTGTAATAACCCGGAAAATATGAGCCAATTTAAAATTTTTAAATTAGTGATTTCAAAGGAATTTGAACAATTGAAATAAGATATTTCAATAAAATAGTGAATTAGAAATATTGAGTCAGTTTAAAAATTTGAATTCAAACTTTGACTGACTGTGCAGGGTGGAAAATATAACGGATTTCAGTTAAACCAAAATTATTTAAATCTGTTTATCAATATCTTTCTAACGAATCTGAAAAATTGAAATTTCATAACGGGAATCAAAAGTTATGGCCGAATGAATTTTCAGAATGGTCGCTATATAGAATATATAGCCCTGGAAAATTAATATTTTGCATACGACCTCGGAATTCGACAAAACCACTTTTGTTGGGTCCGGGATGTCAAACTATTGCTAGGTTTCAAATTTCATAATTTTTGAAGCTAGTAGGTGAACGTGGCAAAAGAAAATGTGTTTGGTCAATTTCTGTTAAATTGGATCGACCAGAAAATGGCCATTTTTCAAACGATCTCAGAATTCGACGAAAATTGTTTTTTTGGGACCGTAGCGTCAAAACATAGCTAGATTTATTTTTCTGGAATTTTTCGAATCAGTTTGTGGCCCTGGCAAATTGAAATGTACGTTCAAAGTTAAAAATTAAATGTTTTATACTTTAATTTGAAAAATACATGACTGTAACCATCAAATTGGCCAACGAAACATATCCCATTGTGTCCGGAATGGGGGTATTTAACTAGGGACGACAGTCGTTGGGCTTGAAAAGTAGTTCGTTGGAGAAAACACTATTTAGAAATATAATATATATATCGGCCAATAGGATTATTTCTTTCATAAATAAATAAATAAATAACCCGCTCAAAACCCTCGATATCGACGGCGGCTGAAGCTCCATTCTTCCCAGGCGATTTCCGACCTCCGCAGCCCCCTACCGACGTCGCCACCACCGCCGTTCGCTTCGCCTCCCTCCCCTCTTCAAATCCGACCTACCCTCGTCTCCTCCCTCCTCCGCATCGTCGAGCACGAGCCCTAGGAAGTTCCGACCTTCCCATCGCCGCCGACGATGCCACCGACCACCGAGCGCCACCAAACCAGCACCGATAGGAATCCCTCTCTTCCTTCTTCCACGTCCAAACCGTCGATCGTCCCCTCGTGCCTCGGTCCTCGCGAAAACCGCAAACCTAGTTTTGAACCATCGTGAAAGGTGAGTTCTTTTTGATGTTTGCACTTTGAAAAATCATATCTTTTTGGTGTGTTGACGAAATTCGATGAAACAGGAAACATCGGGACAGCAAGGAAACTCTCTACCACATAGAAGAAGCCGCGGATTTTTCTGAGTCACCTATGATTTTTAGCACTCCGCAAACCAATGTGAGAAATCTAAATTATTAAAATTTGAATGGAAAATGTCGTGTATAAATTATATTAGCGAAATATGAATTACACACGTGTTGTATACCTCATGTACATGCATGGAGTAAGCTATATAAGCGAAGTATGAATTATACATGCATAGAATAATTGATATATGTGTTGCAATGAAAGTGAAATATAGCAATAATATATATATACATACTCCCCTCGTCCACAAACCATGGACGATATTTATTGTTGTGAATTGGTGTGAAATATTGGATGAAAAATACGAATGGTTGAATAATTGTTTGTGGTTGATATTGTTTGGTTATGGTTGAAAAATACCATTGGTGATTGAAATGAATTGGAAATATTTGTGGAAATAAAAATAAAACATGCCGCCTGCGTGCGAATTAGATGCATGAATCCCCATTTTCAAAAACCGCGAGGTTTTAAGGTAGAGCGAGGAGCCGTATAAGGGACGGTGCCGGTTTTAACTACCCTGTCGTTATGCTGCCGAAATTTGAATAATCTTTATGTTTTATAATTATTTTCATATGTTGAAATTATCTTCATGCGTTGAAATTAAAGCCGTATGCTGAAACTACATCCATGTGTGGAAATGTTCATGTGTTGAAAAGTGATGTGTGAAAATTAAATTCATTTGTGAACGAATGAAGTGTTTAAACAATAAAAATCACCTTTTTTTAATATATATGAAGTATGAAAAATATTCACCTTATATATAAATAGTTTCAACAATAAAAATTCCATCTTTCTAATATGAATAATATAAATAAAATATCCATGTGTGGAAATGCTCAAGCGTTGAGAAGTGTGTGTAGTGGAAAAATTCATGTGTTGAATAAAAAATCGAACAATAAAAATTACATTTTTATTGAAACTATGAAGTGTTGAAAACATCCATTTGTCGAATAAATATTTTAAATGATAAAAATATTATTTTTATAATATATGTGATATGCTAAAGATATGCGGACATTGAAATAAATATTTGTGAATGAAATATTATTTTTAACATGCATAGGAACTAAATAAAATAGTCATGTGTTGAAATGTATTTTAGTTCGTCAAAATTACATTTTTATTGAAACTATGAAGTGTTAAAAGTAGCCACTTGTTCAAATAAAATATGCATGAGTTGAAATATACATTAATTAGCTAATGATATGATTTTAGCCTATGCATGCAACATTAGAATGAATGGTGTTTTTAAACCAAAGTAAATCAAATATGAAGTTGAATGGAAAATGATAAGTGATATAAATTGTATATATGTACATGCATATTTATTGAACAGGTTATAGCAAAAGGGGCTAGAGAAGAGGAACAAAATTTTGTGCCCGACAAATAGGTACACATTTACTATTTTGTTTGGGTGTTGATTTTATGAGCCTGTTGGCTAGCCGCTTGGCTTTTTCTTTTTCTTTTTCTTTTTGACATGAGACGCCCGTGTAGATATTTGGGAATTTTCCCAGCCCCTCCCGTACAAAGGAGGTTATGGCGAAATTTTCCAAAATTTAAAGGCGTTAGTGAAATAATTGAAGTGGAAAAGATATAGGAATTTTTAAATGAACTATATTTATATAAATATATAAATATAAATAAAATTAAAACGGAACGTGGCCGTGCAGTTCGTGTTTTGAAACCGTGATTTCAAATGACTAGTGCGGGAAATCCGACAATTGGATTTTCCCGAAACCACAACCGTTGGGTTCGCCTTGGAAATATCTTTCCAACGGCACCTACTTTGTGAAGATCCGACGGTTGGATTGTCTGGAATGTTTAATTCAAATCTGAAGAAAAACAGCGCCAGAATCGATTATATTTTTATATATATATAAATATAATTAAATTAAATTGAATAACGACGCTGCAGTTCGTATTTTGAAATCATAACTTCAAACGATTAGTGCGGGAGATCCGACCGTCGGATTTTCCCAAAACTGAAATCGTTGAATTCGTTTTGAAAAGATCTTTTTAATGATATAAACTTTGTGAAGATCCAACGGTTAGATTTTCAGATATGTGTAAATCAAATCTGGGGAAAAACAGCACCACGGCCGCGTTATGGCCTGAAGCGTCAGTTTAATGAATTGGCTATTTTTAAATAAATAAAAATAGCGATATATCGTGATAAAATATTATAAACAATATGGAATGGAAATAAACTGAATTTTCTCGATTTATTTGATATTTGATGGTTGAATGTGTTTGGTGTGAAAATTACATTAAAGAACGAAATTGGTAATTGGTGTTGTCGAATAATTTAACCATTGAAATGAATAGATTTGAAATTCTAGATATACGTGAATTATTTGAAAAGGCCGAGTTAATTCTCATTTCAAATAATTGATCGACAAGTGAAAGTCGAAGATACGAAGACGGTGCAAGACCGATGATCTTCGCGTCGAATGGAGGGGTGCTACTGATGATCATGAGAGGAGTAGCTACCTTGACGCGGTTGAAGTAGTAGCCACCTGGACGTACTTGTTGATTGTACGGATATGCGAGGTATTGAGAGCCTCCGGTTTCGTTCAGACCCAGAACGAACGTGTAAATGGACTGTGTGTCTGACATTGGATTTTGTTCTGTGCTGATTGATCTCTATTAAATATATATCTGTTTGGCGGCGGAGAATTTATTCTCTTGCTTAACGCCCTTCTCTGAGACATACGAGCCCAGAGGTTATATATCGGTAGAAATCAGTAGCACGGAGTGAATTGCCAGTGTGGCACGCCTAAGTGATAGATGATCAAGGCTTCTGTTGAAAAGAAAAGTCTTGTGGTTGATGATCAAAGCACAGCCTGTGTGGCATAGCTTTGTGTATAACGTGAATTCGCGAGGCTCACACCCCGGGATGGACCAGAAATGGGAGAAGGATCTAGGGAGGACATGCATTTCTTTCTAACTAGGGTGGTGTAAGTGACCTACCAGCCCTGACATTTATATACTTTTCACCCGTGTGGTTGTTGCTGTTGCGAGGCGCCTCGGATATATCGGACGATTCGGGACCGATGGAGTCATTGGACTCATTTACGCCCCAAAGGGCGGGGAAATGCAGTGTTCAGGCATTTTAATCCACATCGGTGGACCGGCCCTGTGGCTCCAAAGGGTCGATGCGTTCTGATCCTGAGACATGGGCTAGATTGTCTCGAATTCGGTGAGGACTATCTTTTGCCTCGGTTCATGACGGAAATCCAATTTCCAAATACGACACCGTGCGGTTTTGATTGTATATATGTACATATGGCGACATGATATATGGTACCCATGCCGTCTATGATTGATAGTTATGATTGAAGTTGTTTTTGAAACATATATACACTAGCAATAATATCAAATGATTTGTTTTGCTCGTATCAAGCATATTTTGGCCATTATAAGGTAAAACTCTATCCTCGGGTGTGTGTTGCATTGTGTGATGGGAACTGAGTCTTATAATGGCTTCATTTTTATAAAAAGCATTGCGATGTTTAAAAGATCTATTTGTTTTCAAAGCACTGGAAATCCAATGGAGTAAACCCGTTCCGCGAAAGTGGCGTGGTCCTGTGATTTGCCATATTTAATAATGTGTTGAGTAGATTTCTCATACCAGTCCCATGACTGACTCGTAGTTTGTTTTCACTTGCAAACTCGGGTGCCCCCTTTTTCTTCACGGGCATCCTTGTATTCAAGTTTTAGCAGGCTCTTACTGGATAGCTGGAGCTGAAGATGTATTCTATCATATACCTCTTTTTATGCTGTTCAGCTCCTGTAGTACATATTATGTATTCTTTTCCGCAGTAGACATTTATGTATAGTTGAACTGTATTTTGTACTCAGTATGATCCTACATACCGTGTAACTCTGATGTTTATATTTATCCAGTGTATTCTATCGTGCATTATCTGGTGTATTTATTTATTTCTGTTCTGTTTATGTGTTATATTCCAAAGATTACCCTTGCCACCGTCTTATCGGGAATGGGGTCGTCACAAACGTGGTATCAGAGCTCTGGTTAAGCCTTGAATATAACATATGAAAGAACTCGTCAGAAATAGTACCAGTAGTGTTCTAGAACGAGTAACTCATTACAGATAGGATCGGTAATATCCTAGTATGAGTACAACAGAATGAAATACACTTCGATAGACACATTTACATACAAGTATATGTCTCTATGTTTCAAAATCAATTTTTCTGTTGGCCTAACTCTTTGTCTGCTATTTGCAGATATAGAAAATGAGTGGCAGAAGCAGAAGAAATAATTGTATGGTTCAACGAATTAATGAGCCAGTTGTACTCCCTCAGCTAGGATCGGATATAGAAGCTCTATTTAAAAGATATCGAAATCTGGGAGGAGTACCTTTCACAGGAAATGAATCTATTATTCAAACTCAGGCTTGGATGAGTTCTGCTGAAAGAATTTTTGAAAGTTTCCAACTGAGAGATGACCAGAAAAGATTAGTGGCATCTTGGGCACTCAAAGAAGAAGCTTTAATCTGGTGGGAAACAATCATTAAAGATAATCCAGAAGGTGATATCACCTGGGATATGTTTAAACGACTTTTCAATAAAAAATTATTCCTCCAGAAGTAACTGAGCGGTTATGTGATGAATTCTACTATTTGATACAAGGAGATATGAATATCCCAGAATATCATAAGAAATTCAATGAACTTTCTCACTTCGCCCCTCATCTAATACGCGATCCAAAGAGGAAGAATCTGAGATTTATTAATGGTCTTTAGAGGAAATACCAGAATAGTGTGATGGGCCATGTGAAGCTTCCTTTTTCTGAAATGATATACATGGCTTATCAATATGAAGATCTTGATAGGCGAGGCCTTTTTGTCGATGAAGAGGAAATCAAAACTAGCAGAAAAAGGAAATCTAGAGCTAATAGCCCAGAGAGAAGTGCACAGCCAGAGGCCAGTACGACGTCTAGGGCCAGAAAGAAGCCTAGATTCAATAGAGAAAAGGCTAAGTCTGAGAAAGGACTAGTAACGACTGCAATATGCAATAATTGCAAGAAGCCAGGCCATTTTCAAGGGAATTGCAAATCCTCGAAGAAAGAAAGAAATGTTGGGTCAAAACCCAAGAACAAGTTTCAAGAAAATAGAAAATGCAGTCAATGCCATCAAGCGGGGCATCTTGCAAAGGACTACCAGTTATCAAAGGAATAAGAAATAGTACAAGTAAATAAAGTGGCAGAAGTTCCTGCATCCTCGTCTAGTCAGGGGGAGTTAGATGTTTTAGAAGGCACGCTTACTGTCAAGAACATTCCCGTCAAAGTACTGTTTGACACAGGCGCGTCGAGGCGCTTTATTGCAAAGAATGCGGTTAAGAAATTAGATTTGAAATTGAAGAAGCTCAAAGAACCCATCACTGTTCAGAATCTGGTTGGGGGTTCCCTCAATCTTAGTTGGATTTGTGGGGTAACTGTTTCCTTTTCTCATTATCGGTTTCATTATATCTCGATCGTCATGGATTTTACTGAATTCGATCTTATTTTAGGATTGGATTGGTTAACCAAATACGAAGCTGAGGTTAAATGTGCAGAAAGGGTTGTCACGGTTAAAACGACACTCGCCAAAATTGTAATTCCATGTGAAGGTTCGAATTCTGACAGAAAAGACTTCTGGGCAGCAGTGGATGTTTCTCCTGCCCAAACATAACCTGTTCCTGTCGTTATAGAGAATATCCCAATCGACATAGAAAATATCCCCGTTGTCAAGAACTATGCGGATGTGTTCGAAGAAGTTGTTAGCTTACCTCCGCAAAGAGAAATTGACTTTAAAATCTCTCTAGTTCCGAATGCAAGGCCGGTAGTCCATGCCATTCGAAGGATGACCTTGAAGGAGAAAGAGGAGTTAGATAATCAAACTAGACAGCTAGTATGGAAAGGTCTAATCAGGCCTAGTTTTTCTGATTGGGGAGCAGCAGTGGTATTTGTTCCGAAGTCCGACGGTACTCTCAGTCTGTGTGTGGATTATCGCGACTTGAATAAGCAGACATTGAAAAACAAATATCCATTGCCGCGGATTGATGATTTATTGGACCGATTGAATGGAGCACAAGTGTTTTCACGAATGGACCTAGCTACCGGTTTCCATCAGCTTCGTATTGCCGAAGAGTGTGTTCCTTTGACAGCATTCAGAGGTCCGAACTTATTCTACGAGTGGTTAGTAATGTCGTTCGTCTTATGTAATGCTCCAGCATATTTCGTCGATCTAATGAACAGAGTATTCAGAGGAGTATTGAATAAATTTGTTCTGGTTTTCATTGATGATATCCTGATCTTCTCTAAGTCAGAAAGCGAGCACGAAAAACATTTGGAACAAGTGTTAGAAATTCTGAGAAGGAATGTTTTAAAAGCAAAGTTTTCCAAATGTGTATTCTGGCAAGAAGAAGTCAAATTTCTTGGCCACGTCGTGTCAAAGCAAGGAATTTCAGTAGATCCCAGTAAAATCACTGCTATTCAGAATTGGAAGCAGCCTCGTACACCCACAGAAGTTAGAAATTTTCTCGGGTTGGCCAGTTATTATCAGAAATTCATTAAGGATTTTGCAAAGACATCTAGTTCCTTAACGAAATTAACTAAGAAACATTCGAGATTCCAATGGACTCTGGTATGTGCGGAAGCTTTCCAGGAGCTGAAATTAAAACTGACGACCGCTCCAGTGTTAACAATAATAGATGGCAATGAGGAATTGAAAGTCAGGACTGACACATCTAGAGAAGGCCTTGGCGCGGTGTTAATGCAAAGAGATCAAGTAATTGCTTATGCTAGCCGTCAGCTGAAACCGCATGAGAAGAATTATGTGACTCATGATCTTGAGTTGTTAGCCATCGTCTTTGCTTTGAAAATCTGGAGTCACTATCTTTTGGGCGAGAAATTCGAACTGTATACTGACCATCAGTCATTGAAGTATATGTTCACTCAGAAGGATTTGAATCTGTGACAACAGCGTTGGCTAGAATTTCTTGCAGCATATGACTTTGAGATTTTTTACACTCCAGGGGAAGCCAATGTTGTGGCAGATGTGCTAAGTAGAAAGAATGTAATAATCGCCAGCTTTATCGTCACAACTTCCTTGATTGATAAGATCTCCATTCTATAGAAAGATGATAATTTTGTTAAGGAGATGATCAAAAGAATTCAAAAAGGCAATGCATCCAGTTTCCAAGTGGATAACGAGGGAATTCTTAGATTAAAAGGAAGGATTTTTGTTCCCGACGTCTCCGAGCTCAAAAGAGAAGTTCTTGACGAATGCCACAAGTCCAAGCTGAGTATCCACCCAGGGGTTAGCAAAATGTATAATGACCTCAAGCGAACTTTCTGGTGGAAGGCAATGAAAAGAGATATCTCTATATATGTTAGCCCGTGTCCCACCTGTCAGCAAGTCAAAAGCGATCAGCAGAAACTCGCTGGATTGTTGCAACCTTTGGAAATTCCCGGTGGTAAGTGGGAACCGATTTCTATGGATTTCATAGATGGTTTGCCCAGAACCAGATAAGGAAATGACAGTATTTGGGTGATCGTAGACCGATTCACGAAGACCGCCCATTTCATACCTGTCAAATCGAATAGGACTGCTCAGAGTCTGGCACAGGTATATTTCAAGGAAATTGTTAGACTGCACGGAGTTCCCATGCGCATCATTAGTGATCGTAACCCGATTTTTGCCAGTAAATTCTGGGAAGCATTCCAAGAAGAATTGGGAACGAAACTGAACTTGAGCACCGCATATCATCCTCAGACAGATGGTCAGACGGAGAGGCTGAATCGTATTCTTGAAGATTTATTGCGGGCTTGTATTCTTGATTTTGGTGGATCGTGGTAAGACCATTTACATTTGGCTGAACTCTCATATAACAACAGTTACCAAGCGAGCCTGACAATGTCACCATTCGAAGCATTGTATGGTAGACCGTGTCGATCCCCTGCTTGTTGGGTCGAACCAGGTAATAGACATGTATTGGGGCCAGATATGATTCGCGATGCTGCAGATAAAGTCGATTTCGTTAAGAAACGATTACTAGCCGCCCAAAGCCGATAAAAGAGTTATGCATATAAGAGAAGAAGGGATATATCATTTGCTGTTGGCGACTATGTATATTTGAAAGTATCTCCGATGAGAGGAGTTATCCGGTTTGGTAAAACAGGGAAATTGGCGCCCAAATTTATTGGTCCGTTTCCTATTCTTGAACGGATTGGAACTCTCGCATATAGGGTTCAATTGCCTAATTGGTTGCCTGAAGTGCATGATGTATTTCACGTATCTCAACTTCGAAAGCACGTTCATGATCCAGACTTGATCGTGGAAGAAGCAGCGCAACAGGATATAGAAATCACTCCAGAATTGGCAGTTAGAAGAGAGCCGCTAAAGATAAATGGCAAAGAAACCAAGGAGATGAGGAACAAAAGGGTTCATTTAGTTAAAGTGCAGTGGAGCAGTGATCCTAGAGACTGTACTTGGGAGACTGAGGAAAGCATTAAGCAAGCTTACCCCAAATGCAGAGTGGATATCTCTGGCTAACTCCGGTGCAAGGTACCTTTACAATACTTTGCATTTACATTTTGTTTCCTACTTTACCGTTGTTTCCTTTTCGAGGACGAAAAGTTTTAAGTGGGGGAGATTGTAATAACCCGGAAAATACGAGCCAATTTAAAATTTTTAAATTGGTGATTTCAAAGGAATTTGAACAATTGAAATAGGATATTTCAATAAAATAGTGAATTAGAAATATTGAGTCAGTTTGAAAATTTGAATTCAAACTTTGACTGACTGTGCAGGGTGGAAAATATAACGGATTTTAGTGAAACCAAAAATATTTAAATCTGTTTATCAATACCTTTCTAACGAATCTAAAAAATCGAAATTTCATAACGGGAATCAAAAGTTATGGCCGAATGAATTTTCAGAATGGTCGCTATATAGAATATATAGCCCTGGAAAATTAATATTTTGCATACGACCTCGGAATTCGACGAAACCACTTTTGTTGGGTCCGGGATGTCAAACTATTGCTAGGTTTCAAATTTCATAATTTTGAAGCTAGTAGGTGAACGTGGCAAAAGAAAATGTGTTTGGTCAATTTCTGTTAAATTGGATCGACCAAAAAATGGCCATTTTTCAAACGATCTCAGAATTCGACGAAACTAGTTTTGTTGGGACCGTAGCGTCAAAACATAGCTAGATTTATTTTTCTGGAATTTTTCGAATCAGTTTGTCGCCCTGGCAAATTGAAATGTACGTTCAAAGTTAAAAATTAAATGTTTTATACATTAATTTGAAAAATAACCGACTATAACAGTCGAATTGGCCAACGAAACATATCCCATTATGTCCGGAATGGGGGTAATTAGCTGGGGACGACAGTCGTTGGGCTTGAAAAGGAGTTCGTTGGAGAAAACACTATTTAGAGATATAATATATATATATATATATCGGCCAATAGGATTATTTCTTTCATAAATAAAAAAACCCGCTCAAAACCCTCGATATCGACGGCGGCTGAAGCTCCATTCTTCCCAGGCGATTTCCGACCGCCGCAGCCCCCTACCGACGTCGCCACCACCGCCGTTCGCTTCGCCTCCCTCCCTTCTTCAAATCTGACCTACCCTCATCTCCTCCCTCCTCCGCATCGTCGAGCACGAGCCCCAGGAAGTTCCGACCTTCCCATCGCCGCCGACGACGCCACCGACCACCGAGCGCCACCAAACCACCAGCGATAGGAAGCCCTCTCCTCCCTCTTCCACGTCTAACCCGCCGATCGTCCCCTCCTGCCTCGGTCCTCGCGAAAACCGCAAACCTAGTTTTGAACCATCGTGAAAGATGAGTTCTTTTTTATGTTTGCACTTTGAAAAATCATATCTTTTTGGTGTGTTGACGAAATTCGATGAAACAGGAAACATCGGGACCGCAAGGAAGCTCTCTACCACATAGAAGAAGCAACGGATTTTTCTGAGTCATCTACGATTTTTAGCACTCCGCAAACCAATGTGAGAAATCTAAATTAATAAAATTTAAATGGATAATGTCATGTATAAATTATATTAGCGAAATATGAATTACACACGTGTTGTATACCTCATGTACATGCGTGGTGTAAGCTATATAAGCGAAGTATGAATTATACATGCATAGAATAATTGATATATGTGTTGAAATGCAAGTGAAATATAGCAATAATATATATATATATATATATATATATATATATACTCCCCTCGTCCACAAACAATGGACGATATTTATTATTGTCAATTGGTGTGAAATATTGGATGAAAAATACGAATGGTTGAATAATTGTTTGTGGTTGATATTGTTTGGTTGTGGTTGAAAAATACCCATTGGTGATTGAAATGAATTGGAAATATTTGTGGAAATAAAAATAAAACATGTCGCCTGCGTGCGAATTAGATGCATGAATCCCCATTGTCAAAAACCGCGAGGTTTTAAGGTAGAGCGAGGAGCCATACAAGGGACGGTGCCGGTTTTAACTACCCTGCCGTTATGCTGCCGAAATTTTGAATAATCTTTATGTGTTAGAATTAATTTCATATGTTGAAATTATCTTCATGCGTTGAAATTAAAGCCATATGCTGAAACTATATCCATGTGTGGAAATGTTCATGTGTTGAAAAGTGATGTGTGAAAATTAAATTCATTTGTGAACGAATGAAGTGTTTAAACAATAAAAATCACCTTTTTATAATATATATGAAGTATGAAAAATATTCGCCTTATATATAAATAGTTTCAACAATAAAAATTCCATCTTTCTAATATGAATAATATAAATAAAATATCCATGTGTGGAAATGCTCAAGTGTTGAGAAGTGTGTGTAGTGGAAAAATTCATGTGTTGAATAAAAAGATCGAACAATAAAAATTACATTTTTATTGAAACTATGAAGTGTTGAAAACATCCATTTGTCGAATAAATATTTTAAAAGATAAAAATATTAGTTTATCATATATGTGATATGCTAAAGATATGCGGACGTTGAAATAAATATTTGTGAATGAAATATTATTTTTAACATGCATAGGAACTAAATAAAATAGTCATGTGTTGAAATGTATTTTAGTTCACCAAAATTACATTTTTATTGAAACTATGAAGTGTTAAAAGTAGCCACTTGTTCAAATAAAATATGCATGAGTTGAAATATACATTAATTAGCTAATGATATGATTTTAGCCTATGCATGCAACATTTGAATGAATGGTGTTTTTAAACCAAAGTAAATCAAATATGAAGTTGAATGGAAAATGATAAGTGATATAAATTGTATATATGTACATGCATATTTATTGAACAGGTTATAGCAAAAGGGGCTAGAGAAGAGGAATAAAATTTTGTGCCCGACAAATAGGTACACATTTACTGTTTTGTTTGGGTGATGATTTTATGAGCCTGTTGGCTAGCCGCTTGGCTTTTTCTTTTTGACATGAGATGCCCATGTGGATATTTGGGAATTTTCTCAGCCCCTCCCGTACAAAGGAGGTTATGGCGAAATTTTCCAAAATTTAAAGGCGTTAGTGAAATAATTGAAGTGAAAACGATAAAGGAATTTTTAAATGAACTATATTTATATAAATATATAAATATAAATAAAATTAAAACAAAACGTGGCCGTGCAGTTCGTGTTTTGAAACCGTGATTTGAAACGACTAGTGCGGGAAATCCGACCATTGGATTTTCCCGAAACTTCATCCGTTGAGTTCGCCTTGGAAATATCTTTCCAACGGCACCAACTTTGTGAAGATCCGACGGTTGGATTCTCTGGAATGTTTAATTCAAATCTGAAGAAAAACAGCACCAGAATCGATTATATTTATTTTTATATATATAAATATAATTAAATTAAATCGAATAACGACGCTGTAGTTCGTATTTTGAAATCATAACTTCAAACGATTAGTGCGGGAGATCCGACCATCGGATTTTCCCAAAACTGAAATCATTGGATTCTTTTTTGAAAAGGTCTTTTTAATGATATAAACTTTGTGAAGATCCAACGGTTAGATTTTCAGATATGTGTAAATCAAATCTGGGGAAAAACAGCGCCACGGCCGCGTTATGGCCTGAAGCGTCAGTTTAATGAATTGGGTATTTTTAAATAAATAAAAATAGCAATAAATCGTGATAAAATATTATAAACAATATGGAATGGAAAAAAACTGAATTTTCTTGATTTATTTGATATTTGATGGTTGAATGTGTTTGGTGTGAAAATTACATTAAAGAACAAAATTGGTGTTGTCGAATAATTTAACCATTGAAATGAATTGATTTGAAATTCTAGATATACGTGAATTATTTGAAAAGGCCAAGTTAATTCTCATTTCAAATAATTGATCGACAAGTGAAAGTCGAAGATATGAAGACGGTGCAAGACCGATAATCTTCACGTCGAATGGAGGGGTGCTACTGATGCTCATGAGAGGAGTAGCTACCTTGACGGGGTTGAAGTAGTAGCCACCCGGACGTACTTGTTGATTGTACGGATATGCGAGGTATTGAGTGCCTCCAGTTTCATTCAGACCCAGAACGAACGTGTAAATGGACTGTGTGTCTGACATTGGATTTTGTTCTATGCTGATTGATCTCTATTAAATATATATCTGTTTGGCGGCGGAGAATTTATTCTCTTGCTTAACGCCCTTCTCTGAGACGTACGAGCCCAGAGGTTATATATCGATAGAAATCAGTCGCACGGAGTGAATTGCCTGTGTGGCACGCCAAAGTGATAGATGATCAAGGCTTCTATTGAAAAGCAAAGTCTTGTGGTTGATGATCAAAGCACAGCCTGTGTGGCATAGCTTTGTGTATAACGTGAATTCGCGAGCCTCACACCCCGGGATGGACCAGAAACGGGAGAAGGATCCAGGGAGGACATGCGTTTCATTCTAGCTAGGGTGGTGTCAGTGACCTACCAGCCCTGACATTTATATACTTTTCACCTGTGTGGTTGTTGCTGTTGCGAGGCGCCTCGGATATATCGG
The DNA here is from genome assembly GCA_030737875.1 of Allium sativum. Lineage (NCBI taxonomy): Eukaryota > Viridiplantae > Streptophyta > Magnoliopsida > Asparagales > Amaryllidaceae > Allium > Allium sativum. Next base: position 626,977,381 of record CM060921.1, on the reverse strand, counting down.
TCGATTCGGGGCCGATGGAGTCATTGGGCTCATTTACGCCCCAAAGGGCGGGGAAATGCAGTGTTCAGGCATTTTAATCCACATCAGTGGACTGGCCCTGTGGCTCCAAAGGGTCGATGCGTTCTGATCCTGAGACATGGGCTAGATTGTCTCGAATTCGGTGAGGACTATCTTTTGCCTCGGTTCATGACGGAAATCCAATTTCCAAATACGACACCATGATGTTTTGATTGTATATATGTACATATGGCAACATGATATATGGTACCCATGCCGTCTATGATTGATAGTTATGATTGAAATTATTTTTGAAACATATATACACTAGCAATAATATCAAATGATTTGTTTTGCTCGTATTAAGCATATTTTGGCCATTATAAGGTAAACTCTATCCTCGGGTGTGTTTGCATTGTGTGATGGGAATTGAGTCTTATAATGGCTTCATTTTTATAAAAAGCATTACGATGTTTAAAAGATCTATTTGTTTTTAAAGCACTGGCAATCCAATGGAGTAAACCCGTTCCGCGAAAGTGGCGTGGTCCTGTGATTTGCCATATTTAATAATGTGTTGTGTAGATTTCTCATACCAGTCCCATGACTGACTCATAGTTTGTTTTACTTGCAAACTCGGGTGCCCCCTTTTTCTTCATGGGCAGCCTTGTATTCAGGTTTTAGCAGGCTCTTAATGGATAGCTGGAGCTTAAGATGGATTCTATCATTTACCTCTTTTTATGCTGTTCAGCTCCTGTAGTACATATTATGTATTCTTTTCCGCAGTAGACATTTATGTATAGTTGAACTGTATTTTGTACTCAGTATGATCCTATATACTGTGTAACTCTGATGATTATATTTATCCAGTGTATTCTATCGTGCATTATCTGGTGTATTTATTTATTTCTGTTCTGTTTATGTGTTATATTCCAAAGATTACCCTTGCCACCGTCTTATGGGGAATGGAGTCGTCACATCAAATAACTACAGGACAATTCTTATGTAGCATCTGTTCGTATCAATGTTTCACAAGGCATCAGTTCAAAGTGATCAAGACAGTATCAGTTCATATCTGTTTTTAAATATCCAAGAAGAATAAAAAGTCCAATTCGAAATTTACTGGAAAAGTGTATTTTAGAAATGGTCAACCAGAAAGGATATTTCAAACTCCACAAATGGAGAAGGATATTTACTGGAAAGTGTATCAAGTTACTAATTCAAAATCAAGAGTTTCATCACATAAAAATTCCAGCATGTTCGGATATTTCAAACTCCACAAATTCAAGCCGAAGATTTCCAAAAGCCAAAAATATACGCAATATACATTCAGGTTTAAAGTCGAGGAAAAATCCAGAATCTCATCCGATTTTAAGCCTAATATTTTCGTATATATCAATGACTAGTTCTAAATAAGAAATCCGAGAATTTTATGGATCGAGACTCTATATACACACCATATCCTCATTGGCAAAAATCCATCCAAGTTCAAGCAAAATTAAAGCATAAATTCAAATCTAAAATCGTACCAGAGAACAAAAAATTGCTTGGATCGAAATTAAAGTATTCCACTTCAACTAATAAGGATAACCACCAGAAGTTTGAGCATATCAGAGAAAAGGGAGAGCAACGACCTAAAATCAAAGGAGACTGCAAACCCTAGCTGGACCGCCATCGTGATTTGGATAGGAGAAGAAACCCTAGGCCGCCATATTTTTTTCACAGAGAAAAAGGAGATCGGGTTAAAGAAAACAAGGGGCTAGGGGAAATAAAAGAGGTCGGCTAGGTTCTTTAAAAAGGGGATAACCCATTTATTTAAACTCCTAACGGTTTTGAATTTGTTTTTTTTTTATTCGTCTTTAGATTCAAGTTGTAATCAAATCAGAGTTTTATAGTTTGTCTTTAGAACTAGGGAGATGAATTACAATGTTTGTAATTCGAGGAAATCTGGTTTTAGGGATAAAAACCAGTGCAGGGTTTTGAGCGTAGGGTTAAGAACAGTTGGGAGCGAGTGTCGCGAGTTTACAGGGGATTGTGAGTATAGAGATTGTTTTAACTCCTAGTAGAAACCTTGGGGAATGCAGCAGTAGGCAGGGTTTTGCCGAAGCTAGGTAAATCTGTGTGTTATTTATTTTCCGCATTTATTCTGATTATTATCTGTGCTGTTATTATTTAATTACTATGTGAAAATCTGCGATAAACCCTACTCACCCCCCCTCTAGGGTTAATTTAGATCCTACAAGTGGTATCAGAGCAGGTATTTTTTATTTTATTTTAACTCTAGAGTCATGAATCTGTCTAATAACGCTTTTTCTGAGAGTCAGTCCATAGCTAGGCCACCAATGTTTAATGGAACTGATTATGCATATTGGAAAGCTTGGATGAAAATTTATTTGAGTTCTGTCGATTATGATGTGTGGGATATTATTGAAACGGGTTATAGATCTCCCACTATTATTGTTAGTGGTGTTGAAATTCCTAAATCAAAAGACAGGTGGGATGCTAACGATAAAAAATTATTTTCAACTAATGCCAAAGCAATGAATGCTTTAATCTGTGCTCTTGATAAATCTGAATTTAATCGAATTTCTCATTGTGAAACTGCACAGGAAATATGGAATATGTTGGAGGTCACACACGAAGGAACATCTCAAGTGAAGGAATCTCGTCTCGCTCTTCTCAGCAACGAATATGAAAATTTCTCTATGCAAAAAGACGAAGATATAAAAGAGTTGTATGGACACTTCTCATCACTAGTCTACAATGCAAAAGCTCTTGGCAAAACCTATACCGAAGTGGAATTGATCAGAAAAATATTAAGAGTGATACCGATGAATTTTGAAGCAAAAGTTATGGTGATTCAAGAATCAAAAGATCTGAATAAAATAAGCATGGGGGAGTTGATTGGAAATCTCATCACTTACTGGATGGAGTTAAAAGCAAGAGAAGAACGAAAGAATTCTGAATCAAAGAAAAAGATGATCGCTCTAAATAATACAGTTGAAAGTGATGATGAAGATTCCGCTGAAGAGCTAGCCATGGTCTTGAGAAAGTGGGCCAAAGGAAAATACAAGCCACAAAAGAAGAAAACTGTCAAATCCGAAAGTTCAGAAAGTTCAGATGATGAAGTGTTTTGCTACAACTGCAAGAAACCCGGACATATCAAACCAAATTGACCACAGCTTAAAAATGAAAAGAAAAGGAAGTTTAGAAGAAAGAAGAAGGCTTTTGTTGCTACATGGGATGACGAGGAAGGAGAAAAAGTTTCTGAAAGTGATGAAGAGGAATCTAATTTGTGTCTTATGGCTCAATCTGATTCAGAAGGTAGTGAAGAGGATTCTAGTGAGGTATCGAATTTTATCTATAAAGAATTAATTTTAATGTGTCACGACCTCACAAAAACCATTGATTCTCTTGAATTGAAAGTTAAGAAATTGGAATCTGATAGGTCAAAACTAGTTCAGGAAAATAACAGTTTAGAAAGAAAACTTGAAAAGGTTAAAAATTCACCGTTTTTAGAATGCGAAAAATGTCAATTTTTGAGTAATGATCCTTTGAAATTCAAAACTGATTTTGAATTACTCAAAATTGAAAATGTGAATTTTAAAAATGAAAATCATGATTTTGAGATGGTAATTGAAAAGCTTAGAGAATCTGAAAAACTTGATTTAGAAAAGCGAAAACAATTTGAAATTGAAATTTCTAAGTCCAATGCAAAAATCAAAGCACTTGAAAACAAAAATTTGTTTCGAAACAAACTAATGCTGAAAAGAGGAAAATCGTTGTTCAAATTTAATGAAAGAAAATAGCGATCTTAAATTTAAAATTCAACGACTTGAGTCAACTTTGACTAAATTTTCTAAAGGAGAGAAATCATTGAATATGTTGTTAAAAAACCAATTTTTTGTTTAGAATAAAAAGGGACTTGGCTTTGGATCTGATCAAGTTGAAAAAGAAAATTCTAATGATTTTAAAAATTCTTTAAATGGTTTTGAAATTGATCAAATTGATATTCTTAATTCTAATTATTTCAAAGGGGTTTTAAATCATGAAAGAAATAATAACTCGTTTAAAAACAATTCATTTTAATCTGTTTCGATTCCAAAAAATAACAAAATGAATTTGAATAAATCTAAACGAATTTGGGTTCCAAAGGGTACGTTGGTGGATAGTAATGGATTGTTATATAAACGGGTTTGGGTACAAAACGTGTAAATGAAGATAAGAGTGGTAAAACAATTTTTGTTAGACCACTCGATCATATAGACATTTAGGTGCCGTGTTAGGCTAAGGAACAACTGTGATTAAGTAAGATAAAATTCAAATTGATTCATATTATCGAATTATTTGGAGTTCCTTAGCCATAGATTCAGAGTTGGGGATTCATTGGATCACATCGAGTATGGTAAGTCAGGTATGATCTCTAAACTCGTATTTTTATCCCTTTTAGTTTATTTAGTTTTTATTCCTTTTATTCTCTTTATGTTTTTACTTGGCTGATTTTGAAATCTTTCATTATTGATTGTTGAATTTACTAGATTATAAAAAAAATGATTTTTTTTAAAGTGATTTCAAATAATTATCTTTGATTTGATTGTTGATAGTTTCTTGCTCTTGTTTAAAAAATTCTCTGAAAAATTCACTTGTGATTCTTGCTTTGAAAATGTACTTGTGTTGCTCTGATAAGGAAACTGATTAGATTTGTTGGACGATTTGTTTGAAAATCTTGGTGACGACGATGAGTTGAAAAATCAGTAATTAAATATCTTTAATTTCCATAGACAATTTGAATTAAATATATAACTGTCTTTAAAAATTGTCTAGGAACAATCAGCATTAAAATCATTAGAAAAATTCCATATTCTACTGATTGATTTTTGAAACTGATTTTCAACTTACATTGATATTTTCAAAAACTCCTCTTGAAATTGATATTTTCAATTTTTAAAAAATTATTTTTGATTATTTATTCAAAAATTGAAATTATGATTGATTTGAATCATTTTTGTGACCCACCAAAATTATTAATAGATTTATGAAATTGGGATGAGTTGTGGCTATGGTATAATTCATAACTAGAGGAGATGTTATTTTAAATCTCATAACGATTGGACAGATTTTATAATATCCTTGAATTAGAGTTTATTTCACGACCATCGTCTATATCTACAATATTTCTGTCATTCATCATGGTTTTATTTAAGTTGGGGAGTTCTAATTATTCTTGGAATTAAAAATTAAATAAAAATAAATAAATAATTTATCCTTGGTATTCACTCCCATTTAAAAATCCTCACGGTTATGCGTGGGTGAATTACCTTAATTTATGTGTGCTTCCATTCTCTCTTAAAAGACCTTTGGGCTGTGCATGGATGGAACTCATTAGAGAGGATAAAGTTAAGTTACTACTAACCCCATTTAAAAGATGTTTAGGTCATGCGTGGTTAGAAAGTGCTTAACACATTTTTTTAGCCTATTTAAAATCTTTGAAATTCATATTCAAATATTCAATTTTATTAAACTCTCCTCATTCTATAAAATCCATCATAAATCCATTCATTCTGAAAGTGAAATTTTGATTTAAAGATTATTATGATTTTTGTTTGATTAAATGAGATTTGCGATATATATTCTCTCTGAATTTGAATTTATATTTTTAGTCTATATTCATCACTGTTTCGATTTCTATTATCCTTTTGATGATAACAAAAGGGGGAGAATGGTCAAGATTTTGATTGATGAGTATTTAATTCAAGAATATTTTTAAAATTGGAAATTAAATATCTAGAGGCAGAATGGTCAATTGAATTTCATCATTTATATTTTCCACATATATAAGGGGAGTTCAGTTGTAGAGGTAGCAAACAAATAGGGGGAGTAATATATTTCATGTACAAACACATTTAACACATTCAAAATCTTGTATATGTTTGTCATCATCAAAAGGGGTAGATTGTTGAGTATAACAGTGTGATTTTTGTTTAATGATAACAAACATATATTTATTTTTTTATAAATGTGTTTGTAAGTAGTACTATTCTATATTTTACACATAGAAATAAATATTTATTGAATAGAACACTACTATACAAAATTGAATATCCAAACAGCGTTTTTATTCGAATGAATATTTTATTTTCAGCATTTGAAATAGTACGTATACAACACTCCACTATTTACACATTCAAATATTTTTGAATATTTTTGTCATGACACATTTAACACATCACAGACATTGTACTATTAAAAGATTCAAACAAAATGAAAATAGACAGATTGAATTGAACAACAAAAATAATATTTTATTTCAATCAAATCTGTTTATTACAAATAATAGTACAATTTTTATTCATGTCCACAATCAATATAGAAATTCCTCATTACATATTCTTTCAGTTGTACAAACACTGTTTCTTACATATATACACACACAGACACTCGGTCATTTTCAGTCTTCTATCTTCAAGTGCTCCAATCCAGTCCAGTCACCATCTTCTCACCTGTCACATAAAACAAAAACACACACAGTACACTGCAAAGAAATAAAACTGAAGTGCATACAAATTTGAATTTATTTGAATTTTATTTGCCTTAGAATTTCGGTGTGTTTCTCATCATTTTTCTAGACTTGGTCTGATATGCAGGGACAGAAAAACTCGTCTGATGGCTGCATGTTCACACGTGTATACACATGTTCATTGCCTCGCCAATCAGTATGCAATTGAGGAGTAGCCACGTGGACCTTCTCGACTCAGTGCAAATCATTGTGCAAGTGGTCGAGATCAAATCAATTTTCAAAACAGCACAAACATGGTTCAAATCAAAGCAGCAATGAAAATTGGTTGAGACGGCAAAACAGCAAGTCTAGTGAGTGGAGCAACTACATAACCAAGTGTACTCAGCAAAGTGGTTCAACATCAAAATGAAAACCAACATAAAGTGTCAAAACAGCATGTGCAAATGGAGGGACATTGGAGACAACAAGGTTATGGTGCAATCAATATGCATTGCTCAACAATTATGATATTAGACATATTGGTCACATGGCAAAATACAAAACGGTCAAAACAAGTGAAGCATTTATACATGGTGATTCCATAAGATGCAACAAAGAGCAGCAGCACTCAAGAACGACCAAAGAAAATGGACAACTCATGTGAACAAGTCATGATACATCTACATAGTTGAGTTCATATAAGTGCAACAATAAATACATGAAGAGTGTACAATTTCTGGTGCAAGTACAAGTGGACATTCATAGTAGACTGAAGACAGCATAAACATACAAGAATATACTTGCACAAAAGTGGTGCATGGTGGAACAGTTTAGCCAATGGAGCAACAAGCAGATTAAAGTACCACTACATCAGTCACAAGAGTGAAAATACACAAGCACAAGTATAATCAGAAGTGTAGCAATTGTTCTTATCAAGTGTACGAACTATGAAAAAGCATGGCAAGAAATTTCAAGTGAAATATCGTGGCAGTTTCAATGCTCCAAGTGCCGAACAATTTGGCAAGGTCAACACAAAGCCTGTAACAAGATCAAAACATATTGTATGACAAGAGCATTATCATGATCAAATAACTACAGGACAATTCTAATGTAGCATTTGTTCGTATCAATGTTTCACAAGGCATCAGTTCAAAGTGATCAAGACAGCATCAGTTCGTATCAGTTTTTAAATATCCGGGAAGCATAAAAAGTCCAATTTGAAATATATAGGAAAAGTGTATTTTAGAAATGGTCAACCAGAAAGGAAATTTCAAACTCCACAAATGGAGAAGGATATTTACTGGAAAGGGTACCAAATTACTAATTCAAAATCAAGAGTTTCATCACAAAAAAATTCCAGCATGTTCGGATATTTCAAACTCCACAAATTCAAGCCGAAGATTTCCAAAAGCCAAAAATATACGCAATATACATTCAGGTTTAAAGTCGAGGAAAACTCCAGAATCTCATCCGATTTCAAGCCTAATATTTTCGTATATATCAATGACTAGTTCTAAATAAGAAATCAGAGAATTTTATGGATCGAAACTCTATAAATATACCATATCCTCATCGGAAAAAATCCATCCAAGTTCAAGAAAAATTAAAGCATAAATTCGAATCTAAAATCATACCAGAGACCAAAAAATTGCTTTGATCGAAATTAAAGTATTCCACTTCAACTAAACAAGGATAACCACTAGAAGTTTGAGCATATCAGAGAAGATAGAGAGCAGCCACCTAAAATCAAAGGAGATTACAAACCCTAGCTGGATCGCCATCGTGATTTGGACAGTGGAAGAAACCCTAGGCCGCCATATTTTTTTCACAGAGAAAAAGGAGATCGGGTCAAAGAAAACAAGGGGCTAGGGAAAATAAAAGAGGCCGGCTAAGTTCTTTAAAAAGGGGATAACCATTTATTTAAACTCCTAAGGGTTTTGAATTTGTTTTATTATTCGTCTTTAGATTCAAGTTGTAATCAAATCCGAGTTTTCTAGTTTGTCTCTAAAACTAGGAAGACGAATTATAGGGTTTGTAATTCGTGGAAATCTGGTTTTGAGGATAAAAACTAGTGTAGGGTTTTGAGCGTAGGGTTAAGAATAGTTGGGAGCGAGTGTCACGAGTTTACAGGGGATTGAAAGCGTAGAGATTGTTTTAACTCCTAGTAGAAACCTTGGGGAATGTAGCAGTAGGCAGGGTTTTGCTGAAGCTGGGTAAATCTGTGTGTTAATTATTTTCCGCATTTATTCTGATTATTATCTGTGCTGTTATTATTTAATTACTCTATGAAAATCTGCGATAAACCCTATTCACCCCCCCCCCCTCTAGGGTTAATTTAGATCCTACAAATACCGTTTGAATTTTGAAAATGAAACAAAAGTTGTGTGTATATATATACGTGTAAAATGGTTATTACAAGTTTTGTATACATATAAAGGCCTTATATTTAACATATTCAAATCAATTCAAAACTGAAGACCATATGCAGCAAAAAAAAATATAGCTGGGGTCGACCTAGGGGTCAACCTAGGCATGGGAGGTCGACCCACCCTAGATCTACTCAGGTTCATTGGCGTATCTGGACTGTTTTCTTAACCAAATTCAACGCTGACTCAGCGCTACGTGTACGATCAGATCCTGAATGCTTATAAATAGGCTAACAGAGCCTAGCTAAATCTCACATTTCTGAGACGATGTCTATATTCTGCTATTCTTTCTCCTCTTCAAATCTCTTCAGAAAAATAAGATAATTAGTTTAGGAAAATTCTGAATCAAGATCCGGAGGAAAAGAATGAATATTAATTAGAAGGTGTTCAGAATAATAATCGAAGAGAGTTAACTTTCTAGATCTGGTCAGTTCAATTTTATTCCTCTTTCTTCCCTTTTTCTTTTAGTAAAAATTATGAGTCCATGTTTGTTAGGTTCTGAATCCAGTTGGGGTAAAACTATGGAGTGCTAGATCCGGACCAGATCCAAGATTTGGAAAGCAAATTAGGTGAGTAGATTTAAGTTATATCATATTTGATAATGATATATTATCGTTTGACATTCCCCGTTATATATGACATGTTGAAATATGATATGTTGAAATGTTTAACCATATGTTAAAAATATTAAAGTGACAAATATGACATGTTGGTATATTAAGATGCTAAAATATTAATATGTTGGAAAATTCATATGTTGAAATATAACTTGTCAAACTATGTGTAGAAATTACTATTGTTTTAATTCCAAGTTAATTTGTGAAATTTATGTACCTGGACCATTAACGGTAGAAATTGAGAACATTACTTGATTAAACGATTACATGTTAGAATAGAATTTATTGTATGTTAGAAAGAACATGCAACATAAAATGAGTTTATTATGATGACAGGTAAAATATAGATTTGAAAGAATGGAAATGCCTATATTATATAGAAAATTTATAGTAAATAAGAAACTGTTACCACGCTTAGACACAAGGTTAGATTACACTTGTGATAGAAGTCAGCCTGGAACCGCCCGGCATATCCAGCATTCGCAAGTGGTAAATCTAATGTGAGGGGTCTAAGTGAAAAAATAAAACATGTAGTGGTGCTAAGACACGAGGTTAAGCCAACTTATGGTAGAAGTCTGCCCGAAACTGCCCGACAAATCCAGCATCCACAAGTATAGGCTTAATGTGAGAGGTCTAGTGCATGAATATATACATGTATATGAATATATGTAAAGGGCTGGACCGATAAACATCATTAATTGTAATTAATGGAAATAAATGGAATTGAATGAAAGATAATTACAACAGTAATGGAAAGGGAATGAACGGGGAATGATAATAACGTATTATAAATAAATTACATTATTAAGAATTTTATATAATAGGTAGACTTGTCCTAGGGACATGTGGATATTATAACTTAGGTTATAATAAACTAGTGAGAAAATGAGATAACTTGTGTAATAATAAATGTGGTACTTGATTGTAAATTAAGTAATCAGCAAATGGGGGAAAATTTATGAAATGAAAGAAGTTGTACTTAATTATAAACTAAGTAATTTGAAAACTTGGAAGTATGAAATATGCTGATAAAAATAACATGTTGAGGCTTGTCTTAGGGACAAGAGGAAATTATAACATAGGTTATAATAAATGGAAAGGAGACTTATTAGTGAACCTTAGTTAAGAGAATTAAGTTAATAAGTAAACAACGATAAGTTGTAGTGACAGTGTAAGATGGAATTATGATTAAATAGGAAAGAGTGAGGCAAACTTATGAAATGAAATAAGTCATATTCAATCATAAATGATAAGTGACATATTAAATAGAATACATGTGAATTGAGATATACTTAATTACATATTAAGTAGAACATGTTATTGTAACTCTGAAATCAAACAAGAATATAAAGAGATTATGGATTACAAACCTTCGATCACAATATAGAGAATAACATGTTGTAGGCTAATTAATAAACTTAAATGGGTTAAGTTATATGACTGAAATAAATAAGCGAGAGGAACTTGGTAACTTGATTAAGAATTCAATGTGAATGGGAATAACCAAGTTAAATGTAAACCTGATGAGGTAAGGCAAGCGCATAAAAGAATGTTTAGACATATGGTCTAATAACATATTAAAGTGAGGCGCTTGGACCAGTGCGCACGTTTGAGGGTGAATAACCCAATGGGGTAGATCATCGTGGTGTCATAAGGCACGAGGGGAGCGCATGTTCATCTGATTATTCTGTCGGCTCCGAAGTTCTGGAAGGGGAAGAACGCGGCTTCCTGAGATACGTAAGGTGCTCTTGGTAGTCCTCTATGCGGTGGCAGATGTTTAAGCTGTGCTCGTGGAGGTTGGGTCTGCGCGTTACTACCAGGTGGGTGGGCCCGGACTGCAAAAGTAGCTTTGCAGCTAGAATGCTATGACGAGGTGACACTAGGGTGATTCGTCGATTGCCTCAACAGATGGCGAGGTCAGGACCAACAAGGATAGTAGATCATCGGGTACCCGTCATCAGCAACCAGTGGGATGCATAAAGACTAGAGATAAACCCAATAGACCATTCACCTTTCACTATCGAGGTACGGTGGCTGAGGGGAGACGCCAACTGGATGTTTAGATTGTTTGTTAGGGGCAAATCACTTAGCTCTTATAGTCTTTACTAGTTGAGGGAGGGGCCGAGGTAGGGCCATAGCCACCATGAAAAATAAATCTGAGGGATATCTGTATTTTGAGGCTCTTAAAGGCGAGCCAGTACAGATATGGAAAAGCTCCTAACCGAGTTTCGTGTTTCTTGTATAGCCCTGCCATGGAAATCGGTGCACATTATGTGCGGTTAAGGCATCGAATACGATTGACGATGCGTACGTGGAAAAGTCTAGATACATGCATGCCTGCTCTGTGTGGTGTATCGTAGACTTACTCTAGTATGGAATCTGATTCGATTGAAGGTGGTAGTCTGTACGCTTACGTAGCATAGTAATGACAGATATACGCGGAAGGTAGTATGTAGGATTGAATGGTATATGTAGAATTGAATGGTTTATGTTAACCGAAGTAACGTAATAAATAAAAAAATGTGATTGAATGATATATGTAGGATTATCCAAAGTGCATAGTTTAAATCCAGTCACTAGGTGTTCTGACCCCTCCACATAACATACTCACATGTTAGATTTGGGGTCGAGATATGATAGCTTTGGATACTGGTTAGGCAGTATTATTACTATGGTAAGGCTATACTTTAATTATATTATACTTTATCCATTTCGCTGTGAGATATTTTCTGGGCTTTGATATTTTTTATCTCTTTTTCTTTTCTGCAGGATACCAGAGCAAACAACATGGGTTTCGAAGGATTAGAATTTTGAAAAAAAATCAGTCAGTCGGGATTTGGGCTGTTACATCTGGTATCAGAGCTTAGGTTTAGAATTTCTGTATAAATAATAAGTGAACGTATTTGTATTTTTAAAAATATAAATATTATATATATACCTAGATCCATAGAGGAACCCAGTAATTAGAAAGAGTATAATACGGTAAGAATTGGGATGACTGTTTTGTACAGTAAAGGAGTGAATATGGAAATTTGAGACCTTTAGGTAATTTGGATGGAATGTGTACAATGTACTTTGTATGGAAGGAAGCTGAATCCCATATGATTAGTATCTTGCGTTAGTGGGTTTGAACATGGCGTGAGTTAGGCTATGGTTGTACTTAGGTTATAACTGACACGAGTCAGGTCGTTCGACGACCTAAATGCCTTCATATACCATTCTTAGGCCTCTCATAATCACTCCTATAAATACCCTCGCTCTTCCGCCATGATAGGGAATGATTCCTTGCTCCACAAAGTACTGTTGAATTTTTTTCTCGACCATTCCAAGCTAATTCAATCTCCGTTAATCTTCTCCAAACTAAGATTCTTCACCAAATCCTCCATGGAATCGTTCAAAATCACTCAAGTGTTTGAGTGTTGAAGATATTCATCAACCACCATCGCACTTAGAGAGATCAAACCAATCCCTTAGTAGATTCAAGTGAATAAAAGAGAGAAGAAGAAAATTTTAATTGTAAAAGAATAAAATTGTATAAGATTGAAAACAGCATGTACCTTGTAATCTCCGTGATGATAATGAAATTTGCTTCCATAGTGGACATAGGTTGTGATTGAGACTGAACCCCACTAAACCGCTTGCACTTTACTTTTCACTGCATTTATTTGTTCTTAGCTTTGTGTTTGATCAAATTTGAAGTGTTGATAAGCATTTTGGGGGTGTTAGTGCCACTTTTTGCATTAACATTTTTGGGACCTACCATAGGGCTAGAACCCACGACCAAAAGGTTAAGAGCCTTGCTGGGAGATTGCTAAAGTGTTTTGCTAAAGCCTGCTTTCTACGATATGCTCCCGAAGTCTAAAGAGTGGGCTCATTGAAGATTTTGCTATAAAGTTCAAGAAGTTGTCGGAAATAATGGTTGCTTCAAAGAAGCATAGCAAGACCGTTAGCACTTCTGCAAGTGCTAATAATGATATGGTTACACCACAAACTCTGAATGAGATTGTTGGTCAATCCTCAAGGCCAGCCATAACTCGAGAAGAGTTAAATGTGGTCGTACCTGGCTTGAATGAGAGAATGGATGTTATAACCAAGATGATGATGGAAAAGCTTAATGCTTTGCTCAGAGATCAAGCTACCCCCGCACCTCTAAAGGCTATAGTTAATGTTGAAGACAAAGTGGATTCCTCAGTCTTGGATCCTAGTCGTTCTCATTTTGAAGTAGAGGTTAATGATGAGGCCAACGACAAAGAGGGAGCTGAGCTTGAAGAGTCCAAAGTAAAAGAGAGACAGCATGTTGAAAGCATACTACTCGAAGCACTACTAGTCCTACCATAGGGGCACCTCCCAAGAGAGGTACAGGGCATCAGAACTCAAACTGTGGTCAAACCGATAAGAGGACTGACACCTACTCCGTGGGGCAAACCAGTGACGAGCAATATATCTCTGACATGGTCAAGCGAATAATGAAAAAGAGTATGGCTCATGAAGAGGACGATGAAGAATGGAAATTTTTGCCAAGTAAGAATCCGTAAGGAGAAATTTCCTAGGAAATTTACGCCTCCAACGATAGCAGCTTATAGGGGGACCGGAGACCTGAACATCTTTTTGTTTAAGTATGATCAGCATATAAACGGAGCTAGAGCTACTAACGAAGTAAAGTGCTTGTACTTCTTAGTGTGCTTGGAAGGCGAAGCTTCATTATGGTTTACTGGACTGCCGCCAAAGTCTGTGGACCAATTCGCTGATTTGGCAAAGAAATTTAGAGAACAGTTCCGACATCACTCTACGAGAGTGAAGGATGTGATGTCGCTCAATGACATGAAATAGGACAATGGAGATTCAGTTAAAGCTTTCCTCACATGGTTTAATGCTGCAGTGACAGAGGTTGTGGAACTAGAGAGTCGATTTGTGTTGATGGCCTTAAAGCGTGCCATAGACAAAAAGATAGAGTTCGGGAGGTGGGTCAAGATAAAGAAACCTAAAACATTGGAGAAATTCTATAAAAAAATAGAGGAATTCATGAGTTTGGAGGGTGACCCTCCTCTTGTGTGAAATGTTGCCTAGAGCAGCGCTGTTGGGGCAGGGAGAAGTAGTGAAGTTCAAACAGAGTAGAAAAACTTTCCTGGGTAGAAGAGAGGGAACGAAGGGAAAGATAATAAAACTTACAAGAAGATGCGATTCTTCAAACCTTCGGTGTTGACCCCTCTTAATGAGACTCCGAAAAAGATCTACTTCGGTACAAAGGACCCAAGTATCTTTCCCGAAGTGAAGCCGCAGAAAATCATGGAAAGAATTCTAGTTCTGGGATGTTCTGTCGCTTTCATAGCCAACCAGGGCATAATGCCAATGAGTGCAGACACTTAAAAAGTCTGATTGAAGAGCTGATTAGGAAAAACCAGCATCAGCAGTATGTGAGAAGTCGGAAAAATGCTCAAGCTGCCCAGGGGCAGAACGCATCCACAAAGTCACTCTGGGTCAGCAGAGAAAGCTCCAACTCCCGTCAACTCGAGACCGGTTATCAATACCATCTCGGGAGGATCTCACCCAACCGAGAAAATATGGAAAGACATTGAGAAGTACGCTGGCGAGTTGAAGAATGCCTCAAAGGAAAAAATGCTTTGTCCTGAGCAATACGTTTCCGGCAAAGATGCCAAAGACTTCACATGAAGACGTGGTGTTTAAGGACAGTGATTCCGATGGAGTGGTTACACCAATGGTCGATCCTACGGTTGCCACAATTGGCATTGGCCCAGCTATAGTGAAGAGAGTGATGGTGGATTGTGGAGCTTCTATTTATGTGCTCTTCAAAAATACATTCCATAGAATGAAGCTCTCCGTGAAAGACGTGCAGGCATGCCAAAACAAGATACACGGGTTCACCGGTGAACCAAAGCAGCCGATTGGCATGATTGACTTGCTTATGGAGCTTGGTGATGGAGAGCATAAAGTGGAAATGATGCAAACCTTCGCCTTGGTATATGAACTCTCAGCTTATAATGTGTTCTTGGAAAGGCCAACTTTGGCAAGGTCTAAGATTGGATTAGCTCCATGGTGTTTGACCATGAAGCTTCCAATGGAGAAGGGAGTAGGTGTAATCAAAGGTGACCAAGAGACAGCCAGGAAGTGTTACATGACGGAGTTGCATGATGCTAAAAAGAAAGACTTGTGCAAAGATGTGGAGGTTCCCCTCTGCATTCATGGCACCGTGATTGACATAGAAATGTGTTTATTTTATGCTCTTATATCTTATCTTTTGTATATAAATAAATATTACTTGGGTATTGTTTTGTTACTTTTACAGATATTCCAACCCAGCCCGCATGCAACCAGAAATGTAGAGAAATAGAGTTCAATTTGCTGTGTATTTGCATTTTGAAGAATTGTAGATAAAGATATCACATCTAGTTGCTGTTGGACAAGAAAAGGAGTGATAAAAAGGCTTTGCACATCACAAATCAATGAAGAAATGTCAAGGAAGCAAGAGGAAAAGAGAAAAGGCCAAATTTGCTTTATTTATCTAAGGCCCATTTATGTTTCTCATTGTAAACTAATTAGTGGTGTAATGACCAGGCCCATTTACCATTAGGGTTAGGGTTAGGGTTTGGCTATCTACTCTATATATACCCTTGTAATGGCATTGTAGCCACCATCCTATATCTCATCTCTTATTCCATTGTTCTAATAAAAGTTCTTCTTTCTCTTTTATTTTCTGCATTTTTTTTGTTTTCTTAGCAACTAGTGTTGTCTATACGATTAGATTCGGTAGAACACTATTTGTATTTTGCACTTGTTTGCATTAGTGATTTACCGTCTGATTAGATTCAGCGGAAATCCTAATTTTAATTCTTGTTTGTTATTTCAATTTCTGCAATTTCAATTTCTGCTTTTTATTATTTTCTTAGGTCAAATTGGGTTTGATTAGATTCAAATCTAATTCATAGTTTCATTTGCTTTCCATTGAAATTGTGATTTGATCGTCGGTTCAGTTAGATCTGTTCTGAATCAAATTACAGTTTTAATTTTGTTTTGTTTTGCAAAATCAACCTCCAAAGTTCGTCTAACACGCCTACGAAACATATAAATAATAAAATTTAACTTTCCTCCCTGTGTTCGACCTGTATGCTACACACCTGTATGCTTGCAGAATTTATTACAAATGTCGCGCTTTTCTAATTCATAGACTAGCGTCGATCACACCGCCTTTTAGCAATTAGGGAGGGGCCCCTGTACTGGTGAGCATAGCGGAGCACAGAAAGAGATGGATCTAAGAAGCCAATATAGGGGAGGAGAGCGACTCCAGCTAAGATTACAATTCCCGTTGTAGTTCATCCTAAAGATCCCGATCGAGTAGTAAATATAGGATCATAACTGGGTTGCAAATTTCAAAATGAATTGATTATTTTCTTAAAAGCGAATTTGGAAGTAATTGTGTGGAGCCACTCTATCATGTGCGGAATATCTCCTGAAGTTGCGGCCCATAAGCTCAATGTAGATCCACATGTTCTATCCCTAAAGCAAAAAAGGAGAATCCAAGGTTTGGAAAGGTCGAGAGCTTTGAAAGAAGAAGTTGACAAACTAATGGAGAATGGCTTCATCATAGAATTTACTTATCCAGACTAGGTCTCCAATCCTGTGCTTGTGAAGAAGTTGAATAGCAAGTGACGAGTTGGTATAGACTACCCAAATCTCAACAAATCATGTCCTAAAGGTAGCTTCCCTCTTCCCAGGATAGATCAACTTGTAGATTCTACAGCTGGGCACGAGCTGCTTTCATTTATGGATGTTTATTCAGGCTACAATTAGATGATGATGTGCATTCCATATTAGGAAAATACAAGCTTAGTCACAGATGTGGGCTAATATTGCTATAAGGTGAAGGCGTTCGGTTTGAAGAACGCGGAAGCAACTTACGAGCAAATCATTAATGCCATGTTCAGAGCTCAAATTGGCAAGACAATGGAGGTGTATGTCAACGATATGCTGGTTAAGTCAAAAAGAGCCACTGATCACTTAGAGAATTCGTCTAAGATGTTTGATATATTGCACAAGTTCGGTATGAAGTTGAATCCATTGAAATGTTTGTTTGGGGTCTCCTCAAGGAAATTTTTGGGGTTCATGGTCAATGTCAGGGGCATAGAAGCCAACCCAACTCAAATTTCGGCTTTGAGAGAGATGCATTGTGACGACTGCCCATAACCCCCGCACTATACAAGGGAAATAATGCGCTGAAAAATGTACAAGGTTGTCATGGACGATCATCAGAGTAGGTAAATACAAGCGGAACTTGTCGTAAAACTCACAGCGCAAGGATAAAATATAATAGAACATATACAACATGTAGTAATAGTGAAGTAGAAACACTGGACTTCCATACAACTAGAAAGTAAGATCCACAAACTTGGAAATAGTGTTTATACAAAGTCGCCTCACTACATCACTCAGAAAAGCAAACAGCGGAAATCCAATTATTACTAGTAGTAAAACTAGTACATGGGCCTCCTACTCGCCATCGATCAGCATCATCGTCCTCACTAAAGCATTACCTGTCACCTATCACATTGTCTGCCCATCCACAATCGGATGAACAGCCTAAGGTAATAAGAGGATACAAAAAACCTTGAGTCAGATAACAGTCATAGTGAGTGATAAAATAACTAACAAACTTCAACAATGAAGTGTATGAGAGGGGATAGATAAACATACGAATCTACCCATGACACCAGAGAAGAACTCAACCTTATCTTCCCCACATCGGACAGTGATAGTCTTTACAATCCATTCACCCAAAGGAATAACAATTCATACATGGAAACCAGAGCAACCATTCAATCATGGAAAACACACATAACATCCAGATTATATAAGTCTCACACAGAACAACCAATCATCCATGGCTGACTTTGGCTATCACCGCCAATCCTGCTTTAAAATCATCATTAATCGTATGACGGCCAACCTTGCCATATGTCAAGGGCTAATGGTAACCCCAGTTTTAGCATGAACTCTGTATGTCCAACCTTGACAATGTCCAACCTTGACAACTAGGCCTTTCAACGATAACCAAGGTACTCGACCAACAACCTTCCAGTTTATTGGGTGCCCCCACTGTACCCCTGCTTTGAGCCTGCTAGAACTTACGACAACGATGACTTCTCGGCCTTCACATCTCTAGTCATCCAACCTGGACGACATTTCATAGCTCAAGCAACCTTCTCGAGCTACTATTATACACTAACTCATGAACTTTGAGTTGTCTGCATATTCGTTGCTTTTCACTGAGCAACGAACATATCACATCACTTCGAACATCCCCTTCTGGATTCTCGTCAAAGCCACCACCATCATTGAACCAACTAACATCTATAAGGTTCAAAGACATCCATAGCATTATTTCAACACTTCCTAACTTCCCAATTGAACTCACTTTGAAGTCACATCATCACCAGAAGTGTCCAACCAGAAATAGCTGACCAGAAATGGCAAAAATGGCTGACCACAAATGGCGGTCCAGAATAGCCCAACCCGCGCAACTTTGGTCCGACCCGACCCCCTTTAGGCCCGACCCGAACCCCTTTTGTTCGACCCAACCCACCTTAGTCTGATCCAGAATGGTCCAATCCACTTTAGCCCGATCCAAAATGGTTTGATTCACTTTAACCCAATCCAGAATGGTTCGACCCGACCACCTTTAGTCCAACTCGACCCCCTTTTGTCCGACCCGAGCCAACTTTGACTTGTTCTCCACGATAGAGTTTGGTCTGACCTAAGCCACTTTCTATGCATCTTTAATTCTACTCCGATTTCTACCAAATCTTCGCCAAACGACGAATCCAACGAAACCAACTCAACCAAAATCATCAAACACAATCATAAACATATCATAACATTACTAACCACATGAATATGACGAGTACCATAAAAATGATGTAAATCTCACCAAAACCATTAAAATGAACATATGATCAAAATGAGAGATCTAACTAACTTAAACATGTAAAATGACATGAAATTAACGAGTAAAACTTGTTAGATTAGATCATAGGATGATGCATATGAAAATGAACATGTAATGGTGTAAATCTATGGTAAAACATCCCAATTTGATGAGAAACATGCACAAACACTCATATACTTCATTGCATTCATGTGAGAGATGTAAATCACTCACTGATTTGCCAAAACAAGGCAAAATCGAGGAAATAGAATTCCGAACAGCTAAGAAATAGCTCCTAGTCCATTAGGCTCTCCAAATCTGAACAGCCAAGTAAAAAAACCTTAAAACAGCGATTTCTCCCAAACCGCTGAGCCAAATCCTTAATGTAACCACTCTACGGAAAGGTAAGCATCAATTCCTTTCCAATGGCACAGATCTCACCCTCTGATTCGATCTGAGTCAAAAGTTATATCCCTATAAGGCTGACAGGGGAAAAATGGTCACAAACAACATACGTAAAAATTATGGACATGTCTCACATCTCCATAAGAAACATATTAAAAGATGAGATTGATCCAACCCCCAGAGTATGAAATAAAAATATTTTATGATCTTTCGATATGTAAAATGCGGGCTGTTACATTCTCTCCCGTTAAGAATTTCGTCCCCGAAATTCCAAACACACAAGTAATCACAATGATTCTGCATGCCTATCATCCATGAGAATCCAATTCTATCATCCAAACTAGCAACCATCAAGCCATAAGTCCATAGCCTTATCCTAGCACATAAAATTCTATTAAATAACAGCAAGATACAATGATATAATGAAGATACGATATCAAAGGGTCCTACCGACAAAGAGTTTTGGATGAGTCGCTCTCATGTTCTCTTCCATCTCCAATGTATAATCGTCTCCATCCTCACTCCATTGTACCTTGACTAGCTTAACCGTCTTCCCCCTAAGCTGTTTCGTGTCATTCCTCACAACACGAAGCGGCTTACGAGGTTTGGCAACTATGTTCTCTACTTCTAGATCTTCATACTTTTCGGGAGATACCACTACACTCGAATCTTGCACGAACTTCAGCAGAAACGACACATGAAACACATTATGCACACTCGACATCTTCTCGGGTAACTCCAATCTATATGCGAGCTTTCCAATTCGCTCGACTATCGGAAATGGTCCAACGAACCTAGGATCCAACTTTCCTTTACTTCCAAATCTCACCATATGCTTCAACGGTGTAACCTTCACAAAAACCATATCGCCCACGTCGAATTCCAAGTTCTTACGTCGCTTGTTGGCGTAACTCTTCTGACGGTCCTGGGCTGCCTTCATTCATTGCCGAACTATCTCGATACAATACGAGGTTTCTCTAATCATCTTAGGCCCAAGTACCAACTTATCCCCAGTTTCTAACCAACATGCTGGAGAATTGTACGACATTCCATACAATGCTTCATATGGTGCCATCCCAATGCTAGACTGGTAGCTATTATTATACGCAAACTCAACTAGATGTAGATGGTCTTCCCATGATCCTCCAAAGTCTAACACACAAGCCCTCAGGAGATCTTTCAAAACTCGATTGACTCTTTCGGTCTGACCATCAGTTTGGGGATGATATGTCGTACTTAAGCACAACTCGGTTCCCAAAGCTTCTTGCAAACTTTTCCAAAATCCACTCATGAATAATGGATCTCGATCACTTACTATACTCTTTGGGAATCATGGAATTGAACTATCCATTTCACATAAATTTCAGCCAATTTCGATGCCATCCTAGTCGACTTGACAGGAATGAATCTCGCACTTTTGATCAAACGATCCACAATGACCCAAATCCCTTCGTTTCCTGCCTTGGTTCTAGGTAGTCCACCGATAAAATCCATCGATACTTGTTCCCACTTCCACATAGGAACTTCCAATGGATGAAGCAAACCACTCGGCTTCTTCTGTTCAGCTTTCACCAACTTACAGTTCACACACTTGGAAATGAACTTTCCAATATCTCTCTTCATCCCTTCCCAGTAGTAGACTCTCTTCATGCCCTGATACATCTTATTGCCGCTGGGATGAATTGTTAACTTCGAGTGATGACCTTCTCTCAGAACCTCATCCCTCAATCCGTCGATATCAGGAACAACTAATTGCCCTTGCTTTCGAAGATCGACCCCGAACTCTTATCTTCTGGTTCCAGTTTTTGAATGAACTCGAAGAGCTTCGCATCTTTCATTTGGCTCTCGCCAATCCTTTCGGTAAGAGTAGGTCTTATCGACAAGCTTGCCAACATTTCAGGTTCCAACTCGCACCTTGGCCTGAAAACGAACCTTGCCAAGTACTTGAGGCTCTTTAATTCCGAAAACATCGCTCCCAAACTTGCGCGTCTTCGACTTAACGCATCTGCAACTGCGTTACCCTTGCTCGGAGTATAGGCTTTGCCAAAATCATATGACGCCAGAAACTCTAACCATCTTTGCTGCTGAAGATTCAAATCCTTTTGGGAGAAAAGATACTTCAACAACTTGTGATCCGTAAACAACTCGAATCGAACTCACAACAGGTAATGTCTCCACATCTTCCGAGAAAATACAATTGACGCCAACTCCAAATCATGAGTCGGGTAATTCTTCTCATGCGGCTTTAGCTATCGACTCGCGTAGGCCACAACCTTATCCTTCTACATTAGTACTGCTCCAAGTCCAGCACCACATGCATCGATATATACCACCATCTCTTCATTCCCACTTGGAATGGTCAACAAAGGAGCACTCGTCAATCTCTCCTTCAGGATTCCGAACGCTTGTTTAAACTTTTCATCCCATGTGAACACTTGGTTCTTCGTTATCAATCCTGTCAACGTGGAGAAATCCTTGATAAACCGTCGGTAATATCCTGCCAACCCAAGGAAGCTCTGAACATCCATCGCATTCTTAGGTCGATCCCAGTCCTGGATTGCTGTAACTTTAGCTGGGTCAACCGCTATCCCTTTTCCAGAAACTACATGACCTAAGAACCTCACTTCATCCTTCCCGAAGTGACACTTTGAGAACTTAGCCTTAAGCTGGTGCTTCCGCAAGATCTCTAACATAACTCTCAAGTGCATCTTATGTTCTTCCTCATCTCTGGAGTAAACGAAAATATCATCCACGAACACAAGCACGAACTTGCTCAACAGATCTCTGAACACTTTATTCATAAGATCCACAAAATATGCTAGCGCGTTAGTCAACCCGAATGGCATCACCAACCATTCGAAGAAACCAGATGGTGTCCTAAAAGCAGTCTTTGGCACACTATCCTTAGCCATCCTCAACTGGTGAAATCCTATTGCCAAATCCATCTGAGAAATCACTTTGGCTTCGTGAAGGTGATCGAATAAGTCATCTATCCTTGGCAACGGATATTTGTTCTTCTTTGTCACCTTGTTCAGCTCACAATAATCCATACATAATCTTAACGAGCCATCCGCCTTGGTTGCAAATACGACCGGTGCACCCCATTCGGATACACTCCTCCGAATGGATCCTTTTCCCGAAAGGTCTCGAACTTGCACCTCTAACTCTCACTGTTCCCTAGGCGCCATCCGCCTAAGTTGCATAACGATTGGTCTAGCACCTTCGACCAAATCGATCCTAAACTCAATCTCACGATGCGGCGGCAACCCTTTGACCTCGTCAAAGACATCTACATATTCATTAGCGATCAGCACTGATGACATGTCTTCTTGTGAAATCCCAAGCGAATATAGATACCTTACGAAGACCCCGTCTTCGCGCTTACATCTAATCAACACCTTTCGCCATTCCACATCCCCGACCCTCATCTCTAGCTTCTTGCAATTCACCCTTGCCGCATACCTCTTGAGCCAATCCATGCTCAAGAAGATCCCAAACTCAGCAAAGTTAAGAACAAAGCAATCACACATAAAATAGCAACCATGACTCGACAACACTAAACCACGACATATCATGCAAAGATTTGATGAACCCCCAATTAGATTAGTCACTACGAAGGGTCTATCACAAATCTCATGTTCCAAACCCAAGAGACACACAAGCTCATTGCATTCCAGTATCGAAAAGCACACGAACTGAAACACCGTTAATTGAAAGAGTACCTTGCACCACGATACCCTTTCCCTTCTCCTCTGCAGTTGGACCTTTCGAAGAAGTTGGCATGGTTTCCAAAGCATATGCCCTCACAACTTGCTTGCCCTTAGCTGATTCTGGACAATCTTTCTTCTCATGCCCAGGCTTCCCACATTTGAAGCACTTCTTCTCAGCTTTGGGATTCTTGCACTCATTAGCAAAATGACCTTCCTGCTGGCAGTTAAAGAAAACTACCTCACTCTTAGTTTCTTTTGGCCATATTTTCCTTTTTGTTGTTGCTGCTTCCTCTTCATATTATTACCACCCTGTTGTGGTTCTAAGCCTCTTTGGTGGCAGCAACAACATTTGCTTCCTTAGGAAACAAGCTCTCATGACGAATAGCTTTTTCCACAATCTTCTCAAATGAATCATCAAGATGGTCCACTAGCGGTTTCCCGATATAAGCATCCAAACCCAAGACAAATTTTTCGTTCTTCTGATATGGTGTATCAACTGAACGAGCATATCTAGACAAGGCTTCAAAGTCAGAAATATAGTCAAGCACAGAATGACCATTCTGTTTCATCTCTACGAACTTCTTGAATAGAGCAGATTTCTGAGCGGTGGAGATAAACTTTGCTTCAAACTTAGCTTGGAATAGCTCCCATAAAATTTCTTCCTCTGGAGTCATGAGTGTAACAGAATTCCATTATTCCATGGCCCTGCCTTGCAGTTGCCTTGATGCAAGCTTTCTCTTTATTGCATCCTCAATACCCAAGCCTCCAAAGATTCGGACACATGAGTCCATCCACCTCTGAACCTCTTCAGCTGGTTCAATTCCCTTGAATGGTTTTCCCCCTAGAGATGGAATGTCCTTGCACAACTTTGCAAAATCTACTACTCTAGAAACTCGCACTCCAACATCTACTGTTGCTGCTACTGCAGCGGGTACCGTTCACATAACTACTTCTTCCATGGCTTCAAACATGGCCTGGTAATTAGGTTCAACACCATTTCCCCCTCCAGTATTGGCTCCCCTAGTAGTGTGTCTTGTTTCTCGTCTACTCATTCTAAATCTTCAATTTAGAATAATTAGCCACTTTCAAGAAAAACTGCTAAAGAGATACAACAGCTACTACCATATATGCTTATATATATATATATATATATATATAGTAAGCATCCAATTGAAATCTACATGTATTTCACTCATACGTGATTACGTCTTAGAACTTTGGCCAAAAATCGTTGGCCAGAGCCCTGATACCAAATGTGACGACCACCCATAACCCTCGTACTATACAAGGGAAATAATGCACTGAAAGATGTGCAAAGCTGTCATGGACGATCATCAGAGTAGGTAAACACAAGCGGAACATTTCGTAAAACTCACAGCGCAAGGATAAAATATAATAGAACATATACAACAGGTAGTAATAGTGAAGAAGAAACACTGGACTCCCATACAACAAGAAAGTAAGACCCACAAACTTGGAAATAGTGTTTATACAAAGTCGCCTCACTACATCACTCAGAAAAGCAAACAGCGGAAATCCAATTATTAGCTAGTAGTAAAACTAGTACGTGGGCCTCCTGCTCGCCATCGATCAGCATCGTCGTCTTCACTAAAGCATTACCTGTCACCTGTCACATTGTCTGCCCATCCACAATCGGATGAACAGCCCAAGGTAATAAGAGGATACATAAAACCATGGGTCAGACAACAGTCTTAGTGAGCGATAAAACAACTAAAAACTTCAACAATAAAGTCTATGAGAGAGGATATATAAACATACTAATCTACCCATGACATCAGAGAAGAACTCAACCTTATTTTCGCCACATCGGACAGTGATAGCCTTTAGAATCCATTCACCCAAAGGAATAACAATTCATACATGGAAACCAGAGCAACCATTCAATCATGGAAAACATACATAACATCCAGATTATATAAGTCTCACACAGAACAACCAATTATCCATGACTGACTCTGGCTATCACCGCCAATCCTGCTTTGAAACCATCATTAATCGTATGATGGCTAACCTTGCAAATTTCAAGGGCTAATGGTAACCCCAGTTCTAGCATGAACTCCATATGTCCAACCTTGATAACTAGGCCTTTCAACGATACCCAAGGTACTCGACCAGCAACCTTCTAGTCTATTGGGTGCCCCCATTGTACCCCTGCTTTGAGCCTGCTAGAACTTATGACAACAATGACTTCTCGGCCTTTGCATCCCTAGTCATCCAACCTTGACGACATTTCATAGCTCAAGCAACCTTCTCGATCAACCATTATCCACCAACTCACGAACTTTGAGTTGTCTGCCTATTCATTGCTTTTCACTGATCAATGAACATATCACATCACTTCGAACATCCCCTTCTGGATTCTCGTCGAAGTCACCACGATCATTGAACCAACTAACATCTCTATAAGGTTCAGAGTAATCCATAGCATTATTTCAACACTTCCTAACTTCCCAATTGAACTCACTTTGAAGTCACATCATCACCGGAAGTGTCCGACTAGAAATAGCTGACCAGAAATGGCAAAAATGGCTGACCACAAATGGCTGTCCAGAACAACCCGATCCGAGCCACTTTGGTCCGACCCGACCCCATTTAGGCCCGATTCGAACTCCTTTTGTCCGACCCGACCCACCTTAGTCCGATCCAGATTGGTCCAATCCACTTTAGCCCAATCCAAAATGGTTTGATTCACTTTAACCCAATCCAGAATGGTCCGACCCGATCACCTTTACACCGACCCGACCCCCTTTTGTCCGACCTGAGCCAATTTTGACTTGTTCTCCACGATAGAGTTTGGTTCGACCCAACCCCCTTTGGTCCGACCCAAGCCACTTTCTGCTCATACCCGACAAATATTTATTTCAACATATGACTATTTTTAACACTTCATATATATATATATATGTGATTTTTATTGTTAAAACAATTTATTTAAAACATGAATATTTTTAACGATTCATATATATAATAAAAATGTGATTTTTATTATTTAAACAATTTATTTAAAACATGAATATTTTTATATACTTCATATACATGATAAAAATGTGATTTTTATCTTTCAAACAATTTATTCGTCATATGAATATTTATCCAACACATGAATATATTTCAACACATGAATATAAATCAAACACATCGATATTTCAGAAAATTTCGGCAGCATAATGGCAAGGGGTTTAAAACCGGCACCGTCCCGAGTACGGCTCCTCGCACTACCTTACACCTCGCAGCGTTCCCTAAGGGGCTTATCCTTATAATCTAAATATTTCAATCATTTTCATATCACAATGGATTTTCCACATACAATTCCATTTTTGTTTCAACCACAAACAATCATTATAAACCATTCGCATTTATCAACCAAATTTCACGTCAACCAAAATCCAAACAATTACAACCAATATATATCGTCTATGGTATGTGGACGAGGGGAATGTGTGTATATATATATATGTACGTATATAAATATATTTCACTTTCATTTCAATTTCATTTCAACTTATTTATGATTTTTACAACATATATATAACTTATACATCGCACATATAATTTATACAATGCTTAAACATGAGGTGTACAATGCTTATATAACTTATACACTGATTATATAATTTATACATCACCATTCCATATCGTTTTGAATTTAGAAATCTCACCTTGGGTTCCACTCTTCCAAAAATTGTAGGAAGCTCCAAAAATTCTCCGGTCTCTTGTAGAATATAGAAGATGTCCTCACGAGTCCAATGTCTCCGGTTTCACTGGATTTCGACTACAAACGAGAAAGATATGATTTTTATAAATATACGTGAATTTGCAACGCTTTTATGTGCTGAAAAAAGTTTATATATTATCAGTCGTTACCCTTAGAATTTGTCCGAAACTAGGGCCTCGAATTTCATGAAATCCGAAGCACCCTGAGTAGATCGGACTTCACCACTAGGAAGAGCTTGGAACGGCGCGTCGGGGGGTCCCCTTTCTGATGAACTCGACGGCGGTGGTGAAGCCGGGAAGCGCGATAACATCCGGAGTTTGAGGCAACGGATCTCTCTCAACTCTCAATGAAAAATTACAAACTTTATGTGGATTTAAAGAGGGAGGAAATATCAACAAAATTCCCTAAAGAAGTGGTAGATTTTATTGAGTGAATCGAAAGAAAAATGAGGAGAAAGAATCGAGTGTTTTCCGCTCTTCGTTGGAGCTGACGGCAGATTATTTTGGGCCAATGAAATTTTAGAAATTTAGGGTTTTATTTTTTTATTTATATACTTTTTTTTATTCCCATAAAAGGAAAGTTTTTCATTCGAACCCGAAATCAAGACCACCGACTGTCGTTCCTAGCTAAATACCCCAATTTCGAACATAATGGAATATGTTTCGTAGGCCCATTCGACTGTTTCAGTCAGTTATTCTTCAAATTAAGATATAAAACATTCAAATTTGGATTTGAACGTACATTTTAATTTGCTGGGGCCACACACAGATTCCAAAAATTCCAGAAAAATAAATCTAGCTATGTTTGGACGATACGGTCCCAACAAAACTAGTTTCGTCAAATTTGGAGATCGTTTGAAAAATGGTCGTTTTCTGGTCGATCCAAATTGACTGAAATTAACCAAACACATTTTCTTTTACCACGCTCACATATTAACTCCAAAAATTATGAAAATTGGAATCTAGCAATAATTTGACATCCCAGATCCAACAAAAGTGGTTTCGTCGAAAACGTAGGTCGTTTGCAAAATGTCAATTTTCAAGGGCAATATTAATTCCATAGCGACCTTTTTGAAAATTCATTTGGCCATAACTTTTGATTTCCGCTATGAAATTTCGATTTTTCAGATTCGTTAGAAAGATATTTTTAAGCAGATTTAAATATTTTTGGTTTCACTAATATCCGTTTTATTTTGTATCTTGTACATTCAGTCAAAAGTTCGAATTCAAATTTTCAAACTGCCGCGCCATTTCAGGCCTTGTTTTATAATTAAAATAAATATATTCGCTATAACTTCATCCAAATAGATTTTTGGTCATTATTATCTAAAATAAATTATTTTAAATATTCAAAATTCATTAAAATAGCCAATAAATAAATAAATTAAATTGGTTCAGATTCTCCGGGTTGTTACATTACAGTTTTGTGACAGTTATCTTACTTTAGTAATTTCGGGGACGAAATTCTATTAAGGGGGAAAGAATGTAATGTCCCTTATTTTGGTAGCTGAATATTTAATTTAGTTTATTATTTTAAATATTATATTTGGAATATTAATTGATTTAATATTGAATTTGGTTATTTAAAACGAAGTTAAAACGTTAAAATTATAATTTATTTAAAATGAGCTCGAAATGACATGGTGGTTCGTAATATTGAGTTTTAAACTTCACTTGAGTATACAAGATCCGATATAAGTCGGATTTCTGTGAAACAAGACACGTTGGAATCTTGTTGATTATAATTTTCATATAAAAGAGAAAAATCAAGATTTCGTATTATAAATTGTTAGTTATGTCCAATTCAGATTTTAAAATAGTCGCTATGGAAATCGTTATTAAATAATAACGTTTATTTAATATATTTAAAAGAATTTTAGTATAATTTGGACATCGTTTAACTCAAAATTAACGATATTGAATTGTGTAATTTATATTTGAAGTTGTATATATATTCTATTTGGATATATATGATAAGAATAATTTATTATTATTTTATTAGATTATTTGGGAATTTAATTAATTTTTTATTAATATTATATAAGCGTTAAAATAGTCATTTTTACAAATGGTTTCAGTTTTCGATGAAATTAGTTTCATTGGAACTGTATCATCAAATTATTATAAGAAAATCAAATTTCGTGGCAAACCGATGTCGTGTGTGACTTCGGTGACCAAAAATGCCTTTGTTTCTATTTAACCGTTTAGACAATTTAGACAGGGTTAACTTTAAAGGAATAAACGACTGGCCAAATAAACTCCAAATTTAACGAAACAAGTTTCATTGGATCCGTTAGGAAAAGATCTAGCAGAATGTCAAGGTTTCAAATTTTTTTAATTTTTTTTTGTAATTATAGGAATTTTAAATGCTTGATTTTTCATCGATAATAATAAAGGACTTTTCACAAACGAT
Source organism: Allium sativum (assembly GCA_030737875.1). NCBI lineage: Eukaryota > Viridiplantae > Streptophyta > Magnoliopsida > Asparagales > Amaryllidaceae > Allium > Allium sativum. Next base: position 626,947,648 of record CM060921.1, on the reverse strand, counting down.
CTCGGAATTCGACGAAACCTGTCCCATTTGGTCCGAAATATTTTTTTATGCTAGGATTAGGTATTAAATCATCCTACCACTATATATATGTTACACGTGAAACCAAATTCATGGGTCAAAGAAGGTGCATGGTCAACGCTCTAAAGCTGCCACCCTCTTAACAATGAACGAACCATATTTCTTAATCTTCCTCTTAATCAAACTCAAAATCCACTAATTATTTTCACAAATCACCAACAACAAATGTGTTCAACTCATTGAGATCCTCAAGGCCAACGGTCACAATGTGATTTAGAGGTTCGTAGTGGCCTGGATATCTCCTGAAAGCTGCAGTGGTCAAGATCCATTTGCAGGCGAATGGAGACATGGAGTTATTTGAAGTTTGGGGCGTGGGTAGGCACTGTGGTGGCGCACAGTTCGGCATTCTTTGATCAACTCTCAGTCTGGCGTAGGTGGTGCGATCTCTAGTCAAGGTCATGTGGGGCGATGGTTTCTTGTTCGAAAAAGCAGCTAAAGTTTGGAAAAGGAGAAAACTAAATGGCCAACTGTTTTTCAACGTAATTACTATTGTAAAATTTTGGTTATGTAAGTATTATTTAACATAAATTTTGTGTTAGAACTTAGGTTACCAAATCAAACTGAAAGGAGAACGTACTGTGTACAAACAGAGACAATAGAAAGGATTGAGAATAGGGTGCTGAGCAGATGGAAGTAATGGGTTGGACCAGTTTTTCCGCAACTCAGAAGTAATCGGTGAAACAACCTAAAGTAATTAACTTGGCTAATTAAAAGTATTGCTATATTAGTTTTTTTAAATGGTTAATTGGTTTGGTAAATCATGCTAATGTCATGCGGGATGATACAGGAAACATGCGTGAAGAAAGATGTTGGGTAGCGTAAATATATGGAAGGACTCATAAATGAAATGGGAATGTAATGAGAAAGTGGAGGCAACATTTTCTTACACCAACATAATTAGCACAACCTAGGAATTAGTTATTTTATAAATTTAAATTAAAAGATAAATTTATTTAGTTACTGATTAATTAAAATCATGTGTTAGGTACTGAAACAATCTGGAACAGAAAAGCAATGAGGAGCGGATGGATATTCGTGGACCAAGCAATGCGTCTCGCTTATTTAAAACATAAATTATTAAACTATTAAGCTAACGAGGATTTAATAGTTAATTAAGGACCTTAATTAATAATTAATACTTGTATAACTTGTATTGATAATATCTTGTACGTATATGATCAGAATTGACCCAAACAAGAAGCGTTGGGACCGTGACTGCAAATACTAAATCCTGGAATTGATCTGGACATGAATAAAAGTTACTAGAATTTCTCATTAAATTAAACTTCATTTAATTTAACTGAAAACCCGAACCGCTATAGCGACAACGGACAAGGTGAATTAAACTCACTCAGTTCTCCCACTTATATTTTATATAAGTCGGGTTTTATAATTGTATGCTATGGTTGCTAATGATTGATATCGTTGCTAATGATTGACTGTCTGTAAATATATTTTTATATATTGGTTGAACCGGTGGAATTAAACGTTGTTTAATTTCAGTGAAAAATCAAATCGTTATTTTAACGATTGGACTCAGTTAAGATAACTTACCTTATTGGTCACGTTTTAAAAAAAGTGTTTAATTATTTGAATTGTTTTGTTAATTAGGGGATGTTAAATAGTCCTTATTTACTGTTATTGAAATTATCAGTTAAATTGAATTGAATAATATTATTGGAATAATTTATGTGAATGCAGGGAAGTATAGATTGGAGGGATCCAACGGGATTCCTCAAATATATTTAATGTTGTTTATTCTCATTATATGAACCGTTCTGATTGGATGATTGACTTTGTTGTTGACCGTTGACATGAAATTCAACATTTGTTTTTGTTTAAACCAATGGGTAATATTGGTTGAGTAATTGGCAGTATATGGCCTAGAAATCAATCATTTTCTAAATATTGATTTATCGTCTGGTAAATCGATAGGAATAGAGTTAAAATTTTATTTTATAACCGAAAATAGATTTTTTTTTCTGAATTTATTATTTTGAATAATGGTTTAGATTCATTATTTATTATTTAAATTTATAAGACAGTCTTAAATGATTTTATAGAGTAAATGCTTATGTTAATTGGATCTATAAGCAAATGAATTGAAATTAACCTAACGATTAAGAATTGTTTAACTATTTTTGTTAGGAGGCAAATAAATGAAATTATTTAAATTAATTATATTATCAAATAATTTAAAGGAATGACCAATTGAAATTGGTTAACGAATTAATCATGTATTGAGTTGACTAAATCAGCTGTTTTTAACTGAAAATAATTATTAAATTAATTTGTTTGAATTGGTTTAATAAAATAATATAATGAATAATTGTTTTTAATTTTAATAAGCTTTTAAAAGGAAATTTACGGATTATTTTAGCTAATTAAGGAATTAACTACTACTACTATAGTTAATGATTGAAGTAAATTATTATTCTAATTAATAATAATTATGGAGATTACTTTTTAATTCATTTAAAAGCGATCAAAGTTGAAGTGAATCGAATAAAAATGTGAAAGGAATGTATGAACGGGTTTTATATTAAAACCGAGCTTTTATAACGAAGTTATAAAAAGGAATTTTTAAGTGATTATGACAGCTTAAATCAAATATTTGAAGTTAGAAAATGGAAATCGCGGAATTGGGAAACGGTACGAAATAATGAAGTGAGAATTATTCCGAGTATCGGAAATGTGATATTTTGAAATTCGGAGTGTTAAGCGGAGTTGAAATTTTTCCAAAGTTCAGAATGAAATATTCCGAAGTTTGGAATGTTGATCAAAGGCGAGAATATAAGCTAAGTAAAAGATTTTGTAAATGGCCATGAATATAAGTTATCGTAAATAATTTACAAACTATTTTGTAAATGAAAGTTAAATGGTTTAGAAATGTAATCGAAATATTAGTTGTCGATAATAATTTTACAAATGGGATTTGTAGATGAAGTAGGAATTTTGAAAATTGAATTTTGTAACACTTGTTACAAATAATAAATCGAAATATTTGATTTATAAAATAAAGATCGTTAAAGAGATCGCTATGTGATGTTAGACAATGCATAAGTTGTCGGATTGATTTGAAAAGTTATAATAAATTAAAAGATTTTAAAGTGAAATCTGTAATGTTTGTTACAGATGATATGATGAATTGTTTTGATAAAAATAAATATAAGAATTGTAAAAGACAAGTGTAAGACTTAAAAAGATATGCATATAAGATTTGAAAGGATATTTATATTAGATTGTTGAAGACAGGTATATATGATTTAAAACAAATATAGTATTGCAAACAAGATGTTGAAGAATTTTATAAAGGATTCTATTTTAATGGAATCGAAGCTCGGGTATAATATTATAAATGATCATTAAAGATTAATAGAGAATTATTATCATAATTGTTTACTTAATACTTCATTAAGTAAACGGTGTTGAGATTTAAAAAAGGTTTTCAAAGGAAAATGTGTTGTTAATAAACTTCTATCTATTCCAAAGATATGAATGTTGTTGGTCAAGGTCTGAGAGGTAAATAAAATACCCTAACTTAAAGAACTTCATGATTACCCAAGAATGGTATAGTTTAGTAATGAGAGAGATTGAGGGAAACATATTTTATGGTTTCTGCAACTAATATTAAAAGCCGTGTTTGAAAAATTTATCAGTGAGTGAAATAATTTTTAAGAATATTCTTATTTTTAATAAGTAGTAAAAGATAAACTCCAAGTATTGAAAGATTTAAAGAATATAATTAACAGATGTTTAATTAAAGAGGCCAAGTAATGCCGAGTACTGAATCAGTAAACTCCTTTCATTCACATTATTTTTATTTGATAATTAAATAACCGACTATGAAATTTGACCAAATATGATTGTTGGTACGGAAAGAACGGGATCGAATTATATTCGAAAACCATTCCAACCAAAAAATACATGGAAGATGTTAATTGAAGATGGAGCATTGATGACCGTGGATCTTCATAAATGGAAGAACCACTTGTTGAATTTCTCTGGTTTTGCAGCTAGCAATATTTCGGTAGTGATTCTGTCGTAAGTGAAATCTTCGGATTGCAAGGACTATCGATACTGATCCTTGGGGTGATACCTATATAGGATGTGGTAGGAGGGTGCCTTTGGTTCATCCTGTTCCTGGATGACTTGTATGGACGGATGTCTGGCAGAGTATTTCCAAAAGAATTACATACGTTGATTTCTTCAAACGTACCATAGTTGTTGGCGGAGAATGGTCGTTCTTTTAGCTTATCAACTAGAGTATTTATGTGGACATCAATTAGTAATATCTGATGGGTTTGACGATGTGAAATTCAAAGTAATTGATGATATGATGTTCTAAAGGTAATTACGACCTCAAGCCTCATCAACTGGGAAACGGTTAAAATCGGGTAGGTCGCATAGCTATGTGGGTCGCACCCATCAAAATGGTATATCATTACATGAACTGGAGAAATCAAATGCCTTTGGTTGTCCCTTTTATTTTAATTGTATGCATGCTATCGATTTGGTTGGCTGGCCCCCAACCGTGGTGATTATATATTCGGTACTCTCAAGCGAAGTGAGGGGTCGGTCATGTTTAGCCTGGGTTACAAGATGTTCTTGTTGAATCCCAATGTATTCATCTCCGGAGGTACATTTTCGGAAAGGTGGTTCCCCATACCTTGCCATGGAAATCCATTCTCCAATAAATGCGCACGGTTTTGATTGTATACTATATATGTAGACCATGAGATGCAAGCGTTCTGCTAGATTGATAATTATATGTATTTAGACACTATTATAATATCAGAAAAGATATTGATTTCAAAAATGTTTTAGGTTATCGTAAGGTAACAACCGTCCGTATTTATGTGTGGATTTGGTCTTACGGTTATCCTTTTCTTTCGAAAGGATTTTGACTTTAAAAATCAAGATGGATGCTACCCATAAACTTAGTGTGTTTTTTCTCACTCTGGTTCACCAGACTGATCCGGCGTTTGTAATGCTCGGGTTAGACCAGGTTGTACAGGTTCAGGTTATCGGAGACTGCGAAATATAGAGACGAGCTGGAGAAGTCCGGACATGTGATATATGGTTGTTATTCCGCTGTGTGCTGTATATGAGGACAGTAATTATTATTTCCAGATATGTTGATGTACTCTGATGATTGTTAGTTTTTATTTCAAGCTCTTAGTAAAGATTTATTTCTATATTATATTTTGTTCCGCTGCAACGTGAGACTCTGTGTTGTGTTTAGTTCTTCTTCTTCTATTCTAATATTTCTTTCTTTCTTATCTCATCCTATAATTTCTTTCTACTAGTGTTCTTGTGTTTTCGATGTTTGAATGTTCGGCATGATGTTTTTATGTCGATTTTCGGGGTTGAAAGTTTTGTGGTCATTACAATAGTAAAACAAATTTTGATAAACAACAAACTAAATAAACAAAATTATCAAATAATTCTAAATTTTTAATTTACGAAATTTATTTTAGAAATTGTTTTGAAACCATTTGGTGAATTATTAAAAATTTGACAAGTGTAAGAATGGCTCCTACATGTGAACAGTCCCACATCATGAGACTTTATGAAAGAAGTAAAATATTTATATTTGTTTCTTAGAAGCTATGTTGGGGCCTTGGGCTCCAAATACGTGTTTATTGTGAGGAGGGAGGCCATGCATAACCACCACATGCGCGCGACTGACCGACCACTCGACTCGACCCGGTCCAGCCCAGCCCGGCCCGGCTCAGTTCGGGCTGGGGTTCGGGTTTGGGCTTTGGGCCTTGGCCTTGTGGTGTAGACCCTTATATTTTTGGACCGTAAAACATTGCTTTTTTCGAACCATTTCTTTTATGACACAGTAAATTTCTAAACCGATTTTTGTTTGACACGGTAAATAGTTTGATCCACTTTTTCAGCCGACTCTCTCCCACTACCCAGTAAACTGTTTGACAAATTGATTTTTCATTTATAATAATTCATATTACAAACGAGAATAACCACCGAACAACGTTCTCTTTTTCAGTCGCCATTAAAATTTCTGAAAACAAAAATGAGCAGTAGTTAATTGTTCGAAAGCGCAAATCTGCATTGATTTATTGAGCAAGCAAATCAATTACTTTTCTTTCGAAGGTTGTTTTATCCCAAAGGAGGCGGTGGCAGTACGAATTTGTTTGCACCTCCAACCAAATTGCCAAATCGTTTTCAAGAAAGCGATAAAATACACGACTCAACCATTGTTTTTCAACAATTTGAAGATATCTGAAACAATGGCTTCAACCTCAGCCATAGACGATGTTGCTCCACCCTCTGCCTTCGAGATCCTTCTCGTGACTGCTGCTCCATTCAGATTCGAAGGCTTGCATTTCAAGCGATGACGTCAGAAGATGGGGTCTACCTGACGTTGAGAAAGGTGGTGGATGCGTTGACTATTGACAAACCACAGCTACCAGACAGACCTGATGAGGCTGATGCTACATAGATAGCATCCTGGACGGAACAATCAAAGCAGCTGCAGACCTAGACTGAACAGGATTACCAATGAAAGAATTTTATTCTGAATGGACTGAGCGATGACCTATATGACTACTACCACTCAAATGAAAAGACAGCAAAGGAGATCTGGGAAACACTGAAGAAGAAGTATGATATAGAGGAGGCAGGGACAAAGAAGTATGCTTTGAGCTGCTACTTCAAATACCAGATGACAGATCAGTAGAGATGCAGTCTCATGAGCTTCAAAAAATAGCTTATGAGATCATATCCGAAGGTATGGCACTGGACGAACAATTTCAAGTTGCTGTTATTATTGACAAATTGCCCCCGCATGGAAGGATTTCAAGAATGTTTTAAGGCATAAGACTAACGAGTTTTCCTTAGAGAGCTTGATCATGCGCCTTCGTATTGAGGAGGAGGCTCGCAAGCAGGACCAGAAAGAAGAAGTGCCGATTGTCAACAACAACAGCACTAAAAAGGCCAAACCCGCAGTTCTGAAACCAAACCAGAAGTCATTTAAGAATCAGAACATGCGCAACAAATAGAATGGGAATCCGTAAGGGAACCCAAACAGATAGCAGAAACAAGCCCAAAAGAATGACTCTGGACAGTTGTTTCTATGTTACAACTGTGGAATACCAGGTTATATGTCACGAAAGTGTCGGAACAGGCTAAGCTCTACACCGCAGGCTAACCTGACTAAGGATCATCTTACGACTATGATTACTAAGATTCACCTTATTGGTGGATCAGAGGGATGGTGGGTAGACACTGGTTCATCTCGCCATGTCTGCTATGATCATGATATGTTCACTACATACATGGTTGTTGATGATTAGAAAGTGTTGTTAGGAGATTCTCACACCACTAAAGTTACAGGGGTTGATAATGTGGAAATTAAGTTTACCTCTAGAAAGACAGTGATTCTGAAAGACGTTATGCATACTCTAGAGATGAAGAATCTGATTTCTGGCTTTCTCCTTAATAAGGCGGGCTTTACTCAAGTTATTGGGGCTGATTTGTATACCCTAACTTAGATGGGAAACTTTGTGGGAAAGGATTATGCTTGTGAGAGAATGTTTCAATTGAAGTTGAATTAAATAATGTGACTATTTCTACTTATATATTGTGTGATTTTAATATTTGGTACTCTAGATTAAGTCATGTTAATAGATGAATAATTTATAACATGATCACCTTAGATATGATTCCTAAAATGTCAGAATCTGACCTTGATAAATGTGAATTCTGTACTCAAGCTAAAATAAAAAACAAACCTCACAAATCTGTTGATAGAGTATCTGAACCCTTAGACTTGATTCATTCTGACATATGTGAACTTGATGGTACTTTGACTAGACATGGACATCGTTATTTTATCACTTTTATTAATGAGTGTTTTGATTTCACATATGTATACCTTATGAAAAATAAAAGTGATGGTGTGACGGCCCGCCCCGCACCAGCCGACATTTCCAATGAAAGTGCATTGTACCAATGCCCGACTAGCACAGGACGGTCGCCAAAGAAAGGAAAAGAAAGGAATTTGAACTAACAAGGAACCTGTAGAATGTCTCATAGAGCATGGAATAAAATATAATAATAACATACTCGACATAAATCAGGCGAGACAGTGCATAAGCTGAAAACTAAACCATAATCATCATAGCAGCGGAAATCCAAAATACAGCTTATGATCCATAACCATTATTACAACTTCAAAATAATGTCTCTAAAGCAAAAGAAAGGAAAGGTACACTACTAATGCCCAAAGTAGTGACCATCAACAAAACATGGGTAATATATGTAGATAATACGTAGGAGCCTCCTGCTCGTCTCTGGATCAGCTACTCGTGCATAACCAGCTAACATGTCTCTAGTTTGCTCGTTTAGGAGCACCCAGAGTAATAAGAAGAGACATAAAACTCCGGGTTAGACAAAAGTCAAGTATGAGCGATAAGTAGCAAAACAGAACAATAACAGGTATACTAAACCATACCTGAACCTGGACCTGCAACCAAAGAGTTAGCAGAACATACCGTACAATACTCTAAGGTGCCACTAACATATGGTGTAAAGGATACGGGGGTGGGGATGTGCATGTCATAGTGATGTCAAACAATCAAGCATAGCAACCATCCTCACATCTCTCACTCAGTGCATAAAGCATACGATATCCCCCACTTTGATCACCCATATCCTTGCTATGATCACTCTGCCCCATGGAGTCATGACGACTCCACTGCACTGATCCATAGCCACTAATCCTTGCTATGTCCACTCTGCGCTATGAAGTCATGACGACTCCACTGCACTGGCGCATAGCCATGCTATGATTACTTGGCCTCATGGAGTAATAACTACCCCAGTGCACTGATATGTAGCCTAACATCCGTCTCGGTGGTGAATCAAAGCTGTAGACGTCGATAACTCCTTTGCACATGTCCCGCAGCAAAGCCCAACTCATGAAGTCAACTCGTTGGTTCCCAACTGGATCCTGAGTTCTACTTCCTATTTGGACTACCTTTGCATCTCGGGTTTTGGTCTCCTCCGGATCGGTTCGGAAACAAGCTTCCATTAGGTTCTACATTGTCTCCACCTTTGGTTCGGGTCGGATGCTTCCTCTGGTTCGTGGGCTATGGTGCTCACCAGCTCGACTCGTGACTACCAGCTATGGATCAGTTCGTGCTTCACAACTTCCCTGGGTCAGATCGTGATGCTCCAAGCTAGTCGCAGTGCCACACTGGTTCGGTTCGTGATGTCTTAACTCGAACGGGTCATGTCTTGAGCTCCCTCCCATGGCGGTCCGGATCGGGCTCCCTCTCTTGTGTGGGTCGGGTCGTGGTGCTCGCTCTAGAGCGTCAGGTCGTGGCTTGTTCCTTCAGGCAGTTCCCTATACTCAAGATGGAGCGGTTCGGGTCGAGGCACGTATGTCACGAGCAGATCGGTACTGGAGTGGCTCATGATGGGTGGCCATGATCGGGTTGGTTCGGAAGGGGGGGAGATCTGATCCGGTTCCTGCACTATATCCTGCAACTTTTCCAGCGACTGTTTTACGCCATACGATGGCGTTTTAGACTATTATAGTTGTTCTAATCAATCACAAAGCATACCATATAGTCATAGAAATATATAAAATTGACTATAAACACAAAAACAACAATTTGATTTGTCAAAACGGATCAAACATGCCCAAAACCCATATTTTTCCCTTAATCATGCTTAACAATAACTAATGTTAGGATTAGCAAAACTTAACCAAATCAACCCAAATTTCTAATAGAGGGCTAAAACAATATTTCGAAATTTATAAATATTTTTCCAAAATTTATTCATGTTTAAATTTGCTAATTAACACTAATTACCCTTAATTAACCATAATTAGTGTAAAAACAAGGCTAATCACTCACCTTAGCCACAAACAAAACTTTCAAAACTGAAACTCCGCTGATTTGGGGCGATCTTTAGCGTCTAACACCAGCTCTAACTCTGAAATGGTGTTATTTCTCCTTAATTTGATGTTGCTAAGTTTAATCCTTGATTAAACGGTGATTAGAGATGATTCTAAATGTTGGAGGCCATTGTTAGGGTTTCCATGATGTATGTGGCGGTTGGAAAATGAGTAAAAACCGAAATCCCTAACCCTAACATCCCTTAGAGACCCCAAATCCCAAAATCCCCTAATGGGCCCAGCTGCTAATCGCCCGGTTAAGCCCAATTAAGCTGTTTTTCACCCTCTAAACCTTAATTCAGCCATATCTCCCATGGTAAGTCCGTTTGGCTTAAGTGACCACTCTACGGAAAGGTAAATCATCATCCAGATCTAATGGAAGACGTTCCAGGTCAAAACTCCTTACCAATCAAAAGTTATGGCCGAAACAAGATCAACTAGGGGCAAAACGGTCATTTAAAAATCGGCAAAAATCATGAATATGGGAAATGACCCCAATAGTCATCTCCTTGAGTTACATGACCATACAACTTCGTATTTGAGAAAAAAAAATATTCTATGATCCTTCGATGTATAGAATGCGGGTCGTTACATATGCTTTTGACATGTTTAAAACATTCAAATCTGAGATTGAGAATCAAGCTAATAAGAAAATTAAGAGACTTCGTAGTGATAGAGGAACAGAATATGAATCTACTTCAATTCTGGATTTCTATAAACTATATGGTATAGTATATGGAGAACTGCACCCTATTCACCTAAAACGAACGGTAAAGCTGAAAGAAAAAATAGGACCTTTACCGAATTAGTAGTTTCCATTTTACTAAATGCCGGTGCAGCAAAACATTGGTGGGGGAATATTTTATTAACCATGTTATATTCTGAATAGAAACCCCAAATCTAAGAATAAAATTCCACCTTATGAAATTTTAAAGAATCATAAACCCAATGTCTCATACTTTAGAACTTGGGGTTGTATAGCATATGTTCTCATTCTAGACCCTAAGAGAATACAATTGGCAAGTAGAGCATATGAACGTGTATTTATAGGCTATGCTATTAATAGCAAAGCATACAGATTTTATGACCTAAATGCATATAATATAATTGAATCAAATGATATTGATGTTTATGAAACTAAATTTCCTTTTAAATTAAGGAATAGTGGGGGCACTTCAAGTTTGCCTATTAGAACAGAAATTAATGAAAATTCTGAAGCTGAACCTAGAAGAAGTAAAAGAGCAAGAGCCATAAAAGATTTTGGTTTAGATTTTCGTGCTTTTACTACTAAGGAGGATCCCATAAACCTCCAAGAGGTCTTATCTTCTTTAGATGCTGATTTTTGGCAAAAGGCTATAAATGATGAGATGGATTCTTCGGAATCAAATAAGTCTTGACACTTGGTAGATTTACCCGCACTTGGTATATTTACCCCTCGGTTGTAAATCTATAGGCTGTAAATGGGTACTTAAAAAAATTTAAAACCTGACGGCACTATTGATAAATATAAAGCACGACTAGTAGCTAAAGTTTTTAAGCAAAAAGAAAATATAGATGTCTTTGACACTTTTTCACCCGTAACTAGAATTACATCCATTCGGGTATTAATCTCACTTGCTTCAATTCATAATTTATTAATACACCAAATGGATCTTAAAACTGCATTTTTAAGCTGTGAATTAGACAAAGAAATTTATATGGACCAGCCTGAAGGATTTGTAGTACATGGTCAAGAACATAAAGTATGCAAATTGGATAAATCATTATATGGTTTAAAACAAGCACCTAAGCAATGGCATGAAAAATTTGATAACTTAATCATTTCACATGGTTATAAAGTTAATGAAAGTGACAAATGCATTTATTACAAATTTGAGAATGACATTTGCACTATTATCTGCCTTTATGTAAATGAGCTACTCATCTTTGGGTCAAACATTCATGCCATAAACTCAATCAAATCCTTATTAAGTGTCAATTTTGATATGAAAGATCTAGGTGAGGCGAGTGTAATCCTTGGTATTAAAATTACTAGATCAGAAAAGGGATTTTCTTTGGATCAATCTCATTACATTGAGAAGATACTAAAGAAACACAATTACTTTTACTGTAAACCTGCAAATACACCATACAATCATAGTGTAAAGTTATTTAAGAACACTGATGATGGTGTAAGACAGTCTGATTATGTGAGCATCATTAGCAGCCTTCGATATGTCACTGATTGTACTAGACCGGACATTGCCTATGTCATGGGATTATTGTGCAGGTTTACCAGTAGACCTGGTATAGAGCATTGGCATGCTATTGAAAGGGTCATAAGATACCTTAAACGAACTATGAGCCTTGGATTACATTATGATAGGTTTCCAGTTGTACTTGAAGGATATTCCGATGCAGACTAGAATACTTTATCTGATGATTTAAAAACGACCAGTGACTATATATTTGGCATTGTTGGAGGAGATGTTCCTTGGAAATCCAAGAAACAGACTATTTTGGTTTAGTCTTCTATAGAGTCAGATGATAGCACTAGCCACAACTCGTGATGATGTAGAGTATTTGAGAAATCTGCTAGCTGAGATTCCCTTAAGGGAAAAACTGATACCAGCTATGTTGATCCATTGCGATAGTACTGCGGCTATTGCAAAAGTTAAGAACCATTATTATAATGGTAAGAGACGACAGATATGCCGTAAGCACAGTACTGTTAGAGAGCTACTCTCTTCAGGTACTGTTAGGGTGGATCACATATGTAGTGATGATAATTTGGCAGATCCTTTGACAAAAGGATTGTCCAGAGAGGAAGTCCTTAATACTTCTAAAAGAATGGGATTATTGACCTTAGATTGTTGAGTCACGCACAATGGTAACCCGACCTAAATGATCGGAGATCCCAAGAACTAGGTTCAATGGGTAAAAACAAGTTGTGTAGTGACAGTGATTGAACATGCTATTTAGTAAACCAAGAAGCATGTATTCCTGAAGTGATCAGAGGATGAGTTGATAGAAACTTTTAATGAGATCTATACTCTGTTTGGAATAGAGTACCTAGCTAACTTCAGGAGTGCTCTTGATAGACTCACCTATGTGAATGTGGAAATGAGGTCATTTCCTATGGAGTTTTGGGCAAAACTTATAAAGCATTCACTAAATTGGGATAGATGTGCACGACCATAAATGCACAGGCTTATTTGATTGTACTATAGAGAAGGTTGTGTATGGTCTGATGTCAGGAATAGAGTTCAAGACTACGTGTCACTCTAGTAAAAACTGAATCTTATCCACTATACAACTTGGAAGACATCTTTGTTTACGCACAATCTTATGTTTTTAGAAACTGCTCGAAAATATTTTTAAAAATTCAAGTGGGTGATTGTTGGAAATTGTTTTGAAACCATTTGGTTAATTATTAAAAATTTGACTAAGTGTAAGAATGACTCTTATATGTGAATAATCCCACCTCATGAGACTGTATGAAAGAATCAAAGTATTTATACTTGTTTCTTAGAAGCTATGTTAGGGCCTTGGGCTCCCAATACATGCTTTGTTGTGAGGAGGGAGGCCATGCATGAACAAAACACGCGATCACGACCGACCGATTCGGCTCGGGCTTGGGTTCGGGTTTCGGCTTTGGGCCTTGGCCTGGTGGTGTAGACAATTATATTTTTGGACCGTAAAACATTGCATTTTTCGAACCATTTCTTTCATGACATGGTAAATTTTTGAACCGATTTTTGTTTGACACGGTAAATAGTTTGATCCACTTTTTCAGCCGACTCTCTCCCACTACCCAGTAAACCGTTCGGAAATTGATTTTTCGTTTATAATAATTCATATTACAGATGAGAATAACCACCGAACAACATTCTCTTCTTCAGCCACCATTAAAATTTCTAGAAACAAAAACGAGCAGTAGTTAATTGTTCGAAAGTGCAAATCTGCATTGATTTGTTGTGCAAGCAAATCAGTTACTTTTACTTCGAAGGTTGTTTTATCCCAAAGGCGGTGGTGGCACTATGAATTGGTTTGCACAACCGACCAAATCGCCGAATTGTCTTCAAGAAAGCGACAAAGTACGCGACTCAGCCATTGTGTTTTCCAACAGAAATCAATTATAATTACTTGTAGGTGCTAGGCAAGTTAGAGCAATGGAGGCTAGAGTCGGAGGATTGGGGCTTTGAAGCCACAATCACTTTGTCAGAAATTGTTCTTGGTTCAGTTTGTTGTGCGTGTGATAACCCTAATTCTTGAAAGATGACTGTAATCTCTAGTTCTCAACCTAGAGCAAGGTTTAACGAGGAGAAAGTATTAACCATATTGTTTTGTCTTTTCTTTGGACTACATGTACGTTTTTTTGTTTCCCTAGTCCCGGTGGGTTGCGTTATCCCATGGGCATGGTGGGTTTGCCCTCAGGTCAGCTTTGTTTATATCCATTTTCTTAGATCTCAGGCTAGGGATGGTTTTCTTTAGTCATGGAATATTCATGGCACTACAGCCAAAGATAATAGCTTATGGTAATGCTATATCGGCATTTGCAATGGTTGTTATATTTATTGCAGGACCGACTATGATGGTTGTTTCTTCTCTTGTTGTTAGTTTAAGAGAATCACTCGTGCATGTGCCATTGTTCAGGCAACATAAGCACTAAAAATCGTCCCTTTTGTATTTGCTAAAGAGTGCAATGTTCACCTAGATATACTGAGCATAGGGGTTATATATGGAATGCTAACTGCGCTTCCAATCACGCTTGTGTACTACATTTTGCTTGAGCTTTAAAGTTTAAATTCCAAAATATGACACAAAATTCGGAATTTTTATCCCTTGGAATTACGACAAATATAAGTGAATCCTTGGTTACAGAGATTGATGAAGTTATGTAGTACCACATACTGTGAGCATGTTTAATCATTGGTAAGCAATGTCATATAACCACAGTTTGTTATTTGGTATCGAGATATGCTAGAATACCCGAATTTTTTTTGTCAAAAACTAAGAAATAGGGGTAATTCCGGAATTCAGGGGTGGTAAGCATTGAATTTAGGGGGGTATTTGTGTAATTCAAGGGGTGAGCCTTCTATTTTTTTTGTCTTTGGTGTACTTTTTGACAAAAAGCTTTTTTGTCATAGTAGCATTTTTGACTTGTATTAAATTTATAGAAACTATATTAATCGGCTGGTATTACCATAAAAAAAGCGCCGTATAACGAACGTTATGAAATTTTACATGAATAATAAAGATTAAGTTTTCAGTGTGCTATTCCATTCTTATCGATGTGCTAATTTTATTTTTTGTGTTTAGACAATCAGTTGAGCTATCAAGTAGTCTGAAAATCTACCTTCTATTGTACCCGATTAACTGGGCTTCTCTGTATTATAGTCAGCGAAGAAAATAAAACAATATATAATGAAACTTGGAATAAATGAATAGTTTGTCTGATTCATTTATGATTATTTTAATGTGGTGAGTGGATATTGGGGTAATTGTTATCATATTTAATTGTTATCACATTTCACTTCCTTTTATATTTGAAACTCGTGATTGCTACCTAGAAATATCATTGCTTTCATCTTTTTCTTTCAGAAATGTAGCACTCATTCTTCTCGTCTGAAAACGCTCATATGAAAAAAAGGTAAAAGATCGAAACCCTTCACCCGATCGAAACCCTCTTATAACAGTCGAACTCGTGCACCCCACTACACTACAACCGTCGCCAGTTGACGAACCCCGACCACCTCCTTTTCCAATATTGTACCACAATCGACCTGCCAAACTCTGCTAAAACCTCATGTCCCTTTCAAAATATCCATCATAGCAGCCACTCGACCACCTTAGTATAATAGTGGATCTACCTCCAACCGCTACTCAACCCTATCGCCCTCCCGATCATCTCTAGACCTATAAGTCCAAACGGGGTAAACTCCTTTGCCCTATCACTACACCACAACCTCTCGACAACGTCCAAATAATAGCCTCTTCAAACCCTCCTTAGCCCCCAGTTGTTGCACAACAACCCACCATCATTATTCAAGCCTCCCGAACTCCTCCACATGAAGTTTGAGATCCCCTGTCTCCTACACCATAGTTCAGCCTGCTGTTAACGGACTATTGAGAGTCAAAGCCTCTACCTCGACCCGTTCCACAGCAGTTCAACAACATCAACCAATAGCAGTCAGCGTAGTCGCACATAAGTTGTAGCCGTTTGTTTTTCATGTGTTTTCATGTTGCTTCGTAGTGTGTGCATACATGTAGACTCATGGCTTATGGATCACATCGTTGTTATAGATTCTGTTATCCTACTTTGTGAACTAGGCTACACAAGAGCAAACACTGAGAAAACCACCAACTGGTCCGGATCGGAGGGAGATAGCATAGGAAAGAAGCAAAGATCGAAGACGCGAGCATCACATCGGTTCGGATCGGAGAAACACTTCAGCGGCATCAAAAGAAAGCAAACACCCTCATCGGATCGGATCAGAGGCGGCCGATCCGAACCCATTTTCTCTGAACCTGTGACTGTTGCTGCGCACATCTCCTGAAGACTCGGGCCAAGCATGACCATTTCCTCCCACGATCTCCCACTAAGTCGATGCGTTGTCACCAGCTGGAGGCCTCCGAACCCGACTCTTATGGGATGTGTGCCACGCTGTTCTGAACCGGAGCCACTGCGAAGAGATTTTTCACCTATAAAAACACCATCAAGAGGCATTTGAAAGGATCTTTTGGCAAATTCTCAGTTCTAACTTCCTCCATAGCCGAATTTCATAACTACATTCAGATCAAAATCATCTCTTAAAGTCTATTTTTGAGAGATTTGAGTGAGTATATGCATTGTAATTGTGAAGTTGAGTGAGAATCATTGCTGTTTTTGCATTTGAATCATCAATTAAAAGAATAGAAAGTGGACGTAGGCTCTTTAACGCCGAACCACTATAAATCATGTGTTATTCTTTGCTTTTTAGTTCTGTTTCATTAAATTCATAGTTCATTTGGGTGTTAGAACCAATTTTTTGTCTAACATTTTGGTGCTTTCACTGAGAAACCTTCGAATTCTCAGCCTTTTTGGGATTATCATTCTACTATTTGGACTTTCAAGTTCAAAGAAGTTAATCCCTTGTCTCTAACATCTTTCAGTACTTGTTGACTAACCGTTGAAGAATCGAGTATCATGGCTAAGACCAAAGGGAAAGAAGTGCTAGGCGCTAGGGGAAATGATGCTAGAGAAGATCAGCAAGCCATCGTGATAACAAGGTTATGCGCTCAAAGCTCTGGAGCAGACCGCTCCGATCAGGAGGATCCAAACCGGAAGGGAGGCACCGATCCGAACCGGGTGGAAGGCACCGATCCGGTCTAGTGAAGTCGAGGGCACTCACTCTCTCCATCCGAACCGCCCCGACTAGGCTGCTGTGAACCGATCCGATCCGAACCAGAATGAAGCTGGAACTTCTACTCGAGCTCCCTCCAACGCTCCGATTCTAGCCACGATGACTAATGGTCAGCCTGATCCATCTGCACCCATTACACAGGGAGACTTTTCACGTTTTCTTGACATGCTACAGAGCACTAAAGAAGCATTAGAAGCCCAAAGGCGTGACAACCTTCGCCTGTAGGAAAACATGATCACTATGGGTAGAGAACTACAGGAGCTCCGGAGGCAGAGGACTCCTTCCCCAGCACGCCGCCTCGCTACAGATGATTTGTCTTCTTCGGATGAAGAACGCCCCCGCGAGAGAAGGCCGCTTGAACGACCTCAGAACCTCGATCAATTGACTTTTGGATCTTTAGGATCCCGAGAAGACGCTGCTCGTGTATTGGGCCCTGATGACCCGAGCCTGCACCAGCCTATGTTGCTACCCATGCGCGGATCCCACGTCTTACCCAGGAATCCTAATATTACCAACCCCACACAGCAATAGCTCCTCCAACCTCTACCTCCTGAGATCGACCGGGAGCACAGAGAGCAACGTAGAGCAGCCGCCGCCAGAAACAGGAGGTTATCCCCTGATCAGGAACCCAGGGGTAATCCGAACATCAGATCTACAGAGCCTGTGCAGACATTAACAAACGCCGATGTATGGGCAATGGTGCGCCTGATTATGTCTGAAAGCCGGCAGTATACTAATGAGGATTGGGGAATTGAACGAAGTCATTCTCCCTTCACAGATGACATACTGAATTTCCAATTCCCCCGGCGATTCAACTTGCCTCAGATGGATCGATATTCAGGAAGAACAGACCCAGGGCAGCATCTGATGAGATATGCATGGTTCATGAACGCAACAGCAGCTCCAGATGCTGTAAAATGCAAAGCTTTTCCAATCTATCTTGAAGACGTAGCCTTAATGTGGTTCACATGACTCCCTCCTCGGTCGGTATCAAATTTCACAGAATTGCGTGAGCGCTTCATGAATCAATTTCGACTCCATGCCCAAAAGTCCAAGACCGTCATAGAATTATCACGGATTAAACAGGCCCCAAAAGAATCTTTGAAGTCATATTTGGATCGCTTCAACCTAGCCGTCACTGAAGGTAGTGATCCCCATGAACCCACTATCCTGATGGTCTAGATAGAAGGGGTAGATCCTGACACGGAGTTCGGGGATTACTTGGCTGGAAAACCACCTCCAACTAGAGAATTGTTCTATGAAAAGTCTAATATCCGCTTAAGGCGAGAAGAAGCTAAGGCAAATCGGAAGAGAAAGTCCAAAAGAGCCTCGAAGGAAGATGTCCAGAGTAATGTTGTTGTGAAACAATCTGGTGACAATTCAGTGAAGGTGGAAGTAAATGTTGGCAACCAGAATGGGGGGAATAGCAACAGAAATGGTAACGGCAATAGAAGGAACAGAAACCGAGGGAATAGCTCTAATAAAAGACCCAGATTCCAGACTTTAGAAAATTATACGTCGTTAAATGATATGTTGGAGAATATTTATTTAGACACATATAGCACATTGTAGTACAAAAAACCACCACCCAGAGGCTCCATTGAGTAAGAAATTGCAACAGGAAAGTTTTGCTTGTTTCATGGAACCCACGGTCATTCCACTAATGAATGCCGTCATTTGAGAGATATTGTCGAAAAATTGCTGCGAGAAGGAAAGTTAGACGAGTACAAGGTCGCCCCAAGGGACAGGGGGCAAGGGGGACAAGCCCCGGACTCAAACCCGCCTACCTCGAAACCCACAGCCCAGCAAAAAGGCAAGAGGATCGTCATTAATGCTATTATAGGTGGACCTCACCTAGTTGGTCGTAGTTTTAAAGCTACGGATCAGTACGTCAACGCCGCCAAGCATTTTGAGGTTGGAGAGTGCAGTAGCCTCGATGATGTTATCCTAGTAAAACAACAAAAGACGATGTCAGACGACGTCGTATTCCGCAATAGAGATGATTCCGGAGTTCAATCTCCAACCGATGATCCGCTAGTAATCACCACAAAAATTGGCCCTGCTTTAGTCCATAAAGTGTTAGTGGACAACGAGAACTCGGTCAGTATCCCTTCCAAGAGAGCTTTCGAACAGATGAAACTTGAGGCAAAAGATTTAAAGCCATGCAAAGGACGGATACATGACTTTAACGGAGCATCTACAACTCCGATGGGTTTTGTGGAACTACCAGTCACACTAGAACAGGGAGATCGCCAGAGAGTAAGGATCCTGCCGTTTGTAGTTTTGGATGTGGAGTCGCCTTACAATGCCTTCCTAGGTCGACCGACCCTTGCCGAATTTAGGGCATGTATTGCACCTTGGTGCTTGCTGCTTAAATTCCCGACTGACTCAGGAGTTGGGGTGATGAGGGGCGACCAAGCTACGGGACGAGCTTGTTACGTGACAGAGTTAAAGATGTTAATGAAGGCGTTGAATATAGATGCTAAGGATGATTCCACCCCTCCAAATGAGGCCTTAGCATAGCAATTAAGGGGTCCTGCCCCAAGAGAGTCGCCCTCAGATGTACTCGAGGATATAGATCCCAGAAAGGATAGTGAACCCGAGGACAGGAAGGCAACTCCCAACGAAAAAACAATCGATATACCTATTGATGAAACAGATCCAACAAAAGTACTAAAGATCGGCTCGCAACTGGATCCAGTTAGAGCGAGGGAATTGGCTGATTTCTTAAAGGCAAATCTAGATGTGTTTGCCTGAACTCACGCTGACATGCGTGGGATTTCGCCTACCATCATGAGCCACTCTTTGTCTATTAATCCAAAGCACCCACCAGTCAAGCAGAAAAGACGAATGTTAGGCCCAGAGCGGTCAGCAAGAAGTAGAGAAATTAAAAGGTAATGGATTCATTAAGGATTCAAAATATCCCGACTGGATATCGAATCCTATCCTAGTCAAAAAGTCAAACGGAAAGTGGCGAACATGTATCGACTTTTCTGATTTGAACAAGGCTTGCCCGAAGGATAGCTTTCCTCTCCCCAGAATTGATCAACTAGTAGATTCGACGGCCAGGCATGAACTTTTATCCTTTATGGACGCCTATTCTGGGTACAATCAAATTCCCATGCACACAGCAGATCAAGAGCATACGAGCTTTATCACAGACTTGGGATTGTATTGTTACGTGGTAATGCCATTTGGGTTGAAAAATGCGGGAGCCATGTATCAGCGCCTAGTCAACCGCATATTTTACAATCAAATCGGGAAAACCATGGAGGTTTACGTAGATGATATGCTCGTAAAATCCAAGCAATCTCCCGATCATACGAAGGACTTAGCAGAAATTTTCGGCATACTACGATGGTATGGGATGATGTTGAATCCCTTGAAGTGTTCTTTTGGAGTGGCATCAGGCAAGTTCCTTGGCTTTATCGTGAGTTCCAGAGGAATTGAAATCAATCCGGACCAAATAGTAGCAATCCGGAATATAGAGGAGCCGCGGAAGATCAAGGATGTTCGAAGCTTAGCTGGGAAGGTTGCAGCACTGGGCAGGTTCATCTCCAAAGCAACATACAAGTGTGTACCCTTCTTCGATCTCATAAAACAGGGAAAGCAAAGTTTTGAGTGGACTCCCGATTGTGTGGAGGCATTCCAGAATCTATTAGATTTCCTAGAAAAGCCTCCAATATTATCAGATCCCGTGGAACATGAGGATTTGTTCGTCTACTTGGCGGTATCATCTCATGCCGTTAGCGCAGCACTAGTACGTGAAGAGGATAAAGTCCAGAAACCTGTGTATTATGTAAGCAAAAAGCTAGCTTCCGCAGAACGTAACTATCCAAATATAGAGAAGCTTGCTTATAGCCTCCTGATTGCTTCCCACGAACTTCGCCATTATTTCCAGGCACACCCGATAGTCGTATATACTGATTAACCTTTGAGACAAGTGTTGCAAAAACCTGAAGCATCGGGGCGGTTACTTAAATGGAATATTGAGCTGAGTCAATTTGATTTGAACTTTCAACCACGAAGATCAATAAGGGGGCAGACATTGGCTGACTTCATAGCTGAATTTACAATTCCCGAAGAGGAAACGGTGGGTGGCAAGATAGTTACCTTGGATCGAGAGTTGGAGCTTAGTCCGTGGAGACTATATACGGACGGAGCCAAGAATGATAGAAAGTCCGGCGCCGGAGTTATTTTAATAACTCCTGAAAGACGCTCTATTTATTGTACATTATAGTTGGAATTTGCTGCTACTAACAACGATTCTGAGTATGAAGCCCTGATTACCGGGCTGAAACTCGCCAAAGATTTGGGAGTAAAGACATAAGATATATATTGCGATTCAAAGATAGTTGTATGTCAAGTTCGGGAAGAATTTGCTGCTAAAGGACCTCGACTCATCACTTATCTCAAAAAGGTAAAGGAGTTATTGGAAGGTTTGGAGCATTATAGCATAACACACATTCCAAGAACGGAAAATCAGAAAGCAGATCGACTGGCGAAGCTAGCAAGTTCTGATAATCCTAAAGAAATCGAAATGGTTCCGATAGAGGAGTTGGAATCACCGAGTTTCGACCTAATGGAAATAGAGCTAGCCTTGGAAGTTGAACCAGAAAGAGAGTCCTGGATGACATCAATTAAGAATTTTCTCAAGAACGGAACCCACCCGTTAAGAAAGAGCGAAAGACGAGCTGTATGACGCAAGGCTACAATATACGTTTTACAGGATGACGTCCTTTGTCGTCAAGGGTTTTCAATGCCCCTACTACGGTGTATCGCACACGATGACATTAAACGTGTGCTGCAAGAAGTACATGAAGGTCAGTGTGGTGATCACACTGGGGGTCAAACCCTAGCAAAGAAAATATTACGGTACGGATATTTCTGGCCTACCATGAATAAAGACGCGGCCGATTATTCACGACGTTGCGATAGATGTCAAAGATATGCCAAAGTTTCCAGAGCACCTCCGACTCAGCTCAAGTCGATGGTAAGTCCGTGGCCGTTTGCCATGTGGGGAATTGACATTATTGGACTGTTACCTATTGCCAAAGGAGGAGCTAAGTACGCGATCGTTGCCGTGGACTACTTCACAAAATGGGTAGAAGCTGAACCTTTAACGACCATCACGGCAAGGAAGGTGATCAGTTTTATGGTCAGAAACATCATTTGTCGATTTGGAATACCGAAGGCCATCATAACTGATAATGGGACGTAGTTTGACAGCATCGAGTTTAGAAACTTCTGCCAGAAATACAAGATTGATAAACGATACACTGTAGTAGCTCACCCGTAGTCAAATGGCCAGGTCGAAGCCATAAACAAGGTCATCAAATCAATTCTGAAGAAGCGGTTGGAGCAGGCCAAAGCTAGATGGGTAGACGAGTTGCCATTAGCTTTATGGGCTTACAGGACAACCTTTAAGACGGCTACCGGCCATACTCCCTATTCACTTTCCTTTGGGTCAGAAACGGTGATCCCGGTAGAATTAGAAGTCCCTTCTCATCGAGTGGCGTATTACGATCCGATGAAAAATAAGGCACTCCTCCTAGAATCTCTTGATATGTTTGAAGAAAAATGAGATGAACCCGACTTGCGTGCTTCAAGACATCGACATCAAGTAGCACATTATTACGACCGGAAAGTTCGCTTCAAAACCTTTGAACCCGGAGACCTAGTACTGAAACGAGTCTTCCCGCCTTCGACCCAATTGGGTCCAAAATGGGAAGGGCCATACACCATCCAACGGAAGCTTGATATAGGAGCATTCAAGCTAACGACCATGGACGGTGAGGAGATTCCCAGAGCCTGGAACGCTCAGCACTTGCGACGATATCTGAGCTAAATATGAAATGTCATCCCTTTTGTTTTTATAAGCTATGTAAAAAGGCATGACTTGCCTTAAAAAGTCTGTTTATGTAAACAAACGATTATGAACTGGATGTAGGCTACGACTTAGCTGAGCCACTATAAAAATATCGTGTGTCATTTACTTTTTTGCATTATTTATATCTTCAACAATTATTCTATCATGACCATGAAACGCAAAACGTTAAATTAAATTTGGAAAGTTGCAGATGACCTATGTGCAGGAGCAAATAAAATAACTGCTTGTACGATGAAACATAGAAGAATGGGAAGACAACATTCTTAACTCTAACTCTCAAGAATCGAGAGAGAGTATAAAGGATGGGAAGACGACATCTCTTGAGGCGTGAAGGTGCACCCAGATGAGAGACCGCCTCAACGATACTCTAACCTGGTTACGAGACAGGAGAGTATAAAGATGCTAGAAAGAGTAGGCATCAATGACGAAAGGAATATGGCCTCGTCCGAGAATCGGGGGCAATTGGACTTTTGATTTAATTAATCTTGAATAATTCTTGCTCAGTTACACGAGATTGACTGGGGGCATATATGTGCATACATATTCCCCTCAACAATGACTTCATTATATAACTTTAGTATGACATACTTTTGTATTTTCACTTAAGTACTAAACTAACAACTATCAGACATTGTAGGAAATAGAACTATTTTTATTCATAAAGTTGTGATTTTGTACAAGGAAACCAAGCAAAAAAAGATGCGAGGGCCGCACTCGTTGCAACAATGTCGGACTAATTGAGTATCAGAATAAAACAAAGCACTTCATCACTTGGGCTTTGGAGTGAACTTGGATTTTTTGGCAGCCTTTTGAGCATTCTTAGCCTCTTTTTCAGCATCAGTCAAAATGCGCTTTGGCTTTTTCTTCCCTACAATCGAAGTGCTAGAATCGGTTGATTTTTTCCTAGGAGTCGGAACACTGGAATCAAGAGAAGACTTTTTAGCAAGCTCTTCTGTAATAGACCTAGTTGAAACCTTAACGACTAACCTTGATCCAGCATCCACCACTGCAAGAGGCTTAAGGCTTTCAGGGTCCAGGTCTTCAACTTTTAGCTGCATACGTTTGTCTTGCTCGGCTTTCATGTCGGCCAAAGTGATGTCATCGGCGCTTTTTGAATCCCCAATTATAGCCACATCGGGAACTTCTTCATGCCCTTCATTATTACCGTCGTCTTTTAAGGCATCAATCATCTCGTCATCGTGATAAGTGTCAGCCTTAGACAGTTCATCTCCCCCTCCTGACTCTACAGTGGTAGCCTTATCTTGTTCTCCTTGAGCCTTATCCACGGATTTTATCCCGGTGGTGGTTACCTGAGGCACGCCAGTCTTCTCGGTCGGTTCAACGCCTACAGAATTAGAAGTAACTGTTATCAACTCAGGAGAAAATAAAGGATCTTTCATCGATTGCCCAATTATGTGGTGAAAAGTGGAGACGGCCTTGACGAATTGAGGTGAGAAGGTAGAAATACCTTCCGATGATTTCTCAGCTGGAGTGACCGCCGTCTCTGATGCTGACTCGAGTATGGGAGATAAAAGAGATGCCTTAGGGATCCCCGGGTTCTCGGGATCATATTCCTCGACTTCAGAAGTTTTAGCGGTAGTAGAAGAAGAAACAGCCTCAGGGATATTCTTTTGTTTGGGCATCCGCTTCTTTTCCTCCATAGCAGCGGCAATGAGGTGACGCCCCTCGGCCAGACGTGCCAGCTCATCATCTCTTAGATATTTTTCCATAAGTTTATCTTCGTCGACGAAGTCTACCTTAACTTCCTCTTTCTCCCATTCGATAATTTGACTCCATACGTGAACCAAGGTAGTTGGATAATCTTCAATCCAAGAGATGTTTCGGCGATGAATTATGTGCGGGAAGAATTAAATCAGTAATTCGCCAAAATCGTGTACTTCTTCCTGAGCCTCTGACAGCCGTTTACGGGTCTCTTTAGCAGACTTAATGACATTTTCCACATTCCCCTTACCTTGGGAAGCCCTATTCTCGGCTTCCATTAGCTTGGACTCCAAGTCAACGTTTCAGTTTTCTAGTTCGGCATTTTTTCTAGCTAACTCAGCTTTCTCTTGCTCAAGAGTATTGTAAGCTAGATGCATTTTGACATTGTCCGACTTAGCATCTTCCGCCTGTTTCTTTAACTCCAAGCGCTCTTGACTATGGGATTCAAGCAAGTCATGATAACGCTTTTGTAGCTCCTCAAATTGCTGCTTGAAGTTGCTAGCCTCTCGTTGAGCAATAGCAAGCTGAGCTTGTGTGTCCTCAAGGTCCTTCTCCAAATTTTTCAAGGCCTTTTCATCGGCATCTGCAGTCTTTTTCATCGAATTAATGTCCCTAATTAAAGTCTGAATAATTCTGGAGAGATTGCGTGAGTATTTGAACATCTCCGAGTATTGCTTCTCGACTGCGTCAATCTTCGCTTTAGCTTCATCTTCCCACTTTGAGGAAATAGGCTCAAGTGCAGGCAAACAAGTTAGATTCTCAAAGTAATGATCTGGAAACTGCTTCTCCAGATATGCCAACTTAACTTTGGACTCAACATCCAGTGGTGGAGGTTTGCAGTATGTTGGTTCAACATCCTTTCGCTTAGTCGGGACGATGGTTGTATCACCCTTTCCAGATCGCTTCTCGGAAACCTTATGCTTGTCTCGTGAATCAGTATGCTTCGGTGGACTTTTTCCCCGACTATGTTTGTCTTGAGGAGAAGTTCGGTCTTTGGGTTGAGATGTATCTTCTCCTCGACGGCTCTGATAGCTTTTATATCTTTCTAGATCTGACCGGACGAGGGAACGAGAACGCAAGGTGTGTGGTCGATGAGAATCATGGGGCCTTCTGTCATCTCTACCCCGGCTTTCACGACGATCATGCTCGATGTCGGACGGAGGTCCTGACATGCTGCGGCGTATTTTCTTGATATCGTAATAAGGGCGAGACATTGTACCTACGCAGCAACGTAAGTGGAATTCAGAATCAGTGTTCACATAAAAAGCGAGCATTGTGATGTGTGGTGCTAATGTGTTAAGTGCATCCTAAGTGGTTTTCCCCCTGACAAACCCGAGTCTGAAGCCAGGCCAGCGTGAGTGGGCCCTTTGGCCTTCACGGGAGTGGTCTCCTCTAAAGAAGTGAAAATTAAAGGATTTGTGCCAAAATCCTCTGAAGTGTAGATGGTTTCAGGTAGGAGGAGATCTCCTAAACCCTAAAATGTGGGATCATCGTTAGAAGGGACATCTCCTTGAGAAACATCTGCTGGCAACTCTTTAGGGGACGTTGACTTATTAGGATAAATAGCATCATCAGGGACGGTATACCCCTCTCTGTGCTTTTCAGCTACGTTGGCTAACTCGTTGTCCTGAGTTGAAGATGGAGAAGGTGAAGTCCGAAGAGTTATTGCTGGATCTCTCGAGCCCTCGCCCGTTTCAGGAATAATGTCTATTGGGGGTACGTATACATATGGGCTCGACCCATGACCTATGCTACGGGTAATGGATAATAACCCGTGATGATGGAGATACTCATCCTTAAGAACTTCGCCGATGGTTAGAAACTTTTGATCGCCATTGAGAAGCCGATGCAATCGATCAAAGTATAACCGATCCGATATTTGTTTTGGGTTATCAACTATGAATAAAAGAGAAAAGCAGGTTAATGCGTTGACATGAACATTCAAAATCGAGATCTATAAAATCGATGCTTTACTTGATTTGGTCCACCTCTTGGCGCACCCCGGCTGTTGCCAGATATAAAACCATTCGAGCTTAGAATCGCCGGCCTTGCTGCTAAATGGAGCTAAAATAATTTTCCTCTTTGGGACTGATTCAAAGTAGGAGAAGGAAGGAGTTTCTCGAGTTCGATACTTGAAATTGTAAAAAAAGTGGACGTCATCGAAAGTAGGCTCTATACCTAACACCTCTCTGTATGTTATAAATAAGGTATATAAATGAGCATAAGAGTTGTGGTGTAACTGCATGGGGGCAATCCGCATCTGTCTCAGAAAGTCGACGACAAAACGCGGGAACAGTGGAATAGCACCAACCATGCACATCAATCGAGTAACTGCCATAAATCCTTCCGGAGGATTGTGAGGACGATCAACTTTCGATGGCACCAGGGTATCTCTTTTCAGTATCCCGTGCTTTAAACATATTCGAACAAGTCTGTCGTTATCAATCATCGATTCGATGGAATCTTTAGGTAATTCCAAAGTAATGGAGGACTTAAATTCATCAGGAGCTCGATTATCTCCTATTCCTCCTTCCTCTTCATCGCCCAGAGAAACTTCACTATCGGAAGGTGTTTCACTATTAATTGCTCCTACTTCATAATCTGAGCCTTCATCGTCCCATTCGGGGTCTTTGGAAGAAGATATGTCATCAAGAGTAAATTTCTCAGAAGTTTCCGCAACTTCCATCTTCTTTGCTAACCTAGATGAACGTGTCTCGGCCATGATTACTAGGCTATTGAAGAAATAATAACAAGGATTAGAGTAAAGTTGCCCGTGTCCCCCGTGTGTGTATGTGAACTAAAGTGTGTGCTACGTGTAACAAAGATGCAAAATAAACACATGCAAGCGTGATGTAAAAATTTCAAGGAGTAACAATATTTCAGAATAGTTCTTGATGTTTGTTATGTTTGTAAGGCGCTATCCTAACTATTCATCAAGTTGAAGGTTATGCCAAGCATTGATTAAGCTAGTTGGATGAATTCTCGCGCATTGAGTTAGACTGTTTCGGTTCGGATATGTGCAGAGGGATCGGATCGAAGAGCAAAGTCGTGTTTCAATCTGAAGAAGATATTCACACCAAGTAAGTAAATCCGGATCGGTTCGGACGTAGGCAACCGGATCGGTTCGGATCGACTTGAGTCATCATGCCTCTTCTCCTCCCTGTTTATTATTCCGATCTGACCCAGTCAAGTGGGCTTTGTTTCCCCATTTTTTCTTTTTCTTTTGCTCCGACCCGATCCGGTCTTGTGAACATCTTTCCCTTCCCTTCACTCGAACGTTCCTCTACCCGAGCCTGTTCCTCTCCTTCATCTCCTTCATTCTCCATCTCGCTGAACCGATACCAAACCCAACTCTATCTCACATACCCCAATTAAAACCAAGCACTTACATGCTCAACTATCCATTAGGTTCCTAATCTCCTCTCCCTACGCCTCGAGGTGGTGATAGAACCACCAACGACGACGGCGAGGAGAGAGAGGGCGACGGCGTCGAGACTAAACACACACCATGTTCGAATCGCCCAATTCTACCATAAACCTAAATTGAAAATGATTACAGTAAGGAAATTCAAGATTTTAAACCTACCAAGATGTTCAATTTAAAGAAGAACGAGAAAGTTTCGGTGCTTTTGAAGTTTTAAGGTTTCGATGTGAAATCTGTTGAACGAGAGCGATAAAAGAAGGAGAAGAAGAAAAAGACGGGGGAAGGACTTATATAAGCATCGTGTGACCACTCGTATTCCCAATCTACTTCACCCCGTTCGGACCAGAATTCAGGCCCACAAACGCATTTTAGCCTGTTAGTCTATTATTAAGCAATACAGGAGGGAATTCCATTCGGATCGGAGTCCAAACCGAAGGGGATTATACACGTCGACTTGTCATGTAGGTTGAATTCAAGGAAAAATAAAGAAAAGCTTACCTGGAGGAATTACTAGACATTGAAAAGAAGCTCTCAAAGTTGTTTGAAAATGAAGAAAGTAATTCATATGGTTCATGGATAATATATAAGCAGCAAAAGACACGACTTTATGAAGTGATACAACTCTACAAGTAAATGGAAGCGATCATTCAATGGTTCTAATTCAAAGGATGTTTCGTAAACTACTTCGAAGCACACTTTATCTTAAATAAGAGTGTACTTCAAGGGGGAAAAATGTTACCCAACTTTGTGAACTAGGCTACACAAAGAGCAAACAGTGAGAAAACCACCAACTGGTCCGGATCGGAGGGAGATAGCACAGGAAAGAAGCAAAGATCGAAGACGCGAGCATCACATCGGTTCGGATCGGAGAAACACTTCAGCGGCATCAAAAGAAAGCAAACACCCTCATCGGATCGGATCGGATCGGAGGCGGCCGATCCGAACCCATTTTCTCTGAACCTGTGACCGTTGCTGCGCACGTCTCCTGAAGACTCGTGCCAAGCATGACCAATTCCTCCCACGGTCTCCCACTAAGTCGATGCACTGTCATCATCTAGAGGCCTCCGAACCCGACTCTTATGGGATGGGTGCCACGCAGTTCCGAACCGGAGCCACTTCGAAGAAATTTTTCACCTATAAATACACCATCAAGAGGCATTTGAAAGAATCTTTTGGCAAATTCTCAGTTCTAACTTCCTCCATAGCCGAATTTCATAACTACATAGATCAAAATCATCTCTTAAAGTCTATTTTTGAGAGATTTGAGTGTGTATATGCATTGTAATTGTGAAGTTGAGTGAGAATCATTGTTGTATTTGCATTCGAATCATCAATTAAGAGAATAGAAAGTGGACGTAGGCTCTTTAACGCCGAACCACTATAAATCATGTGTTCTTCGTTGCTTTCTAGTTCTATTTCATTAAATTCATAGCTCATTTGGGCGTTAGAACCAATTTATGGTCTAACAGATCCATATCGAGGTGAGTGCTTAAAACTTACTCATGTTAGACTACAGTGCAAGTTGAAGTTAATTATGCCTCGTTTAATCGTACATAAGTTAGTTTGAACTTAAATGGACATAAAGTTAACTTGAATTAGAATGGAATAATTATTATGTTTGAAATACACTTGTTTGGCATTATATGCATGTGTTGGATATAATTGAAAATTAATATGGGTATATATGCTAGGAAGTTTAATTATAATTCTATTATCTTATACGATTGTATTGAACGATGACTATTGGTTGTTATGCTTATTAATTTTCATTTTGATTCTTGCAAAATCGCTACTTATATTGTATATTTCTTTAATTATATATCTGTGACATTGGAAGGAGTTGAAAGGAATATACCATATATTTGAAATTATAAATATTTTACTTGGTCCAGGTAGAAAATTTAAATAACAAACACACTTGGTCAAAGTAAATGGTTTTATAAAATTGAAATCGTTTTGGAATTTAATAATGATAATTTAGAATTTTTGAATGAAATTCATTAAAATAATTTATTTGAAAGCCAATGTAAAACTTTATTTAAAATGATTTGTACAAAATTTTAATTCTTGAATAAAACGTCAAGAGATAGAAAATTGACAACTTTTCAAAATTTTAGTTTAACCTATTACCCGACATTGTAGGTAAATATGAATTTTTGTTAAAACTTATATGGTATTATTGAAATGAATTGACTAACGGTTTAAATTGATTTATTATGTTTACACTCAATTTTTTAAAATTTAAAATCCAAATTAACAGAAATTGGAAATTTGAATATAACCAAATTAGGACAAAGTTTATTAAAATGATTAACGATTTTAAATATGAAGTGACTTATTCAACTTTGATTATAATTGAAAGTGATTTAATTAATGTTGGTTTTAAATAAAAAATTTAGTTGAAATTAATCACAATATGATTTAAATTTGTTTAAGATATGAAATTGAAATTTTAATGTTTGAATTGAACGGTAAAATCTAAAATTATTGGAGCTCAGATTGGCGGATTCAATTTGAAATCTACTATTTTGAAATGGACAATATGTCTTGAAACAAAATGAAATTTGTTTGAATTAAATTTAAAGTATAAAAGATAAACTAAATTTAAATTTAACTTTCTTTAAAATAGTAGTTCAAAGACAAATGCGTACACGAATTCAAATTTTAAATAATTATAATTCAACATGAAATATGAATATATTTTGGAAATATAAATGACCAAGTGGTGAATAAAATGAAAGGCTAGTTGTTAAAGAGACCACGACCGGATATTAACATGCTCTTTGTCTTTCTAGAAACTATTTTAATAACTGTGTGCGTGGGGGATGTTATCAAGATGTAGTGGATGTATTGGTGAACGTTTATTGGAATGAAATAAATGAACGATGATGGATGACTAAACACTTGTATCAATTTAAAATGACTAAAAGGGGTACCTACATCAGGTGAATTAGGTTAGCTACCTCTAGTGGACCTCTTTCCCACGTACTACTATCATGATTTTGAACTCAATGTGTACAACGTTCTAATTTTGGATTGAATAGACGTGCTCAGCCGTTAGGGGTTACGATCAGCCTGAAAGGGTAAACTGGTAGAATTCTACCTTGGGCATTTCCTCACGTGCCTTGTCATACCTTTATCCTTAGACAAGCCTACTATGGTTTTGTTTTAACATTATATCTATTAGAGACTCACTGTCCACTGAGGGTACTTGTTGTGCTATTGGACCTGCATAAACTACATGCTTCAAAATGTGTTAAGGTGGATTAATGTAAAACTTTGACACTATTTAAATATTTAATTTACCGATATACATTATATATAATGTATCTTATTTTATATTGATAGTTTAACAGATCCATAGAAAATGAAAAAACTTATAACATCTCTTAAGTTACCATGCATATTCTTTTGTTAATTTACATGAGAATGTTAGAAATGCAGGTACTGTTTTTTCTATTATGCTCTCGTTAGCTTGAGTATTATAGTTAAGGAATCTTTTCTATAGATGAAGATATAGTTTGAGGCTCCATTTTATCTAGTCTACTTCATCCTTTCTTTTAATAGTATACATGTTCGTGTTTTATTAGATACTGGAACATCCCTCATCTTTATATCAACAAACTTATATTAGAAATTTGAGAATGTTTTAAAATTCGAACCTCCTTGTGTGTTTCAGATCTTATTGACAATCCCTCAAACCTAATAGTGCTATGTAAAGGTGTTTGTCATTATAAAGAATAGTTCACTGAAGACTCTTATATCTTAGGCTTTAAAGTTTTTAATGTATTGTTAGGCATGGATTAGTTAATTAAATTTTATGTGGTTATTTCTAGTAAACCTTGATCGATTTCTTAGTGAGTGATAAAGGTAAACAATTAGTCATTGAATACAAGATGCCTTTAGATATTCCTAAAAGGCTTGTTTTCTCTCTTGATCTACATAAAAGAAATCTTATCATTATTCAAGATGTTCAACATTTTCTCGATGCCCATGGTGAGAATACTTGCTTAACTAACTCCTCTTTGAGAAATCAAATTTTGAATTGATCTTATTTCCAGAGCTAGACATGTGTAGTACTTCCTCCACGGAGAATGTCACTCAAAAAGAGAGTTGAATTAAAAACCCTAGTTGATGATCTATTATCTAGAGGTTTGATTGTGCGAAGCCATTTTGAATGGGGAGATGTTATGGTCTTTGTTACTAAATATGATGGCTCTCTAATGTTGTGGACTATAGAGAGCTGAATAAGCTCATCTTTAAGAATTGATGCCCAATGCCTTATATAAATGACATGTTTGGTCAACTAATATAGAGCACGGCTCGACTTCTTAATTTAAAAAAAAAACTATATAGAGCA
The DNA here is from genome assembly GCA_030737875.1 of Allium sativum. Taxonomy (NCBI): domain Eukaryota; kingdom Viridiplantae; phylum Streptophyta; class Magnoliopsida; order Asparagales; family Amaryllidaceae; genus Allium; species Allium sativum. The sequence continues at coordinate 626,914,855 of CM060921.1, read as the reverse complement.
TGGTTATTTTCTCAACTCGACCTTGTTTTCAGCTTCCATTAGCTTAAAATTTCCAAGGATAGCATTCATCAAATATCTTTCTGCACTAAAGATAGTTTTTATGAATGGCTAATGATACCATTTACCCCAGATTACTTCATAGACCTAATTAACGTAGTACTTTGGGATATTCTTAACCAGTTTATGATTGTTTACACCGATGACATCTTGATCTTTTCTAAGACTATGAAAGAGCATGAATAACTTCGAAATATGTATTGCTTGAGACCTTGACAATCCATCAAATAAAATCCAATTTAAATAAATGCCATTTCTACCAAGAGAAAGTCGTATGTCTTAGCAGATCACCATGATTAATATAATCTCATAACTAGCTTCTTTCTATTTGGCCATTGAATTCTTTAAATTCGATTCGTATCTTGATGCTAATTTTCAAGATTGGTAAATTATGAAATCAGTCACTGATGTTTGGATTTTCTTGGGCCTAGTCGGTTATTATTGATGATTTATAGAACATTTCTCTCAAATAGCTTCGCCTTTCATAGCTTTGACCAGGAAGAATGTCAAGTTTGTTTGGAGTAACAAATGCCAGAGAGCGTTTGATGAATCAAAACAAAAGTTGACCTTTGCTTTTGTTCTCATTGCTCTCAATTAAGGTAAAGGATTGATAGTTTATATAAACACTTGTGGAAATGGGTTTTGTGTTCCTTTAATTAAACAATTATCAGTTATGCCAGTAGGCAGTTGAAACCTCTTGAAATCAACTATGCAATGCATGACCTAGAGTTATTAACAATATTTTTTGCTACAAAATTGTAGAGGCAACATCTTTTTGGCATGAAATTTGAACTCCGTATCGATCATAGATCCTTGAAATATATCTTCACCCAAAGGGATTTGAACCAAAGCAGGTTAGATGGCTTGAATTCTTAGCTGCTTGTGACCTCGACATCAATTATACTCCTAGGAAGGCAAACGTTGTAGCCGAGATTAGAAATAAAGCAACGGTATATCAATTTGTTATTTCCTTTGCGCTTATGGATCATACTATCTCCATGTAAGATGAAGACCCATTCTTAAGGAGTATTAAGGATAATATCCTGGAAAGAGAGGTTAATACTCGAGGATTATCAAGTGTAAAAACTATTACGGGTGGTATTATAAGAACCAGTGGTAGGATGTGTGTTTCGAATGTTGATTGGCTGAGGCAGGAAGTGCTTATAGAGAATCTAAGTCTAGAATTTATATTCATCCTAGAGTTACAAAAGCATTTCAAAATATGAAGAAATTTTAATTTTGGAGAAGAATGCAGATATGTATCTCTATCTGTGTGAGCAGATGATTTACTTACCAACAAATCAAGGCAGAACATCGTAAAGTAGCAGGTTTCTTGCAGCTCTTAAGATATCAAATTGGAAATAGGATCAAATCTTTATGGATTTTGTATATAGTTTACCAAGGACTAGATTAGGTAATGAGAGTGTTTGGAAGATTTCTGATAGATCGATGAAGTGTTCCCACTGCATCCCAGTGAAATCTACTCAAACTGCTTTGAACTTGGCAGAGACTTATTTGAAGGAAATTGTCTGACTTTATCGAATTTTCTTTAGCAAAGTTTGTGATACAGTCACTTTTGGAAATCGCTTTATGATTCATTGGGTATGTAGTTGAATCTGAGTACGGCCTATCACCTGCAAATGGATGGCCCAACTAAAAGGGTAAATTAGATGTTGGAGCGCCTTCTTCTTGCTTATGTTCTTCATTTCGGTGGACCTTAGGATGATTGTATCCGTCATATCGAATTCACCTATAATAATTGCCAAGTATGAGTAAATTAAATAACTTAACTAAATGTGTATTGGAAATTAATTAATTAAATCTTTGAAATTCGAGCTAGTATTGACTTGGCATCATTCGAAGCTTTTTACGGGCCACCATGTACATCCCTAACCTATTGGGTCGAGATAGGAATTAGAATTATTCTTCGGCTTGAAATGATTCTGGGTGCTTCTAAGAAAGGCAAGGGGATTAAGAGGAGGATGAAAACTACTCTTGATAGGTAGAAGAACTATGTAAACAGGAGAAGAAAGGACTTTGAATTTGCAATTGGAGACCAATTGTTTCTTAAAATCTCTCCTTTAAGAAACGAGATTCAGATTGGGAGGAAGAGGAGGTTAGCCCTGAGATTATTGGTCCTTTTCGCATATCTAAAAGGATTGGTATTTTTTCTTATATGGTTGAGCTACCAAAAAATCTATTGGTGTGCATATGTGTTCCATGTTTCACATCTCTACAAATATCTACATAAACCTTCAACGTTAGTTCAACTCACACAACTTGAGGAATTTGGTGTTGCCAAATCTTATTGTTGAGAGGAATCCACTTTTTATTTTGGACTAAAGTATGAAGCAGCTGAGAATAAAATTTGTCAATCCCATAAATGTTTAGTGAAGTAGTGATAAGCAAGATTGCACCTGGGGCTGGGAGGTGTAGGATAGTATTTGTGCTTCCAGTTCTGAGTATGTTTTTGTATTTTAAGTCTTTTCCTATTATTCATCATCCATTCTTGTGTTGTATTCTTTTCTAGAACAAAACGTTTTGAGGGGGAAACTATATCGACCTATAAGTTTATATTTTAAAAATAATCAATTTAAAATATATGTAAATAAGATTTCTAATGTACCTGGTTTAACCAGACTTATTTGTTTCTATTATGGCCAGTGAAGAAAATAATAAATATAAAGTAAAACTTGGAATTTGTGGTATTTTTGTTGTTTTTAGTAGATATTAGGGTAAATGTCAACATGTTTAAAACATTCACTTCCTTTTATATTTAAAACTCATAACTACTATCTTAAAAACATCGTTGCCTTTATCTTCCATTTTTTCTAAACTATTCTACTCATTATTCCCATGTGAAAATGCTCATATAAAAAAGGAAAGAATTTGAAACCCATCACCTGATCGAGACACTTTTGTAGCAACCGGAACTATGAATCTCCTATAATGCCCCATCCTAATAAAGAGCATTACTTCTAGTATTGTCTGTTAGAGCAGAGAATAGGGTAGGTTAGGAGCGACCATCCGTAATCTTGTATTAGATGAGTATTGAATACTTAAAGTGTGTGTAATTTTCTTTTCTTACCTCAAGTGGATCGACGTACTTGGTCCATCTAATATAGACTACTATGGCTAAGGATCGGATTCAGAACAAGCAACACATATCACATATAAGAGATCACAAAGCAGAATACATATAAATACAACATATACATGTACTAAAAACTTGAATGGTTTCATAAACGATATATGTATACAACAAGTCCAAAAATAATAAAAATACAATGAAATGGATCCACTCTACATAAAAAAGGTAATAGCTGCATTGGAATATTCCAACGTAGTAACTAAACATGAATCAACTGCAGCTACAACCTGAAACAACTTCATCTGACCCGAACAATAAACACATGGGTCAGTTGAGTTTGAGTATATCAGTATATTAAGATGAATAAAGTATACTAACATTAAGATTAATTACTTTTCATAAGAAAAGGAATCTCAAAATCAAAAATAAACTCATGAACACAAAATGATTGCTTTCTATTAGGTGGAAATTGAATAACTAAGAGTTAACATCACAAAAGCAATCATAAGTCTTGAAATTCTCAAACTAGCCATGTGGCAATATGGAAAATTCATCTTCATAAATCACCAAAGATGGATCCAATAAATCAAAAGTTCTTCAAGTATCAACAAAATAAAGCCATTTTGCCAAGCAATATATATGTATTTAAAATATATTACTATGACCTATCTCAGCCTGCTATATTACACTACGACCCGTCTCAGTTGAGTGCATTTCACTATGACCTGCTTCGATTGAGTGTAACCTTATTACGACATGTCTCGATTGACTATAGCCTTAATACGACCCATCTTGGTCAAATGTCCTTACTAAGACCTATCTCCGTCGAGTATGGCTTCACTTCAACCCATCTTGGTTGAATATAGCTTTATTGCGACCCGTCTCGATTAAGTATAGCTTCACCATGACCCGCCTCAGTCTAGTGTACTTGACCACTTCGATCTAGTGAATACATGTATATAAGAATCCATCGAGACTACCACTTCAAAGCAAGTTCTAGCACTACAAAATGTGCATAGACCTCTAGGCAGCAACTCCAAAAGTGAGCACAATAGGTCCCGTACCACACATTTCATTAATCGATTCACTACAAATAGTCCACTTCACCTCGGAAAGCAACAATAATAGCTTCAATCAACAAGTCTGAAATTAACTGATATAATACACCTTCATGTCCTATATCACGAGGTTTAATAAATCATTTAATCACTTTCTCGTCTTCTCGAAGGGCGCAAAGGCGTATGATTTTATGTATTGAAAGTATAAGTTTAAAAAAATAGATTTTATAAAATGATTTAGGAAACAATTTGATTATTTCTCAAAGCTAATAGTACTTTTTAAAAAGAAAACTCCTTCATGAAACCATTCTAAAAATGTGCACATGTACTCGAAATTACAAAGCGATCAACACAAAACTAATCGTTAAAAACTCATAAAAGTCCCTAACAAAGAATTTGTGTAAGTACAAACTTTTATATAGTAGGAATAACCCAAAACAATCACAAATAAAATGGTTTATTATTTGAATAAAATTATTCAAACACTCAAGGTTCATATTAGAATTTATCATTAAAATCATGCCAAAATAATCCAAGAAAATTCATTATTCAACATTATAGGATGGATGATATAAAAGACTCAGTTCTCTCACCGAAATTATCATCAAATTACACTTAAAAAGCACATGAGGAAGCACAAAAAACTCGTGCCTAAACGCACTAGAAACATATGTTGCCTACACATTTTGCCAAGGCTGCATCGACATAGGGATACACCTATGTCGACATATGTGTTGACACGGGTTCTTTCGATGTTGACATAGGTCACAAAATTTACTACGCGTTGTTCGAACCTATTGAGTTCATTTTTTAGGTAATAAACAAAGGTTCAAATGACGTCGGATTCACCAACATTAACTACGATCAGAAAACAAGAATATCAAGAATCCGTCGAGAATCAAAGAAAATATAATAGCCTACACATGGCCTCAGTCCATGCTTGCATTGTTTTCACAAAACTTAAGCTACTGTAGACGATTTCTCAAATCTACTTATATGAATAATCAATAGCACATGAATTCAAATTAGAAAGTGTGTCGCCTTGTCTGGGTTTGATGGTTCTAGGCCTTATCTAGCTGCAAGGGAGAAGCTTGAAGCACTTGAATGAGAAATACAGACATGCAGCAACCCATTTTTTATAATTCTTTTCTTTGATTTTAGAAACCCTTTAGGGATTATATAACTAATTTGATCTCTTATTTGTTGAAGAGTTAAACTCTCTACCATTTACTAAATTTTATTTAGGAGTTCTTAGGGTTTTAATTTCATAGAAAGGAGGCCATTTCTTTTTACTATTAAGGTTTTTTTCTAGGAAAGGAGAAAGTGATAAACCAGGTGAAGAAAGAGTACGTATCATTCTTTTACTTAATTTCAGAAATATCTTTTTGGGTTTGGGTTATAAACCCAAAAACCCGATAAGCTCAAGTGTTGCAAATTTAAGGTGTAACAAAATTCACCCTTCCAATACAACACAAAACAATACAACATAACACATTTTCCACAATACCTTTGATATACCCAATATTGTAAAATTCTACAAAAATATACAAACATGTAACATTATATTTCTAAACACTTCAGACCTCATTAATAGTGCAAAACGTGATAAAATATCATATATATATATATATATATATATATATATAACACATTTTCCACCTTACACATTGAAACTTTACAAAAATATTTTAACACACATAAATATTGGTTTCCCATCCATATTTATACTTTTATACTATGCTTATAACATACTTAGACAAAAAATACATTTTACAATGCAACCCACAATTCACACTAATTCATCAAATTAAGGTATTTGCACCATTGAAATACTTTGACACACGATTTTTTAAACATAAACACATATGGTATGATTTCCATATGGTTTTAAACACAAGCCTTGCTTTAATTTTATTCGATAATTTAAGCAAATCACATTTTCCCTATACAAATCGCTAATTATCTTGTTAAAGCAAGATACTTCCTATTGAAAATATATTTTTTACTTAAATATTGATTGCTAATCAATATTTTATATCTTCAATATTCTTAAAAATATAATTTACAAACGCAGATATTTTTTTTCCTTATTATTCAAAATGTATTTAAATTATTATACTAATGTATTTAATTGTTTATCATGGGTACCCAAAGTCACAGGTTGTTACAGCTTCAGTGCACCACAACCATCGCTAGTTGACTAACTCTGATAGCCTCCTTCCCCGAACTAAACCTCAGCCTATCCAACGAACTCCACCAAAATTGTCCATCCCCTTCAAAAAATCCATTACAGCAACCATTCGACCACTATTATAACAACAACCCCGCCTCTAACGCTAATCATTCCCACCGACCCTCCCGGTCATTTCCATCCACATAACTCCAGACCACTGTAACCCCCTTTACCCTATCACAACACCATAACCACCTGACCACCTTCCAACAACAGCCCCTTCAAAAAATCCTCATCCTCTAGTCGATGCACAACTTACCATCGTCAGTGAGTCTCCCTAATTCCTTTACACACAATCGGAGCTTCCCTATCTCCTTCACCACTGTTCAGCCTGCAATTAAATGACCGTCGAGAGTCAAAGTCTCATCATGTCCGTTCAACAACAGTTCATCATCATCAATCAGCAATTGTCCATGTAGTCTCACGCGAGCTGTATCCATTTGTTTCTTATGTGTTTTCTATTTTTTCATAGTGTGTGCATACATGTAGACTCAAAACTTTATGGTCATATCAATATTGTTGATCCATGTTGGGGTAAGTGCTTAAAACCCACTTATGATGTACTAACATTATCATGCAAGTTGAATTTAGTTATGCCTCGTTAATCTTATATAAGTTAGTTTGAACTTAAATGGGATCACGTTAACTTGGATTAGTATGGAATAGTTATTATGTTTGATTAACATTTGTTTGACATTATATTCAAGTGTAGTATTGTAAAAACCCGTAACTTCCCAATAAAGGAAAGTGTCGGATAGTTCGAGAACAAGCCACAACAGAACGCATATAAAAGAACATTTCATTGTATATTACATCAATGCATCAGATTACAAGAATATACAGAGTATGAATAAATATTACACAAAAATATCAGAGACTTAAATTACATTTAAATACATAGCAGCGGAAAATAATACAATACACAACTAGAAGAGATATACGGATACAAAGCTTTCCGGATATTATTCCAGCTGTAAACCAGGATCCTGTGAATATAAATCTGCAAAACCAAAACTACTAGCTGCCCGTGTCAAAATAGGGGCACCCAGAGTTTAGGTTAAAACAATAAACTCCAGGTCAGTCATGTGACTGGTGTGAGAACTAAAACAGTTGTAAATCTTTATTTTAAAGATAGGTAAATCAAGGGACCACGCCGTATAACACGGAACGGGTTTCCTCCCAAGAATACCAGTGCATATAAGTAAACAACGCAATGCTTTTCTAAAAATGAAGCTATTATAAGACCCAGGTCCCATCACACAATGCAACGCAGCCGAGGATAGGGTTTTCCCTTATAATGGCCAAACATGCTTAGTACGTTTAAAACAAATCATTTGATACTACTATAAGTGTATAGTGTCAAAACAATTTCAATCATAAATATCAATCATAGATGGCATGGGTACCATATATCATGTCGCCATACTAGTTCTACAATTAAAACCGCAATACACGTATTGGAAATTGGGTTGTCATTTATGGTATGAACCGAGGCTAGGGGCAAGATCCTCACCGATTCGAGATTCTCTAGTCCGAGCTTCAGGACCCAGACTCAGGTGGGCCCTTGGATCGTCAGGGCCGGTCCACCGATGTGGATTAAATTGCCTGAACATGCGTTTCCCCGCCCTTTGGGGCATAAGCCTGGCCCGTCAGCCGACCAGAAGCATCGGCCGAAACCGATATCACGAGGCGCCTCGCTTTTCAGCAAGTAATAATAAGCAACATCCACATGAGTCAAACTCGTCAGCCAGTTCAAGCACTGACGCCACTCCTAACTAGAAAGAAACGCATGTCCTCGCTAATGTCCGTCTCCCGTTTTTAGTTCATACCTGGTGTGATACTCGCGAATCAACGTTACACAAAGCTACGCCACACAAGGCCGTGCTTTGATCATCAACCACAAGACTTTGCTTTTCAACAAAAGCCTTGATCCATGCAACTCAGCATGCCACATTGTCAGTCCATACTGTACCACTGATTTCTGCCAATATATAACCTCTAGGCTCGTACGTCTCAGAGAAGGGTGTATAGCAAGAGAATAAATTCTCTTCCACCAAACAGATATATATTTAGCAGAGATCACCAATACAGTATAAAGGAATACAACGTCAGACACACTATCCATTTACAAGTCCGTTCTGGGTCTAAACGAAACCGGAGGCACTTTCCTCGCATATCCATCCATCTCCAAGTACGTCTGGACGACCACCAACTATTTCCATCCTCTTGGGTGTACAGCCCAATCAGGATCGTCGGTAATTATCCAAACGATGTGAAGACTTCCGGTCTTCAACCACCGTCTTCATCTTCGACATATCGTCGAATCGGTTATTCAAAATGGGTATAAACCCGGCCTTTCCGAACAACCCGCGTATATTAAAAATAAATGTTACATAAACACAACATACGCCTCATTCCAATTCATTAGTTACTAACCGTAAATTAATCAAGAGAATAATTCCCTAATTATTAACCCCGAAGGCCGAAACCAACATCAGATCAATATCCAGAAAACCATTCTGCTTAGCTAACCGACCGTTAGTTTCTAAATTTCACATTCATAGGGAAAGGTTCCCATTAATTTTATCCAAGATAAATTTCTTGAATTTATTCTTTAATCTATTTTTGAATATCAATTCAAACTAGTCGGGATTAGCGGACCTTACCGAAGTAATCATTTGTTTTAATTTCTCAATCCCAACCTATTCATCCCATGAAGTAAAACTGGTTATACTTCATATCTAACACCACGGTGTTATCGGTAAATTCAATTACCATTTCACGTTCAAATCTAATTAAAGATTTAACTATCGCCTGGAGCAAAACTGGTGGTACTCCATTTTTGATCTTTTCAATCTAATTAAAGATTCATTAAAACTCCACTTAGTTTTAATCTTTAAATGGGTTAAAGAATCAGTGTCATGTAAAACACAGTTCACGATAAACCCAAAATCACATTTATTAATTATCGGGTTAAAGAACGAGTATTATTTAAAACGCTGTCCACGATAAACCCAAAAATCAATATCAATTCAATTCCTATTAAATATCATTTAATTGGTACACTTCATTAAATCTAAATAAAAAGATTTAATCTTTTCTCAACTGGGTTCAAGAACAGTGTTAGTCAAGACACCATTCACGACAAACCCAAATCACATTTGATATTAAATACAAGGCTCTGAATAGAAAATATATCGGCTTATATTCAATATCAAATTCTACGACTAACAAATGTCGTATCGGAAATAACGATATAAATATATATCTTCCAAATTTCCATAACAACATTTGTAATCACGAATTCCAACATCGAAATATTCCGAAGACAATTTCGATTCAAATCCACTCTAATGCAATCATTGGAAATTCTGGTTATCTTTAAAACCCTTTTCAAATTCAATTTATTTATTTAAAAATAAATAGAATTATAATTCTAGTTCAAAACTAGTTCATTTCGATAAAAATCTATTTTTATCTTTTCAAATATGGAGTTTTACATCCCAATTCTTTCTAAATCATTTCTTATGATTTTACACAAATTATTAATATTTTTAATGATTTTATCTAGGCCCGTACAGTCGATTTCCATCAATGGCCATCGAACTGCACTTACAGTGACCTTTTTCAAATTTGATTTGGACATAATTCCAAATCCAACCGTTAGATTTCTAATTTCTAATATTCGTTAGAAAGCTCTTTTCGATACGAACCCAACGGTTCTGGTTTTAGGAGAATCCGGCGGTCGGGTCTCCCGTAATGTCCGTTTGAAATAAATGGTCGAAATCCACGAACTGCCGCGGCGCGGCGCGTTCTATTCAGGCCATTATATTATATATATAATATATATGTCGTCGATTTCTATTTAAAACGAATTATATAAATAGTCTTAAATTCGTTTCAAAAGCAATTTCAACTTCCATTTCAATTCAAATCAAAATTGAATTCTTCTTTATAAATTCGTTTTAAAATTCATTTCTATTCAATTCAAATTTCAATTCAATTTGAATTCATTTCAATTTGTTTACAATTCAATTCGATTCGAATTCGTTTCGTTTGCTATTCAATTGAAATCAAATTCGTTTTCCACTTCAATTCGAATTCATTATATATTCAATTCATTTCGAAATCGTTTTATATTCAATTCATTTCGAAATCGTTATATATTCAATTCATTTCGAAATCGTTTTATATTCAATTCATTTCAAAATCGTTATATATTCAATTCATTTCGAAATCGTTATATATTCAATTCACTTCGAAATCGTTATATATTCAATTCATTTCGATTTCATTTCAAAATATGCGTTTTCGAAATCACTTTTCAATATGCATTTTAAAATGAATAAAATCGATATAAATATCGTTTACGTCAAAATGGCGTCAATCTAACCAACACGGCTTCATATATTTCTATTTTCAAATATTCTATTCAACAAATGAATATTTATTTTTGTCAACACACGACTAATCTCAACGAATGAGTACTGTCCACGTGTGACAATTTTTGTTAAATTATTTCGTTCAACACATGACTAATCTCAACGATGAGTACAGTCAACACATGAACCTTTATTTTATATTGATAAAGACGCAAATTTTATTATTAAAATATTTCGTTCAACACATGACTAATCTCAACGAATGAGTACAGTCAACACATGAACTTCTATGTTATAATATTCTTTATTTTCTAAATTGGAATGAGGCCCAATCAATCACCATATAAACTTAATTATATGGATTTCCATACATCACACGCATATAATAGCATTGAAAAATAATCAACCATCAACCAAAGTGCACTACACTGTATAAGCATCAAATATAGATATTTAACGCTTATAACAGCCTGTCAATCAATCGATCGACATATTTAATCAATCAGGATGAGTGAACTTCAAATTTCATCCCAACACCCGTGTGGGGTTTCAAACCATCAAACACAGATTTTAGTTGTGCAGTTGGGCGATGTGTAAAATTTATCGTCCCAATCAATGTCATTCAAATAGGTGTACATAAACAAACCGTCCGGTTTGTAAATGAATATTTTATTTATTCACATTCACTATATTCTTATTCACGTTAAAAACTATATTTTTAACGATAAAACATTTTATTTTAACATATGAATTTCTATTCATTTCATTCTTTAAATAAAATGATATTTTTATTTTTCTAACTTATTTTAGAAAATTTCGGCGGCATAACGGCACGATACTAGAAACGGGACGAGGCCTAGCCTTATCCCCGGTCTAGTGAAGGCCCACGCCATTCACACATCAATCAAATCAATTTCATTTCACCAAACAATTCAATTCAAACCAAAGCATCTAACTAATTTATGCAACAAAACAAACAAGTCCATGGTCTGTGGACGATTGTGTCGGGTGCTACTAAGCACCGTCTGCATCCTAGTATATATATATATATATAACTAGAAAAAGAAATTGAAAGGTGAGAAATTCTCACCAAAAGTTATCCAATCATGTTGACTCTACTTATGTAGAAATCTTCGTTGTTCTCGCCCTTTTGTCATCTTCGTTGCCCGTAGCCACTACATATGTAAAAATCACATTTTTATTTGTTCACTTTCAATTTAAAAAATCATATTTTTATAATCACTTCATATTTTTAAAAATTGAATTTTTACTTCGCTATTCAATATATAAAAAATCCCATTTTTATAATCACGCTATATGGATATAAATTCTATTTTTACATTGCTACAATATAGATAAAAATTATATTTTTATCTCTTTATTCTCTATATAAAGATTTCGCCTTTTCAAACATATCTTTATAAAGATCACATTTTTACCCTTCTACAATATGAAATATTATATTTTTAATACTTTAAAAATATAAAAATCATATTTTAAATTCTTGCTAACTTCATATAAATAAAACCCGAATCTTTATAACTCGTTATGCATGATAAAAATTATAACCTCCTTGTCTTAAAAATTCATATTTTTATTTAAATAAAAATCTATACTTTTCATAATAAAAAATCAAACCTTTTTTTTTTTTTTTTGATTACCAAAATCAAATCTTGTATATCTTTATCTCAAAGTTTTATATTTTAAAAGATCCCACCTTTATATTTTTCTAAATACTTTAAAAACCATATTTTTATACTGTTTTAAATATTTTAAAACTATATTTTTATACTGTTCTAAACAAACAGATTTTAATTTCAATAACAACTGATTTTAATTTCAATAACAACTGATTTTGATTTCAATAACAACTGATTTTAATTTCAATAACAACTGATTTTAAACTTGTGTATTTAAATTTAAATTAGTTAAGCTAAAAAAACTCACTGCAGTTTGCATCTGGAAACCCTCGCCGTCTTCTTCGATTTGGGGAAACCGCCTGCGCCACCTCTACATAGCGTCGGACCAGAATCAGAGGCCAACACATCGTCGAGCTTGGAGCTGCCGTCCCCAACCCAAACGTCCGACGAACTCGAGCTTCTCGTTGGCACAGAAAACCCAATCGAACCCCCGAACTTTAAGCCCCCGATTTGGCCACCTCCGGCGTTGATTTCAGATCCCGACCGTTGAAGAGGTGGGTGTCGGGGAGGCCAACGTTTTCGCATTAGGGGTTGGTGGTATTGGTGAGCGGATTGAGTGGAGATTGGTGGAGAACGATGGAGCTTTCCCATCGTCGAATCGCTCCTGGAGGTGGAAAGGAGACGTTGACCGCGGGTTTGAATGGAGTGAGGGTTGACCAATCCAATAATTCCTAGGGTTATATATATTAATTTATTATTTAATTTCAATAAATGAGATTTTACATACGAACACCAAATCAAACCCAACGATTGTTGCCTCTAACTAATTACCCACATTCCGAACACAATGTGATATGTCTGGTAAGCCAACTCGACTGTTTCGATCAGTTTTCGTTAAATTTACATTTAATTCATTATACTGAATTTTTAAACGTACATTTCAAATTACCGGGGTCACATACTAACTCTAAAAATTCTCGATAAATATTTTCTAGCTTCGTATTGACGATACGGTCCTAACAAAACTAGTTTTGTCGAATTCTGAGACCGTTAGAAAAATGGCCATTTTCCAGTCGATTAAAATCAACTGAAACTGGTCAAACCCGTTTTCCTTCGCCACGCTCACATATTGATTCGAAAAATTATGAAATTTGAAACCTAGCAATAATTTGACACTGCCGATCCAACAAAACTGGTTTCGTCGAAATCTGAGGTCGCTTGCAAAATTTCCATTTTTAAGGGCCTGAATTCCATAGCGACTATTCAGAATTTTCAACTGGACATATCTTTTGATTCCCGCTATGAAATTTTGATTTCTCGGATTCGTTGGAAAGATATTATCAATTAGATCCTAATGTTTTTGGTTTCACTAAAATCCGGATTGTTTTGCACCCGGTACATTCAATTGAAGTTTGAAATCGAATTATCAAACTACCGTGCCATTTTCAATTCTATTTATAATTATATATAATTATTTATATTCTAACGACGACGTATATAATATATACGATCGAATTATATTCAAAATATATTTCTCGTCGATATTATTTTAAAATAATCTATTTTAAATAATCAAAATTCGCTAAAATTGCCAAAATAAAAATTTTAAACTGGCCCTGATTTTCGGGTTGTTACAATCTCCCCCACTTAAAACCTTTCGTCCACGAAAAGGAACAAAGTCGAAAGTGGTTTGATTAATCAACTCTACGCTCGATCTGGCTTTCATTCTCCAACTTTTCAGTTTCTGAGAATTTTCAAATTCTTCAAAAATTTGGCTAACACCCTAAATTTTCGAAAAATTTCGCCATAACCTCCCCTGCAATGGGAGCATCGGGAAATCTCAAATAGCTTCCCCGGTCCTTCAGATCTCAAAAAGAAAAAGAAAAAGCCAAGCGGCTAGCAAATAGGCTCATAAAATCATCATCACCCAAACAAAACAGTAAATTATAGTAAACATGTACCTATTTGACGGGCAAACAAATTTTATTCTCTGCTCTAGCCTCCTTGCTATGACCTATTCAATGTAAGTACAAGTATATGCAAGCAAATGCGACCAAATTTCAATATTTGATTCAATTAGGCATAATGGTTCAAAATTATCAAACAAATAAACAAACAACACAAACATCAATCAATTAGTGAATTAGAGTTTCAAATTCATAATTTTGATACATATACAAAAATCAGATTTTTGATGCCAAATCACAACAATAAGCCCTATCTAATTTTGGTTCTCACACCAATCAATAGGAAATATATAGAAAGTCCACTTTCGTCACTCGAACATAAATTCGGATGATGATCGATCAATCATCAGAATCACCCCCGGGCGACTAGAGTGTAATTCTATATCTATCCAGTATATTAAAACTTCAAATACACGTTTGCAAGGCGTATAAGCAAAATCTTTATATACTGGACTGTCCAAATTAATATAAATAAATAATCAAATACGAATAATTGATTTTAAATTTTGAAAACAAAATTGTTTCCAATTGAAAAATATACCATTCACACTCGTTCTAGGACACTACTGATCCTATCTCTAACGAGTCATTCTCATTGAATATTACTAATCCAATATCTGATGAGTTCTTTC
Organism: Allium sativum; assembly: GCA_030737875.1. Taxonomy (NCBI): domain Eukaryota; kingdom Viridiplantae; phylum Streptophyta; class Magnoliopsida; order Asparagales; family Amaryllidaceae; genus Allium; species Allium sativum. The sequence goes on along the minus strand of CM060921.1, from coordinate 626,899,795 downwards.
GTATGGTTCTAATGTGTCTTGTTCTCTAAGCTTTGTAAACCAAAGCTCTGGTACCAACTGTAAAAACCCGTAACTTCCCCATAAAGGAAAGTGTCGGATAGTTCGAGAACAAGCCACAACAGAACGCATATAAAAGAACATTTCATTGTATATTACATCAATGCATCAGATTACAAGAATATACAGAGTATGAATAAATATTACACAAAAATATCAGAGACTTAAATTACATTTAAATACATAGCAGCGGAAAATAATACAATACACAACTAGAAGAGATATACGGATACAAAGCTTTCCGGATATCATTCCAGCTGTAAACCAGGATCCTGTGAATATAAATCTGCAAAACCAAAACTACTAGCTGCCCGTGTCAAAATAGGGGCACCCAGAGTTTAGGTTAAAACAATAAACTCCAGGTCAGTCATGTGACTGGTGTGAGAACTAAAACAGTTGTAAATCTTTATTTTAAAGATAGGTAAATCAAGGGACCACGCCGTATAACACGGAACGGGTTTCCTCCCAAGAATACCAGTGCATATAAGTAAACAACGCAATGCTTTTCTAAAAATGAAGCTATTATAAAACCCATGTCCCATCACACAATGCAACGCAGCCGAGGATAGGGTTTTCCCTTATAATAGCCAAACATGCTTAGTACGTTTAAAACAAATCATTTGATACTACTATAAGTGTATAGTGTCAAAACAATTTCAATCATAAATATCAATCATAGACGGCATGGGTACCATATATCATGTCGCCATACTAGTTCTACAATTAAAACCGCAATACACGTATTGGAAATTGGGTTGTCATTTATGGTATGAACCGAGGCTAGGGGCAAGATCCTCACCGATTCGAGACTCTCTAGTCCGAGCTTCAGGACCCAGACTCAGGTGGGCCCTTGGATCGTCAGGGCCGGTCCACCGATGTGGATTAAATTGCCTGAACATGCGTTTCCCCGCCCTTTGGGGCATAAGCCTGGCCCGTCAGCCGACCAGAAGCATCGGCCGAAACCGATATCACGAGGCGCCTCGCTTTTCAGCAAGTAATAATAAGCAACATCCACATGAGTCAAACTCGTCAGCCAGTTCAAGCACTGACGCCACTCCTAACTAGAAAGAAACGCATGTCCTCGCTGATGTCCGTCTCCCGTTTTTAGTTCATACCTGGTGTGATACTCGCGAATCAACGTTACACAAAGCTACGCCACACAAGGCCGTGCTTTGATCATCAACCACAAGACTTTGCTTTTCAACAAAAGCCTTGATCCATGCAACTCAGCATGCCACATTGTCAGTCCATACTGTACCACTGATTTCTGCCAATATATAACCTCTAGGCTCGTACGTCTCAGAGAAGGGTGTATAGCAAGAGAATAAATTCTCTGCCACCAAACAGATATATATTTAGCAGAGATCACCAATACAGTATAAAGGAATACAACGTCAGACACACTATCCATTTACAAGTCCGTTCTGGGTCTAAACGAAACCGGAGGCACTTTCCTCGCATATCCATCCATCTCCAAGTACGTCTGGACGACCACCAACTATTTCCATCCTCTTGGGTGTACAGCCCAATCAGGATCGTCGGTAATTATCCAAACGATGTGAAGACTTCCGGTCTTCAACCACCGTCTTCATCTTCGACATATCGTCGAATCGATTATTCAAAATGGGTATAAACCCGGCCTTTCCGAACAACCCGCGTATATTAAAAATAAATGTTACATAAACACAACATACGCCTCATTCCAATTCATTAGTTACTAACCGTAAATTAATCAAGAGAATAATTCCCTAATTATTATCCCCGAAGGCCGAAACCAACATCAGATCAATATCCAGAAAACCATTCTGCTTAGCTAACCGACCGTTAGTTTCTAAATTTCACATTCATAGGGAAAGGTTCCCATTAATTTTATCCAAGATAAATTTCTTGAATTTATTCTTTAATCTATTTTTGAATATCAATTCAAACTAGTCGGGATTAGCGAACCTTACCGAAGTAATCATTTGTTTTAATTTCTCAATCCCAACCTATTCATCCCATGAAGTAAAACTGGTTATACTTCATATCTAACACCACGGTGTTATCGGTAAATTCAATTACCATTTCACGTTCAAATCTAATTAAAGATTTAACTATCGCCTGGAGCAAAACTGGTGGTACTCCATTTTCGATCTTTTCAATCTAATTAAAGATTCATTAAAACACCACTTAGTTTTAATCTTTAACTGGGTTAAAGAATCAGTGTCATGTAAAACACAGTTCACGATAAACCCAAAATCACATTTATTAATTATCGGGTTAAAGAACGAGTGTTATTTAAAACACTGTCCACGATAAACCCAAAAATCAATATCAATTCAATTCCTATTAAATATCATTTAATTGGTACACTTCATTAAATCTAAATAAAAAGATTTAATCTTTTCTCAACTGGGTTCAAGAACAGTGTTAGTCAAGACACCATTCACGACAAACCCAAATCACATTTGATATTAAATACAAGGCTCTGAATAGAAAATATATCGGCTTATATTCAATATCAAATTCTACGACTAACAAATGTCGTATTGGAAATAACGATATAAATATATATCTTTCAAATTTCCATAACAACATCTGTAATCACGAATTCCAACATCGAAATATTCCGAAGACAATTTCGATTCAAATCCACTCTAATGCAATCATTGGAAATTCTGGTTATTTTTAAAACCCTTTTCAAATTCAATTTATTTATTTAAAAATAAATAGAATTATAATTCTAGTTCAAAACTAGTTCATTTCGATAAAAATCTATTTTTATCTTTTCAAATATGGAGTTTTACATCCCAATTCTTTCTAAATCATTTCTTATGATTTTACACAAATTATTAATATTTTTAATGATTTTATCAAGGCCCGTACAGTCGATTTCCATCAATGGCCATCGAACTGCACTTACAGCGACCTTTTTCAAATTTGATTTGGACATAATTCCAAATCCAACCGTTAGATTTCTAATTTCTAATATTTGTTAGAAAGCTCTTTTCGATACGAACCCAAAGGTTCCGGTTTTAGGAGAATCCGACGGTCGGATCTCCCGTAAAGTCCGTTTGAAATAAATGGTCGAAATCCACGAACTGTCGCGGCACGGCGCGTTCTATTAAGGCCATTATATTATATATATAATATATATGTCGTCGATTTCTATTTAAAACGAATTATATAAATAGTTTTAAATTCGTTTCAAAAGCAATTTCAACTTCCATTTCAATTCAAATCAAAATTGAATTCTTCTTTATAAATTCGTTTTAAAATTCATTTCTATTCAATTCAAATTTCAATTCAATTTGAATTCATTTCAATTTGTTTCCAATTCAATTCGATTCGAATTCGTTTCGTTTGCTATTCAATTGAAATCAAATTCGTTTTCCATTTCAATTCGAATTCATTATATATTCAATTCATTTCGAAATCGTTTTATATTCAATTCATTTCGAAATCGTTATATATTCAATTCATTTCGAAATCGTTTTATATTCAATTCATTTCAAAATCGTTATATATTCAATTCATTTCGAAATCGTTATATATTCAATTCATTTCGAAATCGTTATATATTCAATTCAATTCGATTTCATTTCAAAATATGCGTTTTCGAAATCCCTTTTCAATATGCATTTTAAAATGAATAAAATCGATATAAATATCGTTCACGTCAAAATGGCGTCAATCTAACCAACACGGCTTCATATATTTCTATTTTCAAATATTCTATTCAACAAATGAATATTTATTTTTGTCAACACACGACTAATCTCAACGAATGAGTACTGTCCACGTGTGACAATTTTTGTTAAATTATTTCGTTCAACGCATGACTAATCTCAACGGATGAGTACAGTCAACACATGAACCTTTATTTTATATTGATAAAGATGCAAATTTTATTATTAAAATATTTCGTTCAACACATGACTAATCTCAACGAATGAGTACAGTCAACACATGAACTCTTATGTTATAATATTCTTTATTTTCTAAATTGGAATGAGGCCCAATCAATTACCATATAAACTTAATTATATGGATTTCCATACATCACACGCATATAATAGCATTGAAAAATAATCAACCATCAACCAAAGTGCACTACACTGTATAAGCATCAAATATAGATATTTAACGCTTATAACAGCCTGTCAATCAATCGATCGACATATTTAATCAATCAGGATGAGTGAACTTCAAATTTCATCCCAACACCCGTGCGGGGTTTCAAACCATCAAACACAGATTTTAGTTGTGCAGTTGGGCGATGTGTAAAATTTATCGTCCCAATCAATTTCATTCAAATAGGTGTACATAAACAAACCGTCTGGTTTGTAAATGAATATTTTATTTATTCACATTCACTATATTCTTATTCACGTTAAAAATTATATTTTTACGATAAAACATTTTATTTTAACATATGAATTTCTATTCATTTCATTCTTTAAATAAAATGATATTTTTATTTTTCTAACTTATTTTAGAAAATTTCGGCGGCATAACGGCACGATACTAGAAACGGGACGAGGCCTAGCCTTATCCCCAGTCTAGTGAAGGCCCACGCCATTCACACATCAATCAAATCAATTTCATTTCACCAAACAATTCAATTCAAACCAAAGCATCTAACTAATTTATGCAACAAAACAAACAAGTCCATGGTCTGTGGACGATTGTGTCGGGTGCTACTAAGCACCGTCTGCATCCTAGTATATATATATATATATATATATATATATATATAACTAGAAAAAGAAATTGAAAGGTGAGAAATTCTCACCAAAAGCTATCCAATCATCTTGACTCTACTTATGTAGAAATCTTCGTTGTTCTCGCCCTTTTGTCATCTTCGTTGCCCGTAGCCACTACATATGTAAAAATCACATTTTTATTTGTTCACTTTCAATTTAAAAAAATCATATTTTTATAATCACTTCATATATTTAAAAATTGAATTTTTACTTCGCTATTCAATATATAAAAAATCCCATTTTTATAATCACGCTATATGGATATAAATTCTATTTTTACATTGCTACAATATAGATAAAAATTATATTTTTATCTCTTTATTCTCTTTATAAAGATTTCGCCTTTTCAAACATACTTTATAAAGATCACATTTTTATCCTTCTACAATATGAAAGATTATATTTTTAATACTTTAAAAATATAAAAATCATATTTTAAATTCTTCCTAACTTCATATAAATAAAACCCGAATCTTTATAACTCGTTATGCATGATAAAAATTATAACCTCCTTGTCCTAAAAATTCATATTTTTATTTAAATAAAAATCTATACTTTTCATAATAAAAAATCAAATCTTTTTTTTTTATTAACAAAATCAAATCTTGTATATCTTTATCTCAAAGTTTTATATTTTAAAAGATCCCACCTTTATATTTTTCTAAATACTTTAAAAACCATATTTTTATACTGTTTTAAATATTTTAAAACTATATTTTTATACTGTTCTAAACAAACAGATTTTAATTTCAATAACAACTGATTTTAATTTCAATAACAACTGATTTTAATTTCAATAACAACTGATTTTAATTTCAATAACAACTGATTTTAAACTTGTGTATTTAAATTTAAATTAGTTAAGCTAAAAAAACTCACTGCAGCTTGCATCAGGAAACCCTCGCCGTCTTCATCGATTTGGGGAAAGCGCCTGCGCCACCTCCACATAGCGTCGGACCAGAATCGGAGGCCAACACATCATCGAGCTTGGAGCTGCCGTCCCCCACCCAAAAGTCCGACGAACTCGAGCTCCTCGTTGGCGCAGAAAACCCAATCGAACCCCCGAACTTTAAGCCCCCGATTTGGCCACCTCCGGCGCTGATTTCAGATCCCGACCGTTGAAGAGGTGGGTGTCGGGGAGGCCAACGTTTTCGCATTAGGGGTTGGTGGTATTGGTGAGCGGATTGAGTGGAGATTGGTGGAGAACGATGGAGCTTTCCCATTGTCGAATCACACCTGGAGGAGGAAAGGAGACGTTGACCGCGGGTTTGAATGGAGTGAGGGTTGACCAATCCAATAATTCCTAGGGTTATATATATTAAATTTTTATTCAATTTCAATAAATGAGATTTTACATACGAACACCAAATCAAACCCAACGATTGTCGCCTCTAACTAATTACCCACATTCCGAACACAATGTGATATGTCTGGTAAGCCAACTCGACTGTTTCGATCAGTTTTCGTTAAATTTACATTTAATTCATTATACTGAATTTTTAAACGTACATTTCAAATTACCGGAGTCACATACTAACTCTAAAAAATTTCGAAAAATATTTTCTAGCTTCGTATTGACGATACGGTCCTAACAAAACTAGTTTTGTCGAATTCTGAGACCGTTATAAAAATGGCCATTTTCCAGTCGATTAAAATCAACTAAAACTGGTCAAACGCGTTTTCCTTCGCCACTCTCACATATTGATTCGAAAAATTATGAAATTTGAAACCTAGCAATAATTTGACACTGCGGATCCAACAAAACTGGTTTCGTCGAAATCTGAGGTCGCTTGCAAAATTTCCATTTTTAAGGGCCTGAATTCCATAGCGACTATTCAGAATTTTCAACTGGACATATCTTTTGATTCCCGCTATGAAATTTTGATTTCTCGGATTCGTTCGAAAGATATTATCAATTAGATCCTAATGTTTTTGGTTTCACTAAAATCCGGATTGTTTTGCACCCAGTACATTCAATTGAAGTTTGAAATCGAATTATCAAACTACCGCGCCATTTTCAATTCTATTTATAATTATATATAGTTATTTATATTCTAACGACGACGTATATAATATACACGATCGAATTATATTCAAAATATATTTCTCGTCGATATTATTTTAAAATAATCTATTTTAAATAATCAAAATTCGCTAAAATTGCCAAAATAAAAATTTTAAACTGGCCCAGATTTTCGGGTTGTTACAAGTATATAACCGGAAATTAATATGGGTATACGTGCAAGGGATTAAATTATAATCCTATTATGTCATACCTATGTATTTAACAAGGCTACTATTGTTATGGTTATTAATTACATTATCATTATTGTAATATCCCCATTGACATTGGATATGGCTGAAATTATATACTATGACATCAGAAGGGTTGAATGATATATACCATATATTTGAAATTATAAGCATTTCACTTGGTGTAGGTAAAAAATTTAAACAATGAACACCGCTTGGGCAAAATAAATGGTTTTATGAAATTAAAGTTGTTTGAAAATTTAGTATTAATAATCCGATCATCTTTTACCAATTTAAGAAAGGAATTAGGTATTGTTCTCTGTTTGAAATGTAAATAATAAAATAAATAATTAAAATTCACCAAAGTATGTTGAAGAAAACCACTTCAAATTTCTTCTTCTCGCTACCTTTTCTTTATCTTAAATTTCTAAAAAATTAAATACCCTCATCAAATCTTAACAAAAACTCATTTCTTTTCATTTCCATCTCCTACTAAAGGCCCATTTCAATACACTATCTTAGCAAGGATCACCAAAATGGAAGAGATTTAAAGAATTTTCTTGAAATGCTCACTAAAATTCTAGTCATGCAAAACCAAATGGCTAACGATCAGGAATGGTATGGAAAACTCATTTGCCAGTTGCATAAAAACCTTATGAATGATTTTTAAAATCCAACCATCATCGAAGTTAAATCAATGAATATAGCCATCTATAGTCTTATTCACTACAATGATAAAGAAGAGGAAGTAGAAGAAGAGGAAGATGAAGAAGAAGAAGAAGAAGAAGAGGAAGATCATATGGAAGTGAACCAAGTATGATGTGTAGATAAGACTTAATACGACCGACATAAAAATCTCGTAGAACAAAAGGAAATTTCTACTGCTACTACACTTTTTGCCCAATTCACAAATCTCTCGTCATTAATTCTCATGTTGGATATTTGTAACACCCCATAATTTTGTTAGCATTAAAGAAGATAAATTAAATAATAATTAATTTAATATTTGGAATTAAGGGAAATAGACTGCGCCATTTTGTTCGTCTCGAAATTCGGGTTAAGATAGATATTTAGTTTGCGAAAAGCGGACACCGTATGAAGAAGTTATGAGGATTTTAAGTTTTTATACACATTGAAGGATTATGTATATACATATGAGTCAGAATCTTATCCACAAAGAGTTCAAAAATCAAAATGGCAGAAGGAGGCAAATTTCTCAGGGTTGTTGACACCCCTAGGGCTGACGTGGTAGTCGGTTTCAGAGGTGCTGGCAGCTTGAAATATGTGACCGTTTCTCCTGTTTTCTTCATTGGAAATCATGGAGGCAAAATGTTGCCGGTGTTTGAACTGAGACGGATCCTATCTTCTGCAATTATCAACTTTGCAAATCAACTAGAGATTCAAGCATAGATCTACAACCCAACAAGCTTCTTCTCTAGTTCTATCTTCTTAGCCTAACACTGTGAGTTCTAGATTACTTTTAGATTTAAATGACTAAAAGTATAACGTGATAGTACAGTGATTTGGATATGTCTTGAACCATAAACCTATATTATTCTTGGATCTCAAACTTTATTATGCTAAATCTATATTTATAGATCTAATTCACATATGAATAGTTTATCATGTCACCTATGTGGATCTGAACCTTTGTCAAGTTTGTGGTTAATTTGGGATTATCATTATATACACTACACCATATCTGCTGATTAGGCTGTGTTTTTAGCCGTATCAAAAGCTTTTGGGCATGGTAAAAAGCCGTATCAAAAAGTGGCGTGTCTAAATATTAGATACGGCTATAGGCCGTGTCTAACTTAAAATTTGACACGCCCACGTAGCTGTATCAAAAGGTAAAATAGAAACGGCTCGTTGTCGTATCTAAAGGGCAGCTAGATACGAATGTAAACCGTAGCTAATTTCTGATGGACGCTGCTTTAATATATTTTAGAAACGGTTTTAAACCGTACCTATGATGTTAGGTAGACACGGTCTTAAATCGTATCTTATTATATATACGTATATATATATATATATATATACATATACATATTATATATATATATATAAAAACAGAAACTACAACACATATTTTCCATAACACAGACCATATCACAATTTATACAAAGCATATATAGCACAAATTATACACAAAGCATAACAAGAATTTTCATAACACAATTTATAGAGTGTCGTACAGTAATTAAACGGAAACTGTCACAGATGTTTCATCTAATTACAAAGTCTGATATAACTGAGCTGGTTATTGAAAGTAGCAAATTTAATCAAAGAAAAAAAAATGTGATAAAACTGCAGGATCGGACCGGGAAGATTGAGCGTGCTGATCATGTTGTGGTCCACGTTGCTGTAAGTTAAAGCAATGATGAGCAGATGCTGATATTGAATGTACAAAATTTATATGTTTCAAAGCTTGCGTTGATAAGCATAAGCTAGATGTACACACATGAATTATCAGCGGATCAACCAATTTGTAAAAACATTAACAAATAATATTCGTGTGGGCATATCGTGTCTCATGTGTATGCCACCAAAGAGAGTTCATGAAACTAATGCAAACACAAGTGTCATGGAATTCTTAATTCACAAGTAAACCAGGAGTCAAGTGTAAAATTATATATACCTGGTCCAACGTCTAAAGACAGTGAATCAGGGACTTCACATGACACAGATACCTACCCACTCCGACTTCATCAAAGGTCACTGCAAATTGACGATTCAGTTTGGAGGTTTTCTCATCTGGTAGCAGCATACTATCCAAAACCACTTTTTCATGTGTAGGTGGTACTGGAATCCCATGTCATCTGGATAACGTAGGATCTCGACAGACAGTACCTGTTGCAATAAAGTCGAAAATTTCAAAGGATGGTATTAATAAAATATGTGTAATTTTATTAAAACAGGAAAACTGGAGTATGTATCCATTAGACTTTAAGCACTCGCTTTAGATCAGAGTGCAATAAAATATGCAACACCCTTTGATTTTATTAATAAAACATACATGTTGTTATTATGTCTAGATCAGAGTTGAGAATTTCAAATCGTTGATTTTTCACCGCATTGGTCGTATCCTGGATCGGAGAAGGAACACCCTCTGTTGCACTGATGTGTGTACTGTTGAGTCCTCCATCCGACGTAGTTAACGGTGCTTGAGTTCCTTGATCAGTCAAAGTTCATACCATGTTGATCAGAACCTCCATTTTTCCAGACAAATTTCCCGCTGTACCCTTCATATCAGTTATCATACCCTCCAAGCTTCCCACCCTCATTTTCAACTCATCATTTTCTTCACGAACATGTTTGAATCATTTCTGTGCAATGGCATAAGCCTTAACATGCATCTTTGGTATGATGCTCCCAACAGCGAGGCTCCTACCCCTTGTATCCTTACCCAACACTTGTGATAAGATATCTTCATCAACAGGCAATTTTTCTTCATCACTATTGGTGATCTTTTCCTTCAATTTGGTAATTTGATCCTAGGATAAAAATTAAATGTGTTTACACCAACATTTACTTGTAACAGCTTGTAACTATAGTATGTTACTCCTTACTGAATAAATTCAATCCAGACATAGCACCATAACAATAAAAACACGTAATGAAGAAAATGTCATGAGAAACTAATTAATCACAATTATGGAAAGCCTGAAAGCTTGAAATGAAAGTCCAAACAATAGACTGCTCGATGTTAACTGTAACAACCATAATACAAGTAAAAACTTATGAAGTACGCAGACGTGGCATCTGATATGCTGCCATCTTTTTTCCTGTGTGTCTTTTCCTATACTTGATGACGATTGATATTTGCAGATGGACTTGCAATGATCTGCAATATATTCCAGTTCATGTATATTCTCTCCCTTAATTGTGTTTTTTACTACTATTGAAAGAAAATGATCAAATAATTTACCAATTCGTGTTCTACTCTAGCGTGACTTTTACGTCCTGCATGGTGGGCATAACTTAGACTGGATCTATTTTTCTTTGCCTTCCGTCCTTCTTCCGCTTGCTTCAGGCATTGCTTCATTCTTTATGAACTCGTTCCAATCATCTTGAGCAATTGAAGGTGGACAATGTTTCATCGGTTCTTCGTCATTATCGAAAATGTCACAATAAGTTGCTCTCAAGTTTTTCTTGTGTCTCCTAAAAGCCTCGGCCATTCTTTTTGAAAACATTTCCTTTGAAAGCGGCTCAAGCGTATACATTTTCTACAAAAACTAAGAGTCGGAGACTGTAAAAATAAACTGTAACATTTACATGCAATTTTTCACAAATTTACCACCAACTGGTTCCAAATGTCATCCTTATATGTTTTGGTTACTTTATCCCAACAAGTGTAAGAGATTGGCACATAAGATCGTACTAGTTTACCAAGCGTAGTAGCGATTTTTGGAGCGTTTTCTGAGACTGGAATACCAAGTAGGTTTTGTTCAACTTGTTGATCTTTCGAACATGATGCATGTGATGATGT